>OZ026580.1:13166864-14366864 GCA_964020215.1 Aurelia sp. 3 sensu Dawson et al. (2005) | reverse complement strand
AATCAGAGAAGAGGAAAGAAAATTCCATCGAAATTCTGAAAAGGCTTTCAGCCCCCTTCTCCGTGAGAATTAATGATCTTTCCCTAAGTCAAATTATGACAATGTGAAATTGAATTCAGGTGCATTCTGCCAGTAACAGACTTTTTAGCTATTCTAAGAAAGAATCTGAATCGAACGATGTTTTGATGCACTTTTAAGACATTTCGAAAAGTGCACAATAGTGATAGAAGCTCTAGCACCACTCGATCGAACGGCTTGTATAAAAACGTATAAAAATAACGCTCGATCTAGGCTCTTCTGGAGAATACCTAAAGGGTCGATGAAAGAAAGTTCATCCGAAACAGACCTTCTAGCTATTCTGAAAAGAATCAGAATCGACCGATATTTTGCTACATTTTGTAGAATTTTCGAATGCGCACAATAGTACTATAGTACTACTATATAGTGATAGAAACTTGAACGCCACTCAATCGAACCTCATGAATAAAATTGTATAAAAATAACGCTCGATCCAGGCTCCTTTGCAGGATAGCTAAAAGACCTATCGAGGGATTTATGGTGATAGAAACACCATACTTTTCGATGATAGTGCGTAGCCCTACAGGCATGTTCCTAGTAGATGAATGTTCATTCGGTAAGAAGCAAAGTCGCTCCATTTCAGTAAGCTTTCTATCTACAGGGTGTCTCAAAAAAAATTGTTCGACGTTTGATTAAATATTGAAAAATAAGGACAACATGAACAGGCCCATGGAAAGATAACCCTGTTCCTAAGATTATGAAATAATTTTAGAGACCAAAATCGTGCAAATCGGTTGAAAATTCACTGAGTTACAAGCTCTCTAAGATCAAAAATATGCGATAGCTGAAACCAGAGACCCCCCAGATTACTTGTGTTGCAAAAAGCTCGAAGACGGAGGTAAGAGAAGCTTATCCAATGTCATACCTCTCGTTGATATCAGAGCGAACCAAATACGACTTCTAAAGTAAATTATTTCTTGCGATCATTCTCAAAATTCCTTAACATTGCATAGGTCCAAAAACAGTGGTTCAAAACAAAATCGGCGAGAGACTGAAACTGTTTCCTCAAATCATCCATATGCTTGACAGTTAGGTTATCGAATACCTGTTTGAATCCCACTTGGTTCGCCCTGAAACAATTGAGAAATAACAGAAACGATGGCCTATGGGACTTTAACCAAAAATGCCATTTCGAGGCCTCTGGTTTCAGCTTTCGCACAAACTTGAACTTCAAAAGGTTGTAACCCATTTTTTATCGGATTTGCAAGATTCTTGTGTCAAAAATTAATTTAAAATCGCAGGAAAAGGGTGACTTGACCAAAGATCCATTCAGCGTATCGTTATTTTTTAATATTTAATCAAATGTCGAACAATTTTTTTGAGACACCCTGTAGGAAGATTAAGTGAAAAAAAATTGCAACCTACTCGTGCAAATGACATGAAGTTTCAGTTGTGACTCGACATCCCAGCACATCTGGCAAACTTGAAGTCCAATTGACGAAAATTGATACTCCTGTTTTAGATACCAATGATAATTGTTTCTTATCCATAACTGAACTAAGAAAGAAAATACAGCCATGTAAAAGAAGAGTTATTGGATGATTTTACAGTTTAAATTAGCAAAAAAGGTACACATTTCTCATTATATTTCAAAATGAAAGCTTCATTAACGAGATGAATTCTTAGATCTCACAGAGGAACAAGGAAACATTCATACGTTGAAAGACTGCAGAGATAAAAGCAGATTTGGAACAGTCAACTAGGAGTCGATCGATCGCATCACCAAAATAAAACAGAAGAAAATGAACATGCGCCAAAAAACAATGGATATTACGCGGTTATTAAACGATTACAAGGTAAATTCTGGAAAATATCAGGACTGCAGTTTGAAGTTCAAGAAACTCGAGCAATCGTTTACTATATGGCATAAACATTTATAAAATAATTGCCCACACTACTACACTGTTCTACTGCTATCACTGTACTTGGTCATTTCGATGCCAACCATATTTTGCATTTTCTTCGAGTATGATTGCAAGTTCGTCTTCAAAATTCACAGCAAAGGTAAATTGTGCCTGCCCATTCTTTAACAGCCTTGGCCTAAACAGAGAACCTCCTCCCTGGTTGTTGATATCTGATAAAATCCCAGTCTAATACGGCTTCGACTATACAGCTTTGCGGAAAAATCAAGAACCAATCAAAGTCATCTGTTGCAAGTCTGACAAGCAGTGTAATCGAAATCAATATGATGAAACATACATTTTTACAGTTTCAAGATTCAGCATTTGAAATAATTTGATTTTGCAAGACACAAAAAACGTCATAAAACCTAACGTGAATAGCAATTTTACTTCACTTTGCTCGACCGATGTAAGAATTGGCAGTATCAATCTTAAATAGATGGATAGCGAGATAATCTAAGCAACTTACTGTATGATTTTGGTTGTTTTTCTGCGTCAGGCCCTTCTGATTCTAAATCTTCTAGCCAAATAGCGAGCACTTCTGATGACTTATTCCAACAAAGCTCAACTACCTTGGGATAAAAAAAGATATCGTTGATGAACATTGAATGACAATAAGCAATAAAGGGCAGCGGAAAACAAGCACAAGATGGAATGCTTCCTAGCATAAACAACATATCATCTCTAGACTGCCAGGAAAAATCTTGAAATATTTTTTTTATATGTATCAACAATCATTTACATCACACATTACTAGCTACACTACTTACAAAGCCACTCTACCAATTACGCTACTTACAAAATTACTCTATTACACTACCAAAAATGATACCGCGATGAGCACAACGCTGTGTCTACCCTGCGGCCATTTAACATAAAGATAAAAACTACAAGCAAATATAAAGGGAAGGAACAAAAAGAAAACTAAATAATTCATATAAGTCCCCGAACAGGTTGCAGCAGGTAAGTTTCAGTAGCATCATTTTATTCCAAACGTTGTGTTGCGTATATGTATCTTAAAGTTGCTTTAAGGATTTCAGAATTAGAATCAACGGAGAACCTTTCATCACCATAAAGTATCAATTTAAGTATTAGAGCATTTGAAAGATTTTGCAAATCATATGGTTGCAATGTTGAATTTACACTATCGAGAAGATCTGTCCTGCATGCATCGTAAGAATGGCAGTGCAGCAAAAAGTGTTCCAGATCTTGAAATCTGCCTGACCGGGCTCAAACAAACGAAGTAGCGCGGTAGCAGCGCTGCCAAGAAAGTGGCTAAAATGCTAAAATTTCACAGGAAGGAAGAAGGGAAGAAGGAAAAAGGAATGGAAGGAAGGGGAAAGAAAGCAAGGGAGGAAGGAAAGGAAGGGGAAAGAAACAAGGAGAGAAAGGTAAAGAGATAGAGTGGGATGGTATATTGGGAAAGAAGAAAAACATAAGATCCTTTTGGATGATTACAAAGTCCGTCCTGAGCTAAACAAGCATAAGAATATCTGATTATTGATTTCTTCATAACCCCAAATGATCGTTGATTCTGTTTTTTGCTACAGTCAGAGAGATGAGTGTTGCTGCTAAAGTCGCCTTCAATGGAAAATCGAGCGCCTAGTATAAGGACAAGAATCGCCTCAAGGTCAAAGGCAATATTTTGGTCTTTATGTCAAACGAGAATGATACGCAAAAATCAAAAGTCATTACCCCTAGTTTGCTTATAGTTCGTGCACAAAACTATTGGTGCATCTGTGTCAAATGAGATGTCATGTGAGATTTACGATAACGCAAAATTACTTATGCAGAACCGTACAGAACGTTTCAGTTGTTGCTATTCGCGGGCATCTAATTTGAGACAAGCAGTCACGAAGATTCCTCTGTGCAGAATGATATGCATGAAGATGTTTTGGTTCAGTGTGATCACGTCCCTTCCCCCAGTCCATGGCGCCATTGCTTGCTGGGATTCTGCACCTTTCGTCTCAACTTCACCTGCGATGATGGCATCCGTTGCTGTGTAGGAGGGGGGTCCTTCTACCTTTGGTTATGCTGCAAATGCTAGCCTCTGTGCAGGCTGCCGGTTACATCATCCTCTAAAGTTGAGTTATTTGCATAATGAGTACTATCAATAAGTGCCTAATGATTCGTTCGTTCTAGAAAACGATTGTTTTGACATAATTAAGCTGCTAATGAAGTCAAGAACGTGCCAATTCTGGGTGAATTTGTTGCTGTGCCAGGGTAAACATCCTAGTAATTTATCCATCTTATGGTGTCAAAGCTGTCTAACATGAAATAAGCCGACGTCAAATGTTGCTATAGGATCGCGGGAAACTTCTGTCTTGTATGCGCTTTATGTGCGCTTTCTTTATTTCAGTGCTAATTAGCAGAGGTAAAATGTTTATCAATCGCATTAACGAGCGTGACTTACTTTCTTTCTTTCTTTCTTTCTTTCTTACTTACTGACATCGAGTCCCCCCTTAGATTACAAAGTTGGACTTTGTAATCAAAAATGCGTACAAAGAAATGAAGGTGCTTGGCTTGCTTCCAGGAAGAAAACTACTGTTTTAATCCTGCTGCTTGTGAAGCCACGATCACATTCTGTGATCACATAAAAGATGTGAAGGAAATTTAATTAAATATGATCGTGTAAACAGGCCTTAATGGAGGAAACGGACAAAGTACCAACGAAATCTGATGACGTCACTAACTCAAAACAGTTGAAATAAGAAATCGCTGTGATTTCCACAGCTAAGTCAGCCTCCACTTCATTATGATATCAGATTTCTGGAAACTGCTTGGATATCACTGGGGTACCTTGGTTTCCTTTGGTTTAAAAGGCAGCGTAAATTCTCCATGTCTTAGGCCATTTTTTTCGAAAAATATGACATCATGTTTATTGGGTCTTCTTTGTGTGGAGGCAATCAAACTACCACTGGGCCTGTATGAAATGAATAAAGGAATAATGAATAAAAAATATTAGAGTAATATGAGATGTTATACGAGAAAGAAAATAGATCTACCTAGTTGAACCCCGCTATGTTGCACCCTCAAGAGAAATGAAACTTGGCTCGACGTAGCAATGTTTCAAGATAACTGCAGCTCTCTACCCGTATGAAAGCCATTTTGAGAGAATTCCTCGAGATAGTGAGAAGCTCGAGTTAACCAATTTCGAATTATCGAAGTTCATTTTTGATGTGCCATACTTTAGCCACTTGGGACTTAGGCCCCGGGTCCCCGCTCGCGTAGGAAATGTAACTCACGCTTGTTTACCTCTATTACTTGTTTGTCTCAGGGTATAAATTACCGTTTAACGCCTTACTAATTGCTGAAGATGAACCAAGTATGGTTCGAAACGTACCACTGATTATGTCTTAGTTTTATTTTAATTTAATTATAATGGATTTGTCGAATTGGATTTGTCTGAGTTAATTATCATGGATTGTCTAACTGTCTGATACTTCAACTGGATATGTCTTTCTGATGAATGATTTGTAATGATTGTCGTCGCTTGCCTCATCTATCCAAGTTCAACTGTACAAATTTATCCACTCACTCATCTTCGTTTAGTGCACTTGCAAAGGGTTTTCCTCCCCTTAAAGGGCAAATGTCATGAACCTGATTGGTTAATGCAACGAATTCTCTCGATTGTTTTTTACGAAGCACGAGTTCGAGGATGAAGTTTTATAAAAATTCATGAAGCAGAAACAAAAATTCACGAAACGATGGAATCCCACTCCAAAATTCTTCGTTGTGTTAACTTATGGCTCACGTGAGATATGTCCTTTAAATGAATTTCCACGAATATAAGTTTTCCCTACCTTTGAAAAGCTACTACCAAACAACGATTTGTTAAAGCCACTTAAATGCATCGTTAATTCGCAATAAATTGTGCGAATCGGTTTTGTGGCTCTTGGGTGTGGCTTTGCGGGCGGCTGGTACATCTTTCCTGATTGACCCGGTAGTTTTTATTTCTTTCTATGTTAATTGCCACGGGGTTGTCATAGTCTATTGCCCCCGTGGTATTATCGTCCTTGTAATGTTTCGTAGAGTAATTAGTGTAATGGGTAATTTGTCTTGTAAAGTTTAATGGAATATAAGAAAAAAAGACAATGATCATAATAACGTAATCATGTCCTTGTTGTCATACGTCTATTCTAATGGAAGCCCTGGTAACTGGTAAGTTGGTATATTGTGGGGGTATATATAGGGATACGAAAATGAAACCTATCGAACAGTACAGGACGTATTTATTCATAAAAATGCTAGCCTGTCGACTGGCTTCAAAATGATGAGAAAAGAGAAAAAGAGAGCCTGTAGGAACAACCTGTATTTTGAATTCCATATATACCTGATCTGAGGTACAAAAGGCTATTCTTATTTGTCCCAAATTGCCATACCACATACAGTAAATCCCCGCGTATAAGAACCTACTTTTTCGAGTGCCAGGCTGAAATTGGTTCTTATTTCAAAGAAACTAAGACTAATTTCAGGGTATAGAGGTTCTTATTTTAAGGGTGCCTCATGCAGTCCTCTTAAGAGTCTCACAAGGATGTTATGTCCTATTATTTCTGTTAGAAAGGTTCTTTTGGACCTAATAAGTAATTGGGGAGGAGAATAAAGCTTTCAAAGCCAATTGGGACCACAATGACCGTAATCACAGCAATCAAAGATCAACTTTGCAACCCCTGTAATAAGAACCTATGTTTCATCAAACTGAAACAGGTTCTTAATTGCAAGGTACATAATTTAGGGAAAACAGCCTCTAGGTTCTTATTTTGGTAGGTTCTTATATGCGGGGATTTACTGTATGATGAAAATGGTGCTATTCATCAATCTTGCCTTTTACTACTCAAATATCTCATTGTGGGCCTTTAGAATATCAGTTTCCAGGAAAATGAAACAAAAAGCTATACACCTCCGACGGGATACATGGAATTCGAAAATGCAGCTCACTCCTACAGGCCCTTTCCTCTCTTTTCCTCCTCCGGAGCTCCCACACAAGGCCTGTTCACAGACTAAGAAAATTCACGCAAACGCGCAAAGGTAGGTAACATATAAATATGCAAATACACGATAACAAGCAAAAAATCAAAGAGCTACCTCCAATGTAACGAATCTTCTAAACCTTGAACAACTTCGTTTGTTGAAAACAGGGCTCCATCACGTGACCTCACACGAATTTTGCGTGAGCCTACAAAAACCATAAAAGGCCAATTGCAAATGGATTTACGATGCATTTAGCAAAAAGTGATCATAAAACATTATTAACTATACAAGCAACGCCTTTAGATAATCCTTCTCATGATTACCAAACCAAGCCAAAGTCATTTTCATTGTGATGACAAAAACAACAACAAACAGCAGATACATTAACTGTGCTCTATGTTAAAAAGGCAAGTGTCATCTGGTCCAGCTGCATACGGCATCAATGTGAAATTTGATATCTGGAATCATTCCCTAATTTTACATCTGGTAGGCCAAAATAAATGCATACAACATGAGGGCCTACTAGTATCAAAGCAGTAGTATTGATAAATGTCTTATCTAATAGCTAACATAAAAAATTAGTTGCAAAGCTGCTGGGATTAGAACCTTCAAAAACGGCTGAAAACGAGATCAAATTTGTCATCGGATTTCATGACGATGCTCATCCAGTCTTCTTTCAGATTTCTTGTCATGCGGCAATGACAACTACACGTGCGAGAATGTTTTTGGGAGGATCGATATTCAAAACTATAATGTTAACCCATCAATCAAAGGTAGATGTGAATTTTTGTTTGGCTTAAGCACTCATCGTTTGGACCCAGGATCAGGAAACATTGTCAAAGGGTTTGTATAGGAACCACAGTTCCACATTTGAGTCTGGTCCATGATTTACTTGCCATTGCGATTTTCTAATTCTAAAACTAATGATTGTATTGAATCTAAATTTCAGTAGCAAGTAGATTATGGACCAGAAGCAAATGTGGAAACTCATTTCCATAAGGTATAGGCGGTATTTGCCGGATGGTTAAGGTTCATAGGCCTAAGAAGCCGAAACTTTCCTTCCAAATTGAAAACAACATCATCACATTCAACTGACATAATTTTGTGTTTCTTTTCTTAACTATTTGCAATGTTTTGCGTGTTTCTGTGATTTCTGTAGCTCTTCCTTGCTTGGGCCTAAATTGTCGTGTGGCGGTATTTTACGGACGAAAAGTTGATCGTCGATTTGACCTGCAAAGCGCTATGTTTCGTTGAAGATTCCTTTGAATTTCATTAGGTTGGCTTTGGAACGTTAATTTTGTTCAGTTTTCATCTGCATCACTCTGCTTTGCTTGCATTTCTGACAAGTTGAATATCGTTGATCCGTGTATCACCAGAAGTGAAGTTGACGCCATCGTTTCGAATGCACGCAGGAGCACTTTTTGTTTATGGAGGATTTGCAGTTTGCAGGAGTTTATCACAAAAACTCAAGATATGTGAAAAGATCAAGCAAGAAATTGAGAACATGGAAACAAAACGGAAGCTTACTTAGCAGCGGTTAAAGGATTTTGCGTAACGGGTTTCATAAACAGATCGTCCGGCAAATACCGCCGTCCGAAATTTACAGCCGATACCCTACGAACCTCTAAACAGCATTTTCCTAATTCTGAGCCTAAATGACGAATGCTTTTACTATCAGCAGTCTACTACAATGGCTAAACTAAAATTTTCAACAATCATTCTGAAAAGGTTTGTAGATTCAAGAACGCAGATACCTGAGGGTGGATCGACAGATGAAACGGCAAAATGCTGACCATCTTCACTCCAGCTCACTCGAACTCTCTTGTCATCCCATGGCAAAATAGGATCAGCTATCTAGGAGGGCAGAACATATGGAACATTAGTATCAAAGGTAAGTTAGGTCCCATCCACACAAATATGGCTTTTGGTGAAAATCCATACAGTGGCATTCGTTTTAAATTTTTCATTAAACCCGGAGCCACATGAAAAGTGTTTTCGATGCAGAGAAATCGATGGTAAGATGACTGAAAACATATACTTTGGAAGAAGATAAAGTTGAACGGGAAACTACAGCTGAACAAGAGACCTCAAGAGGCCTAGAAATGAGAACAAAGACAATGAAGAACAGTGAAGTGCAAACGGAGATGGTCTGATTCGGTTTCAGCTAAAGATATAGTGTGGAGACAGATTAAATAACTCGCAAAACGTATTGGTGTGGACGGGGCTTTAAAATCTGAGATAGATGCAAGGGCGACAATCAATTTGTAATTCCACTTAATGGTAATTGAAAGTTGATAATCATATTGCGAAGAATCAAGGTTACAACATTCCAGTATAACGTAAATAGGTTAGGGCAATCCAAAATAAAAATACGTCCTTTAGATTGCTTTCAACATTTTTTCTGAACGTTTCGTATGTGATTTACTTCAATGGAGCGAAGCTGAATAATGTTACTGGACAAATTATATCACTGCTTATATTCTTGTTTCAGTCTCTTTGGACCATATCTGTGGAATTTCTGTAACAATCGTTAGACAAAATTATTATGCAAATGATCTTTTATTAAACGGATCTTTAAAGAACCATGCAACTCGATAACTTGAAGTCAATCAACATATCTATATTGCGTGGCCTGTAAACTTAGGCTGAAGAAAACCCGTACAAAGTCAATTACTTCTCTTCCTACACAGTGCTGATGTACGCATAAAGATTATAAAACAAAAAATAAAATACAGTAGGGCATTTTCAAACTTGGTTTGGACTAAGCATCAACAGCATCTTAAAAGGACTAGCCTATAATCTTTGGCAAGCCATTTTAGTATCTTATACAGCAATCTGCTAAGTACATCGGATATGAATACAAAAACTACACCACATGTTCAGTAAAATTAGAAAAATTAACGAGGACTCAAGGATGTACACATTAATCTGTGGAAGTAGTAAAGGCAGACCTCAACTCCATCACAAAATAGATAAGCTCGCGCCTCTCTTTACAGCTAGAGGAAGAGCTTGGAGATTCAAAATTTGGCCAACTTTAAATGATATCCATACGACAATTGTGCAACGAAACATCGCTCAGTTTCAACGACAAATATTTTATTGAAATAACGGAAAATACAACGGTCATTTTCATCACAGTAACGAAACTTTCTAAAGCATCTCTTTTATTGCTATGTTTCCTTTTGGGTACGCTTGAGTTCAAGATGTTATGAAATATTCCTTCATCACCCATTGCTTCCCTTGTCTCAGTATGACAGTTTAAACAACTGATTTGCTGTACAGAATTTAAAGATGACCTTAATAACGGAATCATCGAGATAAACCCACAAACGCAACATTAGGCATTGTAACCTATGGAAAGAAAACTGTAAACTCCTAGGGCTAGAGTTAGACTCATGACATAGTCCCAGTTACCGCAATAACAACAACAACAGCAAGAGCAATAACAACAGCAACAACATTTTTTACTTGTGCTCAAACTGGGACTTAAGGACTTTCATATAAAAATTTTAGACAAATTTTAGTATCGGTGAAAACTTGAATTTTTAGGTGTTTTAGCATCGGGGGTTCCAACCGGCAACTTAGGCCCATCCGCCATTGCTAGGAGTTCGTACAGTGCTGCTATGGTTTCCATATCTAATCATGAAATTTAGGGGGAAAACTTCGTCCCAGATTTCAGCGTGAAAGTCCAAGAGTCGTAGTTTTAGCGTCCATCAGTCTATCAATCGCAATAAATACGAACATGCAATCAGTCTAGGCTAGAGTTACGGTTTACCAAATTTTTGGTTTGGTGAAACAGCTCGCCAAGTTACTTGTGAATTTCTTAAGTTTGGCAAAAAGTACAGAACAGACGTCACAGTAAGATGCTTCTTCAACTCAAGAAGGATACGTATGCAATGAATTGTAGACGGACATACAAACACCTTTAAAGTATTAATAAAGGGATCTTTTGAGGAATACAAAACGCCATCCTTTGGGGTAAGCAAGCGTTTCACAGCTCATACATACCTTTGGTTTCAAATCTGCTGCTGTTGGTTTACCCTCTGTGCCATGAAATTGAGTTTCTTTCTTTCCCCATCCAACAGTTATTAGCTGAGCTGCAGAAAGAAAGACTGGAACAGTTATGTTTTCCCCACTGAAGCTATAATATGACCCAGTGCAAACCAAAAAGAGAAAAGCCTGCAAGAATGCCACATTGTTTAGAGTTAATGCTCCTAGTAAAAATGAAACTTCCTTCTGCTTAATATTTTCTGTTGAACCAAAAGTAAATGAATCAAAGTACAAAAATACGATCTAAAAATAGGCCATTGCATTTAATGACTTCAGCGTGGAAATGAATTGAGCACAGCATAAGAAGAAATAGCGTTCATATGTCTTTCTTTTTTCTTTTTTTGCTATCAATATAAATTAAAGGACAAAGATTTGTTACATTCTACTGTGCCATCCAAAGCAGGGATAGACACAAGGTCATCTGGTCCCCACTTTGGATGACACTTACAATTCTAACCCTTTAGCAACAAAATAGAAGAAAGGTAGAATCCAAGGTAGCTTTGTAACAAATAATACAAAAACCCTAAAAAATGTCTTTCTGCTTAATTTATAGAATTGGTCACAGTGTCCAGCACATTGCCATTGAATAAATAAAGGCAGAAGCTCAAACTTTCAGAAATAACCACAGTTAAACAGAGTCTTAACAAAGCTCATATTCTCAACAAACTAGGAAGAAATAGATCCCATTGGGGAATTTGTAAAAACAACACATTTGCAACACAGCTTGGCATCTTTCTTTAACTGTGCAGAAGTTCTTGCATAACTTCATACTATTTTCCATTGTATATGTTCAGACTATCAAAAAAGCCTCGGGCAGTAAAACTATAAGGTAGCTTTTCATGCATCTTCATAATCACATCAAATGATGATTGTTTATCGAGAACAATAAAGAAGGAAGGTCAATTTAATAGACACTGCTACGTACCCTCTCCAAATTCTTGAGGATTCAGATCTGTTTCAAAGAACGGGTCAAGATCTCTGCTCATGAGCACTAACTTTTCATCTCCTGAAAACAGAATGGACACCTTTGTTTGTAAGTCTAAAGCTGCACTTATCAAATACCAGACCTTTTCGTTTGACGTGTGCGATCGCACTCGCACACGCTGGGCAGATTCATGTACGAGTGCGTTTTGTCGCACGCGCAAAACGATCTTTTAGTGCGGTGATCAGGCAAGAATAGAACGTGAGCTGGCCATTTCGGTATTGTCGTTGATGTGGAGATCAAGATAAATTTCGTTTCAACAAAGCCAAGTCATGAGAGGACGACGTTTCAAGGAGCAATCCAGAAGATAGCTGATTTTCGCAGCCGTGACCATGTAATGACCTTGCCGTTAAGTTACCACTTGAAATCATCATAAGCCGTGTTTACTAATGAATGAGAAGAAACCAGACCACTTCAATAAGCAAAGACTGCTATAACGTTATTAATTGCATGTGTAATGGTGACAACAAATGTCCGCTTAATGTTTTATCGCAAACTATCAAGTTTGTCCATGTCTAGGGCGGAAAGTTTCTAAAAGTTTTAAGTACGGAAGTTTCGAATTCCCATTTTTCTTATTATTGAAATCTCTTGAGCTTCTACACATACTTCATTGCCAGTTGTACGAAACCATGCCTTTTCTAGACATCAATCGAAACAATATGAGTAACAAAGTGCAACTAATATGTGTCAGCTTTATCGATACTACATGTTCCTTAGCAATGATTGCCTCTGCAGCTTTCTGACGTGGTTAAAAGCAAAGATTATAGTGAGAATTTGATGTAAAAGGCTTATCGTAAAAAACTAGATTTGGGAGAAGAGGCAAGATAGTAAGGGCCAAGCTACAAATTGATAAGCAAATTAATTTTTGGCAGGTTTCGCTACCGTAAGATGGAAACTCTTCGTCTCAAATTTTCGTTGTTACTGTAGAAAGCATAAATTTTCATTCAAATGCTTATAGCTGGCTGGGACTGATTATACCGAGATTTTATGAAAGAGAAACCGAGCTGTTTCATTTCAGACGAAAGGGACCTAAATTTACTTCATCGAAAACTCTCTTCGACAGAGTCAAGCTCAAGGACGGAGGGCTATCTCAAGAATGCTCCCTTAATCCAGGAATGACCCTGATGATGTAATACTTAGTTCCCAATTGATCTTCGCTCTCAAACTAGATGTCGGAAGAAATTAAAGCAAAAAAGTCTCATTGAACAATTCTTAGAAAACAACAAAGCATCTTCGAAAAGCAAAGAAAGTCTCAGAAACCAAGTCAGATCATGTTTGAAATAACGGAACTTTCCGGAATATACTGTGCTGTATAACCAGGATATTTCATTCTCCTTTCCCGTGCAAAGGAGAATGAAAGATGAAGCTGGTTACAAGATAGCACAATTGAAATCGAATGATATAAGGGCGAAAGGTGACTTTACTTACCCAAGTTTCTTTGGGTTTCATGGAATTCATACTTGTGCAGAATTAAAAATTCCTTATACTGACGTGTTCAATTCATGGTTAAAAAGGCCTAAATTATGATTCTATGTATACGTTGAAACATAGTTGAAATGAAATATCGGTGACAATTGTCACACTTTTCCAGCGTGTGCGATCGCACGCACAAAATGATCTACGGGTACAAAATGCCACACGCGTACCATATTTCTCACGAAAAGGCCTGAAATACAAAGAAAATGTTTTGTGTTGATTTACCGCAACATCCCACAAATGAATCTACTGTTTGTTGCATGAAACTTTCACAGATAAATTTCACCTCATGCGAATTCTTTAGCTTTTATAACAGAAAACTTATCATAATTCATGCTTGTTATGAATAAATGATGTTACTGTGCTCTGATAAAAAGACACATCTATCATCGCAAATGAGTTGCCAAAAACATGAAACTTGGTTTTGAAGCAAAAACTTTTGTTCATTTGGCCACATTGCAAAACACTGCTTGATAAGCAGTTCTTACGTCTGATAAAAATGGCGTAACTGAACTTGACAAGTTGCCGGATTTAAATTCTGTTTGTCATGAAATGTTTGTGATTTGTTGAATAAGGGAGTTACCTGTTGTAAGAACAAAAATTTCTTGGTCCGGGCTCCATGTCATGTTTGTAATGCCAGATTCCATAGTTCCAACACATTCAACACCTCCATCCACTTGCCGCCATTCAAACAAGTCTCCATTTGAAGTTGCAACTGACACTGTGTCATCATCTATGAGGTACTCAAGTGCAATAATGCCATCTCCATCAATTTTGGATTTTTTTATTATCTACGGTAATAACAATGAAGATGACTGTGAGTTTTGGCAATATACGTTTTTTTTATAAGAAACTAGGATCAGGCCATAGCACTAAAAGTTTCTTAATTTAAGATGAACTTTTGTCCATTTTAGTACTAAAAGTTTCAAAATTGGTTCTTATTTTTTGAATGCATGAATTGTCAATGTGGTCGCTAACACTGCTACAGATATGTTTCTTGATATTTAAAACATCATATAGGAATAAACAGTGTTCTGTTATGTTGAAAACACAAATGGCTAGATAATATTGCCCAATGATGAAGGTTCAACGATCTATTTGCTATAAAATTCATGCTTTTAACTTTGAAAAGTTTCTTAGCACTTCTCAGACATAGTACTAGAGTTTCTTAAAATTTTGGCCATCTTAGTACTAGTTTCTTATAAACCAGTTTCTTATAAAAAAACGTGTAGAGCATGAGGGCAAGTACTGTAAGCACATCTCTATCCATTTTTAAGCAAGATTATAGATCTTGGAAGGGCAAAAGATACAATTTCACACTGCACAAACCAATATACTATTTACTATGCGTATACTAACTGGTTTTGTGTTGTACAGGGAAATATAAAGCCCAAGGTCTTAAAGGTACAGACCGAGCTTGTGAAGCATGTGCATTGAGACCGAGGGCTTTATATTTTCCTGTACAACGACAAAAACGGTTAGTATGAGTTTTTTACCTGACAGCTTCTAATCTTGACTCGCATCATTTAATCAAACACATTTTGTTACAGTCATGTCGCTTGAGTTTACTGTAAATCTCACAGGCCTAACGCAGTTGCTGTGGCAACAAAAACGCATCCTTGTATCGTATTATACAAGGCTACGGGAAACCCGTGGGAAATGTGCGATTAGCCAATAGGGGTGGCGGGATTCTGTATTGCCTCATTTTTTAAAAATCAGTCAGGTAATAATGTGCTGTATATCCCCATAATAGACAGAAAATCTCATTGACATGAACATCAAATTCAGTAGCATACTGAGTTGAAGGAAGTTGTATATAGCCAAAATGTCATAGCAGGCAAGCTCTTGACTGCAAATCTGCTGTAGATCATTCTGCAGATAGTAATCTAATCAAACTCGATGCTCTTTAAGGGATGAAATTTCATAGGAAGAATCTCCTGCAAGCTGAGAAAACATGAAAAATTTAGAATTAACTGTTGTGACTTGGTCAAACTAGGAAATTCTAAATGAACTACTTATGCTACTTATGGGTTTCTCATCAAATGTCTCAAATGTTCCTCAGCTCTTCAGTAACTCTTCTGAATCTTACATCTGTGCTTGTTATTAACATTTTGAAAATGTTGTTCTTCGACAAGATTAGTTTGAGTTTACTGGCATTTTATTATGCCATACAAACAAATACTGTAAACAGTGAAATATCAACATTTGATCAAATAATAACATATTTCTATATATATCTTAGGAAATTAGTCTGAATAAAGTTTTGAGCAAATTTCACAGTCTAAGAAGTTTTGCAGAAAAATTGTCACAAATTTTGGGCAAGAATACAACAGTTTCTTCCCATCAAAGTTTATTCCCTTTAGGTATATTCTTTAAATTCTAAGGCAATTTTAATTATAAAAGTTGATACTACAACTATTTCAAAAATACTGCAAGAATCTGAACCCACTTTAACTACCTAATTTGGATAGATTTTCATCATAATGAGAGAAAAACTTAATAAAACTACCAATGGTAAAACAGATGACAATGAGATTTAGAAAGTTTGCTATCACAATGCTGATAACTTTGCTGTCTTGGTCCTGGTGACTGATTATTTTCCAGCTTACAAGACAAGACCATTTACCTTTTTTTCCAGCAAAGAATATGAACAGATCTCATTCTTGGTAGCAAAGAAAGCAACCTCTGACAAGCTATCAAAATGAACACACTCAATTTTTCCATCTGTAGTGATGTTGCTCCTTTCAGTTGAAATTAGTTCCAGGTTTCTCATGTTGTCAGATAAAGTATTCTGCCAAGAAAGCAATATGACTGATATTAGCAACGGACAATGAGATCAAGTTACTGGTTTGAATCTTTAAGAATGAAACTACTATAAAGAGCTGGATTGATATCACTCTGTTCTACTCAGTATAATTATTCACAGTGTCACCCCCAAAACACATTGAACTCTATGAAATGATACTGGATAAGGAGAACCATTTACAACATTCATCATGGTCCTTGTGAATGCAAGCACAGACAAAAAGCTGTGCAGTTGAGTCTTTACCTGTTATATTCACAATTCTTGGTAAAGTCTTGGAAACAATGATGACTGTACTGAAAAATCATATGATATTACAATCACATGCTTTACCTGAGCCCACTACACTTTTCACTGATTCCCAGCTGTATAATGCAATCAAAATAACATGCAGATTGCACAACTCTTTTACTGGGGAGGGCTGGGTACTGTATGTTCAAAACAAATTCAATTCAGAAAGTCCTTGTAACAGAACTGCTCACTTCAGACCCCACTCACTTGGGAATGATAACTGACACATGAGTGATAAAGCAATATCCTCAAAAGATCGGAAAGTTTGCATGGTGCATGGGGATCTCTCCTTCATCCAAATCACTTGTGCAGCTGGATCTGTTTCGCTAAGCAACAGAGCAGTGGTGGCGCCAAGGGGGACTGGGAGGGGTTTGTCTCCCCAGATCCCAAAAGTCAGCAAAAATTGTCAAAGAAAAATGACATAAAATTAGTCGGGTATTTACCTTTACCCTACGATCACATGAAAAAACTTGGACCAATCTGAGTTTCAGATCGGTTTGAAATTTGGCTATGTCTGCTAACTTGCCTCCCCCTCACATAAATATTTCCAGACCGGTTTGAGAATACCAAAAAAATGCAGGCATTCCTTTGGCATTCAGAACAATTGTGTTTGGTGGAAGATACTGGCATTGTTCCATAACAATAGAAATTCTGGGTGAGAAACAATGGTAATAACAATAGTGATCATTGTAAGAATGATCCCAGAGCGCCAAATATCCACATTTCCAATTGTTCTTGCTATTATCCTTCCACAACAAACAGTTTCTTTGGTTCGAGATTCAATGTCCCTTTGATTTCTAAGTGAACTGAAAAAAATTTACTACCAGGTTAGTTCACACATTTCAAGTCATATGGCAATACTCTTGGGAAATTTCTGTATTACGTTACTCTTTGCATTCATGGCACAAGTTTTCATGGCCTGAAATAAGTTATAAAATTGAAAGGAAATTTATCAAGAGGTTGGCAAATCTCGGCAGCCAGTAAGGAAAGTTAAACTCCAGACTGCATTTTATGTTGCTCGCGCGGAAGATCTTCCGCGCGCATTTTTTTGCGCGCCTGAATTTTTATGTTCCCACAGGCGCACATTTTTCCTTTGCAACAGGCAGGCGCGCAAACCTTTGTTATTTGGTTGAATTTTTCTTTGGTTTCCTTTTTGTTTCATCCATATTTGATCAGGACTTGTTAAGATTTGTTTTTAATTGAAATATTTTAATCCTTCAAATGGTCTGTTGTTGCTGAAAACGGCTTCTCCGAAGCTTTTCTACTCACGAACCTTGTAAAACCGAGCTCACGAAGCACGTTGTTGTTTGATATCTATGTCATGGCTCTCAACTAGGTTGTCTCGTTTTGAGTCGTGGTAGTGTAACTACCGACAGCTTAGCGAAATCAGCTTGAGAGATATGACATTAGATGGATGAGAAATTCGGAAAGGGAACTCAGAAAAAACCGCGTGCGCACTGAAGCCAGGTGCAGGCGCGCAACTGTTGGCCTAAATTATCATCTTCCGCGCGCATTTTGCAAACAATGCAGTCTGGGTTAAACTTTCATGCACTGATAAAACAACAATCAATGGACAATAGAAACTAAGTGCTCTGTGCATCGGATATTTCTGGCACAGAGCCCTTTCTTTCCATAAAGGCTTGGCCAATTTTGCCTATCAGAAATGCTATGTTTCCACCAAAAAACCTGGATACTTATGGCATCTCTCTGATGGCAAGTAAAAATAATCTTCAATTAAAATTTGGAAAATTTCCAGTAGTTTTTTGTTTTGGCAAAATTTAGAAAAATCTTCTCGTTTCTTGTTTCTTAGGGTTTCCGGCCATGGGCCATGAGCAAAAATCGGCTGAAGAATTTGATTCCTATCTTTGCACTAACAAGATGTATGGAATTTAAAAGGGCCTAATGTGTTGTTGTTGTTGCACTTTTTCAGTCTTTCAACTTTCCTTTCACCAAATTGACCGAAAATAAAGCCATTGATTGACTGAAAGGGCATGAGACTTAATGCTTCCCAACTGCTAAAATAAACATATACTGTACCAACTGGCTGAAGTGTTGCTCTAATCTCTGTTGTATTTGCTGAGTTTTCGTTCTTCTTTCGCTCACTTCACTCAATGGGTCCAACATGCGAGAGCCTCTCTCGCATCAATGGAACCTCGATGTGGGCAAAAGCGGCAAAGCAAACTGCCTGTCAATCGAACGCTGAAGCTGAAGAAAAGCCGAAACAGTAAAACATCTTGTCAACAATTTGTCCGCGATCATGGCTGATTTTTGATACAGTTAGAACTAAAAAGAAGATGGCTGAATGTCAGCAAGCTTCACGAGGTGCCTCAAGTGATCACAAGAAAAGTGTGCAGAGGCTATTCAGGTATGTATTTTTTAGGCCCGAGAACGAAAACAGAAAATGAAATCGGATGTGTTGCAAATCCTCCACCCCAAACAGCCCCAAACTCTTTCCTCACCCGTTGATATGCATTCTCATACATTTTGATGATACCTGGAAATGTTTTCTTTTTCTTGTGCCGTTCTTTTGTCGATCTGGGCGGGGAGGCAGTGTAAAGCAACTTTAGGATACATTTTCCAAGCAAATTGTTGTTTACTAGAAAAATCTCATTGAAAAATGCCATCCGTTGCAGATTGGCCCAAAACTGCTGAACAGAAACAGTATATATTCAAAGAATAGTAATCAGTTGGCAAAACAAGTGCCTTTCAGTAAGCTTAAGCTCACAAAGTTTCGTTGCACTCCGTACCAGAAAACTGTGGGCCAGACTTTCACAGGGAACATGCTCCACATGCGTTATTTGTGAAAATAGTAGACTATTATCTAAAAATAGGGACCCTATGGGGATGTGCGAAGAATACCGGTGCATGTAAAATATTGGGGCGAGAATGAATTTCTACGTGGTCCATAGAGTGGTGGTGTCAAAGAGGACACTGCTTGTTTGTTGCTGTTGTATTTTATATTCTTTTGATAATCGAGGGAGAAGTCTGGAATGTGAAAGCCGAGGTGAAAGCCTGAGAACTGGAATTAGGTGTTTTGGAGTATACAGATGGAATTCTTCGACACAAAGTGGACTCGTTACTTCCAGTTATCATGTTCACTATTAGGATGTGAGACAAATCAGTTGCTTTTTTCTGTCTCAGCTAATTACTCATCGTTTACATCGGCCTCCCGCAGATAAGTTTCCTCTCTTTTCAAGAGTAAAGGCTGGGAGGAGTGATGGAATTTTCAAACAGTTGCTTTGTAAATCCGCTTAATGAATCCGGAAGGAAAACAATTGCACTTGTAATATTATTTCAAGTGAGAAGAATCATTCAAATTCCTAGTGAATGGTAGTGAGTACAGGTTGGCAAACGATTGTCCTTTCCATCTTACTGTTCTGAGCTGCACTCGCTTAACTTTGCTAACAGCTAGTTTTCATCATAAATGTCGCTGTCAAGTTGCCAGATAAAAGTTCAAAATTATCTAGCCTAATTGAGGCTCTGATGACTACTTCAATGGTCAAACTATTTCAGGTATGCCTACCTATTGTTACACTTTCGGCACGAAAAGTGTCCGTAGATACCTACCTACCTAGCTACCTCACTTCCTTCCTATACAAACTCTCCCCCATCACATGATGTGCTCATTCTTCGCACATAAAAACAAGGAATAACACAGTCAGTGAACATGGCGAATTGGACATTGAAAGCAAACTAACCAACACCTGGGAAAAAAGTTGAAATGGCCTCTGTACTTGGTCTGTTGGCATTACAAGATCTGAGTGATGCCTCAAGCCATCCAGCTTCTTGTTAGAATTTTATAACCAAGCCCAGATTGATCTTACAGAGAAGGAGTTTGAGACCAATAATGACTAGTGAAGCTACAAATAACTTAGAGGGGCTTGGTCATGTGATTTAAACAAACTTCTTTCAAAACAATGATTTTGTAGTATTTTTCATAGGCCTATATCACAGAGATTTGCCACTACTTTTTCCGAAATAGAGATGTTACTTTGAAGATGAACTGTTGAATTTCATAGAGGAACTAACAAAACACTTGCAGTGTGCATGGTATGATCACGGAGATATTTGAGGATCTAATCATACTCCAATACAGTATATCTACTGTATATAAGTCCCTTTATTGTGGGTTCACCTCATCCACCAAAATCTGTGCAGACCACCATTGGCTATGTGTGGGCAACAGTGTAGATCATAGAAATAACAGGTTTGTTTACGGTATGTGACCCAACCCCTTTAAAGGTCAGAGAAGAAAGGAAGGTAACTTTTGGTACATCATCATCAAATCGGAATGATGACCTACAAATATTTTCTTTGATTGGAGTTCTCTGCAGAGATAATTAAATTGTGCTTTGTTGATAGGTATGCTCAACAGCTTGTTCAGAGACTTGATCAGCAACTTCAAAATGCATCAGAGTGGAAGGAATTCTTTGATGGGGAGACAGTTTTGGTTAGACAAAAGTAAGACTTACTTGTTCATGTAGTAAATCATACTCCATACTTTTTAATTGCCCCTTGCTTTGTACAGTATGTATATGAAATACAGTACAGTCTATTTCAAACATCTTTGTTCAAAGGAAGCTTGATGTTTGTCATTCTATTTGTTATTTTGTATCATTCTACCTAAATTCTTTACCCAGGGCTACATATATAAATATAAACAATTTAATTACGTGACTGTTTTGCAAGATGCTGAACTTAAAAATGGACATAGCCTACAGTAATTGTTGCAATGAATTGCTTATTGCATCTAAATTTATGGATTTGCAATGTATGTATTGTATCAAAATTTCAGTAGATAAGAAAAACAACAAATGTAAACCAGCTTTCCTTGATGTCTGCAGTTACGAGCTTTGGGTTTGAACCTTTTGGGATCTAGTATTTTTTTCATTTTACTAAAAGCCTGGCTTAAAGATTGGCAAGGTAACGGGGTGATCAAGTATTTATTGAATACGTACAGTATAGTCAACAAAACTACCTGGTGATTCCATTACATTCTTTCCACAGGTTGAAGGATACCTGTGAGCAACTCCTCTTCAATGGCACTTTTGATATCTCCAGAAAAGTAGAAGAGCTCTTATGGAGGAAAGGATTCTATGATCTCATACAGAAAATAAGGCAGGAGAAAAAGGTTTGATGATTGGTCATAGATCGTTAGTGGTGTTGACCTTCTGTGTTGAGCCCAAACAAGTTATGTCAAACTGTAATGCTTCACTCCACTTTCTTACAGAAAAGTTGAAATACCCCATCCAGTTCAAACAATATACCGGGTGAGTCAAAAAAACACCCAGCGTTTGAAAGGCTACTTTTCCCTGAGTATTTAAGCAATGAAATTTTGCAATATCTCATTGCATAGCTAACATGCTCAATTATTTTTAGAATTTTTTCTGGCTAAGATTGGCCACTCCATTTAGATTCTGAAAGCAATTTTCTAAAATGAATCCCTTTGAGAAACCTTAAAAATGTGCCAAAATTACAAGCAGGGGGATTCCATTCTCACATGAGAAAAAATACATGAACAAATCCAAGAGTCATTATCGCTAGGAAGGAGGACAAGAGGAAATCTTGCTTGGTGTTTTCACTCATTTTGCAGGTTTTCAAAGGGGCTTTCTGCAGAAAATCTCCTATTTTGACGGGAAGGAATGACTGATTAAAAGCTGGGTAAGTTACTGAACCTAATTTGACATAGCGGGGAGAAAATAAGATAGTTTTCAATATCATTGTTTTAGTATTCAGGGAGCAGAATTGTTTCAAACACTGGGCATTTTTATTGACTCCGCTGGTTTATGATTATGTAAATTTCTGCTTAATGTGCTGGAAAATTCAGACAAAAAATTCATACAAAACTTCAAGCATTTTAATCTCTCGCATTTCTAAATCTGGGAAGTTTTTCCACTTGATTTAGCCTTGATTGCCAATAAGTACACTGATAAGAGAAACTCTTGAAGATTTCAAAAATGGAAGGGGGCTATTAATCATTCATGAATAACATGCTTGTTGGGAAGTTATAGACTGTAAAACCTTAGATTTGCTGAAGTCTACTTGATGGTCTATCAGCACTCAAAGAAGATTGTATGTTCTGCAGGGGCCTGAGCCACGAGAAAGAGGGTGCAATGGAGTGCTGGAAGGAAAATGGAATAGCTTGTTTCCCTTGAAGTGTCCTCTTCATGGCTGGTTGACCTACAGGGATCACAACCTTCTTTGAGCACTGATGACAGACATTGGCATAGACTTGGAGCAGGTCTATGATTTCCTAGACCTTGTGTGTTTGTACCTTTTATTCAGGATACTTCATCCAAATTAGTCGTAAAATCTTTCTCTATCTTTATTCCAGACATTGCAAAATGATCCTGGTCTACTCGCACTATACAATGCCCATTTAAGTGCTGCTCATTCATTTTACCATCATTTGCTTCTCCGCATAAAAGATAATTTTGAACTGCCTGTCACTACCTCTCTGGACTGGCTTAGTGCAGTGGACAACAAACACACAGCGAATGCAGGTAAGATGTTTATCACTTTGAAATACTGAAGAAAAGTTGGCTGCTGGTTTCAATCATCTGGAAAAGCTGAAATCTGTAGATCATAGCTTGATCAGTTTTTCAACCACATTCTTACAGGGATTGACCAGATTTTCATTCACACATATGAAAAGCTTAATAGACCTACTGTATTTCACAATTAAAGTCAATTCGAAGTAAGAGATCTGATTCCCTGTTCAGCAAGAAATCTACATCATATCATTATGTCGCAAATACACGGACAAAACTATTTCATGTGTTGCTGAGAGCAGTGCTCGCTTTTGAGATTTAGATCCACATGATATCAAAGCAAGTGATGTTCCTGGAAGTATTTCGAAAGAATTGACGTCACTGTGAAAGTGGTTTATTACGGAGAGAAACTAAGTCTACCTTTATACAGCAGGATAAAGATATATCCTGGAACACACAGACACTCTATGGTTGCTTAACGTTCTTTTTGCCAACTTAAGATGAATCCCTCAATTTATATATATCAGTTGTCTGTCCTATCTTATGAGGCAGTTATTGATTGGTCGTTTGAACAACATTTGGTAAGCTTAGCTACAGATTTTGACAGTTACGTTCATTGGTCAATCAATCTGTTATCTTTGTTAAGTTTATATATACACCAGGAGACCTAAGGAGGAGAAGCAAGAAAATCTGTTGTGTTTGACGATTCTTGGTGGGATTTCGAATTGTACCATTAACTAAATCAGTATTTCCAATGATTTGCATGTTGGAAAAAGTGGTGCAAAAAATTCGCGACACAGTATAATCCTTTAGCTGTCAAACTACGTTCAAACCTTTTGTTTTTGGTAGATTACTTTCCTCTTTACTCGAAATTATTCTCTTTTTTGCTTTTCTTTAGGCCACTCTGTAAGTTTGAAGTACTTGGAGATATAATTTTTGTGTGTAGGGTTTCAACAAATCATTAATTGTTAATGTTTACAGGCAAAGTACAGGAAGAGGTAAAGCGTAGAGATGCTACAGAATGGGCAATTAAAGCATGCCAGAGATGTCTTCTATATCTTGGAGATCTTGGTAATCCCTTACTCTCTGTCTAATATTACAACTAAAACCAAATGTTCTTATAATTTCCTGTTGAACTGCACTGTAGTTTCTTCCACTAATAAACGATTTCAGTGAAGACCTGTGTACTTTTCAGTATTTGAACACAAGGCGTCCAGGAGTAATTGGCAAACTTAAAATGAATTGTCTGGAATAGGAGCTGCGTATGAAACTGCTAAGGATTTGCGAACCCTTCAAATAAAAGCTGCACAGGAAACTGCAAAGGATTCGTAGCGCATGCGCAACTTTTATTTAGAGGCTTCATAGATCCTTCGCAGTTTCCTACGCAGCTCCTATTCCAAACAATTTATTTCTAAGTTTGCCAGTTAATCGTGGGCTCCATGTGATGTGAATTTCGAAATGGGTTCTTGTGCAGCGAATGGCCTGACACCATAAGAATATAAGATAATGCGTTATGTATCGTGTGAAAGAAAGTCGGATATTTTATAAACTTGACAACACTAATTGTCAACTTGATGGTCGGTTCCACAATCATCCTTTGAAATTCCATGGCATGAGTAAGAGTTTGACTACGTTGAATCATTTTCTGTAGTTCAATACAGTTTTGTGCACACTGCTATGCCTAACGTCCTCGCTTTGGGTTAAGGCCAATCGTATATTCTATTTAGTTATTCTTTGGCTACAAAAAGTCGATCAATTTTCCATGTGATTCATCTGAATACTTTCAACTCACCTCTTGTCAATGACCAAAATATTCCTTGCTAACTGGAAACTCTTTGTACCTACTTTTAGCTCGATATAGAATGGATATTGGGTACAACGATGCATTGGCCCTTGCAGAGCGATTCTACCACCAGGCTATTTGGGTCAACCCAGACAATGGTAAGGTTTCAAAAAATTGTCATTTTTGCAAACATGGTTTGGGAAATTATGTTGCACGTGACAACGAAAACCATTGAGAGTGAATAATGTGAGAATTTCTTGAAAATGGTTTTCATTTTATAAGCTTGTTTGCCCGTTGTGTTGCCTTAGGATATATTACATTTTGGAAATGAGTTCTGGTTACTACTGCTGCAGACACCCTTGCAGACACGCTAGTGAATTTAACGGTAAATAGGAACACCTCTGACTGGAGAGCTTGGTATTGTTAATGACAGATGGTAGATAGAGGTTCTCACAGCATAAGTTCCAAATCTTTAAATCAGCGAAAAAGGCGGATGTAAAATTCTATTACCTATTTCTTTTAACTGAATTGCTTAAAGCAAACTTAGCTACTTATCCATGATTCTACCGTTGGACTTTTTAGACATTTTGAATGTTTTTTGAAATTCCAATGCATTCAAAGTTTCATTTGATTTGAGGATGTGATGCGATAAAATTTCTTAATCATAAACCACAAAAAAATGACAGACTTTTGCTTGATACCACATTGTAAACGTTCATAAACTATGGTTTTGTTGGAAATCATTTCCTGTTGGGTCAAACAGTTCAGAAATTGCGACAGTTTTAAGTTTTCTTTGAAAATTTTTTGGAATTCTCAAAAAGGAAGAAATACTCTCTAATTCTAAAAATAATGAAGATTTCAGAAAAGTCCAATGGCAGAATTATAGCAAAAAACTGAAGTTTCATTGAAGACATTCAGCTCAAAGATAAACACTTCAATTTTGCACTTTTACGGCAACCTTTTAAAGATCTGGAACTCCAGTTAAAGTGCATAACCAAACACTTCCTTGCGTAGAAACGTCCAGCCCTTCATTTCTCATAATTTAAAGGGGCAGGATCACTTAACCGTAAACAAACCTGTTATCTCTAGAATCTATATTGTTGCCCGCACGTGGCCATTGTGTTCTGCACGGATTTTGTTGGATGGGGTAAATCCACACTACAGTTTCTTCTAAAAATCTACCAATATCTCTGCAATCGTACAACATATGAGTGTTTCGTTTGTTTCCCTAAGAAGTACAAGAGTCCATCTTCCAAATAAACTTTCATTTTGAGAAAAGTAGTTGAAAATCACTGTGATATGGCCTATCAAAAAATACTGCAAAATCGTCGTTTGGAAAGAAGTTTGTTACGTTACGTGACCCTGCCCCCTAAGTATCAACTGATATGCCCCCATACTACCAACAAAGTTAATGATGGTATTCTGTTTAAGAAAATAAGCGAGGAGCTGTTTTATGTACTACCGGTTGACCAGACAAAGTTCTCACTTTTGAAAATTTACCTGAGGGATTGAAATATTTTTTTGAAATTTTTCGATGTCATACCGGCACTAGAAGTATCAGTAAATTTAACTTTGTAAAAATTTCGTTGTTGCAAAATGACTGAAAAGAGCCTAAAACATTTTGTGAGGATTTTCTTTACACAGAACAACACGCAATTTGCGTTTCACATCTCTCAAACGTTATAAGACATCAACTTTAAAACAAGTACCCAATATTTTTATTCCCATGGCAATAAATGCGAAGTGGATATCTCTCACCCATGAGAAATAGCATGTTCTTTATTTTTTTTGTGAGGAGTCCATTATAATATGACTAATGTTTTAGGGTCTTTTTCAGTCATCATGCAACCACAAAATTTGTAAAGTTGAATTTTCCTACATTTCCAGTGCTCATACGAAGGCGAGAAAAATCACAAAAATTCTTCGATTTTTTTTGGCTTTTAACTGGAATATGAATCATTCAAATTCGTGAAAAACTCTTGATGCTATGAATTTTCAAAATTAGGAACCTTTTTCTGGCTCACCCGGTATAAATGTTTGCATTTACAGGTATGCCTCATAACCAACTTGGTACATTGAAGCAGCAAGCAAACTATAGTGACTGTGAAGTTGCTTATCATTATATGAGATGGTAAGAGTGATTTTTTGATGTATAGTTTGAGATTTTTCAATTTCGAAAAAATTTAGAATCTTCTCAAGGTTTCCTCGAAAGTTTCGAATTTTATCCCCAAACCAAAGAATTTGCACCACCATTACGTTAATTATATCAGATGATGATAAATCACAAATAAATTTTACTAAAGACTGCAGGGTCGATTTTCCGTGCTGGCTATTTGCTGTTTGGTTAACGCCTTTTGCGTAATAATTATGATAGTTGAACAGCTTCGACTCAACGATATCGCTTTTCACATAGTTTGAATTTAATTAGCGTTGCATTTTGGACTGTCTGAGCATAGAGCTCAGATCTTTGAAACGTTGGATGTAAAATTCTGTTACATTTTTCTCTGAATTAAAGTGCTGGAAAGGAACTGCGGGTAATTTGCTGAAAATCTGCCTTAGCAATTTTTTGATATATATGTTGATTAGTTTCAAAATGGCGGCATTTATTAATTTTGAGGCTGTGACATCATCAAATTTCTAAATCCAAAACGACAAGAGCTGCAGATAGCTGCTTGCCACGGTATTGTGGACTTTCCTAAGCTATGGTTTTCTTGGAGATTGTATCAATCTTCATCTAGTAATTTTAGGAGTTATTAGGAATTTTATTGTTTCATAATTGTCGATGAATTTTTACAAATATAATCAAAATGCCGCTATATTGGAGCTAATCAAGATATCAAAAAATTGCCACGACAGGTTTACAGCAAATTACACAAAGTTCCGTCCAATTCATTCAATTCATAGAAAAATTTTGATACAATTTTAAACCCACCTTTTTAGCGATTTGAAAGATTTGAGACCTGTGCTGACTGTCTGTTGTTTCTATATTTCTGCCTAGCGTCCTAATTTGATTTTAGTATTTTTTTGTAATGGATCGGTCGGGGGAGGGATGCTACTTGCTTGCAGAGTGGTACGGGGTCACCACCCGATTCGTTCCAGATTCTAACTTCAAATTCGTCAAATGAGGCTTGGACATAATTTTGTTAAATCCTCATTGACACATTGTTTAATTCGCATCAAGTTATGCAAATCTGTTTGTAGCTGTTAGGTGTGCGTCTTTGTAGGCGGGTGGTACATCTTTCCTAATTCACCCGGTAGTTTTTATTTCTTTCTATGTTAATTGCCACGAAGTTGTCATAGTCTGTTCCGTATAGTAATTTGAAGGTAGGGTAATAGATAATTTGTCTTGTGAATCTTTAATGGAATGTAAAAAAAACTCGATGTGACGAAACCTCGTTATTCTTTTAGCTTGGAATTACAAAGAGTTGGCGCTTTTCCTCACTCTACATAGGCGCTTTTCCTCACTCTACATAGCATTTCCGTAAAAGCTCTATTAAGCCCCAAGGAGCTTATTTAATTTCGGACCTTCCAAAGGGGAGGGGGCTTAATAGAGAGGGGCTTATTTGAGAGGGGGGCTTATTCACAAAATCAAGTGACAAGGCTATATTTGGTTGCTTTTCAGTTCTTTTATTCCTTTTTTTGTGGAATCAACGTACAATTTTACGGCTCAAATACATAAATTCGGCACAGTTTTATCCCAAACCATACTAGAATTAACATGCAAGGTTGTGTAGCTAAATAAATGGAAAATATTTACTAAATTCTATAATTTTGTATAAGTTGGGGGAGGGGGAGGCTTAATAGAGAGGGGGCTTTTTCATATTTTGACTCAGAGGGGAGGGGCTTATTAGAGAGGGGGGTTTAAAATAGAGCTTTTACAGTAGCAAGTTCGACAAGGCGGGAATTTGATCCATCTACCTTCAGATTTTTAGTCTAGCATGCTACCAGTAAACCATCTTTGATCTTAAATCTAAAGGCTATCTCTTCAAAACAAGCCATCGTGGTTTAATGTCCGACTTCTCTGGCAGATTTTAAGTCTACATGTGGCGTGCTATGCAAATGATGTAGAAAAATGTTTTGTAATTGTTTCATAGCAGTTTTTTATCTTAATAGTTTGGCATCGGTCAACAGTTTTGAAGGTGCAGAAGAGAACCTAAAACGGACATTTGATCGTAATCGCTGGTCGAGAAAAGAAACGATGTCCAAAACTGAAGGAGAAGGGTAAGTAAGAATTTTACCTCAATCACCGGGTGTTTCGAGGTAAAGCTAGCAGAATTGTATAAAATCGAGTGATGTGTTGATTGCGTGAATTTTTCTAAGATTTGGCAAGATTTATCTGCCTTGAAAGGATACTCATCCATAAAGTACACATGTTTACAAAATTGCGAACTGAAACGATCGACGTACTTGAGCATGGAAGAATATTTTAAAGTATACTTTGTTTGATTCAAAGCTTAGATAATTTGCTAGCTCTCACCCCAAACAGAACCTCACAGTCTTGTCATGAAGCAGTAGTTTAAGTGTCTCACAAGCTTAAAATGTTTCTCGTTTAGTTGATACCACTACAGCTTTGGTTTATATTTTATTCTAAAATTAGCCTTTAGAAATATAACATCATCTAAGATGCAAATATTGACAGGATCCGTGAGGTTTATGTAAATTGTGTGATTTGCTTGATCGTTACCAATTTAAATGATTTTTCTTTCTGTTTGGACATCTGGTATGTAACGTGTTGCATCTTTTCATGAAGCCCATATAAGCCCCGGGGGGTGCACTACAGATATTTTGGGTACGGCGATGTGCCATCGGGAAGGGTCTCTATTTTCCAGATATTGGTATAAGGAACGGTATCGATTTTCAAAATTTTGGTATAAGGAACGGTACCAACTTTCAAGATTTTGGTATGAAATATAAGGTCAGGTATACTTTTTCGAAAACTTGGTATAAAGTCAGGTATAGAGGTTTGGAAAATTGGTATAAAGTCGGACATACTTTATCGAAAAATTGGTTTAATGTACGGGTATGATTTTGAAGCCTCGATGGCACGTTCCCGACCAAAATGTGATCAAGTGCCCCCACCCCGGATATAAGCCTGCCCTTCGTCCGATCTTAAAGGTGACGTTTTGTCGCTTTTCAGAAAATTTCTAAATCTTTGTAGCCCTCTGAAATTGTTATTTCTGTTCACGTAGAGCTAGTATGGTGGATCTATTCTTGATTGAATTCTTGGAGTTGCAAGAAAGGTTTCGCTATGAAAGGTAATTATATTTCGCTAATATTGCATTACTTTGAGTTGTTTTAAATGAAACTTGATTGCAAGACATTAGCACCGCAAGATTTGGATCAACTTCACATAGAACTTTCATGATTTTGGTAGTAACTTTTACATAAAACCGATACAGGAAGATGTTTAAAGGTACATTACTTGCTGTGGGCTAGGACACCTGTTTCTTCTATCCAATATTTTTGCCACTTCTGAAATAGAAACTCAGACCGTTTTGCAAAATTTGTACCCCACCAACTGTTTGAAGTTTGTTTTTCTGACAGATGCTATACTCCAACCCGCCTCCCCTTTGTTTACATTTGTGAATTTCGTTTCTCAGTTGTTCTCTCGAAAGTTTTACTGGCATAGTAATGATTTATATGTGCATTCTGCTTTCTTCATCTTATTTACCGCAGATTACATTCGAGTGACTTCAGCAAGATTTGCCAATCAGTTATTGAAAAATTTGCGGGGACATTAAATTTATCTATCTGGAGTAAAATTAGTTCAAGTATACCAAAGGACCCAAGCAAAATAGGAGATTTTATTCAAAATTGCAATACAGACAGCAACGAAAGACTTAGCGATGGACTGATGGTGAAAATCTTCACAATCTGCATTATCACCGTATCTGATTTATTTCAAAAGAGTGAGTTCAAATTTTTTCGTTTGAGTAAGAAATGTATGTTTTGCTTTGAATTCAATGACTCCATAAACGTTGAAGGACAAGTCTTGGGTTGGTATAATTGATGCTAGAAAACAAACTTACCAACTGCTGCCGCGAATTATGAACTTCCTTCCACATTTTGAAGTTCGTAAGAGGTGTAATTTAGCAATTTCGTCCCCAGAGTTGGTTCGTTGCTCTTCCCCGACTCTAGAATACTTTTTTTTTTAATTAGAAGGCATCTAGACCAAGACGGACTCTACCCTAATAACGACCATAACTACAAGATCAACTAAATTACAATAGTATGAAATTAGTAACAAGGAAAATGTCAGTTGTCCTGACAAAGATTAAATAACGATAATCTACATGGTGTTAATTATGGAAAGCATGGTGTTACTTACCAAGTGGTGCGTGTCTATTGCAAGGAAAATTCAGATTTCAGTCTGAAACATTTAATAAGAAATTTGCTGCCAAATTCAGACAACTGTTGTCCTCATTGCTCAGTAACCAGATAAATTTATTCCACACACTGAGTTGGATTACATTTGGGAGCAAATTTACTATTTTGACTTCGAGACGTTTCCTGTCCTCTTAAAACTGTGGGCACACCATGACAAAGTGAACTTCATCACCAAGAACCTGTGTTCCAAGAGACAGACAGAATTTACAGTGTCTATCAGATCTAGGTATTCTATTTTTACCGAACCGTCCAGCTTCTATTTCAAGGTTATGTGCACTCATTCGTAACTTTGAGAAGCTTTCCTCTTGAATACAAGAGGCAGTTCGGCGATTTGATTGGCTGTAACTTCGTTTTGCGCGGGTAAACGTCCGTGGCATGTCAAAATTCGACGGGAAACCATATTCTTTACACATTTCAACCATAACTTGCTACTTATCTCTGAAATTCGGGGAATAACAAGCCGTTTCATTTTCGAAGCTGAGGTGAAAGTATCTCGAATTTGCAACTTAGGCCCATTTTCGCTCCAAACAAACCGAGTTTATTTTCACATTAAACACATTTGCCAGCGCCAGATTATTGTTCAAATACCTTCAAAAAGGTTGAAATAAGGTCCTCGAAGTGTTTGTCTTTTGTTTTTCAATTCATCTTCTGCAGAATTAGTGCTAGAGCAACAGCTATTTTCTGTCGATTAGCGTTGTCTGGTAAACCGTGAAATTGATAATGGCTGTTAATGCACCAATGTTCTGGGCGCATTTGATCGAAGTGTGCCAGAGTGTTCATTCAGCTTCGTGATCTGCGTATGAGGTAGGAACACCCTGGTAACGAGGTTGATGATTTAGTTAAATATACTGCGAATTTAGGCCAAACACCGTTGCAATTTCTTCGCCTTTTTTTTCATTAAAACGTGGTAAGGAGCCTAGATGAGATTGAAAAGCAAAAAAGCAGATGAGAACAATCTGACGGCCTCGTTTTCCCTGAGCGTCACACATGTTTTTTTCCATTTGTGACACGTCACTATCCTCTTGGTCGCTTATTTGAACACGCAACGTCGCAGAGAAAGGACGAAAAATGGCGCAAAAAGGTACGACAAACCCGTCATAACACCGTAACCTCGTATTTTATCATCAATGGCTGCGGTCACACTAAGTGCTTTATCCCGTTGTTTCCTTTCGAAACTACGGGATTTTAACGCTGTTGTATGTAACCGCTCTTCTCGTTCACATACAACGCTATTACGGCGTTTCATTCTTGGAGCAAGGGTCTTTACAAAACCATAGTATCCGAAACAACGAGATAAACAAGGTGCCGACCTACATTACATCGTTGTTTAAGCAAAATTAACCAATCATGATTTGCCAACGTAATCACGTGACGATTACTTTCGCGCCAAAATGATTGGCCATAGCAGAGACAACTTTGCAAAAGACTTGACGGGCTCAAGTGTGACCGGGTGTCGTTGTATCGTTATAATGCCGTACTTTTTTATATCGAAGATGAATTTCAAGAAAGTGAAACAATTCAGAGTATAACGGGACTAGATTCTAGTGTGACCGCAGCCAATGATACCAACCCCGAACTTGTCCTTCAAAACTTAACGGGGAACTGTTTATCCTCTACAGGGTGGACTAAAAAGACCTTTTCGTCTTAAATCCGGTATGTTGAGGATACTTGAAGTACGGTGTGTCCCAAAAAATTGTGCCCCGTTTGTTTTGCTACTGTGGAGGAGCTGTTCATTCAAATATCTCGGTTTTTGCACAGTTCCATAGGTCCAGCTTCAACTTAGAGTTTGAGACCTTGTTTGAGTAAATCCGACATGTGGTTGCTAATTTATGGCAGAGAAATCGCAAAATTAGTTGTTACCTTAAAAAGAACACTTTTATTTTTCTCCTGCAATGTCTAAATAAAGTAAGTTTCAAAGTAGGGGTTCTGGCACCGTATTAAAATTTTCACTACATTTGTTAACAGATAGAAAGTGTTCTCTTCTGCATAGAACACACTGCTAACCCTTTAAAGGTTTAGCGAAAGTTTTAACCCGACGCTATAATTTTTCTGATACCTTTTTTCAGATTCAGAGATTTTGTCTGCTGCCGTAGCCTTCACTTTCACAATGTTATCAAAGCTATTAGATTATATTACCAAGTCGTTATCCGAATCACCGTTAAGCACAACAGTTGATAGGCTGAATATAACACAGAAACAAGTTATGAAACAGCAACAAAAATATAAAGACGAGACTAACAAAGTGATTAATGGGGAACACGATGTTGAGTTCAAATTGAAGAAGAGAAGAGTTAGATTGATGAAACGATATCGTCGACGTAGAAGAGGTAATGGAATGTCATCTAGTGAAGACGAAGAATCAAATGGCGGCCCAGAATATCAGGAAAGAGAAGATGAGGAGGATTCTGGCAGTGATCTTAGTGAAGGTTGGTTTTTGGTGCACTCATAGTAGAACATTCTTGGAAATGCTATTCTGAGTCGCAACATGACTAAATTTCTTCTTGTTTTCTTAAAAGTTGTTAAAGCGTGCTTGTTACCTGCTTGTAGACTGCAACATTCTCCTATCCTTTCTCGTTACCAAAGCGCACATTTTATACCAAAGTTTGGGTTGGTTTGAAGGAATTTTAAATCTTCCAGGTATTTCTTCTCCGAATGTAGTAACGACTATTGATTTGGACACGTCACTATGTGCTCTAATAAGTTATATTCAATTGGCTAGACCTGACAGTAATCATTTTTGCTAGGCTTATGAAGTATTATTTTAGGGAATTTTTGTCTTTAAAAAGGATCAAGTTTTAGTTTCAACGACGCTCGTACGAAAGACATTTGAAAGCAAGACTTACTTTTGTTGGTCATAATGTCTTCGACATAATATCGTCCATTTGCAAGAGTGAAATGATGTAGAAAGCTTTCGCTGAAGCATGAAACTTCTGTAGGTGCATACCTATATATTGAAAACTGCAATGCTATATCATTTGTGTCTAACTGCAGTCATCACATTTTAGGGGAACTTGCATCAAGATTTTCAAGCAGCAGTCATGAAGAATCTGAGGAGGAATTGAGCTCACCGAATGAACCGAATGATCTTGTCTCTGCTGTCAATAAAAGACGTCGGGAAGCTGATCGTAATAAAATCATCAGTTTATGCGAAGTTGGAAAATTACTAAGCGCACAACTTAATCGTGAGCAAAATGAGGGCGGATCTCCTGGTTTCCGACCAGAAGGCCGATTTTTGAATTTTGGATCGCATCTGGAATTGCCAACAGAGAATTCTCTGGAGGTTGCTATTGGTTATTTAACTGAATTTTGTTATTTGCGTTCGATGAAAGTGATGGCTGATTGGTTAAGATATGCTGGAGACATAATGGATATTTATGGCAAGGTATTATGATATTTTTTACGGCAACATTTTTGTCCTGCCAACTACTTGACTATAGGTTTTCCTTACTTGTGTAGGCAGTTATCACCAGCATTTCTAGGTACCTCACGTAACAGCCAACTGAAAATTTTTGTCGGGCAACTGTAAGGTACCATGTGGACAAGGAAAAGAAAACATCTCTGAGCCAGTAGAAATCCCTATTGAATATCCAAAATATACTTGAAGATACATTGTTGGTATATTGGTTTGTGTTAATGCCAGTTCGATGTCGCCAGATGGAGGTATTGAATCACTCAATAATTTTCATATGTGCATTGTTTTTAAGGCTCTGTGACATAAATTTCCCTTGGGGTGTTTTGGTTGGCAACAATTCTGAAAACGGAAGACTTGGTAGATTCGGAACTTGTGCTTGATTGAATCTGAAATTCGCTAACTGGTGGTTTGGAAGGCCTTCTGAAACTTCTGCTTTAAAAGTAGAAGGTTTGGCACAGTTCCGAGACATTATCGTTTTCATTGGCCAATTTTCATTTTGCCATGGTGTATCCGAAACCTTTTGTATCAAAGAGGTTGTGCTTGATTGGATAATAGATTTCTGCCCAAACTATGGTTCGATTCATAATTTTTTGAAGAACGGCCAGAAGTCTACTTTGGACCATCTTCAGATCCCCCCCCCCCGTCTTTGTCAGTCACGTTGTGTAAAGAGTCGTCAGGAAAGTGTGGGATTTCTGGAGCACCACCTTGCAGGAATTGTTCAAATAGTTGTTCGGACACAGAAATTTGTTTTGCTATTAAAGCTTGTTGGTTAGTTTTTCATTTCTAGAATGCATCAGTTCAAAGTTGGAAACATCCAATATTTCAACAGCTGCTTGTACTGTTTCTTTTTTTAGAGAAAGGGATTATCGGTTGTAGCATGACGTAAAGTCAAGCAATTCTTTATTGCGACTTTAACCATAGATAGCTTTAACTAGAAATTTGCTCTCCACGAAAATTAAACGTTTTCGCAGCCACTTTATGCACATTTTTATTCATTTTCTTTGCAGGATTTATCATGTGTTTGGCAGAAAATAGCCAGAGCGCTCAACGAATTGCCAACTCATCAACTTCTTTTATCGGGTAAGCAATTTAACTATTGCTCTTTTTGAATTTATTAGCGAACAGTAGCAATCCGATATCCTAACCGTACTGCATCGCTTACCAGCTACATGTTATTGGCTTGCTAAGAATACCATGCATTTACGCTAGTGTTGTTTGTCTGACTTGAATGTCTCAAGGTAACCTCCTGGCCACTTCGCAACTGAGTAGATATGTATTAACGGTTTTTTAATTATTCTAATTTTTGTGTTTCGCTGCAAAACTTTCTTAGCTCTAGTAAAAACCAGTCCAAACATAAAGCCATGGTTTTCATAATTCAAAGACATTGGCTTTTTGTAATCGGAAATGCTTAGCCTCATTCATTAGTTGTACAATAATTCAAGACTTTGTTTCTTTGGATATGGAAGCTTTTATTCTCGTCATATTTTCCATTTTTATATTCAGTTTTTGTTTCTTGCAAATTCCAATCTCTCTCATTCATTCCAACGACTGCTTATGCTAATATTTTCTGTCCCTTCTAATCTTTCGATTTATTTTGCACGTTCTTCTGTCTGTTGGGTACTTTGGCTTTGGGGATACTGAAAAAATCCTCAGATCAAGTTTCCTCCTCTAGTTTTACAGTGTACGAAAAGAAGACATAGCCACACAGAAACGGCAGAATTACAAAACCCATTTCACGAACAAAGGAAAGTTCTGCCAGAGGACAAGTCGTTAATAGGACTGCCGTTGTTAGCTGCGTTGCATAGATCTTTGGATTATGATTGGGATTCTAGAACTAAAGATGCTGTGCTGTTCCAGGTATGTTTAAAGAGTTTATTCGCCTTTCAGACAAAACCAGAGAATCCAATGGCAATACAGTACAGTATATACACTTTTTCGTTTCTGAAGTGGATAGTGAATGATTTTAAAATGCAGTGATTACTTCTAATTACCGCTCAGCTGCTGCTTGAATTTCACTGTTGTTGAAGCCCGTCTACTTAACTTTGTTATTTTAAGTGTAGAAGAGAAATGATTTAACATGGAGGATAGTTTAGAAAAATTCAAGAAATACCTAAAAAGTTCCATTGCAGTCATGATCTCGACATTTTATTAAAGTTGTTACAGTAAGGCCCCGCATTTAAGAAACCACTTTTTCACACCTTGGCCTAAAAGTTTTCTAGATCTATGATAATTCTCACGTTTTAGGGTCAACTTTGTTAAGTTTCTAATTTCTTTTCCGGAAAGTCTTGCCCGTAGAGAAATAAGTTAAAATGCAACCAAATGGGGCTATCTATAGATAAATTGGCCATATTTAACCATATGTGTATGCCATCAATAATTGTCAAGACAACAATGAATAGTTAGGTAAAATCTTTGAAATTCAAGATTTCTTGCTGGCAATTTCTTGTGAGCCCTGTAAGGAAGTTAATGCTCCCAGACCATCAAACCAGTACTTGGTGTCACTCAAAATACAAGAAACTTTATTTTGGGGTGTGAGCCTCTAGATCTTCTTATGGGTAGCGGGGCTGATTATTTTTCAGTAGGCTAAAAGTTTCCTTTAGGTGCTTTCTTACATGCGGGGCCTTATTGTATTTTAAGTATTTTATTGCATTGCTCACTTGAAAAAGAGCTGTGTGTTTAGATTATTTTAGATCAATAAGGGTTGATGTAAATCGTCAACTGGTATCCTAAAACGGACATTTCGGGGCACTAAATTGGCTGAACATGGGCCTGTCTTCTTTAAGTATTATCTCTTCCCTTTTTGTGCCTAGTTTTACTTTTTCTGGCCAAATCATATCAATACTTTCATTGCAATGAAATGCATTTGGCCCTTGACAGCTGTTATAGCCGTATGCATTTGCTTGTAATTTTTGCATTGTGAGTTAAGATGTCTGGGATACGTGTATAGATGTTGTAAGTTATTTGCAAAGATTAAGCTATCTCTGCCTTCGTACTTATTGAACTTAGAGGTACTGTGTCCATATAAGTACACTGGCTTTGCATGGGGGGGGGGGGGGATTTCAATTTCATGTAATATTTCATTTGATCGCTTTGCAAAAAAATTCTTATGAGGTACTTAGGTGTAAAATAAACAAACTGATGGCTTACTTGCGGTTGCCCTTACAGGGCTTATCCCAAAGCATCGACGAGAAACTTTTGATGATTTTGCAATTTGTGACCATTTGATCTTCAAACAACAAATGACAGAGAAACAATGCTATGTGCCTTGATATGTTGGCAGTACTGTGCGAAAATCGATTGGCTTGAAGGTGACAGAAGGGCCTAGCCTGAAATTTTGGCTACCCCGAAACAGCCACGAAGGCAAATAGATATTTCAGATATGTTTAAATCATTGCACACTTTGTAAATACTTTCTTGAACTCAAATGCAGCAACCCCCATCTATAATTATCTCAGTTATATCCATCTTCTATCTATTTTGCAAGCTCGTGCCGCTTAGTGCTACACTCTTTGAACTCTCACAGCAGGCAGCCTTGCGCAAGAATTTGATTTTTAGTTTTGCATGTGGTCAGTTAGATTCTACCTACCACAGTGCGCTGCTGGACGCTCTTTGAGAGCATTGTGTCAGCAGATTTTGACAGGACGTATATGCGGCTATAGTTACATGGACACATTGCCTTTAAAAGCAAATTATACATGTGGTGATTTCGTACAAGGTATTTCTTGTTTCATTCCAGTTCATGATTCGTGTCCAGTCGCTGAAATCTTTTGGTTACTTTCTCAGTGAAAAGGTAAAGTATTGCAGCATCTGATTTTAATTTGTAGATTAGATGTTGCTTCTTGTAGAAGATGGCTCCGTTGTACGTTCGACCACGTATCACTCGATAAATACTAACTGATTCAGCTGAAATTTTTTATCAAATATTTCTTTTTCAAAGTGTTAGCTCGGAAATGTACCACTGTGGGGGAAACAACTCTGATAAATCCTCAAAAAATTTGCATACACAAACTTAATGACGCAAAAAGTAGTCCATAGAATCGTAGATGGGTTCTTGAAGTTTGAAAGGAATGAAGCCTCAGATTTGATTTGTTCAACGAAGTATACTTCATAAATTTTCTAATGAGCTACTCATATTTTATTCAGGGACGTACAGTGTGTTTAGAATAACGAGGAAATGAGTATTTAAATTACGGAAGCTGAAGGAAAATGCCACTAGTATCCAGATTCTAATCTTCTTGCGTCGGAAGCATGTTTTTAGTCCCTATTACAGTCAAAGCGGAAGTAGTGTACCATGTAAAATCCGAAGATTTTTTGAGAATAGATTTTCGTGATTTTCGAACATTTCTTTGTTATTTGCCGACGTCTGATTCAAACGTTGCTTCCGTTGGGCGGAGCGTAGGAAGGATTGCAATAGGAGTTCCTTACCTTGGAAACCACAATGAATGAGAATGTTCAATGATTTCTTCATGCAGAGAAAACAAACTCCAATGACTATTCGATTCTTTTTTTAATATTGACGACATGGGTGGTACGCTTCTATCGCCTTCACTGTAAACTCATGTTTAATCGTGTTAATCATCGTAGATCCCACTCTTTGGATGTGAGATGGAAAGGGAAAGATTTATTTATGGGTTTGCAGCAAGAAAGCTTAGCAATTCAAAGGCTGATAGCCCCAAGCTTGGTCGCCCACCACCGGTTGAGGAAGCCACGTTACCAGCTGAAGAAGCAAAGATAGTTGTAAGTGCATTTTAGTTTTTGAAAACTCATTTTGGTACTTGATTGTTTTAAAGTGAAAATGAAGTGAAATGAGTTTTGCACTAATCCGCAGCAGAAAAATGCCCTGGTTCCAAAAATACAATCAGAAATATAAAATTTTGGGAAGAAACATCCTTTTGGGGGGCATTAAAGTTGTTACGAAGCGGCGCGGTGGTCTGGGGCGAGAGTGGCGGTTTTGAGATCTTGTGACGTCAAGTACAAACAGATTGAATTGAAGCAAGAGTAGTAGGAAGTTCACCAAAATCGAAGCACGAAGCAAGCAAATAACCACTGCAGAAATGTCTGACTGGTCTGACAACAGCGACAATTCTTCGATGAGGGCACAATCATCATCTAGGAACGACGACGAGTTGTATTTGTCCTGGCAACACGACCCACTTGCGTCTTATCCTGAGGGAGCCTGATGATGGAATGGCCGGGTATGGCGGTATGGCGATATGGCATGGCGAAGGGAGAATGAGGGATCGAGAAGATCGACTCGAAGACGAAGCTGATACACGACACGACCGTCTCAATTTCGATACTCTATTGCATTATTTATAGAATAAACTCGTCTGTAATAATTCAGCTAATGTTGTATGGTAAATTCATCTGTCACTGGAAACTTTCAAAATGTTTCAGAAAACTCATCAACCTCATAGCACATGCACCCATATCATAAACTTCAACAAATCAGGATTCATCAAGAGAAGCATTTTGTACAAAGTAATGACAATTTTCATGCAAAATGAAAAAGCTTTCAGTATCATAGTGAGCTGATCAAACCTGATTTTATATTTTATTTAGATGTACATACCATAACGTAACCGTACCTTTATCTCGCTCCGAGGTGTTTTCTCTTCTGGTTCGTTTGGGACATCAACGATTCAGTGCATCGCGTCACGAACTAGGAAAGCTTTTGTGTTACTACTGGTGTCGATATCGACCAATTCTAACGTTAAATGTATCGAGTAAACAGCTGCATCAAAACGCCGAGAGCACGAGCACAGGCAAGGTCAAGTGCTGCCGAGAGCTGAACCAAAATTCATTCTATGTCTCCATACTAGTTGATACAAGTTGCATTCACAGTCTTCTAACTGCTGGTTGGCCTAAATTTACCCTGCAAACGCAAGTCACAAACACAAACAGCACCTTCACCCGTCGCATTTCTTCTTGTCATCGCAAAACTCTCTAAATTTGTGGAAGATGCTGTGCTTGATTTTACAGTATTACACCATCACTAATTGGAGGATTTAACACCTGACAGATTTGATAAACAAACAACAAACCTTGCTTAATCCTCATTATGTGCTCTTTAGAAAGAAAATTGCTTGCAACGAAGTATGACTACATGACATTGAGAGTTTCAGTGAATGAAATCCTCTGAATGAAATATCAAAATAACAGCATTTGGGAATCGCAGAATTGTACGTCAGAATCATAGAAATGGTCAGAATGCTTCACAAACCAGTTTATTTCGTTGAGTTTCTTTCTGAGTTGTGCAACCCTGGGCTCAATACGTAGTAACAAGTCATATGCTTCCTTCACTCATCTCGCTGTAAAACACTTGACGTCAGAGAAGTCTGGTACCAAGCGTCCTGACCGCGTTCATTTGGCGCCACAATTTGAATGAAAATGCCGTTTTCAATTCCAATTTTCGAGAAAACTAGAAGGAATATGACAATGAAACCAAGAAAAATGAAATCTACGATACTGATTTAGTCGAAAAGGGCAAAAAAAAATTTCGATTCATTTTCACTTTAAGAACTGATCAAGGCATTGATTAGCTGTAATTTATCAATTTAGCCTGTACAGAATTAGTTGGTGATAATGATGATGATGGTGGTTGGTGGTGATGTGATGATGATGATGATGATGATGATGATGATGATGATGATGATGATGATGATGATGATGATGATGATGATGATGATGATGATGATGATGATGATGATGATGATGATGATGATGATGATGATGATGATGATGATGATGATGATGATGATGATCATCATCATCATCATCATCATCATCATCATCATCATCATCATCATCATCATCATCATCATCATCATCATCATCATCATCATCATCATCATCATAATAAGAAAGCCCTTTCCTTTGCAAAGAGCCTGGTTCATTTTCGAGGTAACCTTGTGGTACGACGCAGCGTGGGCTGCAAAGTTTCATTGTTCCAAATTTTTCGCATTGCCGAGCTTTATTGTTATCTGGAATGCGTCAATAACAAGCTTCAGGTATGACTTTAAGGTCACTCTGCAACACGCTCTGATGAGCACGGAAAGCGGGTTTTCAGAAATCCTCCTCTTTAGAAACTTGTTAATTGCTCTGCAACCAATCGGGCTATCGAAATTCTGTAAAAAGTATTGGATTGCTCATATTCTTGGCGATCGAAAGACATATTTAACATAACTGTTTGTTTTCACGGCTTTGGAGAAGGCTCATTTCAAAATATTTTACTAGCTTCAGAAGAACTTCATTTTCCACTCCGCTAATCTAAAGATTTTGATCAAACTTTCTAACCAAACAGACGATATGCTTGCCGACACACATGCCAACTTTGAAGTCAAAAGCTTGGCCAGTTTTTCCGCAATAAAATTCTAAAGTTTGGTAGTCTACTCGCCAACAAACGCAAGAAAAACTGGTCAGTCGATTACGATTGGCAACTGCGAAAGAATCAGTGAAGCGCTTGCAAACACGTGTGAAAACAAGTCGGCAATCTTTCGAAATTGACAGTGCAAATCTATCTTTTTCATACAAATCTGTTGTGCTTGCACGAGGTATGGAATATGATGTTTGAGTCCCAAGGCGAAGGAAAAAATAGAGGTTTGCAAAACAGCGTGTGACAGAAAATGATCAAAAAATTTCATACTTTGGAATCAAATGCAACATGATGCAATCATGAAGGTTCATCCCAAAGCGGCTGTTCCTTCCTTTTCTGTCACACACTGTTTTCTTTCTTTTTCTTGGCCTTGGGACTCAAACAAAATATCCCATAGCTCGTGCAATCACAAATGATTTGTATGAAAAAAGATAGATTTGCACTGTCAGTCTCGAAAGACTGCCGACTTGTTTTCACACGTGATTGCAAGCGCTTCACTGATTCTTTCGCAGTTTTGCCAATCGTAATCGACTGACCAGTTTTTCTTGCGTTTGTTGTCGAGAATGCTACCAAACTTTGGAATTTTATTGCGGAAAAACTGGCCAAGCTTTTGACTTTAAATTTAGCATGTGTGTCCGTAAGCATATCGTGTGCTTGGTAAAATAGTTTGATCAAAATCTTTAGATTAGCTGAGTGGAAAATGAAGTTCTTCTGAAGCTAGTAAAATATTTTGAAATGAGCCTTCTCCATAGCCGTGAAAACAAACAGTTTTGTTAAATATGTCTTTCGATTGCCAAGAATAAGAGCAATCCAATACTTTTTACAGAATTTCGATAGCCCGATTGGTTGCAGAGCAATTAACAAGTTTCTAAAGAGGAGGATTTCTGAAAACCCGCTTTCCGTGCTCATCAGAGCGTGTTGCAGAGTGACCTTAACTTTAAGTAGACTTCTTTATAAAGGGGATCCAGTATTGCAGAAGACTGGTTGTCACACCTTGTGATTAAATTCATAAATCAGACCCCCCCTCCCCCCAAGAGGAGAATCACATCCGGAGAATCACATCCGGGACCTGAATCACATCCGGGACATAACGACGTACGGGATCTTGGCGATGGACCGTGGCGTAAACAACGGGGAGGTGTGAACTTGAAAAAAAAGAGTTTTTTGTTTTTTTGGGCAAATGGAGGAGACACGAGGAGAGAAGAAAGAAAAGAAGAGATGTTGTGCAGAAAGAAACTGGACGTTTGACTGTTGGAAACAGTAGATACGAGGGCAGATCGTATGATATTCGTTTGTTGGTTGTTTTGAAGAAACAATTTGTGTTTAGGCCACCAGGAACCTTGATTTTCTAGATGATGTTGCGTTGCACGTTTTGTGTTTCATAGCTGTCTGTGCAACGAAATATAAGAAATAAACCATTGGAATGTAAACAAAAAGAATTCGGAATCACATATGGTGAGGCCCAAAACCGACCATTTGTGACACTGGTGACAAAGATGCAAAGGTATTTCATACTTCCAAAACGGAAGAACGTGTTCATGTTTTAGATCAATTCTTTGCAGGGTTTTCAAGTTGAGATTTTTTGGAAATGTCTCTCAGTTTTCGATAAAATAAACTAATTGAAGATTTTGGCTGTTGACTATTCAACGAAGTGTTTATCCAGGTAACAACATAACTGAGTTTGAAGTAAAATTTAATGGTTTCCACACTTTATGTATTTAGCCAAAAACAAATATTTTACTACAAATAGCATTCAACAAAAAACTTATGCTATTAGAGTAAGACATTTAGCAAAATGAATATAGTACTGACCTCTGACTCGTGTAGTTCAGATTCTAAGTTTTATAGTAGAATCCCTCGGATATTTGGACGAACACTGTAAATATCTCATATAACTTGCCAAGAAAATGTAAAACATAATTACTTTTAGCATCAATTTTTTGTCCTTCATCAACAGGAAACAAATCGAAGTCAAGCACATTTCATGAAAGCACTTGCAAAGCAAAAGTTAATGGTAAGTAAGCAATATCTTGTTTGTGACATGCGGCCATGAGATGCTTGAAGAAACTTCTTCTAATGTGAGCGAGGCACAAACTTCTTCTAACGAGCTAATGTTTATTGGGGGATATTGAGGTACATCACTAGGATGTCTCTTTTGAGCAGCTATTTACAAGTTTGGAAGTCGTTCATTGATTGGTTGTTGAATTCGGCCAGTCGGCATGATGTCACAAAAGCGCCAAAAACATGGCGTTGCTATGTGTTGGTGTAAAAGCTGCAAGAAATGCCAGTAGATTTCAAAAGAAATTTGCCCGCAGAAACAGAAAATCACTCTTGTTTTCCCTCACGTCAGTGAAATAGCAGGAAGGTGTAAATCAGACCTCAACGAAAAAATTGCACAAACGTTCTGAATTTGAAACAAATGCAGAATTCAATGCTGTTAGAAACTTGCATTTTTAACAATGTTTCGTAAATTGCTAGAAAAGTCCCAAATGGCCAATTTGTTTTCCACATTCATTCATTCATTCATCGATCCAAAAAATGTTAACATATTTCAAAACAAAAGGAAATAATTTTGAAAATACCTTTGCATCAGATCTGTTTCCATTGGTTTAATTTTTCCTCTCATTTTCGAAAGCGAATCGTTTCACTTTCATGCTATTGACTAAATACAAAATATCCATCGTAGCTAAAACATGAAACAATTTAATATGCGAGCTTTAAATGCTACTCGCTACCAACCTGATAGCAACATTGTTACTTAGGATACCTAGAACTCCGGGCTTTCACGTCAGGTGCCAGGTGCCTCTACCAATCTTACAGTTGATGATATTAAAGCTTAGGTTTCAAATCTTTAAAGAGGTTGGTGCAAAATTCAGTGACCTATTTCTTCGAACTGAATGGCTTCAAAGAAACTTTAGCCATCCTGCTATATTTCTGCCGTTGGACTTTTCTGCAATCGTCGATATTTTCAGAATTGGGGTGTTTTCGTTCTTTGTCGGGAATTCAAGGAAAAATTTCCAAAAAAAACTTAAACCACCGTAATAGACCTTTTAGCTATTCTACAAAAGAGCCTGGATCGAGCGATATTTTTATACAATTTTATACACGAGGTTCGATAGAGTGGCGTTAGGGCTTCGATCGCAATTGTGCACATTCGAAAATTCTACAAATTGTAATGAAATATCGTTCGATCCACATTCGCTTTCAGAATAGCTAAAAGGTCTATTTCTAAAGTATATGACGCTACATGCAATAATTACCAAGAAAACGATATTTGATGGATGTGTACAATATGGTATCAAGCAAATGTCTGTCCCTTTTCTGGTTTATGAGTTAAAAATTGGATGACATCACACCCTTGATTAAGCTAAAATATGAAATACGTTTTAATTTCGAAAAATATTCAAAATTTCCTAAAAGTCCAATGGTAGAAGTATGGATTTGTAGTTTCTTTTAAGCCATTCAGTTTGAAGAAATATGTCATAGAATTTTACGCCCACCTAATAACAAAGATTTAAACTTTGTCGGGCTTCTTTGTCGGGCGAACGTCCACCGATATACCGAACTTCCACCGATATTAGTGCCCAATGCTCCACTGCTCACTGACGTTTCCATTTCTGATGAGAAGATCTTGAATATTATTCGATCATTGAATCCAAATAAGGCTCATGGCTGGGACGATATCTCAGTGCGTATGATAAAGATATGTAATGATGCACTCCTTCTACCCCTTAGTATAATATTTGAGTCGTGTATGAGCCAAGGTGTTTTCCCTGAAGTGTGGAAACAAGCTAACGTAGTTCCCATCCATAAGAAGAACAGCAAGAACTTGAAACAAAACTATCGTCCAATTTCCCTTCTTCCGATCTTTGGTAAAATTCTAGAGAAGCTGATCTTCGACTCCCTTTATCAACATTTAAACATGAACAGTTTATTAAACCCAAATCAGTCGGGATTTCGCCCAGGAGATTCAACTGTTAACCAGTTGCTGTCAATCGTCCATTCCATATTTACAGCATTTGACTGCAACCCCACACTAGATGTCCGCTCTGTTTATCTCGATATTTCAAAAGCCTTTGACAGGGTCTGGCATCAAGGTCTCATGTACAAACTACGCCGTTGTGGAGTCTCTGGTAAACTACTAACACTAATGCAAAGCTTTCTTGAAAACAGAAAACAGCGGACTGTCTTGAATGGTAAAACATCAACATGGAGTACCATTTCAGCCGGTGTCCCGCAGGGTTCTATCCTAGGTCCTCTTTTCTTTCTTATCTATATCAATGACTTGACTGATGGCTTAAAGTGCAATGTGAAACTATTTGCCGATGACACATCAATTTTCACAGTCGTTCATGATCCACATACAGCTGCTCTTGATATGAACCATGATCTGAATCTCATCAAGCTGTGGGCACACAGTTGGCGAATGTCCTTTAATCCTGACCCAACTAAACAAGCAGTTGAGGTGACTTTTTCCAAAAAGAGAATTCAAACGAATCACCCGCCCATCTTTTTTAATGGTGCTCCCGTAATGAGGGTCCAAGAGCGAAAACACCTTGGTGTCATACTAGATTCTAAGCTGTCCTTCGCGAGCCATATTCAGTCAGTTATTTCCAAATGTAGACAAGGAATAGGGATGTTGAGATTCCTCTCGAAATATTTGCCCCGACACACGCTTAATGAAATGTATAAGCTGTATGTTCGACCGCACCTGGATTATGGTGACATAATATATCACATTCCCCAAAATATTGTGAATTTAGTCAAACTGTCACTTTGACTAATTTAATGGAAAAACTCGAATCGGTTCAATATTCCGCTGCTTTAGCTGTGACCGGCGCTTGGAAGGGCACATCTCGTCAGAAAATCTATGATGAACTTGGTTGGGAATCGCTCAACTTCCGAAGATGGAGTAGACGCCTTGTTCTTTTTTATAAGATTATAAATAATTTGACTCCAGACTACACAAGGAGTCCTGTACCTCAGCTTCAGGAATCTGACTACAGTCTTCGCAGAAGAGCTGCAGTAGGGCAAATACGTGCGAGAACGGAGAGATTCAAATCAAGTTTCTATCCTAACTGTTTGTCGGAATGGGAAAAGCTTGACCCTGAGATTAGACAGTCCTGCTCAGTGAATGTTTTCAAGAAACGACTATTAGCAATGATCCGTCCACCTTCAAAAAAGGTCTATAACATTCACGACCCAAAAGGTTTATCAATTTTAAAACAACTTCGCGTTGGACTCAGCAAGCTGAATTTTCACAAATTCAAACATAACTTCAGCGATACTTTAAATCCTTTGTGCCCGATAAACGATGGTATTGAGGATACGGAACATTTTTTGCTGCTCTGCCATGCTTATGACCAAGAAAGACGTGATCTTCTCAACAGTGTGAATGCGATACTGCGCCCCCACGGATTAACAAACCTCACAAATGAAACCTTACTTCAAATTCTCCTGTATGGCCACGAAAAGTTATCCTTTGATTTGAACACAAAAATTCTTGAGGCAACGTTAAACTACATTCACGCCTCAGAACGGTTTCAATGAGTTCGTAAGTTTGCTGTCTCCTCTCTCTTGTAACTTGTACTTTGTTTTTTTCGTACATTTATTTTTTGTGATTTTTTTTTGTCGGAATTATCTGTAATCGTTGTTTTCCTATTTGCCTTTTGTAATATGTTATTTGTAATATTTATATGTAATATCAATTTGAATATCTATGTTAAATGTTATGGTCACAGGGTTGCTATGTATTTCCATGCTCCTCGTGGCATCGTCTTGTAACCTTTGTTTGTTTACTGTAAAATTTTATTGGAATCTAAAAAAAAGAAAAGATTTAAAGATTTGGAACCTATGCTTGATATTAATGAATACGATGGTTTTTTGACACTAATACCACCGAAATGTAGAATGAAATAACCGTCAAGGTTTAAGTCATGAATTTGTAAACTAGCTGAATGAAAAAGCAATCACATTTAACGGGAGTTTAAGAAATGTAATTTGTTCTTCGTATTTAATCAATCTTTGCTACCCAACTACAATTAGCCCTTGATATCCAATTTCTAGCCTTTGAACTTAAGAACTTCATTTAGTACCTTTTTATTTTATTTTTCCCTCACACAGCATGAAGTATCAGAGCTAGAAGACAAAATGAATGCGACAGACATCAATAAAAAGTCAGACATGCCACCCTACTTGGTAGTTGATTCTCAAGCCTTATGTCGTCATTTGTCGTTGATAAGATCCTTGGCTAAAAGCAGAGAGTTCATCATTATTGTGCCAATTCAAGGTTTGTTCCCTTTTGGCTCATCTTACACTGCAGAAAAGATGTATACGTTTGACTTTTACTTGATTCGCTTAGGGCCTGCTACACAAGCCCAGGTTGGGTCTAATCCGCTGCAGAGGGTTATCTCTTCTCCGGGATGACCTTATCGTGATGGCCTTCTCCGGTCATCATATAATTTGATTCAAATCCGTTTTTGCGTTTACATTAAAGCAGTAGCCAACCAGGGTCCATCTGCCTGGGCGTGTAAACCCTTTCGAGGGTAGGATTGAAGTGGGTTGGCTTTCTGTAGATTTTTTCCGTGTAAAAATGGGTCAGCTCAACCCTGGGTCGAGAAAACACTTAAAAGCAAACCAACTCGGAGGACTACGTGAGCTCGGAGAGCTTTCCTGATCTGAAATCGCCTTGAAAGACCTTGTTCTCAGCTGTGATTGAAAGACTTTGAATTACTGTCTCCTAACTTATAAATTTTTCATCATAACTCTGTTGTTATATTTAGTTCTCCTTCTGACAAAATTCTTACATTTATCAACAAGATAACTAATAGATTTTTTTCCATGTTTACTTTTGCAGTTGTCCAGGCCTTAGATGAATTAAAAAGATACAATCCAAGTGCAAGAGAAGCGATTAAATATCTCGAAGAGGAATTTCGGCAAAGAAGCAGGTACCCCAACTTCCTTATGTCAAAGTATTTGCCAAGCAGAATCTATAAACTATGTTTTCGGGAATAGTGCCGATTGTTTTAGGGACCATTTTAATCCAGTGTGTGATGCTAGAGAGCTTTGGCACAGTTTAATGTTATTGCTCTGTATTGCTTGTTGCCAGCTATCCGGACAAATGACAATGTTTAAAGCGGTTTGAGTGTCCTGTGTATATGGTTGCACCCGCCTACTTCTTTAAGTTATTTCTGAATGAAGTTAAATGAGACAGATGGATTTTTGTGCCCATAATGTTGATAATCGTAGGTAGGCCTTTCGTAGCTCGGATGCAAAAAAGTCAAAGCGGTTTGATTATTCATAAGACACTAAATGCTATATTTATCTATGGTAGATTCAGCTTTGCCATATGGTTACACGGCTCTTTTAAGTGTAAAATTTTTCAACAAATTTTGCGGCGCAATTTCTGTCACTGAATGTTTGCTTAGTAATTTTTGTAGTATTTGAAAGTATTAGGACACATGAAATTAGAAAACATAAGATGGAATTTAGGTCAGATCCAATTTTGATAAAATGAAGTGTTTTATTCGTAGCTTATCGTTAACATTATCGGGATGAAGTGGCAGAGTGTCTTATATACAGTCTTTGTCAGGTGACTGAAGTTAAGCTCGGTCGAGTGAGGTCAAACTCCAGATGGGTGACCTTGGAGGCCTGACCTCATAATTCACCTCGTCGTCCTTCGGATGGGACGTTAAAGTAGGGGTCCCATGCCTAGATGCGGCATGCACATTGGGTCTAAATTACCTTTCAGTAGCTAGAAATCCTGACAAACCTGCTCAAAACAATTTGAAAACAAACAAACAAAAAACCATGATTTATCTTTTCTTCGTTTAAATGCTACTGTAGCCAGTTTTAATCATTTATAATGTCTAATGATTTTAGATGGCTGCGCTCTCAACACGACGAAGAATCATTGGACTGTGATTTTAATCGATCAGGAAAGAAAAAGAAGAATTTGACCATCGAAGAATGGTAAGCCAGTCGTTTATGATTTTATGATTTGCGTTTAAGCTTAGCTCAATTGCAATCTTTTCATTCGTTCGATGCGCCACTTGTTATTTCACCGTACAAAGAAAGCAAAACTTCGTCATCCATGTATTTGCAGAACAAGATAATGCAATGATAAATGTACAGAAGTCGACTGAAGTTTAAGTAAACTGTATTTACATACAAAGAATGGAAAGATTAATGGAGCTGTTGCAATTAATTTCATTTTCATTTCAATTTTTTAGGCATGGTAGCCCCTCAGTTAGAGAAAACTGATTTACAGGGGGCCATGCAATAAAATACACTAAAACTAAATTAAATATTTTACACAAAATAAAACTAATCAATAACCTAATTACAATCGTTAAAAAGAAATTTCAAAAGAAAACATTAAAAATGAAAAGGGGGCTTTGTTGATTCTTCGAGGACGGAAGGTCATTTTATGGCGTTCATAAAATTTTTCAAAGTTGACGTATTTTTTAGTCTTTTTAGATAAACCATTCCAAAGTTTCGCACCCTGATAAGAGAAGCATCTCTGTCCTGTGGTCGTTCTTAGAAAAGGGACTCTTAGGCTTAGGTCATAATCCGAATTTCTGAGAGACCGTGTTGTAGAGACGTTGACTTTAGTAAACATGTCACTCATATAGGATGGTGCATCACCATTCAGGGATTTGTAAACAATCCTTGCAGATTCAAGATCAATTATTTCCCTTACTGTGGACCATCCGAGTGCACGAATGACTGGGAGTGGCGAAGCATCGAATGGGCTGTTAGTGATCAATTTTGCCGCTCGATTTTGCAGTTTTTGCAATTTTCCTATAATTGATACACCAGCATTACCCCAAACCGGGCAGCAGTATCTGAAATAGGGCTCTACCAAACTTCTATACATTGTTTCAATCGTAGCGGGTGGAAGGTATTGCTTTGCATAACGAAGAATGCCAACACCCCTGGAGATCTTTTTCGTGACAGTGGTTAAATGATTCGTCCATTTTAGTTCTTGATCCACTTGAACTCTTAATCTTAACTGCATATTGAAAGAGTGCTTTAGAAATAGAATCGTTTCATTACTTCTTTGAGCAATCAATAGGGTTCTTCTCTGTATCCATGTAAAAGTTACATGTTACATCTACATCCCACTATACTTTCTAATTACTACACAAACTGTACAATACTACAGGGACGGGAACGCAAGGATTTAATGACAATGACTGCCCTCTGGCCTTTTACATGCCATTGAATGAAAATGAAGTAAACACCTACTAAATGTTAAACATACGAGTACAAACAACTGGAATCTGTTCCACATTCGATTTCAGGCCTGCGTAAGCGCATGATGCCTAACAATAGGAAACCCGGACCACAGGACAACGACAGCAACGGTTACCGCCACTGAACGCCTGCCAGAGTTCCCTCCTGCAGTTCAAAATTGCACAGATGTTACCAATTCAGGGTTCTTGATTTTAAATATCATTGACCTAAAATAACTGAAATAAGATTCGAAACTTGCCTAGCCTTTGCTGAGGTCTTAAAATCGCTCTGTTTTTATCTAATTCTCAATTCTTACAGAATTTTACATCAAAATGTGTAAATACCACGTAAATTAAAAGCGTCAGCCCGAAAAATTATCAATAGAATTTCATTGCCGGGGCATTTGTCTGACTTTTTCATGAAACTGTTGGGTAGCTAAATCTCTTTTCGCAACGAGAAATATAACAATCAAAGAAATGTTGTTTTGCTGTTTCAACCAGATGGTGTTGATTAAATCACATTGAACGTCTAATGTCAGAATTTATCATCGATTTTATTCATAATTCTATCTTTTTCCGATTAGGAGATTCTTCCAAGTCATAAAATGTGCTTCATACTTCGCAAGTAAGCACAACAAGCAAGTATTCGTATCTATCCTGACGTCACGCATCACAAATGAAACGGCTGGCTCACTGGGTACACGTGCGACCCCGGATGCATTGGAGGCTTGTCGTAAAATTGGCATTGAATTCGAACCCCTTGTGGACTTCTACCAACGGTTAGTTTAATTTTAACATACATTAATAGGCGAAAATTTGGGCCAAACAAATTCAAAGGAAACATTTTTGGACGTTTTTTTATTGAATTTTGGACGTTTTTACTGAAAGTTCGGACGACTAAACAATTATTTATTTTCAGTCAAGTTTTGCTCATTTTTCATACTGCTGTAAAAATGCCATAAATTCATCGGCCTTGTTGATTTCGTTCGAGAAAATATAATATCTTTCACAAACTAATACTGTCACCATATTTCATACATCTCACTCCTCGTTTGGCAGTCAATATTGAAGATTTCAAGCCCCAGGTTCTTACTCAGTACGGTTCTTATAGGTGGGTTTCTACTGTACAATCATCTATGCCATCCTTTGGAGCCTATTCGTATACAGAGAGTTTCTCCGGCATTTTCCTGTTTTTGACTGGGAAATCGCTCAGTCGAGGTAATATTCCTTGAAATTTCACGTGAGAAACAATAGCGCTTTGTCTCTGGCGCCAAAGGATTAACCATAAACGGAAGAGATTTCCCCGCCTAGCCGGAAAAATTTGTTCATATAGGAAAATAGTTTGTCCGCTAGGCTTGATCACGTTGAGTTCAAGTGAGTTTTGAGCTAGCTGGGAAAATGTCTTCTCTTGTGAAGACTTGCAAAATTTTGTGTGGTAAAGCTATATGAGGCGGGATCTTCGCTGAGCGATTTTCCCGGTGAAATGGGAAAATTCAGGGAAACTTTCTCTTTACGAACAGGCCCTCGCTTAACCTTTCACTGTTTACGTTTCTTGCTTCAACAGATGGGTAGCCAAGAAGAACACATAGAAAGTGGAGACTGGGTTGGCAAATTCTTGCCTCAACGAGTTGAAACCTACACGAGCTGCCTAAGTTTTCCAGTGCAGTATTTGGCCAGAGTTAACCAACCGCATTATCCCAAAGCATCTTTCCAACCGTTAGCAGTTGATGCTACCAATTCTACTGCAATTGATCATGCACAACACGTTCAGGTGGACAAAAAGAGCTTCACGTGTTTCAAAATTATTTATGCAGAGAATTCTTGCTGTATTGGAAACAATCAAAGTTTAGTTGATACTCGAAAAACCAAGAATGCGTTGTCACTTATCTCTAGATTTCTGAGCATTGGGAACATAGGCAAAATTTGATTTACCAAAATTCGCAACTTTGAAATGCGCGGAAGAATTCTAAAGCCCTTGCTCAAAACTTTAAACACAGACCCATCTCATTCAAGAGTTAAGAATCAAGTAGCCTGGAATCAAGCTAAAAAAAATTAATTTTTGTTACCGATCTTGATTTGAAGGCCTTATAGCCAGTGTAACGACGAACAGTTTTATTTTAATGATTCTCATCAGGATGACATGATGAAAAACGAAATCTTATTGATATCATTAATAAATCGACAAATCCGTTAGAAAATTAGTGACAATCCTGTTGAATAAGTAGACAAGTCCATATTAGTGATATGAGCAATGCAGAAATATTATGACAAATCCAAAAAAGATAAAGAATTGTTCACAGGCCAAGAATCAGATCTTGATAAAAGTAATGTGCATGGTTTGCTACTTTTGTTAAATTACTTTTTAAGCCTGGAGAGAAATTAAATGTATTTGTATGTTTGCATGTCTATTAGCAGGAGATTACTGATTTCTTTTTCACGAATTTCGATGTAAATTAATATTTATAAATCGAGTTTGACTCGTGTTGAAAATGCTCAGAAAGATGGGACAAAGATCACAAAAGAAATACTTCAGACTTTTGGCTATAAATCAAGCTTTGATTCATTCCAGTGTCTCAATTATTCTCTGCATAGCGAATTTTCAAAACATTTTGATTATCTTTTTACTCCACCCAGTACTGGAATTCAGAAGATGTTCAGCGAAATTGAAACATGCTGTTAAATGGCCCTTCCTGGAGAACCCCTTTTGCCAGTTCAAAAACTCGCGATAAAGGCTGAACATTCTGTCATTAAAGTCGCCAAAAACTGTTTATAAACTTTCGAATTCAGATTAAATCAGCCTCTGGTGCCAGCCCATCGTTACTTGCACTTCTTGGTCTTTACTTACTTGTCGTACGTGCAGTTGAGATTTTGAAGAACGCACTGTGGTTGTTGCCTATGAAGTTGAATTTGGATGGCATTACTTGCTGTTGTACACCCCACTTAATGCAACTGGATGACTGCAAGACTTTGTTTTTGCCACATTGGCAAATCAACGATTTACGAAGAGAAAAGTGAATTTCATCAAAACTGTTATTGTAGATCTCGTAAAGATGTTTTTGTCGTCCAAAGAGCTGGTATCAGACACCATGCTACAGAGTAACAAAATCTGTGATTTAAAAAGAAAATTTGCTGGCAGGAGAACGAACATAAAACACGGAGATTGTTCTCAATGACGGCTTCACCAATTGAGCTTAGGCAAGGCGTCAAGTCTTTAAAAAAGATATCAGTTGCAATTTAATCGTTTTTTAAATTTAATTGCTTGAGCGGAACTTTAGGTCATTTATTGAAACTGTTGGTTACTTCGAGATTTTATCAGCTTTCATCCATAAATCTGCAAGCTGCGCTGATTTTAATTTTTTGGAACTTTGCTTGAATTTGTATTTGAAAGACGAGACGTGATTTAATTCTGAAGATAATCAAGACATCAAGGGGCACACAGTAGAATTATAGCATTCAGTCTTACACATTGGACGCCTTGCTCACCACTTTGGTCCAAAGGAGCTCAATTCCCGAAAGAATCACTTTCAAATTTGTAAACTTACTCCGAGTCTTTTTCTTTGTCACACAAAATTTTTCTCGGGAAATGCGAAGTAGATAGTTTGCTAACTCCTTTGAATTTCCGTTGAAAAATTTTGCCTGGCGAAAAAACAGACTTGAAGGGGGCGGGGGTGGGGAGTCTATCAAATTTGCGTTTTACGACTGGGCGATCCCGCAGTATTAACAATCGCACTGTTTATATCCTTGTTTTTCTGTCAGCGAATATTTGTTCTTAGGGGGACCTTGATTTGTGATTTTCAAATGAATTGTAGAAGTGACAATAAAAAGTTTCTTTTGAACAAATCAGCAGTTTTTCTTTTTTTTTTTGGAGTCGGTTATGTTACCTGAAACTCAATGTTTTGCAAGATTTCGATAGTAAAATACCGGGTGACCGAGAAAAAAGTGACCCTTTTACTGTCGCTAAAAGACTAGCTTGCGTTATGAGTATTCTTGCAATTTTTTAAAACACGGCAAAGAAATTTCCCGAATTCAGGATTTCATGGAAAAGGTCTTGCTTAATTTCTTCAAAATTGGTCAAAAACAGGGGATTGATTTCAAGCCATTTCAGATCTTCAAAGCAATAAGGGGCATGTTGTATTTTACACTGGGAATAGGAAACACGTTTGAAAGTGTCCATAGAAAGTTTATGGTCGCTGGTTGCCCAAATATTTATTCCTAGGATGAAATGAAACACACTTGTTGTTGTTTATAAGATCTGAAATGGCTTTACATCGATCCCCTGCTTTTCACGACTTTTTGAAGAAATCAAGCAAGCCCCTTTCCACGAAATCCTTAATTCGGGAAATCTACTGTGCCGAAAAAAATTGCGAAAAATACTCATAATGTAGGCTTGTCTTATAGGGACAGAACAATGTTGGAAGTTCTCTAATCGGCCCCTTAATTTTCTTTCTATAACAGATTTCCTTGGGTCACTTTTTTCTGGGTCACCCAGTATTCCCACTTTCAGACATTGCTCCTGAAAGTTCAGTTTATTCAGCATGAAGTAAACACCCATGAGATACAATCTTGATTATGTTTGCCATTCAATCAAATATGCAAGACATCATTACTAATATATTCTGGGAGCAATGGCCCTTCAGACGCCGAGCTTTTTTAACTCACCCGGTACCAAATACAAGAACCAACCTTTGGAGCTGTGTGATTGCAACTTTTGACTCGTGTCATCAAATTTAATAATTTTGTAGGTTAGAAAGATTTGCTGACAGTGGACAAAATTTTAACGATGAAGTGAGAAGAGCATAAACATATGACAACAATGAAACCTACAAAAATATATATTTAATATTAACAGATTTCAGGACTTAAAGTTTAACTTCATAATATAATACAGCTAAAACGGAGTTATATCTACTGGCTTTTTCCAATACATTGATGAGGCACATGAATAATAGACCTATTTCACAATCAAATTCAATTTGAGGTAAAAGATGTGATGCCCTGTTCAGCAAGAAATCTATATCATATCATGTTGTAAAGAACACGTACAAAATTATTTCATGCGTTGCTGAGATCAATGCACACTTTTGAGATTTAGATCCACATGATATCGAGGCAAGTGATGTTCCTGGCAGTATTTCTAAAGAATTGACGTCATTGTGAAAGTGGTCTATTACAAAAGCATAGTCGATCAAAATTCCTGAAAAAGTCGAATCACCCTTATGAGAATGAATTTGGTGGTTTGAGTTCATACAAAATTAGGACGCTTTCAAGCAAGCCAGTTTCTTCAAGTTTTTGTGTAGGGGTTACTTGTCACAACGGGCCAACTGTAAACAGTGGAGCAAGTTTGAATGACGGGTCTACCCTTAGTTGTATCTTTCACGTACTACGGAACAGTGAATCACCATAACTTTGTTTATGTTGGTCAAAGAAGAACACAATATTTGGCAAAAATGGATCAATGACAGATTTTTGTGAAGTCAGGTTTACACGATCGTATTTACTTAAAATTCTCAAATGAGAACTTTGTGATGGAAAGCTAAAGGGGGTTAATTTTAGCCACTTCACATAACAACATAACTTCAAGCCATCATTGAAAGCAGTTTACACCATCACGTTCTGGAATCACATAAAAATGTGAAGCGCATTGTATGTGAATATGATCGTGTAAACCGGCATTGCTTGTGATTGACAAGCCAGTACAAAGTAATTGGCCTTTTCAAACAGAGATTTCGACAGCCCAATGGTTTAGCTGCCGGAGAAGGAGGTACAACAAATTTCAGTAGATAACCTGAAACCTTCGTTACAACAACTACCAAATTGTGATGAGAGAATACTGGAGCTGAACTATTAAACTTGACGATAATGTGAGACTAACCCACGTGTAAGTGCATCATTGCATTTGCATTATTTTATCACTCTTTGCATGTGCAGGTCGCATTGACGCTTCCAGTTTTGTTTCCTATGTTATGAAAGGCTTCTTCTTTAGAGTTTAGAGCTAGGGGGTGTCCCGAAAAACTACTCCTGTTCAAACTTCAAACTTATCAGAAAAAGTTATTTTTGATCTCCCTTGCGGATAATTCAAATATATCTAAAGATGATTGCATTTTGTCTTTATTACTAAATAAGGTATCCAATGAAAGGTTACAAAACATTATTCTGAGATTTGATTTTCAAACACCATTATAAATCTTGCCCTTACAGCCATTATTTTGAGGAGGTTTGTCATTATCCTTCAAGTCTACAATGCAATGATAGTATCGCAGATCAGCTGTACCTGGGAAAATGATGTGGATTCTCGATCTAAACACCAAGAAAAATATTTTAAAGACTGACTATGTTATCAAATTTTGGTGATTTTTCAAAACGGAGTTCTTTTTTGGGACACCTTGTCTCGTCACATGATTACAGTTATCAATGGTGTAGGAAAGCTCGTTGAAATCTTTGGTGAAATCAAATCTTTGGTTGAAATAAATAGTTGAGGCTGGTTTTCATATGTCGCATTTCATCGTAATTCATCACATTTCATCGGAATTCCGGGTCTACGATCAATTAGGATCAATTCCGATATATGAAAACTAACCAAATCATATGAAAACCAGGTATCCTAATTCGTCAAAATTCGTCGCAATTCGTCGCAATTCGTCGCAATTGATCCCAGCGAATAAAAAAATTTGTTTTCTACGATGAAATAGGACGAATTGCGATTATTTACGACTGTCGATTTTCATATAATTTGAGAATCCCAATTATGGAAATCCGACTAATTACGATGAAATACGATGAAATGCGACATATGAAAACCAGCCTTTAGGTGCGCAGTTTTCCGTCAAGGATGACGAGATGGGCTTGCACGGAAAGGATTTCGCTGAAAACTTGAAAACATTTTGATTCACTTTTGGATACCTATCTGCAAGTATCGATTCTAAAGCTCTTGCAAAAATATGGTATAAAAATACTTGTTTACAGGCTTCTATACAGATTCAAATTCTTTCTGCCATGCGTCATATTTGGGTTTCAGTTTTGCAGTCGACGGTTTAGTCCTCTCTAATGCAAGCTGCACATCAGAAGTCGTGACTGGATCGATACTCAGCGAAGATACCATATTTTCATCGTTGCCACCTGAATGAACAAAGGAAACATCGACCTCTCAGATACACTGCTTTTGAGAGAGGCAAATCACTGCAAAATCCGCTCGTACAAAATCTTGAATACCTTTAAAATCCCAAAAAATATCGAGGAATCTTGAAAACTTAGAAAATCTTTACGAATATAAAGAAATCCCTAAGATGTCCAAAGATTCTCTGAAAAACTCCGAAATCGCGGAATCTCCCTGTACAAATGATGACATGTCAAAAAAGCAGTTCTTACAAAATTTCAATAATCGTTTTTAAATCCTCAAAAATCCTGCAAAGCCCTTGAACAATCTTATAAAATTTTTCAAATCCCAATTTTCTAAGAAACAATTCAGAGTCTTGGAAATCTTAAAAACTTTTGAAAGCCTGAGAGATTCATAAAATTCCCAAATCTTTATAATCATTGTTAGAGCGATTTGCCCCTGGCTTCTGAGCATAGGTTTCAAGTCTTTTAAAAGTGCTCATCTATCAAATCTTTCTTTGTACTTAATGGCTTGACTATATTTCTACCGTTCACTTTAAAATTTTGATCTTTTTCAAAATTACGGAGTAGTGCATATTTGATCTCGTTTGGGGTTTTGGCATCATCAAATTCTAAATCGTAAGTCGGAAGGGTGAAGGACTTGTGCTGGATAACATATTACAGACATCCACCAGCCATAGCTTTCTTGAAATTCTACCATTTTTCCAAAGAACTTGTGAAATTACAATCATTTTCATTTCATTTCAATCTAGCTTGAATTCTTTCACACAAAAAATCCTGAAATGTTTATTTTCAAGCCATTCAATCGACAGAAACATGATATAGCCATTCCCATCAGCCTTGTTTAAGGTCGCAGAAGTTTTCGGCGTGAAAAATTTTGCGGCAAAGCTTCTGGCTGCGATTTAGAAGTCGGATACCTGATGGTTGCCAAAATTCTGTCCTTCTGAAATGTTGCCGATCGCTGCAACCTTTTTTCCAACAACATAGGCATCAGAGCGGAGGAAGGATTGGACAACGAATTGAGCTATATTTTTTCGTCCATAAGATTATTTGACGACAAAAACTCATCACTGAAGGAGATTGTTTAATGTTGAAGAGAACATTGCTTAAAGTTTTAGCGTAAGCGGATAAGAAAATTTCAGATAATCCTTCCGAGGAGGTTGCAAGGAATTGGTGATAATAAAGTGGGTCAAAATTACTTCACCTTTTTCACGGTTTTCTAATATATCGAAGATTTTTCGGACAGGTCTCATCGCAGCCTCTTTGCACAATAAGCAAATGTCTGAACCAGAATAGCTTTCAGTTGCCTAAGAGTGAAAGGTAAATCATCAATAACAAGAAATAGCTAAATAAAGTTCGTTAAGGTAGTTTAAATACAAAATTCCTATCAGCATTTGAATTACAGTAAAAGTCGCGTATAAGAACATAGTAATTAAGAACCTACAGGCTGAAATTTTGAAATAAGATCCCTATTATATAAGAACTCATTCAGACTGAAATTTGAAATTGGTTCTTATTTGTAGAGATTACAGAATTAGATTAAAACTCTGTTGCTAGTCATCAAACATACACAACCTGATAACACCATGTATGCATATTACAAAAAAATTTTAAAACTACAGTACTCAGTACTTCTGTTTTAAGTGGCTCTTTGAAAGCTTTTCATTGCATTATAAAAACTTCACATTCTTCCACAAACTTACGTTGTGAATGAGACCTCATGAACTCAAGTGCTGTAAATTGACAATAATTAATAGGCTTTAGGTTTGAATTTTAGCACAAGAAATTGATAAATGCCCTGAACAAAATAAGTACCAATTTAAAAACCTGAACAGCCTCATTTTCCACTCAATACCCAATATATAAACCTAGTCAGGCTGACTTGGAAAATTGTAGGTTCTTATACGTGAGTTTTTACTGTATAAAAATGCAGCTTTAAGCAATAAATTGGTAGAATTGCATTTTAGCACTAAGGTTGAGACAGAGGGAAATGAAAGACGAACGAGAGGAATTTGGCAATTTGGTCACTATGACATACTAGATAGCACAGCAAAGACTCAACTCTGAATCTGACATCATGATGGTACATTCAGCTCGAATCTGATCAACCATCATTCAAATGATAAAAGGTCAGAGAAAATCGTTAAGAAACAAACAAGCCAGAAAATGTCTGAAGTATGAATGCTGTGGAAATGAAGGTAAAGGTTATTTAACCTTCACCATCAGAAACAATATATTTTGAAGACTCGGCAATACCTCACGCATTAAGCACTATCCAACTAACTTAGCAAAAGAACTTCTTGGCCATTTGCCCTAAGGGCCCTTTTCAAGGACTTGGTAGTAATATTGTTAAGGCAAAGGTGCAAGTGTATCATACACTACATCTTTACCCATGGCATTTTTGAAGGAAGGAGACACAAGCAGACAAATACCTGTCTCTAAGGTACTCTGACCTCTGAAACGCGACAAAAAAAGCGCGAAGACCGTATCTCAAATTAATGTTTTGCCATTAAAAGATGGACGAGCTAATATCAATAGGCAAAAACATCCAGTAACTTTTGGAAGCTTCTTTCTCATCCTTGCTGTTGAAAATTGTCATTGCTTTACCCTTAACAAAGTAAATTAGTAAATCTTACCTTTGCAAGAAAATCATAATCTAATTTGGATGTCATTTTGATAGCATTTGGTTTGTTGGAGATCTCTGGGGGTAAGTAGTGTTCAAACATTGCTTTTCTAGCTTGCACTGTCGGTAAATCAACAAGGATACGTTTCTCAAGTCTTCTTAACATTGCATGATCTAATTCCCTGCAGGGGAAGAACAAAGGAATAATTTTAATCTTTGAAAAATGTTGTTGAAGAACTGACTGAAAAATTATCAAATGCTGTCGAAAGAATGTAGAATGAACAATCTTTACTATAGTTCTCAAGACATTATCAAGCTGTTCACCCTGAACTGAACACTAAATACACATGGAAATTGTACTTTAAAGGAACTTTGTTAACTAAAAAGGGCCTTAGACCTTTTACAGAGAGTTTGGATGAGACAGGAGGCTATCATCATAAACGACAAGAAACCTTTTAGAATTGCAGAAACGCAAACTACACACCAAGGGATATTTGATGCAGCTAATAGAAACACCAAATCATCTGATTTTGCAAGTCCATCCATTTGTACCAGTAACTCTGTTTTCATTCTACGACTTCCTTCGTGCTCTCCACTACAAATAAAAGGGAGAGAATCCTTGAGAAGTCTTAGACTTTTCAATCTGCAATTACTTGGTTGCAAGCTCCCTAAACTTGTAGCTTAACGTATTTACCTATATTGTTCGCTTATGTTTTTGTTCCCTCGTTGTTTCTTTCCGTAATGTTTCTTGCATTGTCCTCGTTTTGTTTCATGTAACCATGGGGTAGTCGTATTATTTTCGCTCCTCTTGATATCGTCCCCGTAGTGTCGTATAGTTATAGTTAGAAAGTATAGCAGAATGTAACTAATATTGTAAAATTTTTCTGAATGTAAAAAAAACGGAAGAGATTCAAGAATATTAAAACACAACAGTCAAAATTCATCATTCTCGTATGGAATCACGAGAAATGATCGTTAAAATTGATTTTCTTATCCTGCAACACCATTGGTTCAAGCTATGTTTTAAGAGCTATTATTTGTCGTAGTGTCTCAGTTACCATAACGTAAAGTCATTGATTCCTCCTATCAAGAGATAAAAGTTAGCCAAAAAGTGACGCTTTTTGAAAAATCGTTAAAATTTTGATGTCATCATCGATCATTTCAAGTTGGAATTGCGAAGTCTTGAAATGGTTTCAAATTCGTGGTACTCTGTGTTGTGCTGTCACAAGATATTTTTACCCTATTCACACTGCAGGTTAAACATGCTTAAACTAAACCAGGTTATCGAATGGATGGAGCCTTCCAATTGGTTATTCAAGCAAATCCAATGACTTTAATTGGTTGAAATTTAACCTGGTTTAGGTACAGCTGGTTCAACTGCGTCAGTGTGGATGCGGTATAGTTGTTTTTGAAGCATGCTGTGGAATCATAGGAAATGATCATCAAATTCAACCTTTTCCTCCAGCACCACACAATTGGTTGCTTTTGTCTTCGAAAAACCTGTTTTTTCATGCTGAACTGAAACTTTGTGAACGAAACAGCAAATACCGGGTGAGCGGCTAAAACAGTTTTCGTCAGGCGACTGAGTTAAGCTCGGTCGAAAGAGGTCAAACTCCGCTTCGACGACCTCGTCGGAGGCCTGACCTCACAACTCACCTCGCCGTCCTTCGGAAGAGACGCTAAACTAGGGGTTCCATGCCTCATCGCAGCATGCATAGTGTGCCTAAATTAGCTTTTAGCAGCTAGAAATCCTGACAAGCCCACTCAAAACACATTGCAACAACAAAATGGGTGTACTCCCAATATTATTGCTAAAAATATGACCTTTCATCCTGCAATATTATTATCTCTCTTATGAAAGAATAAAATAATGATCTATCGGATTCACGTGGTCCTTGATGTAGCTGAGCAAATAAAAGTCTAAAGATCGTTATGTCCTGAAAAGCATGCATCAGAAAACGCTGTAAATTCCTGTAGATAATGAAACAAGCACAATTAGGAAATGAAAGAGAAGCAGAAAACCATTACCTGCCGCCACTTGCAGATCCTCGTTGGCTCATCAACGAATCTAATTCATCCACAAAAATGGTCGAAGGAGCATGGAAGCGGGCCAGCTCAAACAGAACCTACAAAGTGAAACAAAGTTAAGAGAACTCTTCATACATATCGAGGTAGCTGCAAACAAATCGTGCTAAAAGGCGCACAAGGATTGGTCACGTCATTTCATCTTACTTTCTCGGCTTTTTTGCTCATGCTTTTAACAAGAACAGATTTTGTAACGCAATAACAATAGTTTCTTCAATTGATACCTTAATCCAGGGTGATTAGCGACTGCAGAGATAGGGAATTCTTTCAACAAGTAAATCAAACAAACACCGCCGCAAAAATTAGCCCGAAGCCATTAAGGCAAAATCTCACCTTGTCCACGCGAAAGGTGCCTTTTAAAAGAGCTGTGCTTATAACGAAAAGGCTTACCCTCCTTCCCTCGTCATAAGCACGCAAACCCCCCTTACAAACCACCTTTAGCGCGCACAAGGTGAGAGTTTGCCCTACTGGTTTCTGAGCAACTTTTTCGGCCGTGTTTGTTTGATTTACTGGTTCAGAGAATCTCCTTTGTCTGCAGATTTGTCTCCTTTGTCTATTTTGCCATTACAAAATCTGCCCTTTTTCATGTTTGTAATGGGCCCAGAAACTTAGCCCAAGCAACAACGCGTACAGAAGACAGTCGGTATGTGGCTCAGTTTGATGGTGGAATTTAAAGAGGGTTTATGGCCTAGCCACTTAGCCAACGCTGATTCCTGTAATTGTTGGCAAGCGTTTTTGTTTCAGTGGCATCTTGCTCACTGTTATCTTGATCATGGGCTTCACAGTAGCTTTGCTTTCGCTTTCTGTGCCTAACTGGACTGAATTTCCATGTCACAGGTAAATTCGGGTTTCACAAGTGACAAAGTGCTAAAGTGAAAAGACTCCTGAAATTGCTTCCTGTCATATCTGTATGCTGGGTACCAAAAAGCTTGTACTGGGGCACCCAACAGACCTGTCTAACGTACTGATCAATCGAACAGACTTGATCGAGCATGACCACCACAATGTTGCTAGATTGAATGCGAGATGTAGTTCACTGTATCAATCAATAGCTAGCCTCAACTTTGCCATACAAAGGAAAGTGCTCATCAATCGAGTAGAAATTTGCCATCCCCCAATAAAGCAGAGTCTGGCACTGAAGGCCTATAAGATTTCTTGTCATAAATTTTTGTCACAGACCAAATCAATTCAAAATACATTGCAAATCTAAGAATGGATCAGCACTGTTATCGCTCTATGTTGGCCTGTCAGATTTTGCATCATAGCCTAAAATCATAAGAAATGATCATCTAATTTAATTTGAATCATAGAATAATCATAGAAAACATCTTAAATTTGTTCATAGGCTCCAAATCTTTATAAAGGTGGGTGTAAAATTCAGTTAGATATTTTATATTTCTTTGAACTGACTGGCTTCAAAGAAACTTTATCTATTTTGCTTTAATCCTGCTGTCGGACTTTTATGAAATCTTCAATATTTCCAGAATTAGAGAGGAGTTTTTCTTCTTTTTCGAGAATTCAAGAAAAATTTTCAAAAAAGCTTTAAATCGTCGCAATTTCTAAACTGTTTGACGCAACATGAAATGATTTCCAAGAAAACCACACTTGATGGATGTCTACGACATAGTATCAAGCAAAAGTCTGTCACCTTTGTGATACATGATTCAGAATGACGTCACATCCTGAAATGAGCTCAAATATAAAATACGCTGTAATTTCAGAAACTATTCAAAATTTCTGAAACGTCCAACGGTAGAATTATGGATATGTAGGTAAAGTTTCATTCAAGCCATTCAGTTAGAAGAAATAGGTCTTTGAATTTTACACCCAACGTTATTCGTCGATTTTAAAGATTTGGAACCTATGCTGTTTTAGGTCAATGACAGCGGTTTTTTGTCATTCAGCAGTCAAAAGTGAAATAGCAAGGTATAACTCATTAGATTCAACATTCCATTGAGAGTGACTTTCAAGAAAAAATATATCTTTGCCTCCCTTCCTTATAATGCAAATTTACGTTCGAAATTATTACCCTTTCACAGCATAAAATCCAAACAGCTTTGATAAGGCTTAAGCGTATTACCTAACTGTGCAGTTTAAATTCTGCTGCCAACATTGAGCCCAAAAGCCATGGGTTAACAACAAATTTGCAGAATATTGGAATCACCTGCCAAGCACCAGACTGCTTTGTGATCCTCGAATCGTACATTGATCATATAATTATCATATGAAAGTACCGAAAAGAGGATATTACAACTGTGCAATCTTGAATTTATCAAAATCCGAAAGGTGGGGAGTGATCATAGAGTAAGAAAAGATATTCAAAGCTGCGCTTTGATATTCAAGATACCGGGTGTCTTAAAAATACTCCCGTTTGAAAAATCGCAAACATTTTATTACAGGCCGATCTTCAAATCTCTTCTGTTGTCAAATAGTAGACCAAGGATTAAATCATTCTCCCATACATAGCCAGTCTTGCAATTGGCTTGAAAATTAGCAAATTTAGTTCTTTTTAGGGCCACCGGTTTGAATGCAAAAAAGAGCTCTGATGATTGCTAGAACAATTTCTTTGAAGATCTAAAAGGTGATCTGAAGCGAAAATATTTATTGATGCGCATGAACGGCACAATCGAATGATAAGGGATCCTGTTTAAATTTCTTTGATATTTCATTTTGCTTTCAAGTTATCCACTGATATCAAGTTTCAGTTGATGACGTCATTTTGTTTGCAAATTACCAGGATGATATATTGAAATACAGCTGTATCTGTGCTTTGAAAGGTTACAGTTGTAAGATACATTTAAGTTGAGCTGAATAAATGTAATAGAAATTGTCTCATGGACTGATATGGTGTTTGGAAGGGCATGTCAATTGAAGAAAAGTTCTTTGAGTCAATTTTCTTTTTGAAACATAGTCAGCCTCGTACACTTTCTTCACTTTTTGCAAACAAAATGACGTCATCAGGCAATCATACAAAATAGTGGATAACTTGCAAGTAAAACGAGGTATCACAAAGTCGTATAAGGTATCATAAAGTCGTAAACGATATTCTTTATCATTCAAAAGTACTATTCATTTGCATCAATAAAAAATTTCGCTTCATCTCACTTTTAAGCTTTTGATTTGGACATGAATAACAAAGAAATGCGGACGATCATTGGAGACTTCAAGGATTACAAGTTTGATAATTTTGACTCCCAGGCAAGAAAGACTATTTTTCTCAAAGACAAGAGGTCGAAATCAGGCTTTAGAACATGTGTGTTGTTTTCATTTTGGTATTAAAACAGATAGCTCATTATCCTTAAATACTTCTGGATCATTGAAACAAGAGACCAGAAAAAATTTACGACGAGTCTGATGACAAAATTTTGGTATTTTGGTAACTTTCAAACAGGACTATTTTTCTTTGGGCCATCCGGTTAGACTTATGCCTTTTCGTCCCTTGTTTCCCTGCGTTCTTTGATTTGCTGATATCACTTGGTCAATAGGGACTCATAATGCTACGCTTATATAATGGGCCCACTTTTTCAAAATGGCCTAAAAAGGTGGGAGTTCTCGTACACTCAACAAAATCGCTTCAAAATCTGGTTTAAAGAGCTTGAACATTGAAAAGCGAAGTTCTAGTACAAAGAATAATGTTGTGTTAACCTACAAAGCGCAAAATGCATACCTTTCAGGCAGTTATCTTCCTCTGTAGAAGCAAAATAGATCCATCGAAGCTGCGAGAACTCCAGGCTTCTTCAACAGTTCTTTAAGAGCAACAACAACAACATCCTGAATAGCGGCCTCTGATTGGTTAAAAACTGAATTCTAGCGATTTGATTGGTGAATACGGAACCACCCTACGCGGGCCTAAAGTGGGCCCACTATTTCAGAGTAATGTCATTAGTCCCTCTTGACCAAGGAACGCAGGGAAACAAGGGACGAAAAGGCATCAGTCTACCATCCGGTATAACAAGCGTACCGCTAAATTGTAGCAAAGTACCCAAATTCCTTGAAAGCCATTTAGTGAAAAGACTAAAGCCGGATCTCCACTAGGCGGGAAAATGTCGAGGCGCAAACATTTCCGGCAATCTGATTGGCTATCGAAATCATCGTTACGGAAAATGTCGAGCTGCGAATAGTAGAAATAGGCTCTATTTTTTTCGCAGCTCGACATTTTCCGCCTGGTGGTGATTCGGCTTAACGCACTATCCAGGTACATTAATATCTTTAGATTTAATTTCTATGCTGATAAAGTACGTGTAGCAGGGGGGAAACAAGCTTGCAGTTATACAGTATACACGTTTTTTTATAAGAAACTAGGATCAGGCCATAGTACTAAAAGTTTCTTAATTTAACAAGAAATTTTGTCCATTTTAGTACTAAAGTTTCTTAATTGGTTTCTTATTTTTTGAATGCATGAATTGTCAATGTGGTCGCTAACACTGCTACAGAAACGTTTCTTGATATTCAAAATATCATATAGGAATAAACAGTGTTCTGTTATGTTGAAAACACAAATGGTTAGATAATATTTCCCACTAATAAAGGTTCAACGATCTATTTGCTATAAAATCCATGCTTTTAACTTTGAAAAGTTTCTTAGCACTTCTCAGACATAGTACTAGAGTTTCTTAAAATTTTGGCCATCTTAGTACTAGTTTCTTATAAACCAGTTTCTTATATAAAAAAAACGTGTAAGCAGAAATAGAACATAGCAAATTACCCTGACAAGCTTTTCAGAATCACCTCGCCATTTGCTGACGATTGTTGAAGCAGATATATTGAAGAATGTTGTATTGCACTCAGTTGCAACTGCCTTCGCGAGTAATGTTTTGCCAGTACCTGAAAGTAATTATTTGCTTTTATCAATAGCATTTTATTCAGCAATATAGTTTGGTTGAAGGGCATCAAATTTGCCTCTAGCTTTAACAATTTCAACGAAGACTTTGTGTTGATAAAAAGTAATAACTACTCTGGTTCAACGGAAATCAAGCAGTTGTAGACACTTCAAAACCGCGCTGCAAAGATAATAAGAAATAGAAGCTTCAATGCCCCAAACGGACCTCTTATCGACGGACTGGGATGGAAGACCATTGACGAACTCAGTACTGGTGAATCCAAGACAAACGTCTTCAAGTCCCTAAGTCAACTGGCTTCACAATAAGTATGTGACATCTTCACCCGAAATTCGCAATGATCATCTTACAGCCTTTGTAATAAGGGAACCGATCAAACGCTACCAAAGAAAACATCAACCAATGGCCAGAGAGAGTCAAAGTAAGAATCCTCTCTGCATAGTTTTCAGTAAGAATTTCGAAAATATAGAATGCTCAAATGACGCCTCGCTGTCGCTTCATCAGATTTTTCTGAGCGAAACGTCATTTGAGTATTCTATATTTTCGAAATTCTTGAATATAGTTAATGGAAAGGAGCTTATGATTTATAGTTTTAAGAAAGCTATCTAAGTGCAAGCATTTCTTTCTTTTGACTGAAAATTTTGAATGTCGCTATACATTAATTTCAAATATTGTAAATAGGGTTTTATAGTTTGATTTCATTAAAAACTTTTTGCTTAACTTTTCTTAGCTTATAATTGATGTTAAAATAGCCTTAAAAAGTGGACTCATCGTAATAAATCCTTGGACGCACAATGAACATCTAACCTGTAGGAAGAACACTATCAACTCTTGTAAAAGAACAGCAACCAAAATGTAAAATAAACCTGTAACTAGAGAGAATACTGTTAAACCTGCAAGAAAATCAAGTAATCACTTACCAACAACGTTATTTCAACGAAAAATAATTTGGCAAAATAATGTGGTGAAACAATGTTGTTAGTAAGTAATTGCTTGATTTTCTTGCAGGTTTAACGGTAGATTTTAATCTTAATAAAAGCAGGTGTAACAGTTTTCTCTTTAAGTTACTTAGGCGTAGCCACTTAGTCAACGCTGATTCCTGTAATTGTTGTCAAGTGTTTTGGTTTCAGTTGCATCTTGTTCACTGCTATCTTGATCATGGGCTTCACAGTAGCTTTGCTTTCGCTTTCTGTGCATAATTGGACTGAATTTCCATATCACAGGTAAATTCGGATTTCGCAAGTTACAAAGTGCTAAAGTGAAAAGACTCCTGAATTAGCTTACTGCTATACATGTCTGCTGGGTCTCAAAAGGCTTGCACTGGGGCACCCAACAGACCAGTCTAACGTACTGACCAATCAAACAGACTTTATGAAGCATGACCACCAAAATTTTGCTGCTCATTGGTTCATTTTACATTTTGGTTGTTGTTCTTTTACAGGAGTTCATAGTTGTTCTCTCTACGGGTTACAATTTTACTTTGAGGCTATGGGTTTATCATGATGAGTCTGCTATTTGAGGCTATTTCAAAATTTTGTACCACAAATTATTTGTTTCCATATTTTCAGCGGAGGTACAGCAATTAATGTTTTTATAGGAAGCCCCCTTGAAAACCAGCTGATGTCTAAGGGCAATCTTCCTTAAAAGAATCAGATATGAAATACGAAAAATAAGATCAATCTTCTCTTCGTCCTCTTGTGTCAGTCTTCAAGAAATTGATCGACGATTGTCATCGATTCAGGCTCTTTCCAAGTCAATAATTTCAAGATATCAAGATAGCTTGGGAACTAGGCAACCAAAAATAAAACAACTGCCTAATACTGTTAGAAATTGTGATTAAAGATTAAATCATAAATGGTCAAGAACAGCCTTGTGTACGGTATATTGCGGTCTATCAAATGTGGATATTGTTTTGGTATACTCCGTATTCATGAAAATTTCTGAAGGCACAGCTCCAGTTTTTTCAAGTGGCAGACAACCTCCTTGACATTCTCCCTCCCGGCTACAGCACGGCTACGGTAGATTCATGTGATAAGTTTCAGTATGATCCGCACATATACAGTAAAAACCCGCGTATAAGAACCTACAATTTTGCAAGTCAGCCTGATTAGGTTCTTATGTATTGAGTATTTAGTAGGAAATAAGGCTGTTCAGGTTCTTAAATTGGTTCTTATTTCATTCATGGCTTCCAGGTATTTCTTTTGTTCATATTGAAACTTCAAGCCCATTACTTACTGTCAGTTGAGAGACACCTGAGTTCACGAGGCCTTATTCAAAACATCAGTTAATGGAAGAATCAGAAATATTACAGAATACAATGAAAAGCTTTCAAAGCATCTTTAGAGCTCTTTGTAACTTGCACATGTGGCAGAATCAGTACGTATAGGCAATGACAAAGCAACTAGAGTTTGATTTAGTTTGATGATCTCCACAAATAAGAACCTATTTCAAATTTCAGGCTGAATGGGTTCTTATACATTGGGGGTCTAATTTCAGAATTTTCAGCCTGTAGGTTCTTAATCACTAGGTTCTTATACGCGGGTTTTTACTGTATGCCAAACAAAACTACTAGAATTTTCACCTGGTGGTCCATATAACAGTAAACCTTTCCATGGTGATAAGATCCCAGTGAAGAGTTGTGGGTACTGTTAAAAAATTAAAACACTTAATATGGCAATTCCATTGGATTATGAAGAAAGAAAAACCTTCAACGCTGACAGTCACCATCTATTCTGATGACATAACATAAGTTGTTCACACATATCCCAGAATATGGCTGTGGGAGTGTGTTTTACTCCGTGTGAGGATGTAGTGGGCAAACTAAAATTGAAACTCCCAAAAAGTTGTAAAATCGTGCCACCAGAATACTTGAAAATAGCAGCCATGATGTATCAGCACCTAGTAGGGTAAAGAGGTTGACATGGCCAATAATTTTTGAGCTTATTCGAAGTGAAACTGCAACTTTAATGTACGAGACAACAAAGAGTCTTGCGCCTGAATGTGTGTCCAAGTTACTTATAAGAACTCTCCTTGTAATGCACTGCCATGATTAAGAAACACCAAGAAATTTTCCAAAATCACCTGTCGAGCCAAATTTCCACAGGGCGTAATATTCTACTCGCAAAGACATTAACCAAGTATCTGATTGGCGTGACATCACTCAAAAAGAAAAGACCGTTCAAATTTCAGGCAAAATTGTTCTCGCAAATAATATAAATGTGAGAGAGGAAATTTTGCCCAGTGGAGATTAGTGTCTCAGATTACATGTCATGTGAGATTTGCGATAATTCAAAAATCAGCAGTTCAAAACATCTTAATTGCTGTAATTCGCGGGCATTTTCATGTGACACCTCATTTGAGGTAGACCATAGGCTTTACGCTAACGATTGTAGATCCCAAATTTGCTCATGATGAAAACTATAGACGTACACTATGTTTACCTTAATAGGATAAACAACAGCTTCTTTCACCAATCGTTTTGCTTCATCTAAGCCAATGATATCGTTCCAAGTGACGTTTGGATTTTCTAAATAAATATCCTGAAATTCAAGAGTACAGATTCATGAGTATTTTTTCCTATTCATATAAATAAATTATCAAAATAACAATAATACTTTCTACTATACAAATTCTAATTACTGTACTACACTAAAAGGGGCGATACCATGTGGCACGAAAGATAATGCTACCCCATGGCCAATAAAACAGACACGCAAGATTAAACTAACATACAACTACAATACTCACGATTTAAAACTAATGGATACTGTCCTAAGTTCTGTCTGACATTACATGTCTGGTCAGGGCTTCAAAGAATTAAAAGGTAGTAACAAGTGCAACTCCTTCATGGAGTTGAAGATGATTAACTGCCGGATATCCAATGTGAAACAGAATTATAAAGTGTTCCGTATCCTCAATGCCATTTCTTGTTGCGCGCATTAAGTTTATGGTTGCCCTAAAATTATGCTTGAATATTTGGAAAATCAATTTTCTGTGACCAACCCTCAGTTGAGAATCGAAGACAGCGGCTCACTTCCGACATGAAGAGAAGGTAGCGGAGTAGGGAAACGAAGAGAGTGGCTCAAGATCGAGGTATTTCGAGGACTTGGACGCCATGAACCAATCTGATAGAGGCAGATGACTCAAGTCTGTCTCTAATTAGATATCAGGTGAAAAAGTATGAGAATAAAAACAGTTGAAATGTTTTGCATGAGTAATATGCCCTGCAAATCATATGTCATCAAACACACTTCAAAGTTTTTATATTTCTATTCAAGTATCACTTATTCTTCTTTCCGAAAATCTTACATTTTTCATTTCTTTTAAGCAACCACCTCTGAGGGGACCATCATGGAAATAAGGTCGACTTGGCCTTTTTAATGCTATCCCTGTCACCACAATTAGGGGCGTTTTTACCAGTACTTTTTTAATCCTGCATTAACATTGTTATGTATCATTATAGTTTTACACATGTAAATTTTACTATTTTATATTCCATTTATGTTGCTAAGCAGCAAAGTTCCTTGTTCAAAATATTGTTCAAAATATTGTTCGGCATATGTTCAAAATATTAATATGATGCTTACAGAGGCATGGTAATTGAAAAAAATCTTTCTGATTAGATGCGTTAACGGCAACATAGTCAACCCTGCATGTTTTCTTGAAATTTTGCAACAAAATTGAGACAAAATTGCAACAAGATTGGTGGATAACTCGAAAATGAAACAAGGTATCAAAGAATTTTAAAAGGGGTAGACATAGCCTCGGGGCAAATCACTCTTGAAATAGCGTACGTGATTATGTGATTTGAAAATCACACGACTTTTTTATGTGATTTTTATGATTCGTTTTGCGAATTCATTGATTTTGCCGTGACTTTTATCTACGGTTTAGTAATTTTTCTACGATTCTCCGATTCATCAGTGACTTTTCATTGATTTTTGCGATTTCGGCACGTGATTTCCTGGTGATTTTGAAGAAGGTGCACGAAAAAATCAGTGATTTGCCTCTTGGACATGGCTATATCTCGTAACCGCTATAAATGAGCGAAAGAAAGGCACAAATCCATTGTCTCTTGAGCCACACAATGAAACCACAGGTGTCTTAATTTTCGAGCACAAATGATTACATTTTTGACCTGGCCCAGGCAAGCTTTTAACCAAGTCGATTCCCTTCAAACGGGAGTTTTTATCATTCAATGATGCCCCTTATTTGCATTTATAAAAATTTATGGTTTAGGCCCCTTTAACACATTCAAGTTTCCGAAACTTCACTTTTAAAATTCTCAAATAATGGGCGTCATCACAGGGGCATTGTAAGAATGGCCATTATTTCTGATAGACATTTCGATAAACTCAATACAAATGGCCAGCAGTCTTTCACAATAATGTTGTCTATCAAAGGGTACTTAGCATAAAGGAACAAGAAGAAATCATACAAGAATCTGACCTTACTAACTACTGCTGCCAGGTCCCTCCATTCCCCAGTGAGATGCGGAATGCTTCCGAGCGGCTTCAATAACTTTTCCTGCATCATGAAATTGAAAAATATAAGCTTTAAATAAAAGCTAAAAAATATGTTACGTACAATAATTTCCATCAGCAAATATTTACAAAAGACCTTTCTGCCCTCTTAAATGAACGATCATAAGTTATAACGGGAAGGGGTGGGAGCAAACGAGGAGGAGTCTGAAACTTCTTAAAGAAAATCTGTTAAGGTCTGAAAGTCTTACAGGACTTGATGCTGAGGTCTCGAAGTGAAATGCCAAATATTTTGAATTCTGGCACAACTTTCTTTGGGACACTCAATAAAATATTTTCGAACAATGTCTAATTTTAAACATAAAGGCGTCGAGTCATGTTTACCCAAACTCAAGAATCTGCTGATCATGGTTATCGGTTGCACAAATGATTGCCTTAATATTTTGCTTGAAATGAAACTGATCACGTGAAATGCATTACGTTACAACAGCTCTTTTAATTTGTTGGTAGTGATACTTTGTCTTCATCACATGGGTCACATGATACAACAATGCAGTGCAGAGTAAGTCTATTAATCATGACTCAATGCCTTTAAGAAAATTAAAGCCCGATCAAGAGTTGTTGTCTATAAACAGATGACGATTGAAATACTTCCAGACCATTCAAAGTACTCACAGAAGGAGCCAGATCTGTCAGATGTGGTCCACTTATTGCATTGTTTAACATTGCTTTATAATCGATGATGACTTTCTGCAAATAAATAGAAAATGGTAAATGTAGCTACCAGAACTAAAAACGAGAGTGATAGCAGACTAAGTTGAGTGATCATAGCCAGCCACTCCCTTCCTCCGAAGATCCTTCCTCCGAAGATTTAAAGGACTTTTATTGATGAATAATTCTTGGAAGCAGACCACTTAAGGAAGGGCTTTGTTCGAAGACCATTGAAGAAGTCATTGACAGTCAGTCTAAAAACGATGGTCTTCAAGTTGTTCCGTAATATTGAGACCTTCGTTATCAGCACATAGCTTCTCTTAAAAACCGCCTTTCACTTGCACAAGGTGAGAGTTTGCCCTATTGGTTTCGGGGCAATTTTTGCTATCGTGTTTGTTTTTGTTTACTGGTTGAGCGAATTTCCTTTGTCAGTAGTCACTAATCGCTTTGAATTAAAGTATCAATGAAAGCAACTGTTGCTATTGCATTACAAAATCTGTCAGCCCTTGTTTCCACATGTTGGGCTATCAAGAATATTACATTTCAAATACATTTGATCCCTGCTTTATGCTTTGTAGCATTCCGAATGTGCACGACAATGATAGAGGCCGTAACGCCACTCAATCGAACCTGTGGTATGAAAAATCTATGAATATTGCTCTATCCCAGGCATTATTAGGGGAATTTCCATCACTGCACAAGACAGCACAAACTGCAGTGTTTAGGTCAAAAGGATATGGCAAAAGAACGTGGCAATAGAATAGGAAAAGTCTCTTGAAGGTAGAGACTGTATGGAAAGTACGATTTCCACGTATCGGAAAGCATAATTATTGATCTGCACTGCGGAGCAGCATGCAAATCTTTACAATGCCCTTGAAAACAAACTCAACATGCAGCGCGGATGGCTGAACATCGATAAGACTAAGCAATAGACAAATAGTAGTTAACGTGAGATGTGCTGGCCTATGTTCAAATGCACGTATAGAGCCAAAAAATAGGCACCAACAACGCAAAGGCACGGTCTCATACGGTGGCGCGTATACAACATTCAGAACAGAACAAACATCAACTTTGTTATATCATCAGTTATTTAAGCATGGTAGCCCATTCAACAAAGCTGGTTTACAAGGGGCCATTGTTTTATGACACGTCTGCTTGTAATGCGGTTGATACAGCAAACTGCCACGATCGTCGAACTCGAAAGGATTTACTATTGTTGTGGAAGCATCCAAGGACAAAACGAACTAATTTGAGTGACCGTTAATGCTGAGATTGCAACTATTAAGTATGATGGATCAACAAGGCAATTTTCGTTACGCTTTGGAAGGACAGCAGCATTTTTACAAAGTTGCTGTGTCCGTTCAAACAACTGGTGAAGCAAAATTTTGATTTCTGACAGTGCAAAAGTTCAAACGTTTGTCTTGGCCTACACTCACCTTCGTAGGCTCCAACCGTAAGCAATTGCGAAATCCTGGAAAGGTCGATCTTCTCCAGAAAATCGAGAAAAAAATCGTTTTGTTAGGCAAATCTACAAGCGTCGAAGCACAAATGCAGTAAACAACATTCCAGTTTGACTTGTCAAATGTTTGCACTATTGCTCGACAATTGTATTGAAATCAACTTCAGTTAAAAGAAAAGAATTTTCTGGTCAATGAATTTTACACCCACCTTTTTACATCAATGTAAGGAGTTGGAACCTATGCTGCCATTTGGTTCAAAGAAGTAGATTTATGACCATTGGGGTAGTCATGGTCTTCTGCTCCTCATGGCATCGTCCTTGTAGTGTTGCAAAGTAGTTTATAAGTGCTGTTTTAGGTAATTTCGTCATTGTAAACTTTTTTTATTGGATAGAAAAAAAAGTAGGTCGCAGAACTTTACACCTACCTTCTCAAAGATTTGAAACTTATGAACAATCTTTTTGTAGGGGTGTTGTACATCATTTATTGTAAAATGAAATAAAACCATCATGAAATAGTAAAATATAACATAATAAATATTACATATCTAGAACCTACCGGGTGAGTCAAAAAAAAAAACGTTTGAAGGCTACTGCTCCCTGAATATATAAGCAGTGATATTTGGCAATATTTGATTGTATAGCTAACATGTTCAATTATTTTTAGAAATTTTTCTGGCTAAAATCGGTCACTCCGTTTAGATTCTGTAGGCGATTTTCCAAAATGAGTCACTTTGAGAAACCTTAAAAACGTGCTAAAATTACAAGAAAAAGTCCCTGATGTGTTTACCTCACAGCGATGACTTTCAGCACGCTTTAGCACGTGCTTTCGTTTTGGCGGGTTGAAAAGTCTTCCCGCTAGTGTGAATAACTTACTCAGGGGGATTCCATTCTCCCATGAGGACAAAATACATGAGCTTATCCAAGAGTCATTATTGCTAGGTAAGAGAACAAAGGGAAATTTTGCTTCCTGTTTTCGCTCGTTTTTGCAGGATTTCGAAAGGGGCTTTCTGTAGAAAATCTCCAATTATGACGGGAAGGAATGACCAATTAAAGCAGGGTAAATTACTGAACATAATTTGACATATCGGGGATAAAGTAAGACAGTTCTCAACATCATTGCTTTGACATTCAGGGAGCAGATTTTTTTCAAATGCCGGGCGTTTTTATTGACTCACCCGGTATGCTTATGATACTAAGTAAAAGTAATACCTTTCCATGAACATTTTCTACTTTGGTGGGGCCTTGCTGGGTTTTATGTTGCGTTGTGATTGGCTGAACTGACAAACCCATATCGAGGTTATCCGAACTTGGGCATTTGGCAACATCTGGAGATTCAGACATGGTGTGCTGAAAACATAAGGATAGAAAACAACTTAATTGGGAAAAATGAAGATTGGTAAGCAACAAAAACATCATAATCTATAGAAAGAAAACTGTTAACTCCTTTAAAATAACAACAACCAATTAAGCATGCAACTAGAGAGAAAACTGCTGAATCCTGCAACAGAAAACGAATTAATCTTGATATCTGAAGGAAAGAAATAAGTTAGTAACTCGACAGCAGTAAAGGTTTATTTGGCTGTCGTTCTTTTGCAGGCTTTAACAGCCTTCTTTCTACAGATTTTTTGTGTATTTTTGTTGCGTCTATGAGTTTATGATGATGTAAGATGACATAGACGTCTTCTACTAAGACCCTTCCTCAGCTCTCCCAATCATGTTTTTCTCACATAAACCGTGTTTTGTACTGATAACAATTACAGTACTTTCCTATTTTTTCCGTTTCATCTTATCTGTTTTTCCAGCACCCTCTAAAGGGGACAATTATGGAAATAAGGCCAGCTTGACCCTTAATGCTATCCTTGCCACTGTAATTAGGGGTGTTTTCCTTACTACGTTTTTAACCTTAAAATTATATCATATTGTATTGTATTGTATTGTTTGTATTGTATCTATTTTTCTATATTTATCATCATAACTTGTAAATTTTCTTTTTAAGTGGCAAATTGATACACATACATGATCTGTCAATTATGGCCATTTTAGAAATTCGTACCACAAATCATTTGTTTACACAATTTTACATCAAACAGGCTCAAATTTGCCATTGACTAGAAACTGCATTACATAATTTTCAACTCAGTTGAGAAGGTTTATAGGGTCAGTAGCCCAGCAGCTTATAAAACTTCTATCTGAAGTTAAACTTGGTCGCATGAGGTCAAATTCTGAATGGATGACCTACCAGATGACCAAGAAACTCATTCCATCGTCTTTCCAGCCTCTTATCATTCAGATCAGACCATGGATTCAAGCTCATTACTTCGATATTACTGCTCTTCTTTGCTTTTTCCTCTTCGGCCCAACCCTAGCCAGTGCTAGAAATCAAATTCAAATTGTTCATGCGCGCTTGAACTGTTGGCTCCTGCACAGCGTTCATCCTCGCTGTGAGTCGGCAGTCCCATTTTTGCCAAATTAATCAATAAAAGCACCTTCTGATATCAAGATTATGACGATAAATGGCAGGTGAGCTCAATGAAGGACATGTTTTATCTCAAGATGCAACAAACTGTCCAATAATTTCTCAGTTTATCGTTAGCCACGTTCACGCTCCTGTGAAGACCATGTTATCTCAGGATGCAACAAACTGCTATGTATCGCAAGCCATGTTCACACTTTTATGAAAAACATGCTTTTATCTCAAGCTGCAACCAACTTCCCAATAATTTCTCAACTTATCACTTGACAAATTCACGCTCCTATGAAAAACATGCTCATATCTTAAGATGCAACAAACTGCTTAATAATTTCCTAATTTATCGCAAGCAATTTTCACACTCTTATGAAAAATATGCTTTCATTTCAAGCTGCAACCAACTTCAAAATAATTTCTCAACTTATCACTTGCCACATTCACGCTCCTTATGAAAAACATGTTCATATCTTAAGATGCAACAAACTACTTAATAATTTCCTAATTTATCGCAAGCAATTTTCACACTCTTATGAAAAACATGCTTTTATTTCAAGCTGCAACCAACTTCAAAATAATTTCTCAACTTATCAGTTGCCACATTCACCCTCCTATGAAAAACGTGCTCATATCTTAAGATGCAACAAATTGCTTAATAATTTCTTAATTTATCGCAAGCCATGTTCACACTCTTATGAAAAACATGCTTTTATTTCAAGCTGCAACCAACTTCAAAATAATTTCTCAACTTATCACTTGCCACATTCACGCTCCTTATGAAAAACATGCTCATATCTTGAATGCAACAAACTACTTAATACTGTCTTGATTTATCGCAAGCAATGTTCACACTCTTATGAAAAACATGCTTTCATTTCAAGCTGCAGCCCAACTTCCCAATAATTTCTCAACTTAACACTTGCCACATTCACGCTCCTATCAAAAACATGCTCATATTATAAATGTAACAAACTGCTTAATAATTTCTTAATTTATCGCAAGCCATGTTCACACTCTTATGAAAAACTTGCTTTCATTTCAAGCTGCAACCAACTTCAAAATAATTTCTCAACTTATCACTTGCCACATTCACTCTCCTATGAAAAACATGTTCATATCTTAAGATGCAACAAACTACTTAATACTGTCTTGATTTATCGCAAGCAATATTCACACTCTTACGAAAAACATGCTCTTATTTCAAGCTGCAACCAACTTCAAAATAATTTCTCAACTTATCACTTGCAAAATTCACGCTCCTATGAAAAACATGCTCATATCTTAAGATGCAACAAACTGCTTAATAATTTCTTAATTTATCGCAAACAATGTTCACACTCTTATGAAAAACATGCTTTTATTTCAAGCTGCAACCAATTTCAAAATAATTTCTCAACTTAACACTTGCCACATTCACGCTCCTATGAAAAACATGCTCATATTATAAATGCAACAAACTGCTTAATAATTTCTTAATTTATCGCGAGCAATGTTCACACTTTTATGAAAAACATGCTTTTATTTCAAGCTGCAGCCCAACTTCCCAATAATTTCTCAACTTAACACTTGCCACATTCACGCTCCTATGAAAAACATGCTCATATCTTAAATGCAACAAACTGCTTAAAGTTAAAAAGTCTTGATTTATCGCAAGCCATGTTCACACTCTATGAAAAACGTGCTTTTATTTCAAGCTTCAACAAACTTCCCAATAATTTCTCAACTCATCACTTGCCACATTCACGCTCCTACGAAAACATGCTCACATCTTAAGATGCAACAAACTGCTTCAAGTTGCAACAAATTGCTCGACGATATCTCTCCTGATCGCAAGCCACGTTCACATTACGATCAAAGTTGTTTACACCTCAAGCAGCAACGAACTGTTGAAAAATATCTCAGTTCATCGCTAGCCAAGTACGTACGCCTATGAAGAGCTTGTCTATATCTCAAGCTGTAAGAAAGTGATATTTAGATGTAGTTGATTTTTTATTCTTTTTAAGGAGAGTTGCCCTTCAGCTAGAGTTGTTTTACAAGGGGCCCTCCACTTAAAAATATCAATTACAATAAATAATTACTAAAGAATAAGAAAAATTACAAAGTAAAAAGAATAACATTAAAAGCCTAATGCAAAATTTCCCAAGTCTATGATAAAAGAAAAACTAAAACTAAATCCTAAAAAGATCCCCCAAAACTATTTAGCGAAGATGCTTGTTTGGTATCGGCAGGAAGGTCATTCCACGTTTAGCTCCTCGATAAGAAAAATATCTTTTCCCATTACTTGGCATTTTCTTGGGCACTCTTAAATCTGTCTCTGAATTGCACAGGACATACAGAGAGCACTTTGGTGAAGGTGAAGGTGAGGTTGCGTTTTCAGTGCCAGGTGCTGTGATTGCAGAAAAAGAGCATACCTAATCGAGTCCGCGACCCCTTGTCATAACGCTGAAGTGGTGGGGTTCTACCTGGTATCGAACCCACTCCACCTGACTGCTCTGGCTTCAAAGTCAAAGGATTACACCACTGCACCACCACACCATCAACACCTTTGATTTCGGGTGAAGAGATCACACAAGTATTGTGGAGCCAGTTCATACAGGGACTTTAAGACCATTGCTGTAGATTCATTAGCGATGAGTTCTTGAATGATATTCCAGCCCAGACGTCCAATAAGTGGTCAAGAAGTGCCAAATAATGTCTTAAAGGCAGTCTGTCACGCATTTGATTGGGCGATTTGGACAATACAAAGAATAGGAAATTTCAATGGCTACTAATCCTCTGACTTTCTACGGCCGTAGAAAGTCAAGAAAGTTAGCCCTCCCTTGTTTCAAATACACAGATTCACAAAGAAATCTGTTGTGTTGAGCACTGACTTGTCGCGGCCAATCAAAGACGTGATAGACTGCCTGTAATTTATCACTAGCCATGTTTACGCAACAAAGGAAAACATGCTTATATCTCAAGCTGCAAGACATTACCCCCATAATGTCTCAAATCAACGCTCTCACGTTCAAATTCTGATGAAAAATATTCTCAGATCACAGGCTCCAGGACACTCTGGATTAAAAAATAAGGTGTTCGTATGATACATCAAGATATAGCGAAGTCACTCGATGATTTCACAATCGACAATGATATTGGGAACCAAACCCTGACCTGACAGCAAACGTGCAATTTGAAGAGCGGTGAGGGCTCTGGAGGAGGACGAATGGCGGTAGCAGTTGCTGTGGTTGTTGTTCTCCCATGCGGGGTTCCTATTGTTCGGCATAATGCGGCTATGCTTGTCTGACATCCAATGTGGAACAGATTCCAGTATGTGCAAGTATTTAATCTTAGTTTGCTTAGTTTACTTAGTTTTTATCTATTTGCTTGTCTTTATGTACTGGCCACAGGGTGGTCATTGTCTCTTTCTCCTTGCGGTTCTGTCCCTGTAATTTTTATAGTAGTGTAGTAATTAGAAAGTACAGTAGAATGTAGATGTACGATGTATTGTAATCTTTATATGGATAAGAAAAATATATCGAGTCTTCCTGGTTACCTATATCGTTTGGTGACCTACTGGCTCCAGCTCACGTCAATCTGTCACGTGCGGCGACTGAAATTGTCACTCGATATATCAGAAACGAACTAATTATATAGGAAGACTTGATGTATCATACGAACTTCTTACTTTGAATCAAGGGTTTCCGACATCATGCGCTTACATCACAAGCTGCAACCATTTCCCAATAATGTCTCAATTCGATGCTATTATGTTTATGATATTCACTATTCCAACAACTTCTCTCTTCATTAATTTGTCAGTCCGTTTGTTTTTGCCACCGCCATTTTAAGCGTAAAATCACCAAACTACATGGTGATATATCGCTTTCTTTCAGCACCTTATTACTAGCAAATTCAGGCCCGGGGGTAACTTAACTTGTCCATGGTACAGGGTTGTGCTACCATTAGGGTGCTGTGTCAAAAAAGGAAACGGATCTGCAGACGGTAAGTGTTTTAAAGGGCAGGGTATTTTCTAAGGATTTGCCACGGGAAAACAGCCAAACCGAACCCTAATGCTTTATGGTACGAGTTTTTATGACAAAGACAGAAGCCAACTGTGATTTCCTGACAAAATCAGGTCACTTTAAAACATATATGAAAATCTCTAAAGGGCACACAGCTCCAAAACTGCATCTCTTTGCAGTTGTGGTCAGTGATTTTCCTTGACTTGCTACAAGTCTCAGTTTTAATCTCAGAATATCTCAGACAGCGTAAAATGAAGGGGTCAGTGAGACTTGTGCGACTTGGCAATACATAATTGGATCTTGTTTTCATGAACTGAACAATCAGATCAGTCAAGGGGGTTTACATGTTGTTGCCTGGTATAGACCTCCAAGTGGCCTTGTTGACTCCTTTGATATGCTGGAAAAAGCTCTAGCTTACCTTGACAAGGAGGGAAAAGAAATTATTCTCCTTGGTGACACAAATTGTGATCTTGCCAAAAAGTTAACTGATCAGACATTGGATAACAACGCAAAGCACATTTCTAGTTTGTATGAGCTTTTCAGCTTCAAACAGCTTATTGAGGAGCCAACAAGAGTCACTCTTGACACGGCAACAGTCATTGATCATGTTGCTACAACATGTCCCAGAAACATCGTGAAATCAGGAGTGCATGAGGTTTCCCTGAGTGATCACTATATGGTTTACTGCATTCGGAAGTTTAATGGTGCAGTAGAAAAAGGTCACAAAACTATTAAGACTCGCAAAATGAAAAATTTCAATGAGGAAGCATTCCTTGCTGATGTTTCTGGGGTATGTTGGGAGCAAATGCTTACTGAAACTGATGATATCAACTTGCTTGTCAACTATTGGTCTGAAATGTTTTCTTTGATCATTGAAAAACATGCCCCTTTGAGTGAAATGCGGGTCTCTGAAAAGTATTGCCCATGGATCAGTAAAGATCTTAGGGATTTGATGCGTACAAGAGACAAACTTAAAAAGTCAGCAGTCAAAGGTAAATCCCCAATCCTTATGGACTCTTATAGACAGATCCGTAATAAGGTCAATGCCCTTAATGTTCAGCTGAAGAAGCAGCATTATACCAATAGGATCGCTGCATGTAAAGGTAATATGAAAGAGTCTTGGAAAACAATTAATGAACTTCTCAACAAGAGATCAAAGTCAAGTACCATTGATTGTCTCAAAGAATCTGGCACTGAAACTCGGAATAAAAAGGACGTTTCTAATGCAATGAACAATTTCTTTTGCACTATAGGTAGGGAACTAGCAGATAAAATACAACCTGCCATTAATCCCCTTCTATCAGGTGAATATGAGATTAATAATGATAAGGCCAAGTTTCACTTTGAGGCAGTTGAGCTAAAAGATATCAGGGATGCATTTGCCAAGGTTAAAACAGCAAAGAGCTTTGGAATTGACGGTATTTCTAGCTACTTTATGAAGCTTGCTTTGCCATATATTGAAAACTCTCTGGCTTTCTTGTTTAACACATCCATTGAAACTAGCCAGTTCCCAGATTCATGGAAAGTAGCTAGAATTACCCCGATTTTCAAAGATGGAGATAAGACTGAAAAATCTAATTATCGCCCCATATCAGTCTTGCCTGTCATCTCAAAGCTCTTTGAAAAACTTGTTTTCAACCAGCTGTACCAGCATAAGAAAGATAATGGTCTCTTTACATCTGATCAATCAGGTTTTCTGCGCCTACATTCTACATTAACTTGTTTGCTTAAAATGAGCGATGACTGGTACAACGGGCTTGATCTCGGTAAGCTCGTTGGATTAGTATTTATTGACCTGAAAAAGGCATTTGATACGGTCGACCACGATATTCTCTGTAAAAAGCTCGAACTTTATGGCGTCCAGCAGCGAGAGCCGTCTTGGTTTAAGTCTTACTTATCTAACCGCAAACAATTCTGTAGGGTTAACGGTGTTGATTCAGATATCGGGGAAATAGAAGTAGGAGTACCACAGGGTTCATGCCTTGGCCCTCTTCTCTTTCTCATCTATATCAATGATCTTCCTGAGGCTGTCCAAGGTTCCTCTGTGACTATGTACGCTGATGATACCAGTCTTTGTCATCAGTCTCGCGATTTGACTCAGCTTAATGAGGCTATAAATAGCGATCTCAGTAAATTGGAGACTTGGCTTCAAGGAAATAAGCTTTCGTTGAATGTGGCAAAAACTCATTCAATGCTCATATCCACCAAGCAGAGACACAACTCTCTCAAAAGTCGAAATGAAGCCTTGGTACTGAAGATACGCGACAATGAACTCGAAGTTGTTCAAAAGACAAAATACCTTGGAGTGTAAATCGATTGCTCTTTAGATTGGAAAGAGCAAATTAAGGCAGTTTCTACAAAGGTCTCCAGGGCGATCGGCTTTTTAAAACATGCTAAATCTTTTCTGCCTCTGGCAAGTTTGAAAACTCTTTACACAGGTATTGTTGAGCCCCACTTTCGATACTGTTGTTCTGTATGGGGTTGTGCTGGATCTACATACATCGACCAGCTGCAAAAGTTACAAAATCGTGCTGCTAGAATCATTACAAATAGCAGCTTTGATGCCTCAAGCAGACCACTTATTGCAAAGTTGGGCTGGCAGACCATTGAAGAGCTCATTAGCAATGAGTCTAAAACAATGGTCTTCAAGTCGCTCAATGACTTGGCTCCACAATACCTGTGTAACCTCTTCACAAAAAACTCAGCATGCTCCTCCCGCAACCTCCGGAACACTGAGACTGATTTGAGATTGCCAAAGAAAAGGTCTGCTAATGGGCAAAAATGCTTTTCTTTCCGAGGTGCTAAAATATGGAATAGCCTTCCTGCTGAGTCAAAGACAGCATCCTCCCTGAATAGTTTTAAGAAACTGATAAAGGGTTGATTTTTCATTTCTATTGTATATATTGTATAATTGTAAATAGGCTTTTAGGTTATGGTTTTTTTTTATTCTAGTCATATTTAAGTTCAACTGTATGCTGTAATTAAGTTTTTACCGGAGGGCCCCTTGAAAAACGGCTTCTGCCGAAGGGCTACCCTCCTTAAAAAATTCAAATATGAAAATATGAAATATAATATATAATCCTTTACGGAAACTGACGTTGTCTTGTCCCTAATCGGATTAATGAATCAAAAGGCTGACGATGATTTCTCAATCGGACTGGCACGCGTACAGAAATGAATCGCTGCTGTAACCCCCTAACACAGTCCTATGTTGAAAATAATTCTGAATGTTGATTGGCTTATTGAAAACTTCAAAGGAAAAGCCGCGGACAGAATTCTGTCCGTGCTATTTTTAGGTTGACAAGGGTTTCAAGTCTTCGTTCTTCCCCTCGCGCTGCGCACTCGTTGCGCCTTCGGCGCGTTACGAGCTTCCCGCCATGGCAATACGAAGAGAAACCAAGCGAAGACTTGTATCAAGTCAATGATTTTCCGAGAGTTTATTTGCGCTAACAACATCAATAACGTTGTCCTGTTCACAAGGAAAAATTTTTAAAAGGGCCCCATTTTGACTTAGGCCACTGGAATAAATGTAATAACTTTCCTTCACTGCTGGGGCAAGCAAAAGGGCCTACTGGAGCAAATGTCCTACCAGTCAGTAAGTTAAAATATATCCTTTAGAGGGTAGATTTGCGAAAATGCAATACTTTTCATTAAGGAGTGCACTTGCGTAACGTTGCTAGCATGAAAATTTTTGACTAAGAACCCGTCCACAGGAAGCGGTGACAGTTGAACGTTGCATTAAAAGGTCCCGTTTGGTCACATGCCCGCCAGATTACATTGAGGTAATGAGATGGTCCAGCTATCAGTAATCAAAACGAGAATACCACCAAATTGAGACTGTTTACACATTACGTAAGTGCAGCTCATTCTGATTAGATAGCCTCTGTATCTTTAAATTACAATAAAATGAGACTCCGTTCGGGGAGCGTATTAATATTTTCTTCAAACCAAGTAAGGAAACGGATCGCACCAAGTTAAAAACATGAGCTAAGGTCTTTAATGACATTAAAACGTGTCGTTTTATTGCGTAACTGGGGAAACAATAGGTGTGTTGGCCTTTCTTTACCCGCATTTATGTAGCGGCTCCTCCATATAACCATGTCCATTTCCCTTCATATTAGAGGCAACTAGATGTATTTTTACATACTTAAAGGCACTCAAATACTTCTTTCCACTCAATAAGTAGTTCTAATGTACAGTGCAGATATTAAGGTAGAGATTTGAAAATTCAAAGTTACCGGAGGTGGCTTTGCTTTGAAATTCTTCCTCTTTGTGTCACTTGCTGGCCTTTTTGTTGTATTTGGTTTGTTGGTCTCCGAAGAGGTTTCAATGCTTGGCAGAGAGATAGAGTTACTCTTATTCAGCCTACGAAAGAAAACTTCTCAATAAAACAGCAAATTATCACTAGAAGAAAGTCTAATTAAGAAGATTGTGAGGATTTCTATAAGGAATTTTCATGTTTTCGTATAATGTTAGGATCTCCGAAGTTCATGGTACAAGAAAATTGCAGATGTCTTGTTCCCATTGAACATGGGAATCTCTACAGCTGTCAACAAAATAACTATTTAAGCTGGGTTCTTGATAACCTAATATCTGTGTCAAATTCCTGATTAAAATGAAATTGTGCCATTATAGTATCCGCACTTCAAAGCAAAAAAATTGCACTTGGCTCAGTTATCGCCCTGGTCCACCATCATGAAGAGAACCTATCAAGAGTTTTCTAAGTCAAACTTATACAGGGTATTTCAAAGAAATTGCGCACCATTTGTGTGGCTGCTAAGGAGGAGCTATAGGTTCAATAATCTCGCTTTTGCATAGGTCAGGCTTCAACTTAGAGTTTGAGACCTTGTTCCAGTCAATCTGACCAGTACTTGCTGATTTAAACAATAACTGGTTGCTTCAAAAACAGCACTTCTATTGTTCTCCAGCAATGATAAAATAAGGTAAGTTTGCAAAGAAAGGCTGCTAGCATCGCATCAAAATTTTTTCCAAATCTTTTAAGGGCTAGCAGTAGTAGAGGTGCCAGCTCTGAAAAGAATCCGAATGAAGTGGGAGAGGGGGGGGGGGGGATTTTAACGTAATTTTTTCAATCTAAAGGTATACCCAACTAACTTTTTACCATTTTTCTTTGATAATTTTTGCCGACTTTTGGGAGTTGGCGGGGACAAGTCCCCCGATCCCCCCCCCCCCGTGGAGCCGAGACTGGTTAGCAGTGCTGTCTTTTCATAAGAGGCAACTTCTACTTTTGAAACAATGTAGTAAAAACTTTAATACGATGCCAGATCCCTTTCTTTGAAAATTTCCTTTATTTTGACATTGCTGCAGGACAACACAAGTGCTGTCTTCGAAGTAACCACATATTGTTTTGCTTTCTCTCAGCCATAAAGCAGCAACCACGTGTCAGATTAACTCAAACAAGGTCTCAAACTCTAAGTTGAAGGCTGACCTATGGAACTGTGTAAAGATCGATATAATTGTATATACAGCTCCTCCACATAAGCCAAACAAACGGGGCACAGTTTTTTGGGGACACCCTGTAGGTTTATCATTTTCATGCCTTTTTCTGACATCAAGCTTGGATATGGATCGTTCACACTATTTGTACTTTCAGCTTTATCAGTCATCTTGTACGGACAGGTAGCCTGCGTCGCAGACCGAATTCTAAAAGGAAAAGAATAGGGTCTGCGCATAATGGAGCGATCCTGTGTTCTCGTGACTTTAATTTATTTCGTAGACTGGGCACTAGACAGCGAGTGTCACGCATAATTAATGCATCATATTGCGAGCGAGGAGCGAGAGGAAAAGTAATGGCCTGCAGACCATTACTTTCCTTTTAGAATTCGGTCTGCGACGCAGGCTAACAGACAGGTAACAATTAAAATGATTAAGGACATATAGCAGCAGTACTCTTTAATGTATATTTCCAAAACTATACCATCAGATTTTAGATGAACATAGACAATGAAATGAAGTACCGCAATGGATCTATTAAGTCCCTATTTAGAGCTTATTTAACTTTGGATACTCTAGAGGGCAAGCATAAAGGAGAGGGAGCTTATTAGAGAAGGAGACTTACTCACAAAATCAAATGAAAAGGATATACCGAGTGAGTCAGAAAAAAGTTTAGGCGTTTGGAGGGCTGTGGAATAAAAAGTATGTGACCGATATTCAAAACTGAAATGTTTATCTATCAGTCAAAGGTCAACTTAGATGATAAAAATTTGTTTGGTAGTATCCCTCATCTTACAGACCCAAAAATTAGTAAAATGCTAGTAAAGGGCATGTTTGGGAACAAAAATTCACATTCTATTCTGGTCCATGATGTACTTTCTACTGAAATTGGAATTCAGCATCTCAAACTGACAATGTAAACTTCAATGCCACATAAATCATGGACCAGAATGGAATGTGGGATTCTCGATTCCCATACAAACTCCTTGCAAGTATTTTGATTGTTGTTGGGTCTTAAAGATGTTTGATTTTACCAAAAAAATTTGCTCATCTAAGTTAGCCTTTGAGTGATAGATCAACACTTTAGTTTTGAATACCGGTCACATACTTTTTATTCCATAGCCCTCCAAACGCCTAAACTTTTTTTTGACTCATCCGGTATATGACAGCCTTTCAGTTATTTACCCAATATTTTGCGGATTCGAAATTTGACTTTACGAGTCAATTTTATGAAAACGGTACAGTTTTTTCATGATCCATGCAAATTAACGTGCAAACTTGTTTAGCTACAGGGTGTCTCAAAAAATTGTTCGACGTTTGATTAAATATTGAACAATAAAGACGACATGAACAGGCTCATGGAAAGATAACCCTGTCCCCAAAATTATGGAATAATTTTAGAGACTAAAATCGTGCAAATCGGTTGAAAATTCACTGAGCTACGAGCTCTCGAAGATCAAAAATATGCGATAGCTGAAACCAGAGACCCCCCAGATTACTAGTGTTACAAAAAGCCCGAAGACGGAGGTAAGAAAAGCTTATCCAATGTCATACCCCTCGTTGATATCAGAGCAAACCAAATACGACTTCTAAAGTAAATTATTTCTTGCGATTATTCTCAAATTCCTTAGTATTGCATAGGTTCAAAAACAGTGATTCAAAACAAAATCGGCGAGAGACTGAAGCTGTTTCCTCAAAGCATCCATATGCTTGACAGTTAGGTTATCGAATACCTGTTTGAATCCCACTTGGTTCGCCCTGAAACAATTGAGAAATAACAGAAACGACGGCCTATGGGACTTTTACCAAAAATGCCATTTCGAGGCCTCTGGTTTCAGCTTTCGCACAAACTTGAACTTCAAAAGCTTGTAGCCCCATGAATTTTTATCGGATTTGCAAGATTCTTGTGTCAAAAATTAATTCAAAATCTCAGGACAAGGGTGACTTGACCAAAGGTCCATTCAGCGTATCGTTATTTTTTAGTGTTTAATCAAACGTCGAACAATTTTTTTGAGACACCCTGTAGATAACTGGCAAACATTGGTAGCCTCTGGAATTTAATGTAAGTTTGGGGGGTCAATAGAGAGGGCGGCTTTTAAAAATAATGGCTTAGAGGGGAGGGGCTAATTAGCGATAGAGCTTAATAGAGAGGGAGATAAACTAGAGCTATTACGATGAACCTGAGTGATCTACAATATCATACAGGCAGGTAACAGTTGAATTTGCTAAAGATATTTAGAGGCAGAACGGTCTACTTTTCCACGTGTGCTTCAAAATAACAAGATTCTCGACTTTGGAGCTTCTCGGGACATCAGGTCATTTATAGCCTTTTATTTCAGCTTGGCTGTTGCAGGGTGAGTGGCCGAGTGGCTTATATAGCCTTCGTCAGGTGACTGTAGTTAAGCTCGGTCGAGTGAGGTCAAACTCCGAATGGGTGACCTCGGATGACTGACCTCACAACTCATCTCGTCACCTTTTGGAAGGGACGTTGAACTAGGGGCCCCATGCCTGGATGCGGCAAGCTCAGTGGGCCTAAATTAGTTTTCAGCAGCTAGAAATCCTGACAAGCCCAATCGAAACAAATTGAAAACAAACAAACAAAACAAATTTGACAAATTTGACTGTTTACACGATCGGTTCTCTGCTATTCAGTTAAAACTGTCAGTTTAAATGGGTCGTGTATTTCATCCTTAACTCGGTGAATTTCGAATGGATTTGCAAGATTGCATTGTCCAAATGACGGTCTTTGGGACCAGGAGTATGGCCATTCTATTCTAATGCTTAGTCAATCAAATGCCCATCAAATCTCAGACAAGTTTTGCAATTCCCAGGGACACCCTGTACTCCTGTACTTGCATATTTGAATTTTGGTCACTGGTTCTTAGAGGGGTATTTTTCTATATTCAATGTGAGATTTTACAAAACAAACTACCTAAGACACTATGTAGGAACTACTCTAAAACAGTACAAAAATAATACCACAGGAGAGCAGCAGACCATCACAACGAAGCAGTCATTACATAATGAAGATGTACCTGGACTAAATCAGTATACAGCTAAAACATACACACAAACTATGATAAATACTGACGCTGATTTAACTTTATATGTCAGTGAAATATACAGTAGAAACCCGCATAAAAGAACCTATTTTTATAAGAATCTTGAGGCTAAAATTCAATATCTTAAAACCCCTAAATAAGAACCTCTCAGAGGATGGCACTGGGGGAGGTTCTTATATAACAGGTTTAATGTCTTCAGAATTCCTCAAATCTTTCAAGACATTCTGATGAGAATTCTTCAGTGGTACAAAGACTACGAGATTTTTAACAATAACTCTAATCTCAAGGAATTCTCAAAATCTTAAGATTTCTTGTGCTGAAAACAGTATTAATGTTTGCAAATTGCAAACATTAATACTGTTTTCAGCACAAGAAATCTTAAGATTTTGAGAATTCCTTGAGATTAGAGTTATTGTTAAAAATCTCGTAGTCTTTGTACCATGCAATGTGAGTGCTGTTTATAAGAACCTCTTTAACAACCTTCCAGGCTGGAATTTAGAATAAAAGCCACTTAATTAAGAACCTATTCAGGCTGCCCAAGAAAACCTAGTTTCTTTTGTACGGGTTTCTACTGTAGGCGATAATGCTGAACAACGGAGCCAACAACAACGACAACTACTGCCGTCGGTGCTCCCCGTCCAGAGTCTCCGTCACTCAAGATCATCAACCCATGCTATCAGGTATTGTCCACAATATTGGCTGATCTGAAGATTCAAAATCGATATACCCATTCAGACCATTTTGGGAAAATCTTGGAGCGCCTGCTTCACGACGCTTTAAACAATGTGATGAGATCGACAGAAAAAATATGATATGCAATCATCAAGAAACATGTGACGAAATTACAGACTGATCGAGTGGGGGTCGAGTGGGTTTAACATGAGAGCCACCACTAAAATAACGTTAATTGATGCATGAATAACCACCATAGCGCTGATATGAAAGAAACCTTGGCTCCATACTCACTTTGTATAGTCCTCTAAACTATCAATATTCAGTAAGGCACGTGAGCTGCAGTGTTTCCCTAGTGAAAGTACGATAATAAGCGGCTGCTCTCCTTTCCTCTTCGCCAAAATAATCTCAGAATAGCAATTAGCTTGAGACATTTCGATTTTATCCGACAGGGAATCAGCTCGAATTTCCCCATATGACGAGATATTCAAAGTATCATTTGCTTGCTCTTGGTCCACTCCGAAGTAAATCTAAAAGCCAGACCGCACAGTAGATAGACAATATATCATAGCCTTATTGAGGCCAATCTCCATAAAGGTGAACTGTAGCGATGGGCTCGTGAGATTGCCGCCTAACCGCAGAAAAATCGATCTCCATTTGTTCGCTCGATTGCTGGCGAGACAATAGATATTGAAATGGCAATCAAGAATTTTAATCAAGTTGTGTAACTTTCGCTACCGATCGATGAAAAGTTCAAGCACCTTGAACTCCAGGGCAAACCGTGGTGACCGGCCTGAAGGTGTGAAAAATGAGCTAAGCATGCTCAAAATACGGCGAGCGTTGACGATCGCTTCAGATCATTTTGAGTTACATCATTTTCAAAAAGAGGGCTAAGATCAGCTTCCTTCAGTTCATTTGGAAACTTACAATGATACATAGCACAATTGATAAAGTCAGTTAGGTAGGTGCAAACTATTTCTCTCGTTGCTGTCAATAAACTAGTTGGAATCTCAAGACCATCTGTGATGTTTGTAAGATAAACATTTAAGAACTCTGCAATTTCCTCGTCATTTCAAAGGATCTTGCCATTTTCAATCAAAGTTATCTTTTCACACATAGGATTTCTATTTGAGAACAGAGGTTTAACGGTCTTCCAGAATTTTTTCTCATTGTCAATTGTTTTCGACTGTATCGACATAAAATGTTGCTTTTTAGCCTTTACATTCAATTTGACGATCAGATTCCTTTGATCTTTATATTTTCTTACGTCTTCCTCTCGTTAGCTCCTGTTTGCAATTTTTTTCAAAGAAGATCTTGTTATTGCCCTCCGTAATTCTTTACTTACATATGGTTTAATATTAGCCCTGACTATCTTTGTTTTAAGTATAGGGGTAGTTGCTTCAAGTGTTTCATGAAGATCGACTCAAAGCTTTCCGCTCCAGTGAGCAGTGAGTTACGGTTTTGCAAAAACATTGTCCTAAGAAAACAGTTAATTTATCCAATACTATTCAGTTTGCCGAAAAGTGGCAAAATGAAGTTTTTCTACACAGTCTTGGCAATCGAAGGAAGTATAAATCGCAATGTTTCCGATAATGCTGGCTTTGCAAATTGTTCGTTAAAACTTTTCGTTGATTTTAGAAAAGAGGATTTATCCCCAAAACTCCTCGAAAACGTTTTGGTTTTCTTTCGCTACATCTTTAGCTTGGTTGTTGATCTACAACTTTGCCAAGTCTGACTGAGAGAGCTAGGCCAGATTTCTCGCAATCAAATTTTATATATACATGTTTACTTCTCGACAGTGAAGGGTAGCAACCTTGGTCAACAGATTACCATGTTACAAATCACACTTTCAGACACTTACTCAGCCTTAAAGACAAATGACGGGGATTTTAGGCAACTTGAATAAAGGGGCCTGGGCAATCTAAATGTGGTCTGTTGTTTTCCATTATATTTGGGATAATAAAAACAATTGGACAAATGATGGCAGGCGCCTTTGTCTTTAAGGCTGATTTCCACTCAGTACAATTTTCCGACTGGACAGGAAATCCTTCGCTTACGTGTGAAAATGTTGCTTTGGATTTTTTTTCCATCTTCTTAAACATACATGTATATATAAAGGTAAAAACCTACAAACAGCAAAGTTTAAGATGAGTAACAGAACAAAACAAGCATACACTAAACTAATCAAATACTGTTAAAGGCAACTAAATCTACAAAGGGGGTGCAACACCCGGGGGGGGGGGGGCACTTCGATGTTTTCGGTACCGGGTATGTGCCGCTGGACAGGGTATAGTTTTCACCATTCTTGCTCCCGAGCCGGGTATCGTTTTCTGCAAAAATGCTCCCAAAAGGGTATACTCTTTTCAAATTTTTGCTCCCAGACAGGACTACAGCGTATTTTCTTGATCCTTTGCTCCCACACAGGGTGTGGTTTTTTGCCATTTTGCTCCCAGACGGGGGTATTTAAATTGAGGAAAATGCTCCCAGACAGGGTGAAAATCACAGCACCTCAAAGGCACACACCCGTACATATTAGGACCAAGTGCCCCCCCCGGGGTGCAACAATTAGGTTCTCTGCCCGCATTTTGGACAGGTTGAATAAATATGAGGTGATTTCTTTCATCACAGCGGGTTCTGGGATAGAGAAAAGAAACCTAAACTTGTCAAGCATGTTCAGAAGTCTGATATTAGGGAAAAAGTCGTAACATTTTTCAAAGAAATCTTTTCTAATTTGGCTATACAGTGTGCATTCCGAGATAAAGTGCATTTCATCTTCACCAGCTTGTGCACTGCATAATTTACATACTCTATCTGCAAATTTAATTTTTGGCGTGGTTCTTCTACCGTATTCGACTGCCAGAGTGTGGTCACTTGTGCGTAATTTTGCTGTAAACACTCGTTGTTGCCTAAAATTATAATCATGCAATAAGAGGTATGGTTCACATTGAAATTCTTTGTCCATATCCCGAAGGAATTTTCCCTTTATGGAGATGAGGAGTTGCGATTTCCACAATTTTTTGTATGACATTTGTAAACTAAGTTTAACCTTATTCTTATTCACTTCAAGAATGTTTGGTGAATTGGTGAAACTCTTTATGTTGTCAATGTGGGTGTTAAAGTTGAGGTATGAAGGAAGGTCGTTATTAGCAAGTAAGGATAGATGCACCAGACTATTTGGCGGAGATTCTTCTATGTGTCGCAGAAAGGAGATGCATCTGTTATCTATCGTGTTTTTCAGAGGAAAGCGGCCTAATTCACCACGAACAAGAATATTTGTAGTTGACCTATTTACCCCAAGTAAATGCTTGCAGAATGATACGTGTATTTTTTCAATAATATTATTGCCCCACCTATCGTAGTCTGTGTAATGAAATGCTCCCCAAACCTCAGAACAGTAAAGGAGGATAGGTGAAATCACACAGTGAAACAATTTAAAGGCAGTGTGTCCATATATCAATAAGTTGCATGCACGAACCATGAAACTGCTGACACGATGCTGACATGCATGTAACTGTTCGAGGATTTGATTGGTTAGCAGCCGGCTGTTGTAAACTGATCACATGAAAATAAGAGCCTCATTGTCAAGACCACACGATCATTGCCGGAATGGCGGCAAAGCAAGCTTCGACCAAGCGAGCATCTTTGATGCTTGGCAATGACAGTGACGAGAAACAGTTAGTTTTGAAAAGATTCAATAGCAGGAGGGATGAACAGAGATTGGAAAACAATGTCAAGCTCACGAAACCATTCCCAATGACAACGCAGGCGGACAATAGTGATGGCCTCAAGGTGTGTGACGATTCGAAAACAAAGTCAGGGCCTAAGCCTAAACAACTGGTCACATGAAAACACGACAAAAGATCACATGTTTCCGAGATACCCCCCTCGTAGCCTTCTACTTACATGGACACACTGCCTTTAAGTGCAGCCTTAACTGGGAGGCGTTTTATTTGGTATCTACTGTTTAACGCATAGATGGCTCTCCTAGCTTTTCCAGCAAGTGTTTCCACGGCAATATGAAAGGAGCCCGCAGAGTTTATGATTTGAAAGGAATGCTACGCGTGACTAATATTTTATTGTGTCAAATTCAGTCCGCTCGGAAAATTCTACTTAGTGGAAATCAGCTTTTAGAATAACTTTCTGAAATGCTTCCTTTGGCAAGGGAATGAACGTGATCTGTTGGGAATGCTATATCCAAGTCTCAATGGACATCCTTGAAGCGCCTGTGAAAGCATCATCTCTTGAATGTTACTAGCAATTTCACAACCTGCCGTTTCGTGTCCTTTACAAGTATCATGAGCATTCAAAAAACACGAAGTTCTCTAAGATTCCACAATGAACAGAGATCTGAAACTTAACTTTTTACATTTACAAAAAGGTTTCATTCTTTCTTATGTCCTAATCAGTTGACCCAGGTTCCCACCTTTTGCTGTCGAAAAGTAAACAGTGAAATAAAATTCCATTGCGAGAAATCTGGCCTAGCTTTTTCAATCATACTTGGCAAAGTTGTAGATCAACAGCCCTGCTAAAGATATAGTGAAATAAAACCAAAATCTTTAGAGTAGTTTTGAAGATATATAGCCCTCGGGTACACACATAGGTATAGCTACCTCATGCAAGCAGGTTCGATGATCAACATAACTATATTTTTCTCATTTCAAACTCATCATGTGAACTCAACTCGAAGACTCGAAGACTAACTAAATAAACTATCAAAACCCAATACATATACAACTTTGACACCATACAAACATTAAGATCTATTCCCTTTACGACTTTCACAACAACACATTAACTCAACACATATTCTCATAAAACGATCAAAATACTCTCTGTTGTGACAACAGAATGTTTGTTATGTTCATATTGTTCACAACAGTGGGTTTTCTGTCATAGCAACAGAGCCCTACAGATACATCCACTTTTCCGAAATCAACAAAAAGTTTGAAAAACAATTTGCATTGCCAGTCTTAAAGGAAGCATTACTGTTTGCATATCTTTCGATTACCAAGAAAATGTAGAAAATAGTCCTCGTTACTATTGATAGACCGAATAATTTTGGAGAAATCAACAGCTTTCTGAGGAGAGTGGCTTTACAAAACAGCAACTCGCTCTCGCTGCTCACTGGAGTGGAGAGCAGAGTAAACTTAAAGGCTAGGTTCACACTAGGCCTTTTGAGTCGTTAGGGTCTTGCAGAAAGACTCAAAAGACAAAGGACTCAACTCTGAGTCTTTGTATTTGGGACTTTCTGCACAACCCTAACGACACAAAAGACCAAGTGTGAACCTACAATCAGTTACAAAATTGTTGAGCCACCCCCAGATTTTCAGTTTATTTGCCCCTGTTTTCCCCCCTCCCCCCTAGTCAATGCTGCAGTACCACAAAAAGTTGCCGAATCACGCGTGTCATCTTGATCAGGTACTTTTTTGAAAACAATATTGACATGGGGGAAGGGGGAACGAACATTTCATTTTTTTCTAGGGTGGCTCAACAATTTTGTAACTGATTGTAGCTTTAGCATTAATATGAGTCATTAAAGCAAGATAGGAGTCCTATGTTTCACTCGATTTTCATTCGTAGCCTTTGGTCGGAACCTCAAAAGCCTCATTTTCACGGACCAATCAGACGGCGAATAAGCAAAGGAACTTTTGTGATTTAAATGACTAGTTCTGGAGGCTCTTGAGGAGAAATAATGCATAAAAACATGAATTTATTAGTGTTAAAACATAAATTCCAACGGAGCTTATTGAAATCATTATGGCATATTTTTGACTGATATTCACTAATTATGTTGATTTCAAGGTTGGATTGCAAATGTGACCAAATTTTAGATAGGAGTTAGATCGCTCGGTTTTGTTTGTTTTGTTTTCAATATGATTTGAGTGGGCTTGTCAGGATTTCTAGCTACTGAAAGCAAATTTAGGTCCACAGTGCATGCCGCATCTAGGCATGGGATCCCTAGTTTAACGTCCCTTCCGAAGGACGACGAGGTGAGTTATAAGGTCAGACCTCCAAAGTCGCCCATCCAAAGTTTGACCTCGCTCGACAAAGCTTAACTTCAGTCACCTGACGAAGACCGCATAAGCCACTCGGCCACTCGGTCATATAATGCATAACTTTAACGTGGGTACCTAAAATTGTTGTTGTTGTTGCTATTTTTGTTGATGGTTTTATCGTCAGAAAGTTTTGGCTTTCCATTCCCCTGGGCAAGCATGGCTGGCATCGGCCCTGGTCTTAGAGATCTTTTTGATCAAATTAGTTATCTGTACGCCCTAGCTCAAATGTTGATCAAACTCTTTATCCCAAAACTTATCTTATCACATGTGGCATCTTGTGATTTGATAGTGAACTTACTCTCTTGGCTGATTTCTCCTCTTAGAGGAATTGATCTTGCCAGATGTGTCCGCTAAGAGAAAACCAAAAAATTCATATCACTACAACATATCAAGAATATGCAACAAAATGGAGGCAAAGAACGCGACTTTTAAATCAACGCCTTTCGAACTTATGTTCTCTTCATAGTGTGACGGACATGTTACAGTAAATTCCCACCCTTGAGAAACTCATTTCACAAAAATAGCCTGATTAGCTTTCTTCAAACAGGAGGGTGTGTATACTATGGTGGAAAAAACACCTGTAAATCCCAAACATCTGTCAGAATAGACGATTACGCTAAAGATGGCGGCGAGGAACTTTTTACCAAGATGCATTGCGTTCTAATTACGAATCCTTAACGGTTCTATAGGAATTCGATTAAAGAACGCAGTGCATCCTGGTAAAAAGTTCCTCGCCGCTATATTTAGCGTAATCGTCTATTGTTAACAAACATTTTTATTATACGCATAGTTGTACAAGAAACTTATAAGTTGAGCCAGTATTGAAAGTTTCTTAAAATTATAAAAATGTTTTGTGCTTAAGATTTTCATTCTCATTTCTAGAGAACCGAGACATATTGGAGACACTTTCAACAATACGCCATATAATATTATCACGTACCATTGTGAAAGAGACTGAGCATGAATCAATCTAGATAGTTTCTTGTAGAGAGGTATTTTATTCAGCAAAATCAGGCCTGAGTTTCTTGTAACGCAGTTCAGAGTCTATAGAAAAAGAACTAGTTCTTTTTCTATAGACTCTGTGCAGTTTCAAAGAGGCCAGCATAGGTTTCAAATCTTTAAAAAGCTGGGTGTACGATTCCATGACCTATTTCTTTGAACTGAACAGCTTCGAAGAAACTTCAATTATTTTACAGTAAATCTGCCGTTGGTCCTTTCTGAAATCTTCAATATTTTCAGAATTACATTGTTTTTCTTCTTTTTTAAAATTCGGGAAAATTTTCGAAAAAAATTTGAAACAATCGTAGCTTCTAAACCTGTGGACAAAAGATCAAATAACTTTCAAGAAAACCATAGTTTATGGATGCTTACAATATGGTATCAAGCAAAACTCTTTCACTCTTCTGGTTTGTGATTTAGAAATTTGATGACGTCACATCATGAGATGAGCTCAAAAATAAAATAGGCTGTAACGTCGACAAACATTCAAGATTTCTGAAAAGTCCAACGGTAGAATCATAAAAAGGTGGCTAAAGTTTCTTTCAAGTCATTCCGTCTAAAGAAATAGGTCCCTAAATTTCCAACCCGCCTTCTTACACCGATTTAGAGATTTTGAACCTATGGTGAAGAGGCCTGAAGATTTCAGAAAATTCCAACAGTAGAATCGTTATAAAGTAGCTGTTTCTTTTTACCAAACATTTAAAAGATTTGAAATCAATGCTAAAACAAATATACCACGCATTTTCTATGCAACTATGCACTGAAAAAAGCAACGAGTTATTCCGTGGTACTGCAAACTGTACTGCTACAAGATAAAAGCCACAGATACAAGCGGTCACGTGGTCCTCGTTAATAAAGCCACTTAGAATGTTCTAAGGGGTGTCAACAATAAATTAGCATAAAACCACAAACTTAAAGCAACATGAAGACTGAACTGAAAAAGAAAACAAGAAGGAAGAAAAGAAGCAAAGTACACAAAAAATCTATGCCAATCATAGACTACATTACATGAGTCCTTCTAATTTACGCTCGTTGTTGTTGTTATTATCACTTCAGTTGAGTGATTTGTGTCCTTACCTTACACTTAAATACAGGGACTAATTAGGCCAAGTCCGCCGTGTTCACGGCGCGACCAATCAGATCGCTACTTTCGTAATATGGTCGGCTAGTCTGCACTTTAGCGGACCAGCTTTCAAAATCGGCACACTACGTGTCATGGTGTAAGGGTTAGGGTCAGAGTTAGGCTTTGGAAATGGGGGTTAGGGTTAGTTAGGGTTAGTTTAGGGTTAGTTAGGGTTAGTTTAGGGTTAGGGTTAGGGTTAGTTTAGGGTTAGGGTTAGTTAGGATAAATTAAGGTTAGTAGGGTTAGGTTAGGGTTAGTTCCTGAGAGATATGACATAAAGCTGGTCCGCTAAAGTGCAGTCGTCCCATATGGTCAACCCACGTGCCTATTTTTAGCGTTTGACTGGCTCATAAGTTCAAAGTTCGACTTCTCGAAGCGAAGCGACACTCGAAGTCACGTTCGAAGGGACGTTCGAATTTTCTTTTGACGTTCGTAGGATGGAAGATGTTCTAAGTTTCTTCTGATTTTTCGTAAGATTTTAGTCCCTGTTTAGAATCCGTTTGGTCGTGAATCCTTTGTATGTACAGTATGTATTAGTGAAATTAAACATCAGATTATAAATGTTAAACGAATACAAGGAATCACGTCGTCAGTCTATGCAAATCACGCAAAATCAACCAATTTACCACCACGAGAGCACTGGCAGAAAGACTCCAAGGAGCGGAGCCCGAAACGGGAGGTGACTCCAAAACAGCACAGCCCTCCGCAGAAGGTAACAGTGCTACTAATGAGAAAAAACTGCTGAATCAGCAGGTGCAAAGTTGAGCCTCTTGTTTGTTTTGCATCTCAAATCAAGTCGTCAAAAAGATAATCATTCAAAAAACCGTAGGATGAAGACCTGATCTACAAACGATCCTTAGCGTGGTATATATAATGAGGGGTAATGGTCCGTTTTCCGAGCTTCTGCATACCAGCTTTCAATGCTGAATACTTGAGCAAAGCACGTACCTTCTTAAGTATTTGACAAAAAGATTCTGCATGAGCAATGAAAGATCCGTTATCAACAGGGGTACTTTGCGGACACACTGCAATTTTGTAGTGTCTGAAGATCAAATTTGGCCTATGCGGAAAGATGGATCTAAACAGGAGTAATTGAAACGATAGAACATTTAGCTAACTCAAGTCAAATTAAGAGTCCCACTTATCGCTCACCAAAAACGAGACTATTGGTGGAGGAGCGAAACTACGGCTTGTAATCAGTCTAAAATTTGGCCAAGAACAATGCAGTCAAAGTTTCAGTTCGAATGATGCAGTTGACTAGATTTTGAACGAAGTTGCTGCAGCAGGTTGTTGTAAATTGCTCTGGTTTGTTTCGGTCTTAAAAACATGGAAAATGTAGCGTTGAAAGACTTATTTTGCACTCACCAGGCAAAGTGAACTTCCTTCTGATTTATACCAAGTTTCTTTGATGAAACGTCTGCTTAAGGTGGTTTTTGTCGCATTTGGACTCAAGGCTTTGGAAACTTTACTTCATATTTTCAAGAATCAACGAACGACTTTGCAAATAAAACAAAAACTTGAAAATGTGCTGAGCCAAAACCACATGAAAATCTTGATCTAAATCACTTACTTTATGAAAGGAAAATCTTTAGTAGCCTCACTTTTCATGTAAGTGGCAAGGGGGGTTTAACAGGGAACGGGGGTTATCAAAAGTTTGGGCTTGAAATGAGGTGCTTAAAGAGGGCGATTGATAGATATGGAGGCTAAAGAGAGCTTTTCCAGCAGCTAAGTTAAACTTACCACTATCTCTAACACGTTTTGTTATCTTTGGCCATCGATTAAATTTGATGTGATAATAACTTTCAAATTCCTGCAAAATAAGGTATAGGAATGCCATGACCAATTCTATTTGCCATGCATCGAGTGCATCAAAAACTGCGTTCATTGATTCGAACACAGTGCAATATAAGATATGCAACCAATTTGCTGCACAGTAAATTTTCGCCTTTGGAAGATAATTTCTATTAGAGATTAAGGGCGCATTCTGTTGGGCATCTCCTGGAAACGTTAGCGTTGGCAGAACTACCCCATTCTTTCGGTTCTATTCTACTGAAATCGGTAAAGATGTCGTGGACTTCCGATCATTTTTACAAGGGCCTATTCTTTTGGTCATTCTGGTTTTGGTAAACTTCTGAGACACTTTCGGTGTATTATTTTGGGCTCTACCGTAAGAGGTAGACTTGCGAAGCCTCGGAAACCTCCTGCTCCTGAAGCTGGTAGACTTTCGAAGGATCGCAAAGATCATTACTATGTAAATGAAAAGTCTACAAAGCATTCGAAAATACAATGTGGCATTGTAAATTCTTTTCTCTTGGGATTTGCATAACAAAAGTAAAATGGATTGCAACGGCTACAATTCGCTTGGCTCAGCAATTGATTCGGAGTTTCCCACATTCAGAATCTTCATTCTTTTGGGATTTTTCTCTGTGAAGTCTGCCAGATCCCACGTTTTCAGAATGTGGATTCTTTTGGCATTTTTCCGCGATTTCTACCGTGTTCAGAATGCATATTCCTTTGGGATCAGGCACTTTTCTCTACGGAGTCTACCGTTTTCAGATGACTTCGCAGGCTTCAGATGTCTCAAGGAATAAGCCCTGAGACACTGCATTGCATTGGATGGATGCTCAAAAATAAGATAAGCTAGGCTATGGAGTTGCAGTTTTTCAAATTGGTTTTATAACTTTTTCCGTAGTATACGTTTACCAAACGGTGGATACATTTTTGACCCAAACAGTACAAAAAAATTTATTGTTACGCAACAAAGGATTTTTGTTAATTTAATCACTGTAAATAGGATTTTGAAGGCACATCCTTTAAAACAGTCAGCATTTTAATGATTGATCCATCGGCATTGTCAATCTTAGATAATCACAGAAAACATGTATCTTTGAGAACCTTTTGTTTCGAAAACATCAAATCATTTGGAGATTGCCTTCTCCATTGTCTGGCTTACTCAATCTTGAGAATTTTTCATACAGCACAATGCACCATTTTTCCCTCAAAGGGAGAAATGCTTCCGAAATTGTTGCTACTGGTTATACTTTCCACTATAAAGCAATCAACGAATCTTCTTGTCGGGTTAAGTGCAACTGTACAAAAATAATCGATAATGCTCGAAATGTCATGCTAATTTCAATTCTCATCAAAGTGCATATTTCAATTTTGTTTATCGCTATCAAACAAGTTGTTAGAAAACTGTTTATTCTGGCTCAGAGTACAGATTGCTCAGAGTACTTCCTATTGACACAGAAACTAGTAAAATGTACATAAGTTTTTGACTTAGACTCTTTTTAGAATAGCTAACAGTTCTGTTACAGAGAGTTGTCTACTATCCCCACTCTACTGTACGCTGCAGGCTCCAAAAAGCAGGGACTTGCACCACACATTCAGATTTGCAGTCAACTGCACTAACATTGAGCAATTTTGGTACATATTTAAGTTTAGTATCTAGTAGATTATTCGTTTCATTTGTCATACCTGGACAATTGTTTGCAAGTCAATGTTGTCACATACTTCAAATTTCTTCAAGCTAACACCAGCTTCTGATTCAAGAGCATGTGCAGAGTCTAAATACCTAGATGTATAAAGATCAAATAGCCTTTATGCAGCCCTGCAACATATAGTTTATTCTAAAGCAGGTAGGGTGGGGGCAATATGGGTCTACGGGGTAAAGTGGGTCTACTGAGGTCTTTTGCTAGGTATGTGCCATCGAGAAGGGTATTGATTTTCCAGATATTTGTATACGGTAGAGTATCAATTATCACAATTTTGGTATTAGAAACAGCGCACTAATTTTCAAGATTTTGGTATAGAATATAAGGTTGGGTATACTTTTGGAAAAATTGATAGAAGGGCAGGTATACATTTTGAAAAATCGGTAAAAATCCGCGTATATACTTTTACTTTGTCAAAAAATTGGTTAAAGCAACGGATATGTTTTTGAAGAATTGATGGCACCTCCCTGACCAAAATGTGGTCAAGTGCAGCCCCTGGGATGACAACACCATGGCCTTTACATGGACTGAAAAAACTATCTGGTGAAGAATAAAATATGTCCTGCCTGTCCAAATTGTTACAAGTAAAAAGCCACCTAACCACATTCCAAACTGTGTACATGTAGATTCTATAGATGTGTCAAAGAGGCTGACAGTCAAATCCAGGCTTCAGTCAAGGAATTGAAATTGGGCTTATGCAGTAGACAAAGAATACTCACCCCTCATCTGTCAAATACTGCAAAATCAGTAAAAGTATATTACGTTTCCTTTGCTCAGTTCTCTGCTCTTCCTATGTGAAAAAAGAAAAAGAAAAAAAGTGGCTTAGCAGGTGAGAACTCAGTGGAAAATGCATTTTCAGATGGCTCAAGAAACACATCTACAACACATACCTTTTCTGATTATCAGTATTGTAACATTTCTCAAAAATTCTTCTAATGGGATTATGAAAGACTTACGTCAATTTCTAAAAAAACTGGAGTGAGCTCAGTGGCAAACAGAGCAGTTTGGGCCTTTAGTAATTTGGCTATTCAGGGGCCTCCTTTTAAAAATTGAAAACAGTGCTTTCATCGGTAAAATTGTCTCAAAGGCTCAGCACAGCAACCATTGTTGGTTTTATAAACTGTGTATTGTACTGAAAGTGACAGCAGTACCTTCCTATTTTCTCTTCTTAATTGTTTTCTATCGTACCAGCACCTCTAAGGGGACAATTATGGAAATAAGGTCAGCTTGCCGCTTGAATGCTATCCCTGCCATTGTAATTAGGGGTGTTTTCCTTTTACATACTAACCTTGAAGTTTCTATTGTATTGCATTGTATCTATTCTTTATATATTTAGTATATACAATAACTTTTAAATGCTTTTACATGGTAAAATAAAACATACATAACATACATACATAACAAGCTATCAATAACAGGGATTTATACAGATTTTATATGAGGCTTGTTGGCAAACATAATGAAGGGTGTTCAAAGTCCAGTGAGAGTAAAAGCAACCAATCAAGACCAAGGCACCTCCTCTGGTAAATCTTTTTGCATTAATACACTCTTAAGATACTCAGAAATTGCATCTCATTGACTGGAGAAGGTACTGTGACTTACAAAATCCAAAAGGAAAGTTTTGAAAACTGAGCCTACAGAAATGGATTTTTCTGTTGAGTAATTTTCTAAAAATGTTCATTCAGGAACATAACTAAGCATCTTTTGTCAAGTGTGCAGTTCTTGCATATGATCTGATTCAAAACAGTGTTCAAGTCACTAAAGTCTTTAGATGGACCACTATGCGTTTAGTGCAAATCAACATAGATTTTCCCTGAATTAAAGAAGTATGTGCAAAAGTGTAGGGGCCCCTTCAGGGCACCAACAGCTCAGGGGTCCCTAGGAGTTGCTCCAACCCTAACCACTATGTGCTACATCACTGAGTGAGCTTACTCCGTTTGTAAAAAATACAGTTTGCACTGACTTTTCAATTCATTTCAACTGAGATATACAGTACTAGTACAGACAGACAATGCACTGAAAAACACTGAAAAATCAAGGGCATTAGGACACGGATGTTTAATTGATCATTTGTTTACCTTGTTTTGATCCCTGTGTCTTGTTTTGTTGTCTTTTTTCTGCTTTGTTTCGTCTTCAACTGAGCATGGTTAGGCCCAACCACTCTCAAGTTGTTTGAATAGAGCTCCCTTGTATTTCTGTGTCTTTCTGCACCTTTGCACAAGACATGTTTTAAAGCCGATAAAACCTATCTTGTGCGAAGGCGCAGTAAGACACAGAAATACAAGGGAGCTCTCTTTGAGCAACTTAAGAGTGGTTGGGCCTAAGCACGCTCAGTTGAAGACGAAACAGAATTGAAAACAAGACACTGGGATCAAAACGAACAAATAATCAATTAAAGCATCAGTGTCCTAACACCCTTGGAAAAATATAGAAACAGTGTTTTGTGTACTGGACATATCCGGTGCAGAAGCCTTCTTCGCACACAGGGAGATGCGCTGCCATTTTTAAGAGTTTGATTTTGCACAAATCTGCATAATCATAGCTTCATAACTGTCAGAAAATGGCTTGCTGCAAAATTGAAACTCTTTGCTGATAAATCCTTCCAGTACCTTAGCAGCCGATGTATTTCTTGACAAGAAATAAACCAGTTGCTTCAGGTGCTAGGGTAGTGGTGAAATTTAACATTGAAAAAAAATCAAATTTTTTACCAAACCAGCTCAGACCAGCTCAAACCAACCCATGTGATTGTGTGAATGAACCAGTATGGTAAGTTAAATTTTCATGCGCCAGACAGTGGGCTGATAAAACAATGGAAACAATAGAAACTATGTGCTTTGTGCACTGGGCATGTCCAGCGCAAAGACCTTTTCTTTCCACAGCGGTGAATGAATGCATGCAGTACTTCTGGTTCATCTTCTCTTTGCTATAGGCTACACATCAACAGGTGTCCGGACTTATGGCACTTGCAAACCACAGACCTTCAATAGACTATTCAAAAGTAGACAATAGATAACAAAAAAAAAATTCTTCTTGCACACCGGAGCTCTTGTCGAAAAGCACCAGGGTGCATTCCATGTAAAACTTACGCTGGAGGTACGCCGAGCCCTAAGCTTCCTTACGCCGGGTATTTTCAGGAAGATAGAAGCTGTTAAAAATCTGTACATGATGATTTTAAGAAACTTTCAGCACTGGCACAAATTCTTTCTTTCTTATCAAAAGAAACTACTGAAAGATCAAGGACAACTTTACATCCATGCCAAGGTAGGCAGATTTTCAAATGTCGTCACGCCAAGAACCAAATACTGAAGAAATGATGCCGCTACGCCAACAAATAAGTCAAGTCTACACCAAAGTTCTTTGGGCCTAAGTGCATGGAATGCACCCTGGGAAAAGCACCATACTCTGCAGACTGGCAAATTTAAGATTTTGGAAGTTTGCCTTGCGCGGCCGATTTCTCTGCCTCACACTTTAAATTTCATCTGCAGTTCCAGCCACGAATTTTCGTACAACGGCAAAAAAGAAAACAATTTTGTTTAGTGAAACAAATCCATCAGCGGTGCAAACAATTTGGATGAAGGAGCCCTGCACATTCTGCTGCAAACTTTCCAATCTGGGCACAATAAACATATATATTTCTTGACTTTGATGAAAGACATGGACGACCTACCATTTTCACAATTAACTCTACAGTGTCTGCTCATGGTTTCTTGCATGCATGTTTCTAATACACAACAAGCCAGGTACACATGGAGAAACAACAAACAATAGCCACATACAGTAAGCAGAGGTGTGACTGTGTGAGGAGGAGTGTCCACAGAGTGTCTGAAGGTCAGTTCACGTGGTGGAAAATAGAGAAAGTTTGGTTCTGTCTGGATAAAAATTGATAAAGCATACCGAGACTCTTGCATCATTTGCAGTTTTGAGCTGCATGTAACTAATTTCTTGTGACATTGCCATTTCGCGAATTCCTTCTAACTTATTTTTGCCGCCATTGCGAATGTCAACAAAAAAATCTAAAATCTTTTAAATCTTGTTGGTAGGTTGCATGAAAGTGAGGCTGATCTTGGAAGTGAGACTCGTGGAAACAAGAAGAAACCATCATCATCATCATTCCACCATTCTCATCATTCCTGGTCATGGTCATTCAACATGGTTCCTAAGTTGAGGGAAAAGTTTCTACCTGGCATAAGCGTAGACCTGAAACTAGATTTCTTCGGAGTGGCAACTCCATCGCAGGAACAGATGCAAGCTTTCGAACGAAAAACTTCTGGTTTGAAATTCCCCGAGCAAACCACGGAGTTAGTGGCGTCGGGGGGGGGGGGGGGGCGAAAATTTTGTCGGAAATTTCGGCAATTTTCCACTCTTGTCAGAAAAATTGAGATACGATCAATCGATTCTCACATTTTATGTGGCTCATCTATAGCAAGTGAAATATGTGGGGGATTCAACAGCGCGCATAGAAATTACAGTATTGTCTAGTGTTCATTCATTCTAGCTATGTTGCGGTATGGACTTCTATGACTCAAAATATTTTACTTCTTTATTGTTATATATTGTAAATTTAGTTACATTTAACAGTATTTAATTAGTTTAGTGTATGCTTGTTTTGTTCTGTTACTCTTCTTAAACTTTGCTGTTTGTAGGTTTTTACCTTTATATATACATGTATGTTTAAGAAGATGGAAAAAAAATATATATATATTTACGTATGTGCCTCATATTCATGTAGATGTAAACGAGGTTAAGGAAACTGACTAACTTAACAGCCCTTTGATGTATCAAGAGCCTACACAAGATTATTGTATCGGAATTAGTAGAAGGCAAATATGGGTTTCCTGTTTTTAAGATTCTGATTGGTCCAAACTATTATTGCCTGAAGTAGAATAGCTACGTATTCTTGTGTAATGAATCAGTTGAGAAAAAGTCGTCATGAAGTTAAGATGAGATTGAATGATGAGGCATAAAAAGTACACTTGAGTTTCTCTTCGAAGATTTCTGGTTCATGAATATATGTTTCGAACTAGCGTATTAGAGTTAGATTGCGATCTACAACAAAATACAACTGAAAGCCCTACTTTATCGGGCAAAAAAGCTTTTTTCCGAAATAGGCTTTTCGGCGAAACAGCTAGGTCTGTTGTCGTTCCAAAAAGCACTGATTTATCTGCGAAAATTATTTTTCCCACTAAAAAGTGTTTTTTTACAAAAGGTGCAATTTCTCAATAAAAAAGGAGGTACTGTATAATGTGAACAATGTGCGAAAAATTCGAAGGAATGAATTTCAGACCAAATATTTTGGTAAAAACTCTTGTAACTTTTTCGCAAACTTTCAGATGTTTTTACAGAAAATTGGTTTACTAAAACATGATACATTTACAGTTTGGTATAATTGCTTAGACTTATGTTTTTTATCTATGGATAGTACTTCATTTTAGGGATGGATGACCAGAAATTTCTACATCCTTGAGACTTGAGGATTATACAAATGATCGCTAAGATAGAGTTAATTTTAATTTCGGTGAAAGCATGCTTATAAAAACGCAGAGATAAACTTATGTATGCTGAAGGAAATTATAAGCGCTTTTTTTGAAACAAAAATTTAGAAATTATCTGATTCTAAGTGATTTTGAAGCACACCATCTTCCAATTTCCGAGGAGGACCTAGTTTCATTTATTCACTAAAAATTGCGTTTTCCAACAACCTAGAGTTACAGTCATGAAAAATTTTCCCGGGGTCAAGCCCCCGGACCCCCGGTTTCCCTTCCTCTGCTTCTGACTCGCATTAGCTTCACTCCCAACACGAATCTCGTCCAAAAAGGGTTGCTCTGTACTTTGATAGATTCTTCACTGTTATGGCATGTAAAGAATCATTATGCTCAAATACTCAAATATATTTGGCCGTTACAATCCGTTATATTCCCAATTAAACTTTGTCGGAAAAATGTCTCTTGGTCGGAAAATTCTGACCTTTGGCCCCCCCCCAAAAACTTTGCCCCCACAACGCCACTGCACGGAGTTCTTCTATTCGTTTTCTATTGCCCTCTTTCTCTTACCCTGGGTACCAGAGCCTCAAAATCTTTCTCTCTGAAAATTTATCCTGGGTAGCTAGTAGAGCCTCAAAATCTAAAAGAAAGGAAATTGGTAAGCGGAAAAGAGAGAGAGAGGAAAGGAGTCTTTCTTTCCTTCCTCATTGTTTCTTTTTATTATTTTTTGGCTCTGGTACCCAGGGTACTGAGAATTTCGTCCACTTTTTACCTTTGTTTCTTCGCTTCAGGCTTGTCATCTCCAGAGAAAGCCAGCTTTATATAGATTGAAATACCGGATCTTTGACTTAGGTATTGCTTCGACAATAAGCTATCAGGCATGGTTGAAACAACAGACTTGCGAGAAGAAGCAAGAAGCAATTCTTGTGTTTCCAATGGAAGTCTGCGCTGCGATTCTGCATTCCTGCTGTGACGTTGTAGCACTCGTTACCAGTATTCTTTCATTGCGCGGTAATTTGAAAAATTTCTGCAAATTCGCAACTTAGGGGGGGGGGGGACTTTTAGGGGCACTTATTGCCAAAATATCACAATTTGGGTGATGTTATTGAATTCAGCGGTGAAGGATAGTCCATATCACAACTCTTGGGAATGGTGATATCAAAACTTTTAAAAAACACACAAGGCGACAGTTTGCTCCAATGTTTTCAGGGAGACCACTGCAGCTTTATTTACTACTGGTTCAGAGAGTTTCTCTCGTCAGCAACTGCTAATCGATTTCAATTTTGGCTTAAATCAAAAGCAAATGATGCAATTGTATTGCAAAATTTGACCTTGTTGAGTCATCTCTGATGTTCCCTGAGGACTTAGCTTTGAGAAATACCCCCGTCCGTGTTTATCTTATTTTGTGGCTGAAGCTGATTCAGTTTCACCTGCTCTCAAGTAGATACTATCAAAGTTCTTTAATGTTGATTGCTCACTTAGAGTCAAAAACCGAAGACAAACTGAGCAATACTTTTAATTGCAGTTCACAAGGAAAACACTCGTAGAAATTTTTAGTGAGTATCGAGAATCAATTTGATGATTTTTTTTAGTTCTTTCTTCAAGAAGTTAGATCATGTAGACTAGGTAAATTCAAGTTTTGGAACTACAGTAAAGTTCCGCCTTTAAGAAAGACCTTACACAAAGACAGCCTGATTGGTTTCTATTGTCAAGGCATACTTCTTCAAAACAGGGTGTGTATACCATGGTATAAGAAACACTTTTATACTCCAAACAGCTGTCAAAATTGTCAAGGAAAGCGTTTTTGAAATATGCACTGTTGTGTGTGGGCCAGTACTGAAGGATTCTTGAAATTATAACAATTTGAGCATGAAACTTTCATTCTTGTTTCTAGAGAATTGAGACCTTTTGGAGACATGATTTGAAATATACGCCTTATGATATTACCATTGTATAAGAAACTGAACATGAATCAGCCTGGATAGTTTCTTGTAAAAGAGGTATTTTATCAAACGAAATCAGGCCTGAGTTTCTTATAATGCAGTTTCTTAAAAGCGGGGCTTTACTGTAGTCGCTTTCGAAGCTTTCTCTTACTAGCACTACAAAACGTATGGAAAACTTAAGGGACTGTGCAATGTTTATTCAAATGCACATCGTAACCGGGCAACTCCTTTTTTGAGCTAGTAGGAAACTAGTCGATATTTTTGTAATGTAACTTTGAACTGGGCAGGCAGTAACTTTACAAGTTGAGAAATGCTTAGAAGGAAGTGTATAAAATAAAGCAAAATATGCTGGTCTGTTGCTTGCAAGAAATACCCCTATCTAAGTGCCCAGGTACATCCTACCCCCGTGATTTCCCCGGCGAAAATTTGGAGCAAAATTAGTCCCTGGATAAGCTGTGAATCTCCCCGGTACAAAACGCCTCACAAGTGAAAGCTCGGCAGCAAACAGGCGAACCCCGGAGAGAAATTTGAAAAATTATTTTCACGTAGAAACAGTTCCCCACCAATGATTATGCTGTCCTCGTTACAAAATTCGATTCACCACATCCTTTGGTCACTAGGACCCGGTGAAAAACTGACCTCTCACCGGGGCACTTAGACGGGACTGTCAAGAACGATTCAGGGCCTATTTTTCAATTCAAAAATCTGTCGGATGGATATTTGATACTTTGGACCTACCGCCTGCCCAGACCTTAATGCGCATGGCTGCCTGAGCTGTAATCCTGTTTAAGACATCTGATCGTCTACAAAATAGACCTTATGGACCTGCATTTTACCTTCCCTGTCCTGTGAAAATCCAGGTTTTGCTCGTCTGTCGGACGGACTAGATAAAAAGCGAATTTTTGGTGCGTGGTTTTCAGTTTCATGTCTTTGCTGCCAAACAGTATTTTCTTGTGAGGTTTTGGTATCTATGAATAGCTCAACTCTTCAGGATTACATTTCAATCCATTTCTTTGCTTAAAATGATTCTTTACATACCATGAGCATACATTAAGTGCATGCAGTCCGTCTGTCGGACGGACATTGTCGGACGGACAAAATTTTCCTATCCTTTTGGCAGGGCCTACTTTATACTAGGGACTCATATGCCTATATAGGGCTACCTCAAGTAAAATTCAGCATAATTCCATGTAAGAATTGGTTCTCAGCTCCATACTAGCTGAAAATTTCGTTGCCATTCAGCACTGTGAAAAAAAGTTCAAAAATGGCACGTTTTTGATCAAAAATGAGTTTTTACGCAGCAGAAATTATACCTTACGATTTTTTCATGAAAATAATGATATAATAAGTTACTTTCTGCCGCCTGCAAATACTGAAAACAGATAAATTACTTTGCAACTCACAGGAAATCTGTTATTAGAAAAAATACGATTTTCTCTGAGTGTGACCAATTTCAAACCGACTGTGACATCGCATTTACCCACCTGATTGTCGTGAACTAAATTTTCCGTGCAGCAAAGAGTCTAACTTAGATCATCAATCTTTCCCCATCAAAAATCGGTAATTTGATGCATTTGTTAAAAAAGATTTTCCCCGTAAGATCCTGTGGAGTCTTGCAAACTGATGAAACTTTTTGCCAATCCCCTTCCCCATTTTATCTTGGCAAAATTTACAGGTACACGTGTTAATTCGAAAGAAAATTAAATCATATAGGAGATTAGACTGACGACGTGATTCCTTGTATTCGTTCGACATTTATAATCTGATGTTTTAATTTCACTCATACAAAGGACTCACGACCAAACAGATTCTAAACAGGGACTAAAATCTTACGAAAAGTCAGAAGAAACTTAGAACATCTTCTATCCTACGAACGTCGAAAGAAAATTCGAACGTCTCTTCGAACGTCACTTCGAACGTTGCTTCGCTTCGAGAAGTCAAACTTTGAACTAATGAGCCAATCAAACGCTACAAATAGGCACGTGGGTTGACCATATTAAGAAAGTAGCGATCTGATTGGTAGCGCCGTGAACGCGGCGGACTTGGCCTAATTAGTCCCTGTATTGAAGCGTAAGGACATAAGTCCCTCAACTGAAGCGATAACAACAACAACAACGAGCGTAAGTTGGAGGGACTTCTGTAATGTAGTCTAATAGGAGATAGTATTTTCTCCCCTAGTATCCGTCCCACCCATCCCCTCCCTGTTTTCAGTGAGATTCAGGTTCATATATCGAATGACCATACGAGCGACAGGTGCAATGTGTTTCAGTGCTGCTCACTTGGCACACCTATGTAAAATCTTGCTAGACTGACCTCACTACTACCTGTGCATCGTAGTTTAGTTAATAAATCAAGTTATTTTTGGTTAATGAAATGACTTGAAAATAAGAAATAAGGATTCAAAATAAGCCCTTCTTGTTTTAAATATTTATATCTAGTACTTTGTATTTAAGGGTGTATTTAGTTTTAGTACAGGGTGTCTCAAAAAAATTGTTCGACGTTTGATTAAATACTAAAAAATAACAATACGCTGAATGGACCTTTGGTCAAGTCACCCTTGTCCTGAGATTTTGAATTAATTTTTGACTCAAGAATCTTGCAAATCAGATAAAAATTCATGGGGTTACAAGCTTTTGAAGTTCAAGTTTGTGCGAAAGCTGAAACCAGAGGCCTCGAAATGGCATTTTTGGTAAAAGTCCCATAGGCCGTCGTTTCTGTTATTTCTCAATTGTTTCAGGGCGAACCAAGTGGGATTCAAACAGGTATTCGATAACCTAACTGTCAAGCATATGGATGCTTTGAGGAAACAGATTCAGTCTCTCGCCGATTTTGTTTTGAACCACTGTTTTTGGACCTATGCAATGTTAAGGAATTTTGAGAATGATCGCAAGAAATGATTTACTTTAGAAGTCATGTTTAGTTTGCTCTGATATCAACGAGAGGTATGACATTGGATAAGCTTCTCTTACCTCCGTCTTCGAGGTTTTTGCAATACAAGTAATCTGGAAGGTCTCTGGTTTCAGCTATTGCATATTTTTGATCTTCGAGAGCTCGTAACTCAGTGAATTTTCAACCGATTTGCACGATTTTAGTCTCTAAAATTATTTCATAATCTTAGGAACAGGGTTATCTTTCCATGAGCCTGTTCATGTTGTCCTTATTTTTCAATATTTAATCAAACGTCGAACAATTTTTTTGAGACACCCTGTAGTAGGTATTTCTTAAATCTATGTTAAATGCCAGGGGGTAGTCATGAGATATTGCTCCTCCTGGTACCGTATTTGTAGTGTTGTATAGTAGTTCGTACGTAGTGTGTTCGTACATATTGAATATAAAAAAAACCTCGTAACTTTGACGTGATGGATTTCACAGACAACATCGAAGCCAGGCGTTCTTCTACGAAATGATAGGTATTTCATTAAAATCTATCCTTAATGCACGATAATGGATTGGTCAGAAAAAATGCATCTCAATTTTGAAGAAACGTAATACGAAAGCTACAAAAGATATTATAAAGATTCTTTAGCCTGACTTAGGGCTCAACTTAACTTTGAATTTGTTTTTTTATACCGGGTAAGCCAGAAAAAAGTTTCCACCTTTGAAAATTCACAGCATAAAGGGTACTTCGCAGATCTGAGTGATTCAGTTCTACTTAAAAACCAAAAGATCAAAGCATTTTTGTGATTTTTCTCGCCTTCTTGTGACCACTGGAAATATAGGTAAATTCAACTTGACAAAGTTTCCATGGTTTGCAAAATGACTCAAAACATTGACCAAATTATGTTGGACTCCTCACGCAGAACAATAAAAACCTACCATTTCTCATGGGTGAGAGATATCCAATGGACATTTATTGCCATGGGACTGAAAATCTTTTGTATTTGTTCGAAAATTGATGTCTTAGAAATCTTGAGAGAGGTGAAACGCCCATTGCGTATTGTTCTGTGTATGGAGAGTCCTTACAATTTGATCAATGTTTTAGGCCTGTTTCAGTCATTGTGCAACCATAAAATTTTTGCAAAGTTGAATTTACCGATACTTTTAGTGCTGGTAAAAAGGGAGAAAAATCACAAAAATGATGCATTCTTATGGTTTTCACTAAAATTTAAATCATTCAAATCTACGAAGTTCTCTTGGTGCTATGAATTTTCAAAAGTGGGAACTTTTCTCTGGCTCACTGGTACATTCTACTAATATCTTACGAGGCAAATTACTAAATTACACTATTTACGAGCTACTCTACAACTGCTACCAGGACAGAGACTTATGCCTTTTCGTCCCTTGTTTCCCTGCGTTCTTTGATTTGCTGATATCACTTGGTCAATAGGGACTCATGATATTACGCTTATATAATGGGCCCACTTTTTCAAAATGGCCTAAGTAGGTGGGAGTTCTCGTACACTCAACAAAATCGCTTCAAAATCTGGTTTAAAGAGCTCGAACATTGAAAAGGAAACCTTTAGTACAAAGAATGATGTTGTCTTGACGTACGAAACGCAAAATGCATACGTTTCAGGCAGTGATCTTCCTCTGTAGAAGCAAAATAGATCCATCGCAGCTGCGAGAACTCCAGGCTTCTTCAACCGTTCTTTAAGAGCAACAACAACGACATTCTGAATAGCGGCCCCTGATTGGTTAAAAACTGAATTCTAGCGATTTGATTGGTGAATACGGAACCACCCTACGCGGGCCTAAAGTGGGCCCACTATTTAAGAGTAATGTTATTAGTCCCTCTTGACCAAGGAACGCAGGGAAACAAGGGACGAAAAGGCATCAGTCTAGACAGGACCACGAGGAGCAATAACTATGTCTACCGCATGGCCATTAGAAATAGAAACAGGACATGAAACCACACGTAACTACTACAAGAAAGAAAGAACGTTCACTTAAGGGGAACTTGGTGGTTGTGTGACTATGATCTAAATTGTGATATGTTCATAATTACATTACTGGTCAAACTATCAGACAACAACCCTGGATGGACAGATTTCAAAGCTGATTTCCACTGCAATCCGGTGCTGCTGATATCGCTAGCTCGTCAATCTCCGTCGTACGAAGTTAGTTTTTCATTTAGATTCTGATAATCGATGTTACTTTGTGAAATTGTGCACTATTATTGACTTGCGACTTCCACAACGACATTGAAACTTGGAATTATTAGTCAAGTCAGCAGCAGTGTCTACCCTTACAGAAATGGAGTGAAGCTCTTATTTACACAATTTAATGCAGATTTTCGACAGCATATCAAAATTCACTAAGTTCATCTTTGATCAAGGAGATCAGGCAATGTATGGCCTAAATAGTTGATAGATAATTCAGAAAAGACATTATGGCTGGCTAAATTCATGATTTCCTGTAAAGTCGTTGAGCAAATTGATGGCGTTTTCTCTGCTTCTTCTTTTCTGTTCCCTTCTATATATAACAGTTTGGAGGCCAACTCGAAGCAACGCAACCGCCATGACAATCTTACTGTGACAAGACTGAATAAATTCGCTATACAACATTGATTTTTGGAATCTACATGAAAAAACTGATCCAAAACGGAGAGTGATAAACTAGCCACATGAGTTGGGCGCTGGATTGCAACAATGAGGACGCTTTCAAGGTTTATACAGGGTGAGCGTATGATTTTGGCCAGTAGTGCATATGCTCATCAAAAGTATCTGCTCACAATATTTTCTTTTTCATATCATTCTAAAATATTAAAATATACAAAAAACAACAATAGTTAAACTAGCAAATAGAAAACGAATATGTCATTCGTAGCGAGAAAGGACACAAGGTCATCGAGTTCCCATACTGCGAACGACACTAACAACAATTTATAAAACGAATATTTCACAATATTTCTCCAAGGCAAAGAGCGTAGCATGACTGATAAGCGAAGGAGCTCACTACAGCCAGAAATACGCATTCTCTCAGATGATAAAGAACAATTATCCGTAAACAAGTCCTCAGTTCTAGAAGTGACCACACGTATTGGCCCTTCCGCTACAAACGGAGGACCGAGGAGGAATGTCAAGCTTGGGAGAAACAGCTTGAAGAGACAAGAGACGGTAGTTAAAGACGAAGAGCAACAAGATGAAAATGTTCCAAAAGGAAAGAATAAAGGGACATTTAGTACCAGGATGAAAAGGATACCCAAGAGCCTACTTCTGGGCCAATGCTGCATGGCACCAAATAGTAGCAGCTTCGATGAAGTTTCTGAGGTAAATGGAGATCCCCAGTTGTCAATGAAGTCATCCTGTGTTTCTTCAAGCAATTCATTACATGGTGCGATAGGAGAAGATTTTCAAATTGACATGAAACATAATCTGCTGCCGTTTGAAAGTGGATCCGTTTCAGGCACATCAAGCTGCAAATGCATTCGCAGAGGGTTTGAGTCTGACAGCAGAAAGGATAACCTCAGATTGCTCGCAAGATCTTATGAACAAGGTAATTTTCTACATATGTAAATAATCGACTGAGAGCTAGTAGTCTCAATAAATCTAGCCTTATCCAGCACAAATGCAGGATTTCAACTAAAAAAAAATGAACTCATCCTGGCTCATTGACGCATTGAACTTCGGTTCTATTGAATTGTCTTGCAAGCTCTGCCCCCCCCCCCTCCCCTCTTAATCATAAACTGCTAGCCTTCATGCGTCCTATCAATTATCTTGGCTTCGTCTCCCTTAGCTAAGATACAACTCTTTTTAGTGTCTCGGATAATTGATGTGTATTACTACCTGCTGTCCCGGGAGAGTACTCCTGTTTAAAGAATCGCCAAACTTTAGTTACATGGCCCATCTTCGAATTTCCCTCCTTGGTAAATAGATCAAAAATTAAATTGTCAGGCATAGCTGATTGTGAAGGCTATAAAATAGCGTACATCTAGCGCTTCCTAGGGCATGCCCTGAAAGGACGTTGCAACCAGGTTTCAAGGATACTGTAAGAAGCACTCATGATTACCGGATTAGTCATTCGGCATAGCAAGTTTTTAGTTTTGTCATAGCCAAATCTCAAAAAGAAAGGCAAACTGTAATTGTAAATTCAAAGGACAATTAAAGTCTCAATGTATGGGCTCTTAGGCAAGAATTCAGATGTTGCTCGGAGAATATAGCTCAAGATGAGGCTTACCTGACTGAAAAAGAGGCAATACAGAATCCCACCATTCCTATTAGTTAATCGCACATTTCTCGTGGGCTTTACGTCGCCTTGTATGGTGCGATATAGCGACGCGTTTGTTTCACCGCAGCAACTGCTTTAGGCCTGTGAGATTTATAATGAACTCAAACGACATGAAAGAAACAAAATATGTTTGACTAAATGAAATAAGTCAAAATTATAAGCTAACTTTTAAGATCTCAGGCTTTATATTTTCCTGTACAACACAAAACCGGCCAGGTCAGTATGCGCATAGTAGTTTATGTCCTTTAAGTTAAGGAAGTTAGCATTTTATAATCTTTAGACGTATTTGGATCTTTGAAAAAAGGGACTAGGAAGAAAACTTAACTATGGGTTTGATTACAAAATTGTGGTGATTTTTCAAATGACAGCACACTTTTGAGACACATTCGGTACCTCTCCTTGGGACAATGGCCTGAAGAAAGGTCGCATACAGTAATAAGCCATTTCAAAAAAGTGGCAATCTGATTAAGTTTCCTATCGTAATTGCAAGGACACAGTTCGTAACAATACCGAGTGAGTGAAACAGGCTTGGCGTTTGAAAGGCTACTGCTCCCTGAATTTATAAACAATGAATGGTATTTTGTCTATATTTCATGCTCAGGACAGGAAACTTAGGTAGTTCGACATAAGGCTAGACGTTTGACATTTATGACGTCATAGTAGTCATCGTCAGAATGGAGCATTTTGTATTGCAGCTACCACCGGTTAGGTGGCAAAATCATGAAACTGCTAATCGCAAAACCATAAGCTACATAATGTTGTTCCTACTCCCATTTTATAGACGTTCATAAACTTGACACATTATTGAAAATATATCCAGTCTCTTTAGTCAGGTTAGAATGAATAGTGCTTGTGACATTTGTCGGTAATTTACGGCAGATCACCCTTTCATAGATCACCCTATCAAACTCCTTTCATAAAACGTAAATACAAACAATGGCTGCGGTCACACTAGAATCTGATGCCGTTATAGCCTGCGTGCAGACTTTACTATTGTGGAGGAGTTTGAGGGCGAAAAGGAAAAGGTAAAGTCTGCGCATTCACTCCAACTTTTCCGTTCCAGAGATAAATCCTATCCCCCGTCCTTATTGTATAAGGACCAATCACGTTCGGTCTTTGATTTCGCAAAAGTATTGTTCTCGCTAACCTTGCATCTGATTGGTTAGAACTAGGACAATAGACTATTTGGATTTGCGTGCTATCGTCATAGTTCTAACCAATCAGATGCAAGGTCAGTGAGAACAATACTTTTTAGAAATCAAACACCGAACGTGATTGATCCTTATACAATGAAGACGGGGGATATAATTTATCTCTGGAACGGAAAAGTTGGAGTGAATGCGCAGACTTTACCTTTTCCTTTCGCCCTTAAATTCCTCAACAATAGTAAAGTCTGCACGCAGGCTAATGCCGTTATAGTCTGAATTGCTTCACTTTGGCATAACGGAAAAACCAGACCCAGGACCAGTAGGACCGGGCCCTAACGGACCGGACCCGGCAGAATACCCATTCATTTCCATGTTTCCTGATGACTGATTCGGTACATTGATAATCGGCTACTTGCTTTTTTGCACACTAGAGCCTATTTCTTGGTTCCTAGAAAGCCCCCAAAGGTTTAACAATGTATCATCCTGAAATGAAGAGAGATAAGACAGTTAACTGTGGCAGTTTTGTTTTGCATTAGATTTTGGCATTGTATGTTATCTAATTCTTGTTCTGAATGTCAATGAGAATCTTGTCCTTGGGAGATTGAAGTGAGTTACAGGGCCTTGCTAGAGTTAATCATGCGTGGACCTTCGTAGGTCTTCGTTCCTTTCAACTGGAAGTTTGTCTGTTGATTAGATGATCATTGTAGCAGATTGTGCATTCTTGCAGTTAATGTGGTATCCAGAGTTTAGGTATTTCTATTCAGCGATGATTTTATTGGTCTTGTCTCCATTTTCGAAAGGAAACTTCTGTCTCCGTCATTACAAACTCACGACGGAAAGGAATTGGCATTCATAGGCGTCCGGTCCGTTAGGGTCCGGTCCTATTGGTCCTGGGTCTGGTTATTCCGTTATGCCCTTCACTTTCTTTAAATTTATCTTTGTCGTCAGCAAGTATGGCATTATAACGATACAAAGAAACTTGGTCACACTGTGCCCGTCTTGTCATTTGCAAAGCTGCCTGTGCTTTGGCTAATTTTTTGGCGCGAAAGTAGTCGTCACGTGATTACCTTGGTTTATCATGATTGGTTCATTTTGCTTTAACAACGCTGTAATTTAGGTCAGCACCTTGTTTATCTCGTTGTTTTGGATACTATGGTTTTCTAAGGATTCTTGCCTGAAGAACGAAACGTTGTAACAGCGTTGTATGTCAACAGAAAGAGCGGTCACATACAACAGCGTTGTAAGCCCGTTGTTTTGGAAGGAAACAACGGGATAAAGCACCAAGTGTGACCGCAGCCAATGTTCTCTCCAGAATTATTACAAAGTACCTATAGTTCCTCTTGAAGAAGCTGTAAAAAAGAATGAAAAGAAATAACTTTTTACACTCTTTTTTTCAGTACTGCAAGGATTTATAGCGTATACTGTGCGGCCCGTTGAGTGAGTTATCGATCCTGGCTTTTATCTTATGCATTCTGATTACATCGGCTAGCTGCCTGCTTATCAGTAAAATCCTTATGTCTGCAGTCATTAATCGCTCTTTAAAGATCTACTCCTACTAATGGCATGGTTTAAGATGCATCAATGATAGATATGAATTCAAATTGCAGACTTGCAGAGCAGACATGGAAGTTACATCTACAATCCATTTGAATCGAATTGCAGCGAGCCAAGGTACCTTTGAATTCCCCTTTATCATTCTGCCTTAAGAATATTCGAAGAGAGCATGTGAATCTCAAGAGCATATCCAACCAAGCATCTCAAGCATATCTTCTCCTCTTCAAAGTTCATGTTCCTCAAATGTTGATCTTCCTGCTTTCTTGTTTTTTATTTTTGTTATGTTCTGTTTTGTTTCAAACCCAACTTTGGATATAGTCTCGTGTAAAGGCGACTGAAAATTTTGATCTGTACATTTTCCCCTCATGTAAATGGAGTTTGCAAAATGAGTTTTATGATGAGATAAAATTTATCTGTTGGGAGAGAAAAAGGAAAGAGAAATCCCGTTTAAAAGGCCACTACTCCCTGGCTATCAAAATGTTAATATTCGAAAATAGCAAAACATGTCTAAATGGTGACCATGTCGACGATATGTCTTGACATCTAAGGAGCGGTCGCCCTTCAGACAGGGAATCAACTATATTTCAACTTTTAAATCAGACTTGAAAAAATAGGTATGTGAATTCCTAACTCATTGCCTCTAGATTTTCTTTCCAACAACTTTCTAATGATGGCTTTATTTAACAGTTGTGTGATTTTACCAAACAAATTTTCTCATCTAAGTTAGCCTTTGACAGATAGATTAAGAATTTAGTTTTGAATATCGGTCACATATACTTTTTACTCCATAGCCAATCAAAGCGTAACTTCTTTGATTCGCATGGTACTTCTTTGATTTTATCCGAAAATGGGAAGTGCCATCGGCTTTTTCCTTGGTTTGAACAATCGAATCAGTTTGCTAAATAGCTGATTTCCAAACTCCGATATTAGAATACTTGCAGCATAGGTTCCAAATCTTTAAATCTACGAAAAAAGGCGGGTGTAAAATTGAATGACCTATTTCTTTAAACTGAATGACTTGAAAGAGACTTTAGCCACTTTTCTATGATTCAGAAGTCTTGAATATTTGTCGAAATTACAGCCTATTTTATGTTTCAGCTCATTTCATGATGTGACGTCATCAAATTTCTTAATCACAAACCAGAAGAGTGAAAGAGTTTTGCTCGATACCATAATGTAGGCATCCATATACTATGGTTTTCTTGAAAATTGTTTGATCTTCCGTCGACAGGAGTAAAAATTACGATAGTCTTTAGATATTTTCGAAAATTTTCTTTAATTCTTAAAAAAGAAGAAAAACATTGTAATTCTGAAAATATTGAAGATTTCAGAAAAGTCCAACGGCAGATTTACTGTAAAATAGTTCAAGTTTCTCTGAAGCCGATCAGTTCAAAGAAATAGGTCATAGAATTTTACACCCAGCTTTTTAAAGATTTGAAACCTATGCTGATACTTGCTGAATTGCAGATTGAATTTACTTTCAGAAGAAAGCGTCAAAAAAATTGATCAATTCAGACGATCTCTAAGGCTCGTACAGTTATCATTCCGTCTTGTTATGTGAGACGACATCAAGATTTATATGAATTAATTGTGTATGTATCATTAGTGTAATGCTTGATTTTTCTATTAGATCACGATCACATTCACGACAGACTTTTGCATCAAGTAGAAATAATACCTTTTCAAGGGTAAGTTTATATTGACATGCATTCCTTTCATAGAGTTATTACCAAGTGTGCAATACCCCCATGATGCGTATTTTCCTGGGGAGAGGAGTGTACTACGTTGCGAACACGATTAGACCCGCATCTGGAAAATACATTTGCATGACGGGCCCGGGGGTAACTTCAATACACGTTTTAATTTTGTAAGAAACTGGTTTATAAGAAACTAGTGCTAAGATGGCAAAATTTTTAAGAAACTCTGGTACTATGTCTGAGTACCCTGGTATAGCAAATGGATCGTTGAACCTTTATTATTGGGAAATATTAACTAAGCATTTGTGTTTTCAACATAACAGAACACTGTTTATTCCTATATGATGTTTTAAATATCAAGAAACATATCTGCAGCAGTGTTAGCGACCACATTGAAAATTCATGCATTCAAAAAATAAGAAACCAATTAAGAAACTTTTAGTACTAAAGTGGACAAAATTTTATGTTAAATTAAGAAACTTTTAGTACAATGGCTTGATCCAGGTTTCTTATAAAAAAACGTGTAGGCGAGTGACGGAGGTGTGCCATTTGACGTCTGAAATCGCACCCCAAAATTTATAAATCTTAGCGAAAACGATACCCCAAAATTTACAGGCCATTGAAAATGTATACCCTAAAATTGTGACAGCCACCCAAAATTTTAACCAAGTAAGTGCAATTTGATCAAAAGCAATACCCTAAAGGGTTATTTTTCTAAAATGACACCCCAAAATTTATGGCAAATTGTGATTTTACCAAAAAATGATACCTCAACATTTATTTTCTGCTCGAAAAAAGGCACCTCAAAAAATGGCACATCCCGTACCTGCATATATGGTAGTTACCCCCGGGCTGACGGGGTTTTAAAAGATTTTGAACCCATTTGCATCAACATCAGGAATTTCTAACTACTGATTATGGAGGGTGGTAAAGGGGGGCTCCGGATCACGAATCACGGAATTAAAATGCTAAATTTCACGTTTCACGGTAAAGGAATATAGCACTTTCACGTTTCATGGCCTAAAATATGGCAGATCACGTTTCACGATGAAATATCCTTTACCACCCTCTTTATGAATTTGGTTCACATCATTTCCCATGGTCCTTTGTAGATATGACGAAGTCTGCACAACTATCTTCCCCTTTGACTTGCTAGGCACTATTGTGGTTGTTGTTGCTACGAAAAAAGTCGTCGCGTCTTGACTCATTCCTTTTCAACAAAACTACAGATAGATTTTCTTTTGTCTTATGCAGATGATCATTATGGTAACCATTTTTATAAGAAAATCGTACAAAAGCCATGAATTTGACAGAATTAAGGTAAAGCACAGACGCATATGTAGGTAATTTTGGATTAAATAGCCCACCCATATGAGCAGCACGTCCAGTATGACTATGGGAGCGGTCATTTCTAATATTTGGTACCAAGGTGGAGGATATTGTCATACAATTGGAAAAAAGTTCAAGCCCAATCTTGATTATGAAGGGATGTTTTTGTACCCCAACACCTTTTCAGCAGAATGGTTTAGTACCCCATCCAGGAGTCTTGGAGTAGAAAGTATACAAATGTGCACACATCATTTGTCTCAGGCGATTTTATGCCACTCGAGTTGATTCATCTTTTCCAGATGTATGTTAGACTTTATTTTAAGCTTTGATAGATGACCTCATATCAATTTTTGATGCAAGGTTGATTTGTACCCCATAGAAATCTCTCATCATAATCTCATACCCCCACAAAATAATTGAAGAAAGTTTTATACCGCCTCCCTCCGCCCTGGTCAAAAATCTTCGGCCATGTTACCCAGGATTAAACACGATCGCGCCCTTAAAAAATGAATCATCCAAGGTGAGGCATACTCCCAAGAAGGAATCTATGTCTTTTGATATCTTACTTGGTCACAAAAATCTCGAGAAGTAATACCCAAATCATTGTTTGCTCCAATAACTGAAGAGAAAAAGCAAAAGTGAGGTCTCTAACTCCGCATTGAAGCTTCTCCTGTACCTGTCAATCAATAATGGAACAATAGAGCTTGACTCTCTTCCACAGTAATCACACAAATGAGGCACAAAGTTTTAGACGGCAAATTTCATCGCTTATTAATGCCAAGCCCTGTGCCAAGCCCTAAAATAAGTGTAGTTCTGACTCATTTTGTGGTTTTGTAAATTAAAACTGTGGTCTGTAATTGGGGAAAGTGTGGATTTGAAAAAAAGGCAAACTTAGTGGACATTGCAGGGGGAGTAAGAAAATAAAATTCACTGATAATGTGATAATAGAAAATAGAGTTTAAATTATGAAATTGAAAGAAAGAGTAGTACCTTCCTCATAAATGCAAACTGGTCCCAATCCACCCAACTGCGCTCAACGAGGTTGAAGATAAAGTGGCACATTTGCAAAGCCCTCTATCCGAGGAGAAGTAAACACGATCCTTGTTTTAGCTGCTCGTTCAGTCTCTGTGCTAAGTAAGTTTTATCGTTATGGTAAGGTTAGTTGTTCATGCTGTATGTATACTTTCAAATAAAGCCACACCAAATTTTCAACCTTAAAAGCAGACCACACTCAACTTTATAAAATGTGCACTTGTAAAAATTTGTTCTTTTAGGGCCTGAATGCTGTATTCAAATATAAAGCAAAGATTTTAGATATGATTGTTTTGAATCAGACTTTTCATATCATTCTTGTAGTCTTCATCGCTGTCTGAATGGCATATTCCGTTCGAAGATATAATGTTGGAAGATATGGTTGCAAGAAGCATGAAAGGACCCGTTTACAGGTAACATTTGAGTTGAGAATTTGCAAAAACTACTGGAAGGATTTTCTGAATATTTTGATTGCAAGATGTTACAAGACATATTACTAACAACACTATTACTAATAACACCTCCCATACTGATGTTAGCCCTCCAACGACACTCGCTCTAACTTACTGAATAAGCCCAAATTTACTGGGGTTATCCCTACAACAACGACACGATGTTCCCCTCTAAATTATTGTATGTAATCCCTCAAAATAACTGATTAACCTCAAATTCATTGCATGTTATTCAATCAAAATTGGAAAAGATTCCAAGCAAATTCTAACTCTTCTGATAAAAGCAAAAACAAAAAACAAACAAACAACCGACATTCTTTGAAAAAACTACCTCTATAAGGGGCAGGGTCACGTAATGGAAACAAACTTCTTTCGAAATGGCGATTTTGCGGTACGTTTGATAGGCCATATCACAGAGACTTTCTACTGTTTTTCTCTAAATGACGGTGTTATTTTCAACGTGGACTCTCGAGCTTCGTAGAGAAACAAACGAAACACTCATATGTTGTGCGATTGCAGAGATATCGATGAATTTTTGGAAGTATTTTTCTTGTGGATTCACCCCATCCACCAAAATCTGTGCAGAACACAATGGCCACGTGTGGACAAAAACATAGATTATAGAGATATAACAGCTTTGTTTACGGTTACGTGACCCTGCCCCTTTAACCCTATTTGGACCGGGGGCGTTTTTCACCCCCCCCCCTACCAAACATTCTCAGCTATCTCCGATGCTAGTTTAGATATGACCTTGGGCATACTGACTTATAGTAAAAATTAATTGGCTACAAAATTTTTAAAACTTCATAGCCTATTGTTGTGCCACGTGACCACCAGATGACCTTATTTGGAGACAGGTCACAAGGAAAATCACTAAATGTTTGTTAATTTTGCACAACTAACTCAAATCATAAAGTTGTATACACCATTCGATTTGTCTTGAAAAGTACTTTCATGTGATATGTAGTTTGTTTAAATTTGCTTACATCAGCAAATTTTAATATCCATGACGTCATTCATTTTTATGACGTCATAGTTAGAATAAATTAGCGTTTAACATCTCAAAACTTACAAAAAATAGTCTTGGGTTCCTCGTTACTTACTATTTTTACTAAATGGAAGTCTAAATGTTGAAAATAATCGGCAATGAAAATGTCAATTAGTCTATTCAACTGCTAATTGCTCTTAATTAGCAAGAGTTGCAATTTGAATGAAAAAATTCCTTTGTAAATATCTTCCTCAACTCTAATTTGCTACCTTTGGCTACAATTCTGCCTGTTACCTTATGTTAATCTTGACAAATTTTGTGTTTTGAGCCAATTGCCAGATTTTGACAATTTTTCAATTGTTTCTAGTTGCCTAGCAACGAACCACGTGACTAATTAGGCTCTATTGTTATATATGTAAAGCTAATTGTCCAAAGAACAACGGAGCCAAGTTTCATTGTTATATCTCTTGTGGTTTCAGAAATAAAGAGAGGGGGGTGAAAAACGCCCCCTCCCGGTCAGAAATGCACAAATTTCAACCCTGGTCTAAATAGGGTTAAATATCAAAGCAATAATGTTTCATTGCCAATATGTTCAGCTGTATTCAACGATTGGTCCAGTTCTAATCAGTCATTCCCTCCTTTACTCCTATGGATATGGGAGATTTTCTGTGCAGAAAGCCAGTTTCAAGGACCAGCAGAAACAAGTGAAAACGAAGAACAAAATTTCTTAGGTTTTTCTTTCTAACAAAAATGACTCTTTAAATGCACTAACACATATTTTGTCCTCTTGGGACAACTGAATCCCCCCTGAACAACCTTCTCGTGGTAGGGCAAAGACTTTTCATCCTCCGAAGAGGAGTGGACGCCTTAAGAGCATGTTCAAGTCACAGCTACAAATGCAAGGTCATAATATTCTGGAAAGTTGCTCGTGAGTTTGGCATGTTTTTAAAGGATTGTCGAGGGGATATTCTTGAGAAAATCTCTTGTAAATCTAAACGGAATGACGGATTTCAGCCAGAAATTTACCCTGGGTACCAGAGCCAAAAAATAATAAAAAGAAAAAAATAAGGAAGGAAAGAAAGAAATGCCCTCCTTCTCTCTTTTCCTCTTACCAATTTCCTTTCATTTAAATTTTGAGGCTCTGGTACCCAGGGTACCAGAAATTCTAAAAATTGAACATGTTGGCTATCAAGTCAAATACTGGGAACCATCATTGCAAAAATAATCAGCAGCAGCAGTAGCATAGGCATAGGAACCGGGGGCACTGGGGGCACGTGCCCTCCAAGATCTTGCAGTAAGAAAAGAAGTGAACTTTTCATTTCAGAAAATGCCCTTGTTTTTATAAGTAAAAGGGTCTTCTGGAAATGTTGTTCCCCCCAAGTTTGAGATGTTTCCTACGTCCCTGAGCAGTAGCATTTTACACAGCATGTGTTTTTCTGTATCACTCCGTAGACTCGAAATTAAGGGTCTTAAATTAACAGCTTTACAATCAGAACAACCAAACTAAAATAGGATGATGCCATAGAAATTTGCAACTGAACGCTGTATCCACCAATTAAGAACCCAGTCTTTCTCTCTCTGAGATAAGTTACCAATTTGTATACTTCATCTCTTGAACGGAACACCCAATTCTGATCTTCACATTCTGAAGCTTCGAGAAATTCATTATCCTTGAATCCCTGGCAATACCTGTTTATATCATCTAAGAATTTAAGTTCATTTGATCTGATACACTCAGCAAAATATAGGGTGATCATCCAACTGATAAAGATACTAAGGAGGATGAATAACGGAAGAGGCAATGACTTGTGTTGTTTCAATGTCGTAATGTCAGCACAAATGAAAGTGAAAACAGGAATCGACACTGCATACATGATATTATGACTAACGAATAAGAACTGCAAAGCTGAGCATGATGAGCGGATTTTTTTTGAGTAATTCTGATCATGATGACAGATTGCATCCTCTGTACTTTGATCCCATTTTAGAAAGTCTCGTCTCATCTGACCGAGTCGTACTCGACTTGTATGATAGAGCAGATAGATTACAACTGTCAGGCAAAGGGAAATCGGCACCGAATACAAATTAAGAAGATATCCAATGGCATCCATATGTTTTCTAGCAGACAAAAATGTCTGAATGTCAATGAAATCTTCTTTCGCTGGATACTTTCGTGTTTCATTGAGGGTAGGAGCTTTCCAAACTTTAGAATGAACAGCAAACACCATTTCTGATGTGACACCGAAAGTGACAAAAAATGTGCCAAACCCAAAGAATAAGATACATATCAAAATGCTTGACTTTCTTAAAACTTTTAGCAAAGCTATTCTCAAGTCATCATCAAGCTCCGTGGCAAGCAAATTATCTTCAAAATCTCTTTTCTTGAAATATATGATTGCAAATATATGGCCTATCCACATTTGACTGGAAACGAAAATTGCACCGACATAACCCAAGAATATAAGTCTGTTTACTGTGCCTTTTGTTATGCCAATGATGAGAAATAGCAAATCAGAAACCAAAATGGAAAGTAGTAAAATGTTTACCAGCAGAGGATGTAGAACTTTCTCAGCAAAGCAGGCATTTTTTGGATGCCATAGAGATGACATTCGCAAAACAATCTTAACGCCACAAAGTTTCTTCGAGTCAAATAAATTGCAAGCTCTTTCAGGTGGCCTTTCCTTCTCCGTCTCAACGAAAGCTTCAGAAATTCTCTCATTTTCAATGTCCATGATGCAGAATCTGAGAATCAGTTTGTCGATTGCTTGCTAAGATTGTTTACTTGCATGTGACAACTTAAACAACGGCAGTCTACAGCAGATATGCAAGGAGATTTAGGTATTGCAACAGGAATACTCGTCGATCAAAGCATTTCTAAGAATTCCTATTTCTGGTATTACGCAGCTCGTGACAAGGTATGATGACAGACTTGTGAAACTGTGCAAGTTTTTGCAGAAACGTTCCAAAGGGATTAAAGTTTTGCAGCAGGAACACGAAATATGTGACGTTAAGACTCACCTTTTTCTGAGAATATCAGGTAGAGAATGCAGAAGACACCTTCAACAAGTTATCAAAATTCTGTATTCGTATTGTTTACTCTGAGAATATTCCTAAACAGTATAACAGGCCCTTTGAAAATTCTATTGTTTTGAAGCGAAATTCTCTTTAAATCCTATTTTCAAACTGATCCTATGGGGATACACCCATTGATGAATTTGCTTTACTCGAGATCAGTGATAAAACAAGAACGAAAAGTATATAACAGGTTTGTTGGCTGTGGTATTGATATTACTTGCCAATATTCAAAATTAGTCAAAGGCTTGGTAAGATGCGGAATTATGTTTGGTAAAATGACGTATCTTTGAGACCCAGAAAATGCTGGTAAAGGGGGTTTGTATAAAAATGGAGATTCCAAATATCGATCATGGTCAAGGATTTACTAGACTACATTACATAAGCCCCTCTAACTTACGCTCGTTGTTGTTGTTGTCATCGCTTCAGTTGAGGGACTTATGTCCTTACGCTTCAATACAGGGACTAATTAGGCCAAGTCCGCCGCGTTCACGGCGCGACCAATCAGATCGCTACTTTCTTAATATGGTCAACCCACGTGCCTATTTGTAGCGTTTGATTGGCTCATTAGTTCAAAGTTCGATTTCTCGAAGCGAAGCGACGATCGAAATGACGTTCGAAGGGACGTTCGACTTTTCTTTCGACGTTCGTAGGATGGAAGATGTTCTAAGTTTCTTCTGATTTTTCGTAAGATTTTAGTCCCTGTTTAGAATCAGTTTGGTCGTGAGTCCTTTGTATGAGTGAAATTAAAACATCAGATTATAAATGTTGAACGAATACAAGGAATCACGTCGTCAGTCTAAGGATTTACTTGCCATTGAATTATGAATTTCATGGAACAGTCCGTTTCAGAAAAATAACTTGAGTGTCAATGGCTCGTAAACCTTAGACCAGAATAGAGTGTAGAATTTTCGTTCCCGTACAAACCCTTCACCAAAATCTATCTAATTCGATGGTCTAAAAGATAAATTCTTTGACCAAGAGAGACTTCCTCATCGTTTAACCAATGACTGATAGATTAACAAGAACAGATTTTATAATACAATAGTAATAGTTGCTTCAGTTGACACCTTGATTCAAAGCGATAAGCTACTGCGGACAAAGGAAATCCCCTCAACCAGTAAATCAAAACAAACACGGCCGCATAAGTTGCCCCGAAACCAGTAAGGAGAACTCTCGCCTTGTGCAAGCTAAAAGTGGTTATTAAAGAAGGGTAAATCGAAAGTTCCGTCACACAGATTTTGTTTATATGATTCAGGAGCTGTGTGGTAATTGCTTCATTTAGGCCCTCAGTACCCGAGATCTATAATGCTTTCTTTTCGGCTTCTGAATCAAATAAACTAAGTCCGCGAGACAGAACGTTAGATCTACTCTTTTACTTTCGAAGCACATAATCTCACTTAAAACAACCTGTCGCTTGCAAAAGGCGAGAGTTTGCCCTACTGGTTTCAGAGCAACGTTTGCGGAGCATAGAGCTCAAATCTTTCAAATCTTAAAAAAGGCGGGTGTGAAATTGTGTCAAATTTTTCCATGAATTGAATGACTTCAAAGAAACTTTAGGTAATTTGCTGTAAATCTGCCGTGGCAATTCCTTAATACCTTGATTATTTTCAAAATGGTGGCATTTGGATTATTTTTGTAAAAATCAATCAAAAATTTTGAGAAAATCAAAATCATCGTAACCCTTAAATTACGTGAGGAAAATTGACACAATCTTCAAGAAAACCATAGTTTATGAAGGTCTACAATATGATTGCAAGCAGAAATTTGTAGGTCTTCTGGTTAGGGATTTAGAAATTTGATGACGTCACAACCTCGAAATCAATAAATGCCGCCATTTTAAAGCTAATCACGATATCAAAAAATTGCCACGGCAGATTTACAGCAAATTACCTAAAGTTCCTTTCAAGCACTTTGATTCAAAGAAAAACGTAAAAGAATTTTACACCCGTCTTTTTAAAGATTTGAGCTCTATGCTCGTTTGCCGTCGTGTTTGTTGTGATTTACTGCTTGAGAGAATTTCTTTTGTCTGTAGTCGGTAATCACCTTGAGCTGAAGTGTCAATTACATTAACGGTTGCTATAGTGTTACAAAATCCGGCCTTGTTTGATAGATTAATATCTTAATTTGGAACATCAGCCACGTACTGTTTCCACGGCCAACCAAATGTGTCAAAATTTTTTGCCTCTTTCGTTAGGTAGTCAACAAGTGATTTCGTCTATGAGTAACTCAACTAGCGTAGGGGTACTTATCAAAACAAACCTAAAAAAGCTTGCGCAACAAGGGGTAACCCGTAACAAGTACTAGTGCAGCATCTTTTTATTTCTTAGAGGAAGGTGGCATGGAGAAGTTATGGTTTTCAGAAGTACTAAATCAAAGAAAGAAGAATTTCTGCGAGAGGTAAAACATTTTCATGATGTGGGTTTACAAGTAAAGATTTTGACTGGACTTGACTTCGCTCCATGTAATAAAATTCTACACAGTTGACAATTTGTTCATTCATACTATATTGCTAGTGCTTTCGAACGTAGCTAATAGAATGCAATGATGCAGTGCAGCAAACAGTGTTGATCTTGTTTCCCTGAGAGCATTACCATTGTAGCCTAACAGATAGGAAGAGTGATCCAGTCTTATTGAGGGTCTTTCCAACTGGCTACCATATGGCCTTATATGTAAATCACAAACACATACTACCAAATAGAGGAATCTTCCTAATGATAAGATTTAAATTTGCATTTTGAAATTTCTTGCTCCATTTTATAAGTTTTTACATTTACAGAAAATCTTCATTTCTTGATGCTACCAATTCACGAAGGGTGTTAACGTCCCCAGGCCCTTTTGTCATATTTGGACGGAGACGAAAAGGATCTCCGTTTCCAATATGACAAAAGGCTCTGGTGACGAGGTACCCTGGGTACCAGAGCCAACAAATAATTTTTGAGGCTCTGGTACCCAGGGTAGGGACGAGGCTGCCAGGATGTGAAATTTATTCCTTAGGAAGGAAAATCGCTGCTTGTCTCTTTTGGAAACCTGAATCATTTGTTTTACAATATTTTTCCATGCTCTTCTCCTGTGCCAAAAGAATTATGTGGTATAAATTTTGCTAACGTTAATTCGTTGACAAAAACTGCCTTGCAGGTTTCACTACTGAATTCAATTCGTCATGAGAATGTAATATTATTCATGGGAGCATGCATTGAGGCACCAGATCTTGCTGTTGTTACGAGGTAGTCATGAAATCACTCGCAATTTCACATTAATAGATATCAATATACCTGATCAGCTAAGGTTTGCTTTGCCCTCCCCCCCCGGGTTTGTGCCATTCTCAAGTCATTTGACAATAAGTACCATTGGGAAGCTTTAATATCAGGCTACTTTTTGCACTCGCGTTAGACGAAGTGTTTTAAAGGAATCAAAAGATGTTTTGGAACAAACTTTGGCCAATTTTGTCTATCATTCCAATTGCTTTGGCCAGATTTCATGCACAGGTAGCAAGTATTATTATTGTGTTGATAAGATAACAGAACACTTGAAAAATACCTCGTTTTTTTCGTTGTGTTTTCTCTACAAACTGCTCTTCATTTCAAACTGGCTGTCTGGGCCCAGTGAATCCCTAATACCTCGTTTCTTGATTGTGTTTCCTCTACAAACTGTTCTCAATCCAAGTTGTCGTGCCTCGGCCAGTTCTTCTCAACACAACAGAAATTCAAACCTGGGCTAGGCAGGACAGCTTGGATCGAGAACAGCTTGGAGAGGAAACGCAATAAAGAAACGAGGTATTGGGGATTCACTGGGCCCAGACAGCACAGTTTGAACTGAAGAGCAGTTTGTAGAGGGAACTCAACGAAAAAAACAAGGTATTTTCCAGTCTTCCGTTATTTTATCAACACAATAATAATACTGGCTACCTGTGTTTCATGCTTTTTTGAAAATGACTTTGTGATGTCACTAAAGCCAGTAGCACCTCAATTAGGGCAAAGTTTCCGGCTTACATGTGTTGACTGGTGGATTTGAAGCAAGCAACATCTATGAAATCTACGTTCGAAAATAAAAAGCCATTGCAGGGAAGCTTAAAGTTCAAATCTTTAAAAAGGTGGGTGTAAAATTCTAGTACATTTTTCTTTGAATTAAAGTGCTTGAAAGGAACTTTTGGTAATTTGTTATAAGTCTGCCTTGGCAATTTTCTATATCTTTAATTCCAAAATGGTGGCATTTATTAATCTTGAGATTTTGACGTCATCAATTTTCTAAATCCTGATCCAGCACAAAATACATTTTTCTGCTTACAACCATGTTGTAGACCTTCATAAATTACGGTTTTCTTGAAAATTGCTGCTATTTTTTCTTTGAATCTAAGATTTATGGTGATTTGAATGTTTTAAATTTCGATGAAGTCTTACAAAAATAAACAAAATGCCGCCATTTTGAAAAAATCAAGGGATCAAAAAATTGCCACGGCAGATTTACAACAAATTACCCACAGTTTCTCTGAAGTCATTCGATTCATGGAAGAATTTGATACAATGTTACATCCACTTTTTAAAGATTTGGAAGACTTGAGCCCTATGGTTTGCAGTGAATGACCTTTGCCCAAAATACTTTATATCTGGAATTAAAATCATCTTAAAGAATGAAAACCTATGTATGCCCTTATTTTGAAGCTTACATTAAAGGACAAGTCTGAGGTTGATAGAACTATTGTTAAAAAGCAACCTTACCAACTGCTGAACATCAGTCGTAAGTTCTTTGCAAGTTTTCATGCCTCAAACTTTCATAAATTGGACGATTAATCTTCGTAAGTTAGGCCAAATGTCGTCGCTATTTTGTACTAGTATGCGAAGGCGTGATAAGGAGGCTAGCAATGTGAGTGGTATAATATCAACATTTCTGGCAGCCTCGTTCAGGTCAACGTTAAGTGACGTCATACAAAATGACGTCATTTTGCACTCCTTTGCAGATGGAAATACGTAGCTCCGCAGATTAAAAGAGACAAAAAATTTGAAAAAAGTACTACACACCATTCACAACAGTGTAATCTCTTGAATAATCAACAAATATGCCAACCCCGGACTTGTCCTTTAAGATTCACTGCAGACCAAGAGTTTTCAAGTGTCGGTATCAAATCAAACGGCAATGTTTTTGAACATTGATTTGAAATATTGAAGAACTGTTGATAGAGTATGCAAAAACCAATTGCATTTCAAATTGAAATGAAATCTCACAACGTCATCAGTTAAAGATCAATTTGGCCTAAGAGCGATCTGAAACTTTACAAATCGACCTTTCAGCTATTCTGAAAAGAATCAGAATTAAACGAGGAGATTTTGCTTCATTTTCTAGAATTTTCGAATTTGCACAATAGTGATAGAATCTCTAAAGCCACTCGATGACATTCGATGAAACATCACACATAAAATGGTATAAAGATGATGCTCGATCCAGGTTCTTTTGTAGAATAGCTAAAAGGTCTGTTGGTTATTCGATTCTGGCAGGCTGATTCTTCCAGAAGCGGACAAATGTAAAGAAGTGGCATATGAAAGAAGGCTTCCAGAATCGCTTGCTAAATTGAGACAGCAACAATTAAGCTCTTGACTAAGATGAAGATATAAACTTGTGATTGTACTTCTTGTTTTGAAAATCGTGTCATAGCTATCTCTGCTAACTGAAATCCAGGTGCCAATAGGTGTAGACGTTCCTTTATTGTTTTAGTATTTCAAAAGGATGCAGTTTATACACACATGTCCACGAAAAGAACACCATGTTCAATCTACCTTCAAAATTGAGTATCATCACACAGATTGCGCAGGTAATGATTTTTGGATTTAAATACAGCAGGAAGCAACAATGACAGAGAAAAACATTTTCTAGCCTGTTTTAAAACTCTTGGGACCTGGAGTAATCTTCGAAATAAACAGAATAGAGCTTCTCGCATGACCAACGTTAAATTGGTACAACAAATCATTTGGTGGTCCTTTCTGTCCTTAATTTGAAACTCAAACTAAAACTCAAACTTTTCATTCACAGCAATAAACTTAGTACATTGTATTGAAAGAAAGAACCACTAATTAAGATAAATCTACAAAATTACATATAACAGATATATAGTTCAATAAAGTTTGCTGTCCGACATATGGAAAGAACTCAGAAGGAGCAATCTAGGCCATATGCCCGACTTGACGTGTAAGAAAGTGTACAACATATGTCTTATCTAGAATGAAAAGAAAGTTTAAACTAACAAATAAGAATAAGAAAGTATTAGTAGGTTAATGTTATTAGTAATGTATAATAGTTGAAGGTCGTAGTTGCTGATGCTGATGGCTTGCGGTGTTAGCATTTTTGAATCGGTTTGAAGAGTTTTAACCATGGAAATAGCAATTTTTGGTTCTTCTCTTTCTCTGCAGTTTGCAGATTTCTTCACTAGTGTTATTCGAGAACGCAAACTGTTACAGACTGTAAGGTACAGCTACGAAAAAAATGTTCAAATTTACATATTTTTTGGAGAATTCGAATGCTGTGCTGTTTTCAAGTAGATTTAAGGCATTAGCATTTTGGAATCAGCCTATAGTTTGAAGTCATAGAAATAATGACAAGGTTGTGGTGTGCGACTTAACACCGAGATCCCGAGATTATATATTCAAGGTGTTGAAAAGTGATAGCACGATGGTTTTGGCTGAATTTAGAAATGGTTTTTCTGTTTTCCTGAAATCACGGTGGGGGGGGGGGTTCTTCCATAGTAAAGGTACCTGGGGATGTGCCGCCCACGAGAGTATACTTTTTCGGACTTTTGGCAATTTTAGTCGGGTTAAGTCTAGGCAAGGGTATGCTTTTTGGGAATTTTGGTCAAAGAGATGTTAAAATTCGGTAATTTTGGTAAAAAAACCCAACTTTTTTGGAATTTTGGGTGAAAAAATGCGAAAATTTGGCAAATTTTGCCTAGAAAATGCCAATTCAGAGCACTTCTGAAGGAAAAATTAGTCCAGCCAAGGGTATCATTTTCACAAAAATTGGTCTAGCCAACGGTTACATTTTGAAACTGTGGGCGGCACCCCCCTAACCAAAATTTAGCCGAGAACCCCCCGTGCCTGAAATACCCTGTTGGCTTTACGGATTTCTGATGCTCCTCCTATGAAGCTTTTCAAGCACACTTGTTCTCGGCTCATACTTGCTTTCGTTGTTCTGTGAGGGGGGTACTCCCATACTTGACTGGACGGGATGTGCCGCTCAACAGGGTGTTCTTTTACGGTTTATGCGACGGGATCTTCTTTTCTGATTAAAATTATGCAACAGGATATTACCATTGACAAGAAAATTATGCGACACATTCACTGAGAAATCTTTTGAGCTTGTCTCAGGAAAGGAACTTTTCAAACAACACGATTAGACTTCTTCGATATTTGTTAAAACAACGGAAAGAGTATACTCTTTCCGTTACACATATATGAGTATAAGAGTATACACATATATGTGTAACCATTTTGGTGGAGAGTGAAATGTCACTGTTTTGAATAGAGGCGTTCTCTACAAAATCAGCAATGACTTTCTCAAGGAATTTTTAGATCTCACCAGTTGAAGACAAAAATCTTATATCCATTTACATTGACGAAGTTTAGCAAGCTTCATCTGTATGAAGTGTCATCAACACCATGATTAAAATAAGCTCTTCTAAACCCATTTCGAAATCAAAAGTGCAATTAGAAATAGAGTTATGTCGAATAAACATTCAAATAACGATCGAAGTTTGCAAATTGATAAATAAACTGCTAAAATGAAAAGTTAAGATGAAATCCCAAATAAAAATGCTGAAAAAAATTACAAACCGAAATGGTAAGATTCCCAAGCAGAAATGAAGAAGGAAATTACTGACGAAGAGCTTAGCGAAATCCCAAACTGAATTGCAGAGTGAAATTACAAACCGAAAAGGTATGATAAAATCCCAAGCAGAAATGAAGAAGGAACTTACAACAGAAAAGCAAAGCGAAATCCGACGAAAAATAATCAATGTACCAGGAAATAAACTATCGGACAAAAAATGATTCATACTTTAGGAAATTAGCTATTTAGGAAGAAAAAAAATGATGCAGCAAGAAATGATTGATACGACAAGAAATAAATGATACAGCAAGAAATTGATCTTGGCATTAGCTTAATCCCCTATTTCTTGCTGCACCAAACTCCATCAGATAATGATAAAAAATGATGACAAATTATCTAAATAGATGAAAACTTCAACAAAATTGCTGAAACGTGCTTGGAAGGAAAATGTCAATATGTTAGAATTGCAGGTCTAAAAAGCAGTTTTATGGTATTGACAAGTTAAAATCAAATACAAAACTATTTGTTCATATTCTTTGCAAAAATAACTACATTGTCCGGCGTCAGACATAGTTCAAACTGTCGCGGGATAAGCTTCATTTCGCGTTTATTTGAAATCATTTCATGGAGGAATTGCAAACAAAGAAGAAAAGGCACAGAGTTAAACAGCTTAACCAATTCATGGTACAAATTTCATTTTTCTTCAATTCAGAGAAATATTCTGCTGTCTATTCCCATAATGCGTGATTGGGCTTCCTGGTTTGATTAAGGTACAGAATAGCATCTTGTTGCTCCATTGACAAAACTCTGTAGTTCTAATAATTTCTAATTATCAACCATTGTTATGTCATGTTCTTGTCGTCATAATGATAATTCCTTTCCCCAAGGGTATGGAATATCTCCATGCAAAGAAAATAGAACTTGGTAAACTTTGTTCAAGAAATGTTTTCTTAGAATCGAAAGTGAAGATTGGAGTTACTGATTATATTAACAAGCACAATCCTGTCGTCAAGTATTCATCTTCTTTTCTTTCACTTCCTTTCATTGCTTCTCTACTTACAATTGATGTTTCTCCTTAAAGGGGCATGGTCACGTAATGTAAACAAACTTCTTTCGAAACGACGATTTTGCAGTACCTTTGATAGGCCATGCCACAGTGATTTTCCATTACTTATCTCAGAATGAAAGTGTTATTTTGAAGATGGACTCTCATATGTCGTACGATTGCAGAGGTATTGGTAGATTTTTAGAAGTAACTTTAGCGTAGATTCACCCCATCCACCAAAATCTGTGCAGAACAGGATGGCCACGTGTGGGCAACAATATAGATTCTAGAGATAACAGGTTCGTTTACGGTTACGCCCAGGGGGACACTCAACAAATACACATACGGGGGGGGGGGGGTCAGTCCAAGAAATTTTCAGGCAACCCAAAAATATCACTTGAGCTTTTGTTTGTTTGTTTGTTTGTGCAATTTTCTAGGTCCTGCTCTGGTTACATACCAGATCGACAGATATTGTACTATAGCCCTGAGCAAATGCGATGTCTCAGAATCAAAGATCAAAACATTCATTGTGACAAATCAGCATCAATGGCTGGAGATGTGTATGCTTATGGGTAAGAACGTAAAAAGTATCATTTAAAGATTTAGAATGTTCATGCGACGCATTTTTTAAATTGTGCCGATCATTAGTTTGTTTTCGAAATCTTCCCTTTTCCAAATTATGCCATCAAAGATGCAGCGTTTTCGTGTAACGGAAGGCCTTTCAAATTTTGCAATGCTTCTGTGTGCATCTTTGAATCCGCAGCAAAAGTGCAGGTGAGCAGCCTTTCATTTACAGTTTCTGTTGCAGATCTGTTGCAGTTTTGTCCCTTCTTTCTACCGAATGATTTTATTCTATTTTTGTGTAAATGTTCTTGAACCATAAAAGTTTGGTTGAGCTGGGGCGTGCAGATAACTTATCAGGTTTGCCAAAAAAGTTCCCACTTTTGAAACTTCAAATCATCAAGAGTTCCTCAAATATTTGAATGAATTTGAAGTTGACAGCCAAAAGATCAAAGTACTACTATTTTTGTGATCTTTCTCGCTGTCTCATGAGCACTAGAAATGTACCGGGTGACAGAACAAAAACTTCACGAGCTAGATAATAGCTGGCTCCCTGAAATCAAAATCTATTGCTAAATGCTTTCTATCACAGTTTAGCTGAAAGACGTGACTATCTTCTGAGATGCTGCATGGTCATTTTAAGCAATGATTACCATCCAAAAAACCAGACTGAAAGAAAATTTTGAATCCAGGATTCCTCATTTTGAGTGAAATAATTGCCATCATTTTCCAGTCAGCATTTTTTTGAAAACTCGACATAGCGATGGATTAGAAGTTGTCTGGTCAAATTTTTTATTTGCAAAATGATTTACCTCTGTTCCTCATTCAAATTTCATGCTCCAAAGCAAATTCGAACTCCAGCTTTTTTCACATTTTCCAAAACTTGGACTGGAAAGTGAAAGAATGGTCTGAGAAATGAATGAATTTCCATGTTTTTGAAACTGTTTTTTCGGACAGTAAGCATATCTTAAATTGACCAAGCAACATCTCATAAGATAGCGGAGGCTTCCAGCTACATGCTGATACCTTGTTTATCTTCATAACATTTGCTTTTAAGAAAATATTTGCGATCTAGCTCGTGAAGTTTCTTTGGGTCACCCGGTAGGTAAATTCAACTTTATAAAAATTTCAAGGTTGCAAAATGACTGAAAAAGGACCTAAAGCATTCATTGATCAAATCATAAAAGACTTCTTGCACAGATCATTAAAGAAAATGCGATTGTTTATGGGTGAGAGATATCCACTGTACCACTGTACACTTATTGCCGTGAGACTGAAAATCTTTAGTATTTGTTTGAAAATTGATGTCTTATCACTCTTGAGAGAGATTAAATGCACATTGCGCATTGTTCTGTGTAAGGAGATTCTTCACAATTTGATCAATGGTTTAGTTCCTTTTTCAGTCATTTTGCATAGTGCTGGAAAGACAGCAAGAAAAATTACAAAAATACTTCAGTTTTTGGCCTTCTAACTAAAAGTTGAATCATTCAAATTTGTGAAGTAGTCCTGGTGCTATGAATTTTCAAAAGCGAGAAATTTTTTCCAGCTCACCCGGTAATATGATCAAAAGGTACCTAAGTCGTTAGGAGTGCTGCGCAATTCAAAGCAAGACTTCTCACTAATGTCATGGCAAACAATGTCCAAAGGTCTGGTAGAGCCATACGTGTGATATTGTTGCCCAGTATGTGGTATGTTGTGGAATCACAGCACAAGGTAAGCTACAAAAACTACAAAATTGTACGACCAGAAGCGTAGCCAATAGCCTTTACAAAGCTTCTGCTCTTCCAATTATAAGGCAACTGTGGTGGCTGACAGTGAATGCTTTGATTGTAACGGGAGCATTGAAAATAGTATACAATTGTCAAAATTATGAGGCCCTCGTATCTTGCATGCCTGTTCGGCAGGTTGTCAGAAACCAGCAATCGGGAACTTCGGAACGCCACACCGATCTACGTGCTCCGTTTCCACGAACAAAATGTGGCCTAAAATGATTTCCTTTTAGAGGTGCGAAACTATGGAATGGCTTCAAAAATGAAATATAAAATGAAACTGTACAGGTACACAGTAAACGTGGAAAACATCTCAATGGCTTTTATTCGCAGAAATTTCAACGTGACAGCTAATTCGAAGTAGAGCAGAGTCACTCTTTGGACACCTGTTACATCTTTTTCAGGACAATTTTGTATGAAATCTTCTTGGAAGTATATCCTCACGTTCAAGAACATCTAGAAGTTATCATTTGGAACTTTTCATGTGGAAGAAAGCTTAACGATTTGGAGGATATTCCATTTTCTGTTGGAAATGTAAGTTGTTGAAAACCATTGTGACCATCTATTGTTATTAACTGAATACTATGTAAATATGTATGATTTTGCCATCAACAGGAACATATATATATATACACTATTAATCAAAGAAAAAATCTACTTAAAATATCTATAGATTTGAAATAATTACAGGCAAAACGAAATTCTAATTTAAAATCTAATCTAAAAAATGCTTTAAAAGACCAATGCGACCTTGTTTCCATAATGATCCCTCCAGGAGTACTATTCAAAAGGAAAAAGAAAGAAAAGTTCTCGAGAAAAGACATAAAAGCTTTCAGGGAAAAGTTGCATTTTGACTTGACGGGTAATAAAATCTTTGATTTTAAATGACGAAAAGCTTTGTTAATATACTCATATTTTCATAAGAAATTAAGAATTTGTGCTGGTACTGAAAGTTCCTTGAAATCAGCAGATTGAGTGCTTGATCAATCAGCACATGTTTCTTCAATTTGCGGTTTTCAAAACCTATCTTGTGCGAAGGCGCACTAAGGCAAAGAAATACAAGGGAGCTCTATTCGAACAACTTGAGAGCGGTTGGGCCTACCAACGCTCAGTTCGCTCAGTTGAAGACGAAACAGAAAAGAAAACAAGACAACAAAACAAGACACAGGGGTCAAAACAGGGTAAATAAGCAATCAAGCAAAACATCCGTGTCCTAGCACACTTGCTTTCTTAGAAAGAATAACTCTGGTTTGCTATTCATATTACACAAACAAACAATCACTGCATTATCACTGGGCCTACTGAGCTCTTCATTAACCGTTGCCTTTAGCACGCAAAAGGCGGGTTTTATGTACGAAGAAGAATGAGTAAATGTAGGTAGAACTGAGGAGTTGTAATGCACTCACTCATTAACCAACCAAGAACACATTCCGCGAGCCAGCTAAGAATTCCAAGAACGTGATGAATTGCTAACTGTTTTCAACTACTTACGTATTGCTGCGTCTTCGCGCCATCACATCACTGCAGTCACTGAAACTTTTTTGGCACAGAAGGGTGCAAAGAAATCATTTCATTAGTCATTTTCGATTTGTGTCCAAGGTGATCACAAAACTGATTGTCGTGAATTTAAAGGGGCAGGGTCACGTAATGTAATGTAAACAAACTTCTTTGGAAACGATGATTTTGCAGTATTTTTGATAGTCCATGTCACAGAGATTTTCCACTACTTTTCTCAAAATATAGGTGCAATTTTGAAAATGGACTCTTGAATTACGTAGAGAAACAGGCCAAACACTCATATGTTGTAGGATTGCAGAGATGTTGGTGGATCTTTAGCAGTAACTTTATTGTGGATTCACCGCATCCACCAAATTCTGAGCGAAACACAATGGCCACTTGTGGGCAATAACGTAGATCATACAGATAACAGAGATAACAGGTTTGTTTACGTTTACTTGACCCCGCCCCTTTAACTGTAATTCATTTACAAATGGCCAGCTAATCATATTGCGTTTGCAAATTCACAATTTGAATACGTTTGCTTTTGCTTTAGCAAATGCTTCAAAATACAAGGGCAAATGCTTCAAAATACAAGTCTTTTCAGCTTTTATATTTACTTGGACCCGGACCCATGCTTAAAAATCAACGCAATGAAGAAGAGCATTCTTGCAATAGCCCCCCGGGGGGTACTTGGTCTGCGAACATACGGGGAGGTGCCGTTGGAAAATCTGAAAAGGTACCCTGTCCCGGAGTCAAATTTCTGAAAATAATACCCTGTCCCGGAGTAAAGTTTTCTTAAACAATACCCAATCCTTTAGTTTCTTCAGACTAAATAGTTCCCTGCAAGGAAATTTATAAGAAATCTATCGAAAAATGTGGAAATATTGCCATCAAAGCGACTTGAACCACATTCGCAGAGTGCAAATGGCCTAAAACGATCTTCCTGAGTCAAATATGGACCCTGTCATGGAGCCGATTTTTACAAAAATGATACCCTGTCCCGGAGTCGGAAACCTGAAAATGATACTCTGTTCCGTGGCACGTCCCCGTACAGAAAAATATATGAGTACCCTCCCCCGGGCAGCATAGAGCTCAAATCTTTCAAATCTTAAAAAAGGTGGGTGTGAAATTGTATCAAATTTTTCCATGAATTGAACGACTTCAAAGAAATTTTAGGTAGTTTGCTGTAAATCTGCCGTGGCAATTCCTTAATATCTTGATTATTTTCAAAATGGCGGCATTTGGATAATTTTTGTGAAAATCCATCAACAATTTTGAGAAAATTAAAATCATCGTAACCCTTAAATTACTTGAGGAAAATTGACACAATCTTCAAGAAAACCATAGTTTATGAAGGTCTACAACATGATTGCTAGCAGAAATTCATAGCTCTTCTGGTTAGGGATTTAGAAATTTGATGACGTCACAACCTCAAAATCAATAAGTGCCGCCATTTTAAAGCTAATCACGATATCAAAAAATTGCCACGGCAGATTTACAGCAAATTGCCTGAAGTTCCTTTCAAGCACTTTGATTCAAAGAAAGACGTAAAAGAATTTTACACCCGTCTTTTTAAAGATTTGAGCTCTATGCTCCCCCGGGCAACAGCCACTGCGACAAGTAATGACAACGCTGGCAAAGAAACCGTAGGACAAATCCTATCCTTGGGTCAATGTCAAAGTAACGTTCTTTATCCATTGGCGCAATGCGGAACATGTTTTATTAAGGTGGAGAATGAAGTTGAAAAGATTTTGCCTTTCTCAAATATATCATCGGAAGTTTGTAATTCAGCTTTTTCATGAGTACTTTATGCAAGGCAACTTGAAGACCGAAACTATTTGAATGAAAATTAATGGTACTACCGCAGCTTAGAAGAAACTACTTTCTCACTCGCTCTCAGCCAGAAAAGTCTAAGCTGTATACGGCCATTTGTGATGAGATCAGCATGTGCTCTTTCTGTTTGCAGTGGTTATTTAGAAGCTTGTTCCCCTCAGCTGCTTGAGGCTTTGTCATGTACCAGGGAGCTAATGGGCCCCTTGATCTGCAATGAAAAAGAGGCATAGATCCAAACACCTAGCAGATTTATCTATTTGATTCAGGAGCTTACTAGAAATTTTTGCATCTAAGCCCTAATTATGCGTAAATTACAATGCTTTCTTCATCAATTAAACAAAATTCACAAGTCAGATCGTCACATTTATCTATTTTCTTTTGTTAGAAAGCCTCGAGCTTCCTTAAAACCATCGTTCTTGTGCATAAGGTGACAGTTTGCCCTCATATGTTAGCAAGGGCAGTTCTTGAGACTTTGTTTATTGGTGGTCGAGACAAATTGATTTGTCAGCAATCGCTAATCGCTTTGAATTCCAGTCTTGATCAAATGCAGTCAATAGCATCAATTTTTGTTCTGTGTAATTCATAATGTTATGTTGGCTGTTCATCTTACAGTATTTCCCAAAGTAGCTGATAACCTATTTGTATTAGGCTATTTTGAGATAATGAAATCTGAAAGTCAATTGATTTTCGCGTCCTTTATCACTTTCTCACTTTTTTGCACTAATGTCATATCTTGCCCAATATCCTTGGGATTAAATGATATTGTTGAACTGATGCTATTGTGCTATGGAACCTTTTTGGTTAGCTTAAATTTCTCTTTTGCCTTGGCAATGATATATATTTTTTCCAAGGAATTATTCACTGTATGTTGGAAATATGATCCTTCAAAGAGGCCAACATTTCAACAGATCCTATCAGCGTTACGGAGACAAGAAAAACCGGTAGGTGTAAAATTCAAAGAATCGATACTATTGCAATCACAGAAAACCACTTCTCTCAAAGCCATCTGTTCACTTTCGCATGAAATATTGTACAATTTTGCATCACTTCTTATATAAATATGAGGGTACCATTTCTCAATCACGGCAAGATATTTGGGCGCGGGGGGGGGGGGGGTTACATCTGAAATCGAACCCAAAGTTAAACTTGAATGGACACAAATTAGCATAATTAAGTTAAACATTGCTAATTAGACCAGCCATAATGGATGGGGAAATAAATGAACCTTCATTGGGAAGAAGTTTAAGAATGCAATGATTTTTTTGCATGGGTAAATACTGAAGTGACTAATATGAACCATTCCGGAAGATTTCTGTGCACGTCAATCTTCAAGATGCTTTACAATTAAAAATCGTTTTGGTCACTATGATTTTTGGTCTCTATCACATCAGTTGGATGGATATTTCAATGCTTTCATTTTAGGCTGCTTGGCACTGAGGAAGTGGCACGCGAAACGTGCCACTTGATCAGTGATAGCCGCCGCAGGCGGCCAGGCGCTGAAGGTGCCGAACCCTCCACAGCAGCTAGAAATAGCGAACCCGCGCGCAGCGCGTGTTTGGACTCCTAGTCGATACCATTGCCAGACCAAACAGGGACAAGAATAGATGATGCGCATATCTTTTATAAGAAACTAAGAGTTGGAGCCAGCTAGGGCACGGTAGAATGGGCTTTTGTGTTCCTTTCATGTCCGATATTTATGGGTTAGAATATTGCCAAAAGTGATATTTTTGGGTCAAAATAAAACTAGAACTATCTTCATGATATTTTTTGACACCAAACATCGTTTAACTGATATTTCTGGGTTCGCTAGAGGCAATCCTGACTTCTATTTGCATTGTTTGAGGATGTTTTATGTTCATGTACAAATTTCTAAGTATAAAATGAGCTGATATTTTTGAGTTACAATAATGCTCAAGTGATACGTTTGGGTTGCCTGAAAATTTCTTGGACTGACGCCCCCCCCCCCCCCGGTATGAGTATGTGTTGAGTGTCCCCCATGGGCTTATTGTAAATATCCAATTTATCTTTTTCTGGTATCTTGAATGTTGACCCTATGTGAACCATTGCTGAATGGGCTACCATGCTCAAACAAACGATGATTTACTCCAATCTTTATTAACCCCACCATTAGAAGAGAGCTTTTTACCAAAATCCTTTGTATTCGAAAAGGATTGACCAGACCAGTCATATCAATTGATATCCTAAGAGATGCAAAGCATCACTTTAAAAAGCTCACTGTCACAAGTTGCCATGCGGTAACGAGATGCAATGCAAACAGGCCTTAAAATTCGACTACCGAATGCTCTGTTGTTGCATTCCCAAGCTACCTGGGTTTGCAGGATAATCCAAAATCCCAGACAATGATTTTGAAATTGAATTTTTATGCGACTGCATGGAGTATTGTGATTTGTGGTTACACGCAATGGCTGAAGTACCTCTCCGCAGGAAAGCCTTGCCAGCAAACAAGCTCGCGCGCGCGTTCCTCCGAACAGGTAGCTCATTTCGGTGGCAATCAAGGTAGTAGCCCTACAAAGAATTATGGAAGTAGTATACGATTGACATTTCGCTCAATGTTCTGGTGTCCGCCGGTGTCCGCAGTGCTCCGTGGTGATACTGCCTTTTAGAAACCTTTCTTTTGCAAATAATAAGAGACGTGGTTTCATTCAAGGCTTCCACTATCAAGGTGGTAGTATCGAATTAATCTTTCATTCAAAATGAAGGTGTCTGCAATGCTCCATTGGCTACACCATCAGGCTGCTGGATACACTCTCTAAACTAATGACATCTCTGTCTTATTTTAGCGACTGAAAAGACAACACAGTATCTCACAGCCCAATGGCATGGACCAGTTTCACGGAAATTAATGAAATTTTCACTTACCATTTTAAGCTTCGTGGACTAAAATAAAATTAATTCAATGTAAAAGGTTATTGTAAATATTCAAAAAGTGTAAGATAATTCTATTTTCTGTTTCTCTGTGGCTAAACCAGTTTCTTTACAAAAAAGCGCGTAACCAATAGATAGTTTGCTACAATGCAGTGATATGGTAAAGTGCGAGAGTTGTGAGTTGCAAATGCGAGTTGCGTATATTTTGTGAGTTACGAGTTGCTTATATTTTGTGAGTCACGAGTTGCACTTATTTTGCGAGTTGCGAGTTGAACGAAAGGTGCGAGTTGCCTGTTTTCTTCTGTAAAAAGGCCTCTTTCGTCAAATAAAAAGGTATTCTAAAGTCGCATTGCAATTTGCAACTTCTTTGTGGGTTTTCTTCTTTTTAAACCATTTTTAGGTGGTCGTAACTTTCTTCATCAGAAGCCAATACTAAGGCTTATTCTTCAAACGTTGAGAAACTTTTACAATTTGCAGCCTTTAGTCCCCCTGTCATTCAAAGACATTACTGTAATACTGTAAACTGGGAACTTCCTTAAAAGTTGTCTTGAAAGAAAATCAAAGGAGAATTCGTTATCGTTCAAGACGACTTGTCCAAGTCTATGTTAATTGTTGAGCTCAAAATTGCAGTGAATTATGTATGAATGACCCTTATGCTTTCCAAATTTTGAGGTATTCTTGCCATCCTGTCCGAAGTAGTTTCAGCGTGATTTGTTGCATTTACTTCAGTCAAAGAACTGCGCTCTAACCTTGGTTATGTGTTGCAAATTCTTTTGGACATAAAGCATGTAACCAGCTCATATGATATCAAAAAAAATAATCTGCTTATATGATTTCATCATATTTGTTTCTTCTCAGTAATTCTCTTAAGGTCGTAAACAAAACCTATGTTAGCAGCCCTTTGGGCATTATGCTAAATTCTGAAATTCGATATGATGAACATTAAGAAACTCTTCTGTAAATCCCTGATGTTATAAAGGCTGTCCAAAAAAATCGCAGTTTTTTAGCGGCAAAAGATGACAATTTGAAGGTTTTTTAAGGAATTCGCAACTCGCGTTTTAAATGTACCAGCTAGCACTTTTCACTACTAACTCGCAATTCACGAAACAGGAGTAATTCACAACTCGTAACTCGGGGTAACTCGCAACTCGCACTTTACCAATCCACACAATGCACGGCTAAGGTAACAAAAGGCAATAACAAGCAAAGAACACCAATGTCCATATCTCTCTTGTGACTATGGTCCATAGTAGGTTCCTATGAAGTGTCATTACTGCCAGAATTGCAATGTAATATTGAGGAGTTAAATCTGAAATCAAATTGTGTACATGAAAATGCATTCATGCTATTTAGATGCAAACCTAGAACATAAATCGATAAACTAAAATCTGTTTGTACATTCTAAAATCCATTCATTAAAATGTTTCTAATTGAAACAGCCAATCGTAATTGTGAATGCTAAACCATATTGTAAGAGCTAAGTACCAAAATCAGGACTGTCAAGAAGGGGGGGGGTAGAGGAGATAGAAGATCCTGGGGGCCCGTAAATATTTTGCGCCATAAACTTTTGTTATTGCTGTATGTCTCTGCAGTGCATTTTAAAGGCAATATATAGCTTTAAAGGTTATTTGCAAGAACCGTCGACCTTGAAGACAGCTTTCCTGTCAGAAACCAAACTGTCGTATTGATATTTCTAATTTATCGAAACTGGTTCTATCCCAGCCAGTCGTTGGTGTCATAGGTTCATTGAGTTTCCATTCACATTCATTCCTTTCGGCCTTTGAGTTGCTCATTCCTTCTAGCACCTCCAGAGACTGCAACGAACTGGTGCGAACAAGGCATTACTAGCAAAAAACGACGTCCTTGATTCATAAGTACAATTTTTTGTATAGCCTTTACTCGTGTCAAAATACAACTTTTTATCACCAATTGTCATAATGCAATCTGTATAAGTTTCTTCCGTTGATCTGATCTGACTTGGATTCATGGGCAGTAAAGGCACGAGCGGATAAATCACACAAACTTCGGTTATATGATTATATACAAAACACTATGAACAAGGTAAACGGCTCTCCAGTGAGATCCGGAATTAACGTGTAGCTGGTCGTATAAACGATAATCAAAGATTAACGCAATAGTTACAGTTATATATCAGAAACTACGCGGAAATACGAATGAAGACAAACCAATCAAATACAAGAATTAACATGAGATTTGCGTTAAGGGACCAACCTAGGCAGTAAAATAGCTAGTCATATACCAAAAGTAAATGCCGAAAAGGAATGAAAGCGAGGTTCATACGTAATCAATGCTGAAACTGTGTGAAACGATACCTAGTCATAATCTGAAGGGAAAATCATTAAAACTTGAATGAATAAACTAAAGCTAAAGGAAAAATATATTCAAATGAATGAACTCATAAAAATGCTAAAAAAGTACGTATCGTCACACGCGGAATGGTTAAGCAATTTTTTAGAAAAATTAGTCAGCAAAAGGGCGTTTCCCTCATTTTTCGGGAGACTAAAGGGCGTGGTCGCAAAAGGTTTCTTGGGGGCTGCGCCCCCGAACCCCCTAGGGCCCGTCCCGAGAGATCACTCCAGGCTCTGAGCTGGCTCTCGACGGCCCTGGCCAAAATCGAACCCCAAATCGAAATTGTGCTACGAAACCCTAAACATAAATTGTATTACAAAATCCAAAACCGAAAATCAAAACGAGGCTCTTATCAACATCACGACGGATTCTCTGCAGTCAATAAACCGCTAAGGGAATCGCCAAAATTGCTTTTCAAAGTCAAAATTTCATTCTGAAGTCGAAATTAAAACATTTATATGCCATGAGAAGATTTTTAACTTCATGGTGCTTACTACATCACTTCGTCATCTTCAACTTCCCACTTATTTGAAGTACAGGGCCAAAACTCAAAGGAGCAGCGGTAAAAGTCGGCCTGAATAAATTATATCACCCTGAACCGCTTACCTCTCATTTTACAACAATCAGCTATCTCGAAAGAAAATTGTGCTATACTGTCAGAAAAGCTTTTTACCAGGTTCACATCACCAATGTAATAAACTTTCACTACAATTTGATTAGATGGAAAATTAAAGCTTTCGTTCCTCCCCCAGTTTTAACGTCAGGGACGTAGTAAGCATATCAAACTTAGGGGGCGGGGGCACGACGCTTCAAGGGCACTTTTCCTTATGAAAGAAAGGACATTTTCTAAAATAAAAGGGCACTTCTTTGTTGATTGCAAAATCTTAGGGGTGGGGTACGTGCCCCTAGTGTCCCCAGTTCCTACGTCTTTGTTTAACAGCTCATTCGTTCTACCAGCATAACGCTATTCTTGCTCCTCTCCTAGCTCCATGAAAGGTCAAAAATGTCAGACATGTGTTCCTTAGAACAAAATTATTATTCACCATTTGGTCTTATTCATAAGGTCGTCCATCGAAGAAAGGGGAGGTCGCCATTCACAATGCGAGAATAGAGGTTCAGGGCGATTATTAGCCAATCCACACAGAGGCGGCGGAGTATGGTTCAGTAATACTTGCAGATTCAGTAATACATACAAATTGTACTAAGATTTAATCATACCTGCTAGTTAACTGTCTTAAATTTCTCTTGAATCCTCTATTAGTTACGCAGACTCAGACTCCCATGGACTCCTATCTCAACATCTCTGCGTTTTCGTTTAGGCCACAAATTGTGTTGTGTTGTTGCAGTTGAACTGCACACACACTGTTTCACTGTGCAACTAATAGAGGATTCAAGAGAAGTTTAATGCAGTCACGGGGGGGGGGGGGGGGTTCTTCGATAGCAAAGGTACCTGGGGATGTGCCACCCACAAGGGTATACTTTTTTGGACCTCTAGTCTAGCCAAGGGTATACTTTTGGCAATTTTAGTCGAATTTAGTCTAGGCAAGGGTATGCTTTTGGCAATTTTAGTCGAATTTAGTCTAGGCAAGGGTATACTTTTGGCAATTTTAGTCGAATTTAGTCTAGGCAAGGGTATACTTTTGGCAATTTTAGTCGAATTTAGTCTAGGCAAGGGTATGCTTTTTGGCAATTTTGGTCAAAGAACAGTAAAAAAACCAAATTCAAAAAAAATTCTGTCCAAAGGATGCGAAAGTTTGGAAGGTCTTGCCTAGAAAACGCCCTTTCAGGGCACTTTTGATAGAGAAATTAGTCTAGCCAAGGGTATCATTTTTACAAAAATTGGTCTAGCCAACGGTTCCATTTTGAAACTGTGGGCGGCACACCCCTAACCGAAATTTAGCTGAGATCCCCCCCCCGTGAATACAGTTAACAAGCAGGATGATTAAATCTTAGTACATTTGTATGTATTACTGAAACGTGCTAGTATCACTGAACCATTCTCTACCACATGTGATCCACTCGCTTTGGAATAAAAGCCCCCTGTACTGAAACGGAAATCGACAACTCGAAAGACTTTTCGAAAATTTCATTCAAAGTGTTGAAGAAAAGTTGGAGACAAGTTATTTCCTAACCTATTTTAAATAGATAACTAATAGTAATGATCATGATAATAATACTCTAAGACAGCTTTGGGTGTTGCTGTCTTTCCCTAGACTGATGCCTTTTAGTCCCTTGTTTCCCTGCGTTCCTTGGTCAAGAGGGACTAATAACATTACTCTTAAATAGTGGGCCCACTTTAGGCCCGCGTAGGGTGGTTCCGTATTCACCAATCAAATCGCTAGAATTCAGTTTTTAACCAATCAGGGGCCGCTATTCAGAATGTTGTTGTTGTTGCTCTTAAAGAACGGTTGAAGCAGCCTGGAGTTCTCGCAGCTTCGATGGATCTATTTTGCTTCTACAGAGGAAGATTACTGCCTGAAACGTATGCATTTTGCGCTTTGTAGGTCAACACAACGTCATTCTTTGTACTAAAACTTCGCTTTTCAATGTTCGAGCTCTTTAAACCAGATTTTGAAGCGATTTTGTTGAGTGTACGAGAACTCCCACCTCTTTAGGCCACTTTGAAAAAGTGGGCCCATTATATAAGCGTAATATCATGAGTCCCTATTGACCAAGTGATATCAGCAAATCAAAGAACGCAGGGAAACAAGGGACGAAAAGGCATAAGTCTAGTCTTTCCCTATAGAGAGGCCAAAAGAGGGGAAAATCTGACTTCCACATTTTTTTAGTGTAGAGCGGACAATTTCTTTAATACTTGTATTCTTTGGCTCAAGAATACTCTCATACTGATGTACGGTTGAACCGTCCATAATGTTCGGTTACGCGCATGCAATCAAGAGGGAAGGCACCGAGAAAGGTCACTGAACGGGTACAGTGGCTTTAATTCACATCTTCTGTTACCTCCTCTGGAATACAATTGTCGCAATGTTCGGCAGCTTCTGGACGATTTACATGTTCAACTGGCTCTTGTGCTGGGAAAAATTAAAAATCGGAAATCAAAAAGCATGAAAGAAAACAACGAATGCAGAATCAAAGCTACGCAAAACACTTAAAGGTCATATCCAGCCTTTTGCGATTTTTTCATATTTGTGACTTTCAAGCCCGAGGATTTCAATCCTGCAAAGGAAAATTGAAAATGAGATTCGCAACCTATCGAAATCGCTCTCTGAATTCCGTTTTTCACTCAAGTTTTTCAAAAATGGCGCGCAATCAAAAAGGCCTGGAACTAGCAGGAACGTGACGCAAACCGAGTCGGAGAGATTCCTGCTTTGTGTGCGGGCCTACGCAGGAGAGGAAAGAGGACACGTTTGCAGGTGTTGTTCAAGATGCTGGTTATGGATGTGATACGTCTGCTTGTGTGGCTGAAACTGTAGGTGGATATGATATCATTGTTGCATGCTTGGACGATGTCTGTAGATCCTGTGTAGATCGAAGAAAGATGGCTTGGAGGGCCTCTTTCAACTCCCTTTGAGCGAGCAGAACTGAAGACGAACATCAGCTTATAGGCCACACGATCAATCATCCTAATTCATCAGCCTAAATGTGTTTGCAGCCCTTCAATGCCGATGGTTTCGAGCAGTTCCCTACTTTACCAGGCGTCGACTATGCCTCATCTGATCTCTAGCTACAAAAGCTACTGGATGCAAGCAGAGGAGTGGTGACATCGGTGGCACTCATGGTCGATATACAGACAGGTAAGATAGACGTGATGTCTTTGCTCCCACCCAGACTGCAGATAACCTCGCGTCTCATTTTGATTTTGCACTGCATTTCATAACTTTTAGTTGGCCTCAATGATTGAGATGGTGTATCTCACACCCTAAATCTTTCTTTTAATTCTTAGAATCCAATTGCTGTTGAAGAATTGAGAGAGCTGTATCCAAAGAAAACACTTCATCACTGGGTCATCACTGCATCCAGGCAGTCTACTTGTGAACAGCTACGGCTCAGTTTTTGCTAGATTGTTAGAAAACATGGACAACCATAGATAATAAATAAAATTTTATAACTGTGTGAACAGTTCATTCCAAAATTGTTGTTAGGGGCAAGCTTTTATCAGTATTATCTTTGCCCATCAATGGGTAGATTTCAAAGTGCAAATGATTCAAATGAACAATCTGGGGGATAGACTTTTTAGTGGCAATCTGTGGGTTTGTATGCTTTGAACAAAGGTTCATCTTTTATCGTGGCTGGAGGAAGTGAAGAAGGAGATTCCTTAGCACATACCAAACAAATGCTTGGAAGCGGAAACAGTACAAGTTTCACACTGGGAAAGTTGTCTTCTGCCTTTGCATTGTAGCTTATCTGCATTAACAGATTGTGTTTTTGCTGATCATTTTGATTCATAATGTAGCAAATCAAAATGGCAGTTTTTTTTGCTCTCATCTTAATCCAAAATGTAGCAAGCCAAAATTTCTGTGTTTGGTTTCATATCTTGATCCAAAATGTGACAAATTAGAATGTCTGCTTCTGGTTTCTCATCTTGTTCCAAAATGTAGCAAACTAAACTGTTTGTTTTTTGTTTCCTCTCCACCTTGATCTAAGATTTAGCGATATAGCAATCCAAAACATCTATTTTTGGTTTCACATCTTCATCCAAAATGTAGCTTTAAATGTGTGCTTTTGGTTTCTTATCTTGTTCCAAAATGTAGCAAGCTAAATTGTCTGCTTTTGTTTCCTCCCCACCTTGATCCAAATGGTAGCAAACTGAAATTTGTTTTTGGTTTCTCATCTTGATCCAAAATGTAGCAGTCTGAATTGTTTCTTTTTTGTCTTTCCCACCTTCATCCAAACTATAGCAATCTCGAAACTCTCATTTTGGTTTCACATCTTGGCCCAAACTATAGCAAGCTAGAAACTCTGTTTTTGGTTCCTCATCTTGATCCAAAATGTAAACTAAGATGTCTATTTTTCTCTTCTCACCTTGATCCAAAATGCAGCAAACTGAATTGCCTGTTTCTGATTTGGCATCTTGATCCAAAATTTAGCAAACTAAAAATTTCTGTCCTTGGTCCCTTATCTTGATCTGAAATGTAGCTGACAGAAAATTATGTTTGCTTCCAAACTCCTCTGCAAGCAAAGTACATGCAACCTTTTTTCTCCACACTGAAGATAGTCAAGCCTAACTATAGTGACTGCATACAAAAATTTTCTCCACGGCGAGAACAGTATTTAGAATGCTGCAAGTTATATTCATAATTATCATGGAAGGTAGACACACAACTGAGAACACAGAATTGATCCATAGAATATATAAATGTATGTGCATACATCATTATATCACATTTATGACTTTTAATAAATAATTTCACTTCTATCTTGCCTCTGTAACATGCAGCAACTTTGGTTTAATCTCACTCAAGTATTGCCTGGACACTTCTTTTAATTCATGTTACACAAGCCTCAGACCTTTTTCTACAATGTTTTGAATTGGTCAATCATCAATTCCAAGTGTTAATTACTGTTGCATGCAAATACCATTAAAGTTTTGATGTTTTGCTGTACACACAGGGAATTAACTAACTCCTGAATTCACTGATGACACCACCATTAAAAACTTGCTTAATTTCTTTGCAGGACATTCTTTTCAGTGCGCAGGCAGAAAAACCTTGCAGCTCCAGTTGAAACATCTAGACCTGAAAAACAAATGTCAGACAAAAAATTATATTTCATCACAACAAATGGTAGGAGCAAAATGAGTGAAATCTATGTTATCAACAAGGCACTCCCCAAATGCAGTTATATCCCTCAATAAAATCTTGTCATGATCAAAGCTTCTGATGAATCAATTTTAACCCAATGTTGAGGTTGACCAAGCCTTTGAAATTCTATTTTTTGAACTGATCAAATACCACAATTTTAGTAACAAAGATTGCTCTGTAAGAACCCCTGATTGGGTTGAACAGGGAAAGATATGAAAAACGATTCTCCAAGAACAATGTATACATGGCTAAACAACACTGGCATTAGGAAAGTAAACCTTTCAAAATTATAGAAATACAAAATTGTGATATGAGTAGACTGGGATTCAGTCAAATTTGTGTAATTTTACCCTCACAGTTTATTCCTTTTACCCTGGCATGTGGGCAGCAGCTACGCTGTGTAGTGTAGCAACTCAATGAAGTTTATTGCTTAAAATTTTGTTAAACTTTCATCTTGAAAATTGGACAGTGCTATGTGGTAGTAATTCCACGCTGTTGATGTAGTGTTTAACTTTGTGACAATCTCTGTCAATCTAAGTTGACTTCTCCAGTCGAGATATTTTGGTAGGCTTATTTTAGGCCCGCCGTCACCACCTACGTGCGACTGAACATGCCCTCTCACTTACCACGCCATAGCGCCAAGTGTCTGCCAGTCTAGTCAAGCATTTCTCTCTTCTCCTGGTGTTCTTTGTGTTACAATTTGCTTGTCAGATGGTCTTCCAACATCGAAATAAAGTCCCATAAGTTCAAGTTCGTTTTGCTTATCATATCGCATCTTCACCATCATTGGGCCTAAGTGTTCCTTCAACTGAACTTTTGGCTCCTTCCCCAGACATCGACTACATCGACCACGTTGATCTTCGAAATCAAAAAAATGCAAAGATGTGTCGTGCCCTTCGGGTGGTTCCAGTTAATATCAGGAACAACTGCCATGTCATCAAACGTCGTGTGGAGCCGTTTCAAATAGTGATGAATTGCAAGCATTTACCTGGGCAAAGCGTTGTTGTTGATGCAGTCACGCAGATCATCTTGCGACTCGGTTTGCGTCACAGCTCGACTAGTTCCAGACTCTTATTACTCCGCGTCTTTTTTGTTGAGTGGTCATTTTGCGAGCCCCTAAACCCCAATTTAAGAGTCTCAAAATTCAAAATAAATCGTACCATGAAATTCGCGATACGTTAAAGTACCTTCCATCAAAAAATCGTAAATGGCTGGATATGACCTTTAAGTTGAACGCTTTGCATTATGGGGAATCGATCTCGCATATCTTGCATGAATTTTTTCATAGGTTTTGCTCCAATCCTCACAAATTTTTCATTTCATATTTCATATTTCATATTTAATTCTTTTAAGGAGGGTTGCCCTTCAACAAATTGATTTTCAAGGGGCCCTCCGATAAAAACGTTAATTACAATATAATATAGAAATAAAAAGCTACTAATCAAATCAAACTATAAAACCCTATTTACAATGTTTAAAAGTTATCTACAAAAATATTCAAAATTTACAATAAAGAAAAAAGAATTGGTATATGCAATGCAATAAGCATTGGCATATGCAATGTTCATTCCGGGTGTCCCTAAATGCCGTATTATTGCTTGACTAACATTTTGCAGAATGCTCAAGAGGGATGTGTTTTGGCGTTCAAAGAATTCGTTTCATCTGAACGACAATGAAGTTCAAGCTCTTGTATCACATCTAACATGTATAAAAAAGTTGCTGTAAATTCCACAAACAACATCCTCAAATAAAATTTAGCCTTTAGGCAATCGGATAAAACAAAGTTTTTGAAAATGGTTTACTAGTTATTGAAATGTAAGCAATCAAGCCATGATAGATCATTTTGGACACCCCCGTCGAAGTGCCCCAGTGAGAGGTCAGGTGTTCACCGGGGTCCGAGTGACCGAAGAATATGGTCAAATGTTCATCGGGGAGCTTGAGTTATGTAATGAGGACAGCATCATCATTGGCGGCGAACTGTTTCTACGTGGAAGCAATTTCTCAAATTTCTCTCCGGGGTACACCTTTTTGGAGCCAAGGTTTAACTTGTTAGGCATTTTGTACCAGGGAGATTCACAGCTTGTCTAGGTACTGATTTTGCTCAAATTTTTTCACCCGGGAAATCACCGAGGTAGAATGTACCGGGGCTTAGACGGGGGTGTTTTTGATACAACCAGTATTCTGAGCATGCTAAAGGCAAAACTAATTTTTTTCTTTGAGTGTTGAATTTATTTAGCTACGCATACGAACGCATGTCAAGTACGCATATCCAAGCGATATGTAGCTCCAGCGGTAGAATCACAAGAACAAGCAAGGGCAGATTTTTAACAGTCAGCTGCTTCCAGCAGACAGGCAATTTAAGAAGTTTCAGTAATCTTAAACATTCACTTCAACCTCATATCAAAATGACTGATGTCCCAAATTCTGTAGAGCCTAACTGCCTTCATATGTATGCGGTTGTGGGAAGGGAAACGAAATGATGCTATCTTTCGAATGATGCTACTCTTCTGTCTCTAGTATGTAGGTACCTAGCGTACAAAGTGAAGAGAGTCTTTGATTCTATGATTCTTACAGGGTGTCTCAAAAAAATTGTTCGACGTTTGATTAAATACTAAAAAATAACGATAAGCTGAATGAACACTTGGTCAAGGCACCCTTGTCCTGACATTTTAAATTAATTTTTGACACAAGAATCTTGCAAATCCGATAAAAATTCATGGGGTTACAAGCTTTTGAAGTTGAAGTTTTTGCGAAAGCTGAAACCAGAGGCCTCGAAATCGCATTTTTGGTAAAAGTCCCATAGGCCGTCGTTTCCGTTATTTCTCAATTGTTTCAAGGCGAACCGAATGGGTTTCAAACAGGTATTCGATAACCTAACTGTCAAGCATATGGATGCTTTGAGGAAACAGATTCAGTCTCTTGCCGATTTTGTTTTGAACCACTGTTTTTGGACCTATGCAATGCTAAGGAATTTTAAGAATGATCGCAAGAAATAATTTACTTTAGAAGTCGCATTTGGTTTGCTCTGATATCAACGAGAGGTATGACATTGGATAAGTTTCTCTTACCTCCATCTTCGAGCTTTTTGCAATACAAGTAATCTGGGGGGTCTCTGGTTTCAGCCATCGCATATTTTTGATCTTCGAGAGCTCGTAGCTCATTGAATTTTCAACCGATTTGCACGATTTTAGTCTCTAAAATTATTTCATAATCTTAGGAACAGGGTTATCTTTCCATGAGCCTGTTCATGTCGTCTTTATTTTTCAATATTTAATAAAACGTCGAACAATTTTTTTGAGACACCCTGTACAGCTTGAAAGAATTCTCTTATCTCTGTGCTTGCTAGCATCTAGCAGCAAGGATGGGAATCAGATTTGTTGAAAGTTTTTTTTCAGTAGACATTCCCCAAGGGTCTCCTTATTATCTTTTCTGGCCTCCTCTATTCAACAGCCGTGCGTTGAGGCTAAATGCAAGCTACAGCCATCCCGCTGACTTCGCTCTTCTTTCACTGGCTCACTCACTTCGCTCGCTCCACTTTCACAGCTCACTCTGAACCGAGAATGCATACGTTTCAAATCTTTAAAGAGCTGGACTACGGCATATAACTTCTCATTAACACTACGGACGGACATGTGAACTTCAGCTGCGACACAAAAACTTATTTTTTGCTTGAAAGTCTAAATATGAGCGAGATAACTGATAAAGAATGCATGGCACTAAGCGTTGTGGAATTGAAAGTCGAATTATCGAAGAAAGGCCTTACAACGAAAGGCAAGAAAGACGAATTGATCGCCAGACTCCTTGCTTACAACAAGGGCCTAGACAAAACCAACGAGTCGAACGAAGATGAAAGAGATTCATTGGTCTCAGATTCGGTACAGAAATCCAATGAAACTGATGATGGTAATGTAACTGTAGAACCACAGCCGACGAATGTACCGCAGAGCAATACAACAGACCATGGTGCCGATTTTTGCAGTGATTTTCAGGATTTTAAGAAACACGTTCTCGACAAAATTTCCGCTTTTCAAGCGGACATGCAAAGCCTTAAGGAAAATGAAAAGTTAATGCGAAATCAGGAAAATAAGCCCATTGACTACGAAAGATGTTTCATCCGCAGTTTGGAAGATAGAATCCTATCTTTGGAAAGGCAGTTAGCACAAAAACAGGCCATTATCGACAAGCTTCTGACAACCCCTAAAGAGGAGGGGAGGCCATTTTCTGCTAACGAAATACGAAACCTCATGGGAGGCGAGAAAAAGGCACAAACAAGCGGTATTGAAATCACAGAAAGTTACAACAATAGCAACATTGTTGAAGAAAGTATAATTCCTGAGAACAATGTCACAAACAAAAAGAAAACTCGATCAAGCAAAAAGAAACGAGATCGGTTGAAAACAACAACAAACAACGCTGGCAACACTGTGGCGAGCAATAAACAAGAATCCACGGAAAATACCAATGGTAACAGCAATGATGCCACAGTAAACACACAGGAAAAAAATTTGGAAAACAAATCAGATTCTACGGTTATAATTGGCGACTCGATGGTGAAGAATCTCGACGGAAGGCGTATGAGAACGAAATATGGCGAAAAAGTATTTGTGAAAAGTTTCTCTGGCGCGACGACCGATGATATGTCTTTCCATGCTGTCCCATCGATGAAGAAACAGCCAGATCGTGTAGTACTACATACGGGGGCAAATGATTTCAGAGAAGAGAAAGAAGACGCCAAAATTGCACAGAACATTTACGCTCTAGCACGAACGCTGAAAACCGAGGATAATACAGTTTTTGTATCCGGCATTATCAGCAGAGAAGATGCATTTATAAACGAAAGAACCGCGAATGTTAACAGGATTCTCGAAGAACTCTGCAAGAAAAACAAGTTTCCTTTTATTGACAACAGTAACATTAACATTCGCACACATTTGAATCGCAGTGGCCTGCACTTGAATCACACTGGAGATGGTAAGCTTGCTTTGAATATTATATCTGCATTGCGGGATTGACCTGCCGTCTGTAGCAGCCGTGAATCGAATGAGAACCTTAATGGACAAAACGAAAAATTTCAAAAAAGAACATTGCAGCCTAACGAAGTAGTTACTGATGATGTATTAGATAACCCTCATGATGAGGAGGAGGATGTAGATGCCAGTTTGATTCTAAAAAAGTTGCGACTACATAATAAAAACAGTTTACTAATTGCACACCTGAATATCAATTCAATTAGAAATAAATTAGAAGCATTGAAATGTCTGATTTCTAAAAACATCGATATCCTAATAATAGCAGAGACGAAAATAGACGAAACTTTCCCAACGAATCAATTTCTCATTGATGGCTATATGCCACCCCTAAGAGCAGATAGGAATCGACATGGGGGAGGTCTTCTGATATATATAAAAGAGGGTGTTCCTGCAAAAGAAGTTTCGACGAGTGGTTTAATTTCCAAAGAAATCGAAATCAAAGTCGTTGAAATAAATCTTCACAAAATAAAATGGCTTCTTATTGGCATTTACCGTCCTCCATCTCAATCAGAGAAATTTTTTTTCGAAGAAATCAGCAAAAACATGGAGCATTATTTCACCAATTATGAAAATTTTCTCGTCGTTGGGGATTTTAACCTTGGCGAGGAAAATTCAACTTTGAAAGACTTCATGAACAGCTGTCATTTAGAAAATGTCGTTAAGAAACCTACTTGTTTTAAATCCGACAGTCCAACTTGCATTGATTTGATACTTACTAGTGATACCACAAGACTTAAAAATACTACAACAATCGAAACTGGGCTGTCGGACTTCCACGTTATGATAGCTACCGCTTTGAAAGGAAGCTTTCGTAAAAGAGGCCCTAGAATTATAACGTACAGGGATTATAATAAATTCAATAACTCAGTTTTTAGAGCGGAACTGCAGGAAGAGCTTACCTCTAATTCTGATGGCAATCAAGATTTCACGACTGTCAATAGAATTTCTAAAAAAGTGCTAGATAGGCATGCTCCATGCAAGAAGAAGTACGTTCGAGCAAATGACGGCCCTTTTATGACCAAAGAACTTAGAAAAGCAAATATGAAGCGTACTAGACTAAAGAATAGGTTTAACAAAAATAGGACAAATGAGAACTGGACTGCTTTCAAAAAGCAAAGAAACTTTTGCGTAAAATTGCTCCGTCAAAACAAAAGGTCATATTACAATCAACTGGACCCAAAAGTTGTGAGCGACAACAAAAAGTTTTGGAAAACAGTAAAGCCCCTTTTTTCGAACAAGATCCAAGGAAGTGCTAGTATTACACTTCTCGAGGACGATGTTGTTGAATCAGACGATACTAGGGTTGCGGAAATCTTGAATGGTTATTTTGTTGATATTACCAAAACTTTGGGTGTAGCTTGCGAAGAGGACTCCACAAACCTGGATATATCTTCGCAAGATACTCTACAAGCGACTGTTCAACGTTTCCAGTGCCACCCTAGTATTGCTAAGATTAGGGCTGCTGTTAACAGCTCTCAAAGTTTCTCATTTCACCAAATTACTGTCCAAGAAATGTTCAACCAGTTAATGAAATTAGATCCTAAAAAGGCGTCGCCGCAAGAAGCTATTCCAGCAAAAATACTTCAAGCAAATGCGGATCTGTTTTCGTTGCCACTGACTGGAATTTTCAACAACCTTGTGGTTGACTGTGCTTTCCCAGATGATCTAAAACTTGCTGACATTTCTTCGCTTTACAAGAAAGATGATAGCATGAGAAAACAAAATTATAGGCCTATAAGCCTACTTCCAGCCGTTTCTAAGGTTTTTGAACGCATCATGTATAATCAGCTTTTTGATTACATTGGCACCTTTTTCTCTCCTCTTTTGGGTGGTTTTCGAAAAGGATATAACACGCAGCACGTTTTGGTAAATTTTTTACAAAAATGTAAAGCAAGTCTTGACAATAAGGAACTAGCTGGAGCAATTCTGATGGACCTTTCTAAAGCATTCGATTGCATAAATCACGATCTTTTGATCGCAAAACTAGCTGCTTATGGTCTCGGCTGGGATGCTCTCAAGCTTATCAAAAACTATTTATCAAAGAGGAAACAAAGAGTCAAAATAAACAGCTCATATAGTAGTTGGAGAGATGTTACGATAGGGGTACCGCAAGGATCAGTTCTAGGGCCTCTTTTGTTCAATATTTTCATAAATGACATTTTCTTCTTTGTAAATAATACCAACATTTGTAACTATGCTGACGACACCACTATCTATGCATGCAATTCAGATCTCAATACTATAATTAATAGATTAGAAATAGACAGTGCAGTACTCGCAAAATGGTTTTCAGAGAACTACATGAAACTTAATGAAGACAAATGTCATCTTATGATATTTGGTAACAAATGTAAAGACTCAGTAGTCAACATTGGAAACTCCACAATTAAAGAAAGTGATTATGAAAAGCTTTTGGGAGTTACTTTTGATAAAAAATTAAGTTTCACTAAACATGTCGAAGACTTATGCAAAAAGGCAAACCAAAAATTGCATGCACTTGCCCGCCTCTCTAATTATACGGACCCTGTCAAGTTGAAATTGCTGATGGATGCATTTATCAAATCACAGTTCAATTACTGTCCACTCGTATGGATGTTCCATGACAGGACAATCAACTCTAAGGTGAACAAAATTCGTGAAAGAGCATTGCGAATTGTATGCAAAGATGGTGGAAATGATTTTGTAAATAATGTAAATAGTTCTGCAACCACACACCAACGCAATCTGCAGCTGCTTATGATAGAGATTTTCAAAACAAAGAACGATCTTAACCCAACTTTTATGAAAGACATTTTTGCAGAAAGAGACAACTATTATAGTCTGCGGAATATAAATCATTTGCAACTGCCGAAAGTAAGGACGACAATATATGGTACAGAGAATATTCAATACAGAGGCTGCCTTTTATGGTCCTCACTTCCAAGTTTTTTGAAAGACTGTAGCACAATTCAAGAATTCAAAAGAAAAATAAAACAGTGGAATGGCGATTCATGCACCTGCAGATTGTGTAGAGTTTTTATAAAAGATTTGGGGTTTTTGTATTAATTTATTTTGTCTTCTTTTAGTGTTTTTTGCATTGTAAATTATAAGTTATTTTCTTTTAGTTATAGTTGGCCTTAATTAGCTGTTATTTTAGCTATTTCAATTAGAAAGCCAACTTTAAATAAATCAATAATAATAATAATAATAATAATAATAATGGATTAAAATTGTATCACCCACTTCTTTGAACTGAACGGCTTCAAAGGAACTTGAACTATTTTGCAGTAAATCTGCCGTTGGACTCTTCTGAAATCTTCAATTTTTTTCAGAATTGCAGTGTTTCTCTTCCTTTGAACCCTATAGTGGTTGGGCTATTTGGTAGTACTATTTTGCTTGGGGGGGCAAAAAAGCCCCCCCCCCCCTATCTAACTCTTGACTGGTAATGGTTAGAGCGACTAAATTTGGTGTGCTAAAAGCCTTAGACACGTACTTTCTGTAAATATAAATATTAACCTAAAAATGGCCATCATTTTTACTCACGTCTGCATTTTCCTTTGTGTGGTCAAGAAAAGCGGTAAAATTGGCCAAAATCAGGAAAATCGCGATAAAATTAAATTTGGAGCACATTTTCCATCCAAACATGATACTTGTGATAGAATGCATCAAATAACACTACATTACAAAAGAAATTTGCAAAAATAGTCCACTTCTGCTCCTTTCTTCGCGATAATTGAGATTTGAGAATTTGCAATTTTTCCTCCTGAGTCAGTCCCAGAAAACTGTCTCCCGCCCCCTCATTTGTCAAAATAGTTCAATGAAACTTTTTGAGAAGTTGTACGATAAGTAGTTGCAAAAAGTCAAGAAGTTTCATGGTTATAAAATTCTTCCTGGTAGAGTTATTTAAAAAAATCTACTAGGGGGGGGGGGCAAATTTGCACTCCAACCAAAATCGGGTTAAGAATTCAAGAAACTTTCGAAAACAACTTACAAACTATCATTATTTTTAAGCCCGTTGACAAAAGATCAAATGATTTTCAAGAAAGTCATTGTCTGTGGATGCCTACAACATAGTATCAAAGCAAAACTCTTTCACTCTTCTGGTTTGTGATTTAGAAATTTGATGACGTCACATCATAAAATGAGCTGAAATATAAAATAGGCTGTAATTTTAGGTCATTAAATTTTACACCCACCTTTTTACACCGATTTAAGGATTTGGAGCTTATGCTAACCGAGTAGGCACCTGAACAAGATATAACGGACGAGACTTGGGGCACGTCTAGTTATGCTGAGGTACATACTCCCATTCAGCCTTACTGATTACAGGATTTACTCTGTCAAGATGAGGCTGCACGAAGGTGCGTGCCTTACCAACCGGAGAAATATCTGATTCCCATCTTCTGGCAACTGCAAAGTTTCTGGCAACTAACCTATCAAAGGCTGATGACATACAAATATCGACGTTGAAGATCCTGAGCCGACAGATGATCCTCGACCAGATGCATAGCCACTGCTTCCAGTGCCGTTTCTTGCCCCGAGCTGTGAATAATTGTCAAATTGTTAAAGAGCCATGGTCAACCAGGGTCCTTCGCAGACAAACTGCAATTTCAGACTATCAAATACAATGGAGTATAATTTAGATTGCCCAGGCCCCTTGATTTAAGTTGCGTCATATTTCTGTCATTTGTCTTTAAATCTTGGACTAAAGCTAAAGATTTATGGAACTTAACTTGGTTAAGAAAGGGCTAGTTTACCTGCACACTGCGAAACAGGGTATATTTATTGAAAACAAGCAGATTTTTAAACGAAATTAATTATTTTATGAAAGAAAGATTAAAGGGAGCTGGGGTGCTGCAATTTCAAAGAACTTGAATCAGTCTAGCTTCTTCGTCGCTAGTTTTGCCTCGATGTCGATTCAGTGAATGAAATTGTGCTTCAAGGATAATTCTGTTATCAATTATGTTAAGGTGTGGGTTTCCATTAAGAAGCATCTAACATAATCTTTTGGCATTAAGCTTTGAGATATCTAATCCTGGGATGTCTGAGAGTTTTTGTAAGAGATCAGTAACCCTTTGGCAGTGCAGAAGAAAATGTTCATTGTCTTCATTTGCCATTCCTATGCCATTCCACATGAACACAAGGGACTTAAAGAGTCGAAGTTAAACAAATCCCTATCAGCTACTACATGAAGATAACAGTTTGAAAATTAATAATAGTAAGAAGGCAAAAACAACAACGAATCATAAATGCAACGATGCAACGATTAGGTAAGTGCTCTCTTCCTAAGGATCGTGCTTTGGGTTAAATGTTAGTGTAGCAAGTAGTCCTTCAGTTTCTTTTTTAAATGCGAGAATTGTGGGGCAATTGCTTAAATTGAGAGGTATCTCATTCCACAGTTTAGCACCAGAGTAGAGAAAACTGTTTTTTGAATATTCTGGGTGTCGTTTTCGGATATCAATGTCTTTGGCAATTTCTCGTTGCGCATGCAGATTCTCACTTTGTATCGAGCTGGCCAGTTTTGGGCCTATAGTCATGAAGTGAAATGCCTCTGAAATCTCAGGTAGAGGCCAGGGAGCCAAAATCCAATCATCTTTGGTCTGCAACTCCCTTCATTGGAGACGAATCAATAAGTTGTCGGGGATATGAAATAAAGAACTTTTGTTTCAGATCTTTTTAAATTTGATTCATGCAGCTTTTCAACGCAACGTAATGTAAAACAACACAACATCTAACAATTACTTGAAAAAAAGAAACCGAATTTTATAGACAAAATGTAAGGGATACGATCACGTTTATCTTTCCACGCCACCTGAATGGCAGGACTAATTTTTGTTGATGGCCAAGACAGTGCATGGCAATTGTTACCCATGGCAAGTGAACTTTTTTCTGAGTGGGAAGAAGTAAATCTTTGTGCAGTAAGCAGTTTTGCTTTATTGAGACAGTGTTTTAACATACCTTGATGAGCCTCTTCTTGATCTCTTCTACCCATTTCACTTGGTACTCTCTACTTCCAAGATCAGAGTCAGGAGCGAGATGAAAAACTCTACCTTCAAATATTGAAAAAGGTGATGTTTCAAGTGATATCACGTCCTCTCTGTCAAACAGTGTATCATTGTGTTTGTATATGTTCATACAATCATCCAAGTTGATCAAGCCTAAACGAAATAAGGGAAATGATGTCAGTTAGCCGAAGAAAAGTACCAATTGTTAAAGGGTCTGTTTCACCCAGCATTCCTTGCACGTGTAGTGTCTTGGTTGGCCTTTGAAAATGGCGACAAAAAAAATCAACCAAGCAACGGTACGTGCAAGGCATTCTGGATGAAACAGACCCTTTTAACTTGTGACTCAAAAGGAGATTATGCATTCTGGGTGATAAATTTTCATCTATTTCCCTGACATCTTTTTATTGCATTTTCTCGATATAAACTCATTTATACTGGGCTGCAATTTAGAATTATTGCAACTGTTTTGCAATTGGCCCTTTGAAAATACTTTCTCTCAATATAAGTTGATAGAGCTACATGCACCGGGTGAGACCATAAAATCAAAGCAATGATATTGAAAACTATCTTTTTTCATTCCCGATATGTCTAATTAGGTTCGGTAAGTTATTCGGCTTCAATCGGCTATTCCTTGGCGTTGAAATGGGAGATTATCTGCTTAAAGCCTCTTTCGAAAGCCAGCAAAATCTAGTGAATTCAACAAGCAAGATTTCTCTTTGCTCTCCTTCCTAGCAATAATGACACTTAGATGAGTTCATGTAACTCGTCCTCTTGGAAGGATGGAATCCCCTGGAATAAGTTATTCATGCTAGGGGGAAGACGTTTTCAATCCCTTATACGGATGGCACGTGCTAAAATGTACTGGAGTCATTGCTGTGAGACAAAAATATCAGGAAAGCTTGCACGTAAATTTAGCACATTTACAGGTTTCTCGGAGGGACGTGTTTTAGAAAATCACTTGTAAAATCTGAACGGAGTGACGCACTTCAGCCGGAAAAAATGTTTAAAATAATTGAACATGTTAGCATTCAATCAGATATAGTCACTCAAGACATTTGGCTTCATTTAGTCAAAATTTCCTTTCAAAGTGAAATTTCTGAATTATAGGTTCTCCCACGCCAAGTATTACATCTGAATACGGTAGAATAGCAGTTGGGTGGGTACAGCATAGAAAAGTAACATTGCACACAGCCAAAGACATGAACTTCACCCTTGGGATGATTGTTATTTCTTTTTCAGGGAGACTGCTATTCTCTCTAATTAAATATTTGATCAACTTTGTCCCAAATTAGCGCTTCTTAAGACACCCTACTTTTGTAGTTTCTGTTTGACTAGGCTGTTTCTTCGAGGCTGTTTCTTCTATTCGTCGAGGAAGCTGCTGTTGCTGATAAAAAGAACCATTACCATGAACATCAATTAAAGTAAGATCAGTAGAGGGTGACTAATGATTTCCGTCGCGCAGCTTGAAAGGTCAAGGGTAGAAGGGACCTGAAAGAGATTCCCTGAGTGGAGGAAGAAGAGGAAAAAATTGATTGTCTGTTAAAAACAATCTCTGGCTCCATTCTCAAAACATAACGAACAAGAATGGGAAAATTCAGCCAATGAGTATTGCTTTTGTTTGATAAAAACTTGTCTTCTCCTATCCTTCTTGATATATATGACTTTCCGAAAAAGTATGGTTGTGTCACTTTTATCCTCTGTGCAAATGGTGTTTTTTGACCTGATGCAGTGAAAAAGGCTTTAGTCATTAGTTAACTTTAGAATATAGTTATTCATTAAACTTGGCTTTTGAACAAAGCTAGTCCTTGGTACAAAGTTAGTCCTTAGTCAATGGGGAAAACATCCTGTTAGTCAGCTAGTCAAAAACCCTTCTACACCCTCTCTAGATCAGGAAGGAAATTGTTCGTGGATTGTGAGCTTTGTGGGAATGCGTTTCCTCTCAGGCAGACATCTCGAAAATTGCTATGACAACTGTTGGTGGATTCCAAATCTTTGCAAAACACGAAAATCAAGGAGAAGATGCAAGAGATTGTCCACCAAAGATGTGAGTATTTATTATGTCATCATCAGTGGTGTACATACCGTAATATCTCTAAGCTCCGAAAGCCGCCCTTTGACTTAAAATGAACCAATAAAATGTTGTCTCTATTCTAAAAGTATTCTACGGGGTGACCCAAAAAGAACTTCACGAGCCAGATCGCGCATAATTCCTTGAAAGCAAATGTTATGAAGACAAACAAGGTATCAGCATGTAGCTGAAAGGCTCCGCTATCTTTTGAGATGTTGCTTGGTAAGTTTTAACCAAGGGCGCCGGAGGCACGGGGGCAGCGGGGGCAGCTGCCCCCGTTGCCCTGATGGTGCGGGGGCAGCACGGGGGCAGGAAGTGCCTTTTTCAAACAAACCTTTCTCGTATATCCGCTACATCTGCAACTTTTGACCTGTTAAGCTTCTGCAAATGCCATCCACCTCTGTCAAAAGATGGTTTTCGGGGTCCTTTTTTAAAAGAAGTAGAAAGAGTTCATGAGTACTCGGCAGATTGGTAGGATCTGAACTTTCCCGAGAAATGCTGGAAAGTGACTGGGAAAGTTGTGTGTCATTTCTCCTATTTGCAGTGCCTTTTTTGATTGGCTGTCCCCGCCGCTTCGTCTTCCTTCCGGCGCCTCTGGTTTTAACTTTGCCTTCTGCCCGAAAAAACATTTTCAAAAATATGGAAATTCATTCGTTTTTCAGAGCATTCCCTCGTATTTTAGTCGATAATTTGAAAGATGTGAAAAAAGCTGAATTCCAAATTTGCTCTGAAGCATGAAATTTGAATGAGGAACCGTGGTCAATCATTTTGCAAGCAAAAAATTTCCCAAGACGACTTCTAATCCATCACTGTATCGAGTTTCTCAAAGAGTTGACTGGAAAATGATGGTTGACTGGAAATTTTCTTTGGATCTGGTTTTTTGGATGGTAATCATTGATTAAAATGATCATGCAGCATCTCAAAAGATAGCTAAGCCTTTCAACTAAACAATGATGGAAAGCATTTTGCAATAGCTTTTGATTTCAGGGAGCCAGCTTAGATCTTGCTCGTGAAGTTCTTTTTGGGTCACCCTGTATGTGCTCTGAATCACTTATGGCGTGATCTATGTACAACATCATTTCTTTATGCTTTGGATGTTTGTATTTCATTACTTTATTTCTTCTTAATTACACATTGATAAATGCACATCAACGTATTCAGAACGTTTGATGAGTTAGGGATAAAGGACTTCTAATGCAAAACATTTTTTGTCGGGGGGGGGGGAGGAGGGGGACTAAAATGGATTGTAAGCTTGGCTTATTAGTCCACGCAAAAAGTCTGGCAAAACGATGCCTCCATTTTGAAGGTACATTTATGCTGCCTCTGCACGGCTTGGGCAAGAACTGATGCTGCACAGCTTTTGCAAGAACTGGTTAAAAATTATCCGTTATTGCGTTGCTTTCTCACTAACTCACTGTGAACACATGGTCGGAAGTAATTCAATTTTAAGTCAGGGATCTCTTTGGCCAATCGCGGCCCAATTGTCGTAGAATTTGAGTTTCTACATCCACTGACTAAAGTTAGAAATAGATTACTGTTAACCAGGTAGTTATATTTGACGACCTTTCCAAATAGTAAGACAATCAGGACTCTTTGAAATGATTTGAGCCCCGGGGGGGGGGGGTACATAACATGTTGAGGGTACGGGTATGTGCCGCCCATATGGGTGGGTTTTTGGGCCCCAAATTATCTAAACAAGGGTCCCTTTTTCAGCAGATTTTCCATAAACAAGGGTGGGTTATCCAGAAATTGGTGAAAAATAGCAAAAAATGGGTGGTTTTCCGCCAAAATTCATCATAAAAGTGGGTATGACGGTAACTTTCGGTAATTAGAAGAGGGTACCTTTTTGAAAACCGGGCGGCAGACCCCCGTCCATCCGCAAGTCATGTACCCCCCCCCGGGGATTTGAGGCCTTTTCTTACCAGGAAGGAAACAGACTGATGAAGGCTCCATTAGTTTGTTTGGTTGTCGTTGGAAACCTTAAGATTAAGTAACCTTAGTCAACTTCATGTTGCAACTCGTCCTCTAACTCCAGGACCGCGGAGCACATTTTGAATTGGGGGGGGGGGGGGGCTAAAAAGTAATGGAGAATGTGAGGCGCCCCCAGAAAAATTTTTTATGACCACGCCCTCTACTTTGGCTATAAATGCGACCCACGCCCCTTTCCATAGGCAAACTCGCCTTGGAAAAGACAGTTACCATCTGCATATCCAATCACTAATCACCTTAAAAGCATCATTTATAGAGATGTACTTTATTACATTTTTATGTTTCATATCGAAAAAGCTCAGCCTAAAGTGAAAGGACTAAAGTTAAAAAAACTTTCACTATCTCGTGGAATTATTATCTCTGAAAAACTGCTTTCAGAAGCAAACATTCTAAACATAGAGAACCTAATGACGCAAACACCGTTTCAATTTTTGATTTTGTAGCACTAAAAAGTCCAATGATTTTTTCAAATTTTCGAAAACTTTGTATACTGTTGTTAAGTCCTTTGAGAAAAATTAGTTGGAACGTTGATAGAGTTTATATTTTCTGTGCTCTTCATATGAGTATTAAGAACTGCTAAATTATACTTGTTTGGACATTCCAGAGAGCGATGCTGAGTGCATAGACGTCTTGCTAAAAAAATTATCGTTGCACTTGTTGCCGGGTTAACATTCTGCGATTTACAGGTTTTGGAGAACTACCGTCACCAGCAATCTTTCAGGTTTAAAAATAGCCGCATATCATGAAAGCATTTTACTTATCGCTGTGCTAACGATGATGACACTGCTATATCTTATGCTATTGGACGCATTCATTTGAGACAAAACCTTTTAAAACATTCTGCTTAGCTTGATTTCTGATAAATGCATGAGAAACGGTACTTTGGGGGTATACAGACACTCGCAAATAAGGGTGTTAACAATCTAATAAAGCAAATGGCGATATTCATAAAAACAAAATTTGTTGAAAAGCTAAAAACTATCTCTTGAAAATTATTGGGGGGGCTAAAGCAGACACTTTAGCATTCATCGATTTTGATTAGTTTTCGTGTATATATGTATATACATAGCAGACTAGATAAAAATCAATCGATGTAAAATAAAGATACAACAACAACAACAACACTGAATCTCGCTCGAACATGTAACACAGTTTTTAACACTATTACTACCGGGGGCAGGGGGGGGGGCAAAAGTGCCCTCGGCAAAGACTATTCAGATATGATATCAGTGATCAAAAGAACAGCAAAAGTGACGCTGGCAGTGTTGAAAACAATTGTAAATATTCATTGAAGAAGTTTGCTAGCCCAAAAGTTTTCATCTGACAATTTTGGTAACCCTGTCAAATCCCTTCCGCCCCCCTCTGTTTTATACTTTATGACAGCTCCGTAATATCAATAATTGACTTGAATAGATATTATGAAGCTGATTTCTACTTATTGATGCTTTGTGATACATTCTAATCCATTTGCGAAAGAATTTGTCAAATAAAAATTAAATATTTTCAATGTTGCCAGCAGCAAGCAAATACTGCAATTTTCCGCAATTATGACGTCATTGTGGCGTCATGGATGTAATGAAAATTGAAAAAGTAAGGGGCTAAAGCTCTGGACTCTGGATCAGGAAGGAAATTGTTCGTGGACTATGAGCTTTGTGGGAATGTGGCTTTTTTGGAATGCGTTTCCTCTCAGGCAGACATTTTGAACATTGCTATGACAACTGTTGGTCGATTCCAAATATTTGCAAAACACAAAAATCAAGGAGAAAATGCAAGAGATTGTCCACCAAAGATGTGCCTGTTTATTATGTCATCATCAGTGGCGTGCATACCGTAGTATCTCTAAACTCCGAAAGACGCCCTTTGACTTGAAATGAATTAATAAAATGTTGTCTCTATTCTAAAAGTATTCTATATACTCTGAATCACTTATGGCGTGATCTATGTACAACATCATTTCTTTATGCTTTGAATGTTTATATTTCATTGCTTTATTTCTTCTTAATTACACATTGATAAATGCACATCAACATATTCAGAACATTTGATCAATTAGAGATGAAGGACTTCTCATGCAAAGCATATTTTTTTGGGGGGGGGGGCAACTAAAATGGATTGCAAGCTTGGCTTATCAGTCCATGCAAACGGTTTAGCAAAACGATGCTTCCATTCGGAACGTACCTTTGTGCTGCCTCAGCACAGCTTGGGCAAGAACTGGTTCAAAATTATCTGTTATTTCGTTGCGTTGCGTTCCCACTAACTCACTGTGAGCATGTGGTCGGAGGTAACTCAATTTGAAGTCAGGGATCTCTTTGGCCAATAGCAGCCCAATTTTCGTAGAATTTGAGTTTCTACATCCACGGACTAAAGTTAGAAACAGATTACTTTTAACCAGTGAGTTATATTTGACGACCTTTCCAAATGGTAAAACAATCAGCAAATCTTAAAGAATAGTTCTTTTTCTAGAACATTCTTACAGAATGGCTTAACAGAACTTTTCAAAATGATTTGAGGCCTTTTCTGAGGGGGTGACGGGGAGTCTTTGGTACCGGTACCAACTCATTAGGTGCCAGTTTCCACTCAAATGGAAGGTATTGGTACCACCGATTTTGGGGGAAGGAGCTAATAACTGATAATTGATATAGTACAGTTTATCATGAAGATGAAGTTCTGAAAAGAGGTCTATGTCAGTTCCTCGTTATTTCGTTCAGATTGTGACGGGAGAAACGGATACAGATTTCAAGCATAATCCAACTTCATGGGCCTAAGCACCGACATTTTAACAAGCAAAAGTCTCGATTTCAAAACGAGGCTAATAAACAATAATAATAATAAATCATAACGTAACACTCGTGAGACCAATTGGCAAGACCTAACCACTCCTGACCACATCATACCATGGCATCTGTGTCTCTGTCTGCGCTGTAAAGCTAAATTTTTTCTAGGAATTCCAAAGACATCCATGGACGAGATTTTTATTGGTACCGACTCATATAAGCTTTGTAACGGTAACCTACCTTTGGTACCAGGTTCAGCCACATTTGCACAATGTTGTACCAGGTACCACCCCTCTGGTACCATGGTACCACTACCCTGTCACCCCCCTCTTTTCTTACCAGGAAGGAAACAGACAGATGAAAGCTCCATTGTTTTATTTGGTTGCCGTTGGAAACCTTAAGATTAAGCAAACTTAGTCAACTTCATGTTGCAACTCGTCCTCTAACTGAGTGTGGTTTGTCCTATTCGATCTCATCCCTTATTTCATTGAAGGGCAGACATTGAATCTCGCTCGAACTTGTAGCACAGTTTTGAACACTATAACTACCGGGAGCAGGGGGGGGGGGGGCAAAAGTGTCCGCGACAAAGACTATTTGATGCAGCATCGTCAGTTCGCAATATAAAGAGCTGAAATTTTGCAAATGCAATGTCCCTCAAATTTGATATACTAATCAAAAATTAAAAAACTTTTTCAAAATGGTGACCATGACGTAACTATAACGTCTTTCAACACATGGCCAGCAATGAAGCAAAAGCAGCGATTCTAATTTTTCCAGTATGATTACAGATCATTCAGAATACCACCATTCGATAGTTCTTGACAAGAGCTCTCAGCTGATATATAGTTTTATTCACTTTTGATGACGTCATCAATGTTTATGACCTCATTTAGATAAAAGCAAATGTATTAAATGAATCCAATGACCAAAACTCTGTTCTCTTGATCACTATAAATCATTTTAAAGTATTTTAGAGTACTCTCATTAGCAGCTAGGAGTTTAAATTAAACAATGACAAACTAGTGTAAGTAAATGTTGAATATATAAGGGAGCTGTCATAAAGAATGGAACAGAGGGGGGGGGAGGGATTTCAAAATTCATTGTAAAATTATGTGGCCCAATGCAAGACACAGAGACTGTTTACATAGCCCCTTAGCATCTACAAAAATGATTTGATGACCAAAGAGCTTCAAAATGAACTCTGTGGTTCAGAAACTTCTTCAAGAAAAGCTTTTTGCACTATACAGTTTCTTCCAATGTATCTAGGCTGCGCGCAGGCTACATGTATCATGGTGTCAGCACCGTATTCATGGGACTAGTATCAACGCTTTAAGAAGTTAGGGTAGAACCTGCGGATACCACTGTATTAGAAACTGAGATGGAAAATGATATCAGTGATCAACAGAACAGCAAAAAATGACGCTGGCAGTGTTTAAAACAATTGTAAATATTCATAAAAAGTCCAGAAAAAAATAGCTTCATGGCCCATGTTTATCATTTGAAGGAGTTTGTCAACCCAACATTTTTCATCTGACAATTTTGATGACCCTGTCAAATCCGCAGGTTCTTTTTTTCACAAGATGGCTACTGCACACGAGGACACGCTCTGCACAGCCTTGGATGTCTCACCTGGAAAAGACGATTTGATTTCCGATTCGGGAATAATATTAGGAAGAAAAGAGATCGAAGATCTTATAGAAGCAGAAATCCTTAAAATTCAAGAGAAAAAACAACGTGCTGAATCGAAATTGGTATGTCAAGGGCTGCATAAGGCACATGTGCGTCAGGCATTGAGTTTCATGACCAACACAGGAAAAGTCACAAGAGTATTTCCACGCGGCAAAGCATCCCTGAGGTTGCCAGATAAGAAGAAGTCAAGTCAAGATGAATCGACGAAAGAACGCAAGGTCTCACAGGATGAAGAAAGGATAGTTAAATGTCGCAGTGAACTCGTGAAAATTGCTTCGGCCACCAATACCGACACCAGCGACACCATCAGAGACTGTGAAGGTAGGAAAAAAATTGATGAATCTTTATGGCAAAGAACAAACAGACGCCTGGCCGAAGTAGAACAACAAATCCAATCCATCGAATCCAAGTTGAAGGATAGAGAATGCAATGATATGGGGAAATTTCAATTCATGTGTGATGGTTTTTTTAAAAAAATTAACTGTCTCGAACAAGAAAATCAGAGTTTGATATATGAGAACTCCTCGTTAAAAAATAAAATCATAAATCTAGAAGCAATGGTTGCAAAAAATTCAATCGAGATTAGGCCGAGGCCGAGTAGTCAATTTTTACAAGAAAATGTTTTTAACCAAAATCAAAATAAAATCGCAGCTGGTGCCCCAAATCAAACACATCCCCAACATCAATATAATTGGAACGAGGCTAGAACAGGGGAAACCAGTACCAAACAATTAACCCACCTAGAGGATGCATAAACAACGATGAGAACAGTATTATTTTCTCCCGAGGAAATAAAAATGCAAAAGAGGGAACATGGAAAATCCCAAAGGTATCAACCGTAACCTCTCCATCTCGATACACAATGGAATTACCAACCTCCAACAGATATCGTATACTACAAGATAAAAGCGAAGATGAACTACAATCTATTCTTAACAGACAAGAGTTTTTCCAACCAATCGTGCAAACAACAGTCCCAAGAGAAAAAAAGCATTCCTGTAAGAAATTTCCCAAGGGAAGGACTTATGCAGAAACATTGAAAAGAGGAAATATGACACAAAAGGACACCAGAAGAGATGAAGATAGAGGTAATGAGTCAACAAATGTCATCAACAAATCCAGGCCTGTGGGAGCAAAATCTAGATCTATGAATCAGCAAAATAGCAAATCAAATAAAGAGCAGGTCACAAACAGACCACAAAACACCAAGCCACGAGAATCAAATGCAAAGGTCCATAGGAAAACAACAGTCATCTTGGGAGATTCAATGGTCAAGCACATCGAAGGATGGAAAATGCGCAAAGCATTAAGGAACGGGGAAAATATTGTTGTTCACTCCTTTCGTGGCGCAACAACTGACGACATGAAGAGTTACATTTTGCCAACAAAGAGAAGAAACCCTGGTCATGTCGTAATCCATGTTGGGACAAACGATCTGGAAAGTGACAAAACCCCAAAAGAGATTGCCAAAGATATATATGACATCGCGCAAAGCTTGAAAACAAATGACAACATGGTGACAATATCCGGCCTTGTTCCACGAGGGGATCAAATGCTCAATGGTAAAGTGGTCCAAGTGAATGATGAATTGATGGAAATTGCTCAAAGGTGTAAATTTGGATTTGTGGATCATAGCAATATCAATGCCGATAGTCATCTAAATGGAAGCAGGCTGCACACAAACAAACGTGGAACTGCAATAATAGCAAATAATTTTATCAAATTCCTTTGCAATTGACAAACAAAGACAACAGGTAACAATTCTTGTACATATAACAACAATATAACGTCACAAGATATTTCTGATACTCAAAGCGAAGATGATAGTGCCTACACGAATTTGAAAAATGTTAGGATCCAAAACCGTAATGGTCTAATTATCTCCTATCTGAACATAAATTCGATAAGAAACAAGATTGAATCGTTGCGACTTTCGATTTCTGACAATGTTGATATACTAATTGTTGCTGAAACGAAGATTGATAGGACATTTCCTTCTAGTCAGTTCTATATCAATGGCTTTAAGGAACCTTTTCGGTTTGACAGGGACAAAAATGGAGGCGGCTTATTGATTTATGTGAGGGAAGGGGTTCCAGCAAAACTGAAAACAGACTTTAAGCTAGCCTCTAACATCGAGTGTGGAATTATTGAGATAAACCTCAGCAAGAAAAAATGGTTACTTTTAGGTATCTATCGGCCACCAGCTCAACAGGAAGAATACTTTTTTAATGAAATTGGTAAGGCATTAGATAACTACAGCACCACAAATGAAAACTTCATACTAGTTGGTGACTTTAACACAGAGGAACATGGTCAGAATATCAGAAATTTCTTGGATGCATATGGGTTAAATAATTTGGTAAAGAGTCCCACCTGTCATAAATCTGATAGCTCTACTTGTATAAATCTTATTTTAACAAATAGATCAAGAAGTTTCAAGAATACACAAACAATTGAAACAGGACTGTCAGACTTTCACGAAATGATTGTAACAGTATTTAGAAGTGGCTTCGTTAAGAAAGGCCCAAAACTAATCTTGTATAGAGACTATAAAAATTTTGACGTACAGGCATTTCGTATAGAACTTACAGGAAGACTATCAGAAGTAGCTTCTGATCAAGGACTTATTGAGAATTATGCGATTTTTAATGACATAGTTAGCCAATTGCTGGATAAGCATGCACCCCTGAAAAAGAAGCATGTGCGGGCAAATGATGGTCCTTTCATGAATAAAACCCTCCGCAAAGCCATAATGCGCAGGTCTCATTTGCGAAAGAAATACAATAAAAACAAAAATGATTCCAATTTAAAATTATATAAGAAGCAAAGAAATCAATGTGTTAAGCTCCTGCGTAAAGCAAAAATGAGTTATTACAAAAATTTGGACACCACCATGATCAATGATAATCGCAAATTTTGGCGGACAGTAAAGCCTCTATTTTCTGACAAGGTACAGGTTCCCACAAGTTTAACACTGCTTGAAAATAACAACTTAATATCAAATGATAAGGAAGTTGCTGAGGTGTTTAATAACTATTTTGCGAATATTACTGATGCACTGGGTATTAAGGAAATCACAGAAAATATTTCTTGTGTGTCTGGACTAGTTGATCCTATAGATTTTGCTATTAAAAAATATTGTTTACATCCCAGCATTAGAAGAATTCAGTCCAACATGAAATATACTGAAAGATTTACTTTCAGTGAGGTATCAATTCAGCAGGTTGCTTTGCAACTAGCACGGTTAGGTCCAAAGAAATCTTCGCCTGTTGGTGCAATTCCGGCTAAAATTTTAAAAGAGTACCCAGATATATTTGCGCAAAATCTATGTAACCTCTTCAATCAAAGTGTTGCTCATAACACATTTCCATTGGAACTAAAAGCCGGAGAGATAACATCACTCTTTAAAAAGGATGACGCTTCTCTGAAGAAGAATTTTAGGCCCATCACTGTTCTCCCTGCAGTATCAAAGGTATTTGAACGACTGATGCACTCTCAGTTAATGCAGTTCGCAGGCACATTTCTCTCCGTATTGCTATGCGGTTTTCGAAGAGGTTTCTCTACACAAAATGCTCTTTTGCGTTTTTTAGAAAAAATCAAAATAGGATTAGACAACAAAAAATTTGCGGGTGCAATTTTGATGGATCTATCAAAAGCCTTTGATTGTTTGAATCATGAACTGCTGATAGCCAAACTCGATGCATATGGCTTAGGCAGATCTGCACTTGATTTTATCTATAGTTATCTATCAGCGAGGAAACAGCGTGTAAAGGTAAATGGCTCGTTCAGCAATTGGCGTGAAACAAATCTCGGTGTTCCACAAGGTTCCGTTCTGGGACCACTCTTATTCAACATATATATAAATATAAATATATAAATATCAATCAATCAATCAATCAATCAATCAATAAATAAATCAATCAATCAATCAATCGATCAATCAATCAATCAATCAATCAATCAATCAATCAATCGCCTCTAATGGACCTCTGACCAACTCTCACTAGAGTTTCTTATCTTAACTGTTCTGGAAGAAGCTGATACAGTTTCTTTAGCAATCATATGAGTGAGTTTAACTTCCAAGCAAAACAACTAGCAAACAAGCGTCCCCAGCTTTAAAGAGGTAAACCTTCCAAGTGATTTGAAAGGGCTCATATCGGTGCGTCCTTGGCCCCCTTGCATTTAAGCCACATATGAAGGACATTGCCAAAGTTGCCCGATATGGCCGATCCATTGTGGATATGGATAGTGCCCATAATCAAGGACAAGTGAAGTAAAAAACCTAAACGAGATCATTTACAGCCGTTTCATGTCAAGTGGACTTTATAGATTTAGCAATCTCTCTAATAGGTTCACTTCGCTTCGTGTCTGAGGAGAGTCCTTGCGGAGACTTTATCATTGTTTCAGGCCCTTTACTGTTATTCTGCAATCATCAAATCTTTGTAAAGTTGAATCTACCTATACTTCCAGTGCTCATAATACAGAATGAAAAGTCACAAAAATATTTGGATCTTTTCGTTTTTAGCTAGAATTCGAATCATTCAAATGTGTGAAGTATTCTTGGTACTATAAATTTTCAAAAGTAAAAAGTTTTATCTGGCTCAACCGGTATGTAAGAAAGAGCTTATGTAAATAAATCAAAGAAGGATTCAAGGAAGAGGGGCCAAGGACCCTGTACAAAAATACTTGTAACAAGCATATTTTCAACTTTGCCAGATTCTCATGTACGTGCTGGTAGGGAAATCTGGCATCGGTTCACGTAGGAGTCCTGCGGGGGGGGGGGGGTACACAACAAGTTGCAAGTGCGGGTATGTGCCGCCCATATGGGTGGGTTTTTGAGTCCAAAATTCTCTAAATAAAGGTCCCTTTTTGGCTGATTTTCATTAAACATGGGTTGATCAATGGTCGTCCAGAAAAAGTGGCAAAAATTTGTCAAACTGGGTGGCTTTCCGCCAAAATTCATCATAAAAGTGTGTATGACGGCAAGGTTCTCGGTAATTAGAGGAGGATACCTTTCTGAAAACCGGGCGGCAAACCCCCATCCATCCACAAGTAATGTACCCACCTCCCGGGGTAGAAGTAATCTCTATTTGCTGTGGATATCTCAACGAGTGAACCAAATTAATGATTGTCTTCAAGAGGGTAGCCGACTGAAAACTCAATCAAGCAGGCTTCTGTCCTGAAATAATGGCGTCAAATTGTTATACAGTACAGAGCTCAGTACAGAGGTGCAAGGGGATCCACTATATATTAACATGCCCCTAGAGAACCATATTCCTAACATCCAAAGGAGATTAGAGTAGATGGTCACATAGCCCCCTTGCTTCGGTAGCCTGGCAGTCATTTTTTCTAAAAGTTTGTCAAACTATAGATTTAATGACGATATGATGTGCAGGCACACGCTTGAAGTTCCGGCAAGAGTGAAATTTGAAATTGCATTTCCTTCCTTGATCATTCAATCCTCCCTCCTCCTCATGTTTTTTGGAGGTCAGGAAAGATGGGTTAGAATTGTAGCTCAGCTGGTCCCCTTTGGTGATATCTCTTTATTGGGAAACTCCAACAAGTGGAAGATATTCACATGGCAAATAGTCTAACCTGGCTTTTAAAGAAATTGAACGAAACTCTTGAGTTCCTAGCTAATGCAAACTTCGAAATCATATTTGCTTCCTCCTTGTACGTTTTTGTTTTTAAAGGCAGAAGATATAGATCAAAGTTGTGTTGTGAATTTGCAAAAATTGAAATTAGAGTTACTTAGCATACCTTTGTAATGTTGGTTACTTGCAAATGCCTCCTTACTTTCATAATATGCGAGAAGTGGAGCCGCATTTGCAACATCTCCATACAGCACGAAATATCGGCGACGCCATTGTGACTTTCTCCATGATTTATTAAATGGAGGTGATTTGGTAAGATATCCCTCTAGAATAGACGTATATGAAGCTTGCAAGCTGGACATAGTTCGCAAAGACTTGGGCAACAGCTGTACGATTATCCATAAACCATCAGCGCAGTGAGGTTATGTGTTAGCGTTGGCGTAGGTTATTACCCTGAACTGTGCCTTTCTTCACAAGCTGAAACCCTATCTTGTCTGCCACGAAAACAGTCTTTTTTAATAAATGTGATTCCGCGTTCCAGAGTAAAGGTCAAATCAGTCAATTCACAGGGATCAAATGCTAATAAATAGTACAAAAGTCTATTTTTTGTATGTCCTTGCTTGGAATTCCTTCACTACAGGGGCATCGACAGGAGGGGCGCAACTGGTTGATTTTCCAACGAATAATGACGTCAAAGCAGATGACGTCATCCTGCGCACACGCAACTTTCCTAAAGATGTTCTATTTGACGTCACCTGCTGTCAAATGTACTACAAGAAATGTCAATGTGTAGACCACCGGACACTTTTTGTCAATGTTTTCACTTACTAGAAAATGCACCAGCTATATTAGCACGCAAGGAATCAGATAGGCAAACCAATAACCCACGAGAACATTTCTAGCTACACTCGACGATGACAGCCTACTGCAGAAAGCATATAATGAAATTTTGACGATACCCGATGAGTCATCTGATTGGAAGAACACTATAAAGAGCATCGTGAAACTCCTTGGACTGAAAGCCTTTTTGATCGCACATATCTTTCAGTACCGCTCAGGTTAAAGAAGTTAAAGGCAAACTGTGGTCCACATTCATTCATCAATGGAAAGAACAAATAAGTCAAGCTAGTCCAGAAAGTGCAAAGCACAGTAAACTAAGATACTGCAAGTTATTCATCACAAGTTGCTAAATGGCGAAGTACCTCAAAGCCCTAAAATCCTTCAGAATGCGACAAACGATGACTATATTTCGATGCAGTGATAATAACTTATGCATTGAGACTGGTAGACACAGAAACATAAAACTTGAAGACCGGCTTTGTACAAAGTGTGATAACCACGTTTTGGAGGACGAGATTCATTTCCTCTAAGACTTAGAATGCAAAGCGGGAAAAGTGCTTTGAGTCGAAGATCAAAGAGATCATTAACTTACATATAGAAAGGAATACCCTCTTCGGGCAAATACTTAGTCTGGGTGAAGATCACATCTCATCGCTAGCGAATTACATAAGTGAGGCTACTAAAATGAAACCAGAAATTTTTTTTATAAGAAACTGGTTTATAAGAAACTATTACTAAGATGGCCAAAATTTTAAATGTCTGAGAAGTACTAAGAAACTTTTCAAACTTAAAAGCATGAATTTTATAGCAAATAGATCGTTGAACCTTTATTATTGGGCAATATATATCTAACCATTTGTGTTTTCAACATAGTAGAACATTGTTTATTCCTATATGATGTTTTATCAAGAAACATATCTGCAGCAGTGTTAGCGACCACATTGACAATTCATGCATTCAAAAAATAAGAAACCAATTAAGAAACTTTTAGTACTAAAATGGACAAAACTTCATGTTAAATTAAGAAACTTTTAGTATTATGGCCTGATCCTAGTTTCTTATAAAAAAAAAAAACGTGTTGCCACTTGCAAATTTTTTCTATTTTACCTTTTAATGTTTTTGTTCTTTTGTTGACAATTGGTATGTTAAACCTTAGTTGTAGTTCTTTTCGTTTTTATTAGTAGTTTAGTTTTTAGCCATGTACCATAGGTAAAGTGCTGTATTCAACAAAAGAATTTTTATCGATTTCTATGGTGTCAAAGGGAAAGGCCTGAGAAATTTCAGGAAAAATTTGTCAAGTCTAGCTTTGTGACTCTGCGCATGGCACACACACCATTGTTGGGAATTGTGCTGCACAGTAGCCCGCAGTGCTCTGGCCTGAGTCTGGTACCCTTTCTTCTTCTTCTTGTTGTAACGACGAAGACGAAATGTTTCAGACTATGACGTCATAGCCTCGTGACCAGATCTCGAAACGAGAACGAGGTGTAGCGGCGTTGACAATGAGAGATCCGGGTCGAGGAAATTCCATGAGTCTTCGAACACGTTCTTTCGTCTTCCTTTCTTTGCCATTTCAAAAGACCGCCAAAGCCGAAGCGAAAGCCGAAGCAAAAGATCGCTTGTTCATCAAAATGATGGGATCCATGAGTCAACAAGATGATCCAGGGTAATTTGCTTTCTTGAACGCTATTTTTTTGATGGACCTTGTCTTTTTATAGCTGTCATCAGCACGCCAAAGTGAAACTCGGCGAAGTGGCCTGGTCTGGCCTACTAGCCAAATGCCAAAAGCCTGTAGTTAGTTAGGGCTGGTTTGGGCCCTGAGGTGACGACCAGACGGCTTCCTTTGCCTTTGGGAGGAGGAACGAATAAAATACTGAAGTATACAGTTGAAAATAGTTCGCTTCACAATAGCTGTGAACTGCTGTGAACCATTTCTTGGCCAGGAAGTGACAGTGATATCTAGGTTAGGGGTCATCGACAAAAGATTTTCGTCCCCGTTAACGGATTTTGTCCGTTAGGGGGGGAGGGAGTCTCACCTAAATCCGTTAAAATTGTCATATTAGGGACGAAAATCTTGATAAGAAATGTTGCTTAAATATTTCACGAGAATTTGTTAGATCACGAACAAATTTTACTGAAGTTTGCAATAAATGTGTGTGGATTTCAGGTGTGAAACTTACCTTGTATCAAAATGTGCCAGTATGGAATGTTTGATTTACGTGCGCCGGACGGAGACTTATACCAAACGTTGTGTGCGCCGTGAACCCGGAGATTTATACCTAACGTTGTATTACATCAGCATAAAATCGCATTCTGTGCGCCGATTTGTGCGCCATCAACTAGTGTTGTGCGCCGGACATGTGCGGCGCACACACATTTCATTCCATACTGGAAAATGTGTTGGTATGCGACAGACATGCTAGCTAGGCCATGTCATTCATGGTGGGCCTAGGCCAGGTGTATTCCGGGCCGAGGCTGCTTAAAAGAGGCCAGAAAATTTTTGTCCGTTAACGAGGGGGGGAGGGGGCACAGCTGTTGCAATGGAATCTGTATTGATTCCGTGTCTATTTGCGTGACGATACCCCACCGCGAGAAACAAAAGAATCAGATCGAACGAAACAATGGATTATGCATAGCCTACCTGACTAGACCTCACAAAACTTCAAATGGCTTCCTCTTGATACTCGTATTCACTTAACTTTTGATGTATATAGATTCTTGATAAGTTGAGGAATTGCATAACGAAAATACCGATTAAATCGGTCCACGGGTTCAATTTCTACTTCAATTTTTGTGACAGGCCAGCGCTCAAAAAGCACAAATCGTGCGATCTCTTCATTGCGCTTTGTTTCCCTGTATCGGTATATCGTCTGCGTGAAAGCGCAGGTCTTTCTGCGTTTATAGAGACCAAAACCAAGATGGAAGGATGTGCTTCGGCGGCGCTAAATCAGATTCAAAAACACAACAAAATCAAGTTTTGTTCTGTGATTTTGCGATTCGCATAAAATTCTCTCACTTTAAGATGTTTATTTGACAAACTAAAATAGTTTAAAATGTATAGTAAACAACATAGCTTATTTAAGGATGGCCTAAACGATGATTTTCAAGTTTCAGCTTTGTTAATGGTGAGTTTGAAACTTATTTTTTTACCAACCAATAATCACCGATATTTGCGCATGTCTGTGAAATTCCTTGTTAATCTACGACTTGGGGAGAATCAAAGTTCCCAAATACTGGATGCGTAACAGCTGTGGGGGTTCAGAAGTCAACGGACAAAATCCGTTAACGGGGATGAAAATCTTTTGTCGATGACCCCTTAGCAGTCCGGTAAAAGGTCTCGATTCGTTAGCGACTAACCGATCGGTTAGCGACTAACCAATGGACTTTTTACAAACCGTTCGAGTAGTGAATCTACTAATGGATTCCTTAGTCACTAACCGATTGGTTAGTCGCTAATGAATGTTTCAGTTGTGCTAATAAAACTAGTTTTTAGTCGATTCCATGATGTTTTGCGAGGATCATCCCGAAATGCGTGTCTTTTGTTGTGGGTGGAGCCTTTTCAAGCTCGGAAAGTTTCTTCCCTTACCATTTACAGTATTTTCTGACAACCATTTAAACTTAGAAAATGAAGATTCAATGGTATAGCTTGCTGATCCTAATTCTTGCTCTTTTTATCAGCTTCTCGTCGGCAGAGTTCTGAATCTTTTAATTACCACCATGTTCATGATATATTTCTACCAAGCAGCTCTGGTACTTGCCATAGTCAATGGCTATGTACTTGCTAAGCAAGTTAGTAATCTTATGAATTGTAACTTACGTACCTTGATCATCCATTTTGCAGCTGATGCTGTTTATTTTCTCTAGCCAGTGCTTTTCTCCTTACCCAACCTTTTCGTGTAGCATGGCTTGGACCCGGTTATGAAACACGTGTAGCAACAGCGATTTTCATTTGAACTTGGTTCTCCTCTGCCCCGGTAGATTTTTTTTTCCTCCGGTGAAATGGCGTTTTTTCACATGCTGAATCCGGAGGAATATTTTCGAGCTGCGGTTTTGTCCTGTTTTCACCGCACGCACAACCTATCAAATTTCACTAACCGATCGATCGGTTAGTGAGTAGGGAATCCACTAGTAAATTTACTACTTGATTGGTTCCTTTACCTGATAGCTTCGCAAAGTGATGCTATCCAAGTAAACAATTTGTTTGGAATCTTATTTGAAATATCATTTTCAAGTTAGGATGCTTCTTGGTTTTTGGTTGATTTGTTTCCTCACAGCTAACACCATGTTTTGCTAGCAAAACAAGTTTACTTTGCTTTGTTTTTTGATTTTTAATTCCTTCCTTGATTGCGTGATCCATAAACAAACTTTTGGCGGCAAAATCTTTGGTCTCCAGTGGACTGGGACTTCCCTGAAATGGCCGCATAACGGCTATACCGTTTGGGGGTCGAAGGGCAAACGGTCAAATTCGACGCCATTTTGTTTCGGCTGACCGGATACTTTCGTTACGGGAGTGTAGGGGTTTTAGAACGAAGTTGTGGCGGGGACTGCCATTTCTATCGGGACCACCATAATATCTAAAAAAATAGGACATATAGGGTCGCTTCTCCAGTCTGCGGACAGGATTATTCAGCTGGTAATCATCATCACTTAGAAATCACGTATACAAACCTTTGAATCGCAACAAGAGTAGTTTAAAATAAGTGTTGTCAGAATATCTAAATTAAATTTAATTAACGTCTCCAAAATGATTTTTTTGGCTCCTCTTTGTCTCTTTCCGATTTGCGGCCATGACCTCCAGTCTGCGGACAAGTAATAGGTACGCCACAAATTTACCTTGAAGTGCATTATTTCAGAATGTTTCCAGCAATTTAATCATTGCTATCACATTACCATACTTTCCAAATCGCATTAGGCTCTAGGTTCAAGCCAAAATTAACGAAAGAAATCGATCATAACATCCCGTAAAATTGGGCCTAAATTGTCGCATTTCCACACAAAGTGCAGGTAGACTTGCTCCAAGCCTCGTCCGTTCATTATTTCTTGTCTGTTCGTTAGTCAGGCCACTCAGTCGGCTGAATAGGAGGCGAATTCATCAGCTCTCCTAAGGGAATTTGAAAACAAGAGATAGTCAAACAATTGTAGCGTGAAGAAAGTATCAACTGAATTTTTTATGACCATTTACAACAAAAAGTTGAAATTTACAGGTTTGTTGACAGATGCTGGCAATAGAAGGGATTCTTGGCTGTTAAGTTTTAATTTGCTCAGGAGATGGTCAGTTTTGCCCGATGAAATTCTCGACGGAAATTTCCAAATGAGCATAAAACAAAGTTAAAATGACCAGAAAAGTGCAAGGATTTACGGTCTTGTTATTGTCGAAAACCAGAGTTTTTGCTTGTTGTCCGCAGACTGGAGGTATGAGTCATTACCCTACCTTTGTTGCCGTTGGATATTTCTTTCGCGCACCCCACACAGTTCACGCGAGTTTTTGGTGAATGCCTTAATAGACCTTTTAGCTATTCTGAAAACGAATCTGGATCGAATGATACTTCAATAAATTTTGTAGAATTTTCGAATGTGCACAATTGCGATCCAAGCTCTAATGCCACTCAATCGAACCTTGTGTATAAAAATGTATCAAAATAACGCTCGATCCAGGGTCCTTTGTAGAATAGCTAAAAGGTCTATTACTGAACATGAAAGCCCTGCTGCTGACTTTTCAAAGCAGTAGATTGTCCATCATTACATAGACTTTACTTATCTCTGTAGAGTCTGCACACAGGCTACCCTGAACCCCGACCATTTTAGCAGTGTTTTTCATTAAACTGTTCTTCATCTTCAATTCATTGGGAATCCATATATATATAGTTTAATAGTCGAGTATCTACCAGTATCAAGCTGAAGTGCATTGTATTTTTCTGAACTGTAGTCAGGTAGGCTGTGTATTCTCTTTTGTTTCCTTTAGTCTAAACCCTTTGTTCCCTTATGGCAGAGTTTCATCATGCAAGGAATCAATACAGGTTCCATTATAGTTGTGTATCTTTTGTGCTGTACAAACTATCCGTTCCAGACTACCCCACTCCTGAATCCGATGGACTTAAAGGGAATGACATGAGATATATAGTGCTTTTCTAGAAATTGGACAAAAAAACACCTAATCCCTGCATTGTTTTCTTGGCCCTGCGTTCTTCCCCTCAAGCTGGATTACCAAATACAATTAGGCTATTTGCGAGCGACGAAGGAGCGAGATTACTATAGTGATCCAGCCAACCTTCTGTGATGTCCACGCATATGTTTATTGTATTGCTTTGTTACTTCTGATTATCTATTACCGCTGGTTAGTTTAAATTGAAAGATTCGCTGGCCACATTTCCTTTGTCACTACAGTGTGATTGTGTACGTGTTTGTCTTCGTGAACAATGATCAATAGTCATGATATTCTTTTGTCTGCCAAGGCCTGCCAAGATACTGTGATGGCGGTCGGGCCTATCCCAGAGAAGGGGCGACTAAATTGAACTTCCCTTACGTTTCATGAGACACAGGCAATAAGTTTGTGCACCTTCACACTACTTTCAGATCTTCCATCGACACATTTCGCTACTTCGTTTGGCCATAAAAAGACTAAGATACCAAACACGGCGTAAATGTGAGACGGATTTGTTCAATGATTCAACTTCACCCAACGAAGCGAAGCTTGGCTTGGTATGAGCCCTTGACCCTTGAGCCGCGTGTGGTATCGATACGAGACATTCACAAATGCTGCACAACAATAAAATCGACGTCATTCAGTGTTAACATGCAATCACATTTTCAACAGGATTAAGTCAACACAATAAGCAATAATCTGTTGAACCTGCGTTCAATACCCTCCTTTACCTTCATAAAACATGGAATACGGAATAATGGAACGAACAGTTCCACTTCAAGGGGACAGCAGAACATTCATTTACGAATTTAGTGTGGCTTTATCTGAGTTCACAAATATGAAAGAGTGCGAGCAGTTGATAACTTATAGTTACTTCTAGTTATTAACCTATGCTATCTCATCATTTAACTCAGGTTATTGCCCCGCGCCGAAGCGGGGCTTATGTAGAACAACGCACGTAAAGAGAATAAAAGGTGCTGTGGGCTCAAAATCTCGAGGAATTTCAGCCGGTTTGCCATCAGAAAACAAATCTGAAAAACTAGTTTTTCTTGAATTTTCAATTTCATCGCGTAAGTGGCCAATCATGCGTCAGGTATTACAATGATCACTCTGGAAACTGGTCAGACCAGTTCCTAAAGGAAGTCTCAGAGAGCAGCAATTGTGAGGGTGTATTGTCTTTTCGATCATGAAACAAAGGCTATCATGTCTTCCCAACTGAAATTACACAACAGAAATATTTAAGAAATTAGCTGATAAGAAAAGTATTTGTACTTCGTTGCCACTGACGTCAACACTGTCTTGCGATAAAAAAGGAGGTTGCTTTGGTTCGCTATCTTCAAAACACGGAATGGGGAACGGGGAATGAAACTGCAGTCAGATCAGGGAATCAAGGCCCGGGGAACTTTTCGGATAGTTTTCTCTTGAAAAAGAAAAATGGAAAAGTGGAAGCAGAGAAGTTTTATCTCTCTTAACTCATTCATGACTTCACTCTGATCAAGTCGAATACTGGGGAAGGCAAGGGGCACTATAGTATTTACTATTGCTAGTTTACTTTAACCAGTTTTTTGAGTAAGCAAGATTTGCAAGCCGTGAACCCAAACAGAAGTGATGATTTAAATCTTTACAGCAAACTTCATCAATATTCAGCAATATTAGAAAATATTCTACAAAACTTGGCAAGTTCCCTTTAAACTATTCAACATGCAGAGTGTGAAGTTTGCAAGTTAGACAAAATTTAGCATTTTTTTCTAATGAAATTTTTTGTCTCTTCAGGAAACTGTTTATTGGTGGTTTACATCCAAGTACTACTGAAGGTATGTATATGTTGATACTCTACCAAATGAGAAATCTTCTGACTCCTGTTATGAGTCTGCTTTTCCATTACTCCATTTTCTAACGTAGAGCAGGGGCGGATCCAGCAAAATTTTTGACCGTCTTACAAGCGAGCGCGAGCAAATCCAGCGAAGCCTCGAGCGCGAAGCGCGAGGAGTTTGGGGGTCCAGGGGCTACGCCCCCGGAAAAATTTTTGGGGGCCACGCCCTTCAGATCCTCGGAAAACGCCCTATTTGCTAAATGAACTCTAAATCCTGTATAATTTCCTCAACAGTAAAACCAGTTTTAGAGGTATCAAATGATACGAAAAAAGGATAAAAAATGCGGGCTCCGTATTAGGGCATTTGATCATTGCAATGCCAAACTGATGTACCATCTTTGCGCAATTGTTCGGGGTCTGCAATCAACACTAGAATCTTTTGTAGAAACATTCATGAGTGACTGAGTTATTTTGTACAAAGCAACGCTGTTCTTGACAAAAACTATCTGATAACTAAAACTCTTCGAGAAGCTTCAGCTGCAATGTGTTTCTTCAAAATTTCTGAAGCAAAACATTTCAACTTGTTTAAGACTGCTTCTGGCAAAGAAGTGCTTTATTCAAAATGTGTTGCTGCTTACTTTCTAAACCCAGCTCTAACCCCAGACGAAGCTATTAGTTTCAGATGAACCAGATCTTATGCCAAAGGCCTGTTATCATTCAAAACGCAACCACTGTGAAGAAATTTACACTCAGCTCGACAGGAACTGTTATACTGATGCAAAATCTGCATTTTCTAGCAGAAACACCTACAGCATGATTATGGCTATGATTTAAATTGCTTTTGTACTATCCTAAGACCAAACCATAAAAGCCTTTGCCCCAAGGCATTGTCACAGTTGGTTGGTAATAACCCATATTCCACAAAAATAACTCTGCCTCCTGTGTTGAAAACTTTTCAGGGCCTCAAGCTACATGCTAACTGGATAATTTACACTTATATCAAACAACTTATTCCCATCATGAAAGACAGAACCACTGAGCATGGTCCTCAGAAAACAAAAGGTTTTCTCATTTGCAAATATATCAAGGCAGTGGATAGGAGATACATAAAATCAGAATGAAGGTAAAGCCAATATAAGATTACAGAAACCAAATAAAAAGTTATTAGGCTACTGAGAAACTGCACTGACATGCATTCCTTCCCTCATGGTCCTACAATGTATGATCACTTCATGTGAAAGTCTTTAATCCAACCATTGAAAATGATTTTTGATTCAATTTATAAATAATTATGCTATTCAATACCACATACTATAAGGAATAGTTGAAGAATATAAGCAATTCTTTACTACCCTTACAGGGGGGAGGTATTCCAATATTCATTCATACAGGAATGTACAAGGAATGCACACCAGTTTTGAGGAAGATTTTGGCAAGAAGAAACTTCTAGGAAACTAAGAAGTTTTATCAGGATGGGGTCAGAGTCTCATTTCATTACAATTTCTGGTCATGTTATGTTTTATGTAATTTTTGATGCTATGCAATGAGCAGAAAACCATTTTACTGTTCTGTTTTAGGATAGACTATTATTTTTCAGTTATTTCACAGTGAAAACACATAAAAACGTTGTTGCAATCTGAGATTGGGTTTTGACATTTTACACATTATCTGGCATTGGATGACAACAGAAATCCTTCTGGTTACCTCAATGTGATTTATGAAGTATCCCTGTTGGCCCTCCCTTATTACCCATTTAGGTATAAAGTGTATCATACCTTGCAAAAATATTTGTTCAAACAGTTTGTAAATACAGCCTGACAGACATGACATCTATCATATTCTACAGTCTGGCCAAAGAGCCTGCCCCAAAGAACCATTCTAATATGCCAATACCAATTCTAAAGCTAAAACTTGTCATGACTGAAATCTGATACTAACCCTTAAGCCTGACATCCCGAACTTAGCCTTGACCGTGCCCCTGTCCATAATTGTCATATCCCTAAGGTTGAGGTTTTAACAACAACAACAACATCTGATTACTGGCGAATTGAGATCATAGATCATTTGCAATATTTTTGCTTTGCTACCCCCAACCCCACAGGATTATATCATTCAAATCATCCAGAATAAGAATATTCAAATAATGAATTATCTAGCTGCAAAAATGCTTGTACCTGGATGAAGGCAGAATCGGTCTTATAGCGCAAGACAGCACACTGCAAGCAAACAGCTTCATCTTTTTGGTGACTAGGCCCCCTTCCACCATCATCCGCACCACAGCAAGGCCAATTGGCACATTTCTCCTGTAGTCTGATCAGTGGTTCTGTTTTAAAGTCTTGAATGCCAACACCTTTATCAAATGTAATGACAGCTTCAGTTTTTCCAGGCAAACCCATCACTAAATAATGCAGCAAGTCCTTTTTCGTCTTGGCGCGGAACTGTTGTGAGAAATCGGTGAGGCCTGGCTCGAATGGGACTCGCAGAGGAGCACCAGAGGAAAAGCAGTGCAACAAACATGAGCCCGTAAGACGGTGTTAAAAAGCCTACCATCGCCTCGACCATCGTCCAAAAAATTTCCCATATGTTTCCACTGATTTTTGCGAGGTATCTGACATACATCTTACCTACTGTCTTACGAGAACAATACCGTCACGTGACAGTTTCAATTTTGATTGTTTCAGAGTGTCCGCGCATGTTTTAATTTATTTCTACCGTCTTACCAATCATCTTTGGCCATTCGGTCTTACTTTATTGTTCACTAATTTATGCAATGAGCTGAAAAGAATAGGTGGCTGTTGGCTGTTGGCATGGCAGGGCGTTGATTTGCATAGCAACGCTGGAAGCAAAGTGAGGCTGTTTCAAAAGGGAGAATTGCGTTGCCAAAACTTTAGTGAGTTTTTCAAGGGATGCCCGTTGGGGAGGGGGCGAAAGCAAAATTCATAAATTGTTCTCCTTTGCAGCATTGTGCAACAGATATGCACACAAATCAAATGTCTATGAATCAGTGATATAAATCACTATTTTCATGGAGATTCAGATTTGGGAATTTGACCGTCTTCCGTAAGTACCGTAAGACGGTCTGGATCCGCCCCTGTAGAGTTTTCAAATCACTGCATGGTAAGAAAACAGAGGTCTTCCCTTACTCTTTTGATTTTTTTTCACTTCCTTTGTTTAGACTAATTGTTTGCTTTGTTTCTGGCACCTCAGTTATCATTGTTAAAGCATTTTGAATGACTCGGTTTTTAATTTTTGCATTTAAAATGATGTGTTTTCTAATTTCTCCATTTTCAGATTACCTCACTTTGAATAGTGTTCTTAAATTTCTCTCTCATACATTCCATTCCATTTTCATTATGCAAATGGCGTAATGGAAACAGGGCTCCATCTTTACAGAAATGGTCTGAAATGTTTCAGTGAACTCTCAGTCCTGGCCGTAAGAAATTTTAGTGGCGCGGTAAATCACGCGCCTTGCATATCGAGGCGCGTGATTTTAAGTGCTACATTTCAATCCGTGACCAAAGGGTTTTGGAGGTTGAGGACGAAAAAAGAGTATTCAAGCACTTAATATTACAAAACAACACTGGAAATGAGTTGAAATAACGAGGATCGATGTTGTAGTTTGAACGGTTAACATCAACAGAAACAATCGCATTCTCCTTTGTGTTCAGACGCTTGTATTTAGGTCGTTTGATGATGAATGCTTTTCCAGGTTATTACCAGGATGGGTGGGCCAGGTTATTACCAGGATGGGTGACCACCTGGAAACACCCGGTATCGTAGGTATAGCACCTCACCAAGGTGTAAAATTGGTACCTCGGTGATGAAGGCAATAAAAACATCAGAAGCGCTAACTGTAAGGCTGCACGCTGTGTAAAAAAAGTACACCCAAAGGGAGATAAAAAAATGCCTGAGCTGAGGGGGTAATGGAATTGTAAAGCGCCCTTGAATATTGAATTATAGTAAAGGCGCTATATAAAAGCAAGAACTTTACTTTTACCTTACTTTACTTTCCATGTAGTTACTCCGTATCACTGCGGTAGTCCTGGGATGAAGGGGAACTGAGTACCTTCGTTTCTTCCACATCAAATCATCTCCACATCGTATTTATACATTGAATTTACGACCAACGGGGTCCATAGATTCGGAACACATGCACCCCGACGTCATGTTTTGTCTCCATGTAATCTGACCTTCCTGTGATCTTGTCCGAATTATAACATTATGTCATTGCCACGGACAGGAAATTCTTGGATTGAAAGCAGCTATGATTAGCAGCACTTAATGAATCGAGCACCAATACTTTATTTCAATTGGATAAATTAATTTATTGATTTCCTTTCTGCAAAAGGATATCAGTTTTCAAGAATATCCAACACTCATACAATATCCAGCACTCATTCCAGAATATCCAACACTCAACGATAAAAGAGGATGTGCGTGATTTTGAGGCAACAAGACTTTAGGCGCGTGACAAACCACGCCTCTCCAGGGCAAGAGGTGCGTGATGAGGCGCGCGTGCGAGATCGCGCGCCACAAACGGCCAGGTCTGAACTCTTATTGGTTTCAAATGTTTCTTTCAAAACTCTTAGCTGTTATAGGCTAATTGGAGTCTTAGATTTACAATGATTTTCCATAAACTAGATTACAGATCGATTTGTAGTGGAAAAGGTATGCCTTCATAAATTGAGATGATGGATTCAGTGACTGCTTCAACCAACATAGTCACAGCAGCTACAGTATGCATATTCTGTGAATAATCATTTTGATGTTTGTTTGTTTGTTTTTTTCAATTTGTTTTGAGTGGGCTTGTCAGGATTTCTAGCTACTGAAAGCTAATTTAGGCCCACTGTGCATGCCGCATCCAGGCATTGGACCCCTAGTTTAACGTTCCTTCCGAAGGACGACGAGGTGAGTTGTGAGGTCAGACCTCCGAGGTCACCCATCCAGAGTTCTGACCTCACTCGACCAAGCTTAACTTCAGTCACCTGACGAAGACTGTTTAAGCCACTTGGCCACTCACCCTGTGATATTGACATAATGTTTGAAAGTAATGTTTACATATATACATTCATACATACGTACATACATACATTTTTTATTTCTCAAAGCAAGTTAAAAAGCCTGGCAACTCAAAGGAGCAGATGTAGACCTGCTATAAAGTGAAGGCTGAAGGAAATAACTATTATGTCATGTAATTGATAAAAATTTAGAAATTGCTTATACAGTTCTTGAATGCTCATATGTTTGTTAATACCTGTTGTCAAACACTGGGTTCTTTATTTCAGAGGCAATGAGAGATTACTTCTCAGGATTTGGACAGGTCATTGACTGCAAACTTATGATCGATAATGTGACCAGAAAGTCAAGGTAGATACAATACAAAATTACAGTTAGCTTTTTTGGTTGATTCTATATGTTTTATGCTATTTCAGTAAATATCCACCTTTGACTCAAAGTTAACAATTTAGGGGACAATGATGGACCAATGAAGAACTCAAAGGCAATGCGATTGAAGTAATTGTGAAAAATAAGATGTTTCTTCTAGAAACAATGACTGCTTCCCTTTCCAGTCTCCTTTAAGTGATTGAAGTTGATTCATTTGCCAGTTGAGTAGCTTTGTGTGATAAGTCTCTAGATGTGCAATTAAGAAAGTAGTAAAGATTTGACACCCATGATGGTGTATAGATATGTTTGACTGAGAGCGGCAACTGGGCATGCATGCATGAATACTCTTAGGAGCCTCCTAGCTCTCTGCGACAACAAGGGCAAATAATCTTTCAATAGAGCCGAACCGGATGTTTACATTTGCACGTTAGCCAATCAGATGTGACCATGACGTCACGCAAACAAAAGAATCGATGTGAGAAAGTGCCCCTCACATATAGGGGGTCGTGCACGCGACTATAGGGTAAATTCAGGAAAAAAATACATTTTTTAACTCTGTACTAATATGTTTAAATTTTCCTCGCGGGTTATTTTAAAAGAACGCGTAAATCCAGAGAAAACGGCTTTTGAGTAAGGCCTATCATTTGGCGTCTTGATCCCTAACAAATAAGCCCTTCGAAAACAACGCTAATTCATATCAATGTCTTCCTATTTTCTAAATATCACTGAACATACATTAGCAAGCGACAGCAGTTTGCTTTCAACAGTACCAAACTTCTATCACGGAGGCAGTGGCAACTCAAAACTTCGCATTTTTCCTACACGAACAACATTGCATATCCTAAATCTGTGTGAAATGGTATGAAACGCGATAGATTTTCGTTTCGCTCTTAAAACCTTTGCATCTGAAGTATCTTTAAAACTTTAATCTTTACTTCTTGCTGTTATCATCCTAAAATATCCAATCAACCTTCGAGTTTTCAAAATTATGCCGTTGGTTAAGTGAAACGTTATGTTAAAGCGCTATAGCATCTACTACCAATTGCAAACCCGCTATTGATCTCTGAAACGCTGTATTTTGAACGTAAGAATATATGTTGCCAAAGGTATGAGAAAGCTTCGCTTGTTTCCTTTCTACTGAGAGTTGATGTTTCAGCATTTAAGAGCAAAAGATATCACGTTTCAGTTTATAACACCAAAATGAAAAGTAAGGGGCAAGATTGTCAACTTCGAGAGTACAGTCCTTTTAACAGATCTACCTAGGGGTGCAATAAAGCCGAGGAAACCCACCAATTTCCCCTTTAAAAACTGTAGCTTTTAGCTAAATGTTGTCTCCTGTTAATTAAAGGTGTTTGCAATTTCTGAATTTGGCTTCTGCGATATTTTGGACTCTACACTTATCGTTCTTCTTGGAAACTGCTTGTAAGAAACTTGGGCTTTGGGCTCACTAAAAAACAAATGAATGTAGTCTACCTAGCCTATCTAGTTTATGCAAAAAGCAGAAGATAGGGAAATATGACTGTCAACATATACCTGGTTATTTCCTTGCAACCTCATTGACAGAATGGCGTTTGTTGGTCCAGTATGATTCCTCAAGCAATTTGCTAGCCAAATATCTGACTTGGATAAGCCTTTCTGCCAAGTATGCAAAGTAATGCAGATCAAGCAAATCTCTACTTGGGAAGCAACAGAATGCTTCACCGAGTCCATACGGGTCTGGTACACTTGTGGCACTATCTTTGGTAAGGTGAGTCCCTTCAGTGGCTATTTTCAGCATTTCTTCTGAATCTTGGACGCTTTGGTAGACGTTTTAGGAGTAACCAACTTTAGAGCAATCCTATTTTACTCAAAAGCCTCAGCTCACGTCAGGTCAAGTGTTTTCCCGCCACTCCAGATTTTGACCAATGACAGAAGAGGGCTAAGGTCAAGCTCAATAATTGATGAAAAAAATTGGAAATTGACGACCATGTTTATAAATCAAAGTTTATTTTTAAATCCAATGAAATCGACAAAGTGAATCATTAAAGTTCAGCAAAGAAAATTCAGATATGTGGTGTTGCTTTGAATTGATCCCCTAGGAACGCAACGATGAGGGAGGAGCTGAGGTTGGTATCATATGCTACCCTTTCTGTCGCCACTGCCTTGGTAATGAAAGTTCGGTACCCTTTAAAACCCAACTATTGCCTTGTTAATGTATTTTCAATGATATTTATAAAATAGGCAGATATTGATATCAATTTACGTGGTTTTTGAAGGGCTTATTTGTTAGGGATCAAGATGGCAAATGATAGGCCTTACTCAAAAGCCGTTTTCTCTGGATTTACGCATTCTTTTAAAAAAACCCGCGAGGAAGATTTAAACATATTAGTACAGAGTTGAAAAATATATTTTTTTCCTGAATTTACCCTATAGTCGCGTGCACGACCCCCTATATGTGAAGGGCACTTTCTCATGTTGATTCTTTTGTTTGTGTGACGTCATGGTCACATCTGATTGGCTAACGTGCAAATGTAAACATCCGGTTCGGCTCTATTGAAAGATTATTTGCCCTCGTTCTCTGCGACAGATCCCCAAATTAGGTGACACTTAATTTTTCTTGGGCTTTTCATTCTTGTTTTATCATTTCAAAAAGCTTACTGTCAATGACATGAAAACTAACCTGACCATATGACTGGGCAGTCGCAGGAAATTCCCTATATGCAGGGTGTCCCAGAAAATTTGTGCCCCGTTTGCCTGAAGATTGTGACAAAGTGGCAAAAGGTCCTCACCATACTTTTACTTGATGTTGCTCTTCAGATGTTCAATTAAAGTTTGCTACCATCCCCAAAAAAAATTGTTGAGAAATGATGGAGCTATGACTTTCAGAAGGCCAAATTTCCTTGATGACTGAAACCAGCGGTCGGCCATTTTGTATTACTACTTTGCAACGGTAAACAGCTTAATGGATAAGCTGAAACAGTAACCTCCAATTTCATAGCTCTCGTGAAAGTTTCAGTAATCATCAAAGAGTCCAGCTATTTCTTACTCCACAACCCTTGATTGAATGTCAAAACGAAGACAAGGATCCCAAGATATATGATAGACAACCAAACGTTAATGACAAACATATAGTCACGTTTTGTTTGCAGGTGTGAGGAGTGTCTGAATTCAAAATCTTTTGCCCTCTCGTTTCTTTTAGTTCATTGTCTTTGGTAGTAAATCAACAATTGCGTGTAACAAATTAAGGAAGAAATCTATGTAGGGAAGGTGACAAATTTAATTTGAAACATAATTTTTGTCGAAACCTTTGATGTTTTACTACTTTGGGAATTCTTATCTTCATTTTTGCATTCCATCAAAGATCGTGGGGTACAAAATTGTTGAACTCTCTGATGATTATTGGAATTTTCATGAGAGCTATGACATTAGAGGCTGCTATTTCAGTTGATGCATGAAGCTGTTTATTGTTCAAAATAGTAAGATAAAATGGCCGACCGCTGGTTTCAGTCAACAGGCAAATTTGGTCTTCTGAAAGTCATAGCTCCATCATTTTCCAACGGATTTTCTCTGGGACAGTGGCAAACTTTAATTGAACATCTGAAGAGCAACATCATGGAAAAGGTTAGTAAGAATCTTTTGTTGTTTTGTCGCAATCTTCAGGCAAACGGGGCACAATTTTTCTGGGACACCCTGTATATGTCACATCATACATGAAATTTTGAAAATATCTTTAAGTCAACCAAAAGTACACCATATCTTGTTGCATTTCAAGAAAAATTCATTCTCTATATAAAACAAAACAATAAGATCACGTTAGATCACAAAATAACTTGATAATCCTTGTTGCCTTAATGCCCAACTCACATTATTTCTTGTATCAAGTTATAAATTCATCAGCACCTGATATTTGGCATCTGATAGCTAAATGGGATGTTTAAAAGCTATAGCTACAGTATATATATCACTAACTGTGAGCCAACAAATGTCAGTTGCTCTGCATCTATGTGCATTGATGGTTATGTTTTGGAAGGTAAGGAATGCAGAACAAAGCCAGATTCTCATGGTAGGAGCCTAGTTCCAGCTTCTTCATGCAGGAAATCTAAGTCTGAGTTTTCTCTGATTGCATGAAGAAAAATAATTTTGATGCCCTGTTATTGTATGTATCCAAACACTTCTCCTTGTGAGATTACTCAGTTATATCATTTTATACAGTTTCTGCTCTGTCAAGATGTTTGTATTTTGTCTCATAGAGGGTTTGGTTTCATCACATTCTCAGATGCAAGGGCTGCACAAGATGTCATTGATAAAGTGCCTCATATTTTAGATGGAAAACAGGTAACTTCTTGTAACCAGACTCATTTGCATGCAGTGCAAAGATTTTTGATGTTACGATCTTTTGGACAAAGACTTGTCCGAACATTTATTCTACCAAATACTGTATGGAGTTGTCAAAAAATAAGACTTTTGCATGAATATTCCCATGTGTAGTGTGAATTGCATGACAATAATTGGAACAAAGACAAGCAGCGAACCAAGTCTGTAGCATGAGGTGAAAATTTATCTTAAAGATAGAAATTTTTCGAAAAGCATGTTTTCAAAAATCCAAAGTTATTGTCAGTTGTTGAATCAAATAAAAACACAGCAAAATCTTCAAGGTCTGTCATGATTCCATTCTCAGTTTTTGCTGTATGATTTGAAAAGAATACAAATTAGAATTTGTCAAGGATACATGCCACTCCTCCTGTTGTTTTGTAGCTTAGTTTTTGAGTCAACTCAACTGCTAATCGGGGGGGGGGGGGGGGCTATGAACAAATACACTGTAGAGATTGTTTGATCTTTCAAATATCTGCAGCTGTTGCAAAGAAATTAGCAGTGACAATAAGCAGTAAGGGAAGATTCGCAGTTCAATTCATTGGAAACTGTGCCTGTATTTTATCGATTCTCAACTGCAGTTAGGTTTGATTTATGCCTGTACAAGAAACAGCAAAAGAGCTTTACTGATTGACCATTCTGGAAGCTTGGCACAGAAGTAAATGTTGAACGGTTTATCTCGCGTGGATGAACTGGCCTGAGTGAACCAAGAATAGTCTGAAAATAGACCCCTTTCACAATGACGTCAATTCTTTTGAAATTCTTCCAGGAACATCACTTGCCTCGATTTGATGTTGATTGAAATCTCAAAAGCGTGCATTGCTCTCAGCAATGCACAAAATTGTTTTGTATGTGTAGTTGCAACATGATGATATGATGTAGATTTCTCGCTGCACAGGGAATCACACCTTTTGCCTTGAATTGAATGTTATTGTGAAATGGGTCTATTGCTATCAAAAGCCCCATTATTTGACCTGTATTTGCTGTGTTGACAAATTTCAAGGAGGTGATTTGAGACAAAACAATGCAGCAAAATAGCAAGGGCAGGTTGGCCTATAAATATTATTTCCTAACCAGATGGAATACATTTCTTTGCCAAGCATCCTTGAAGCAATACCACAAGTGATTCTTAAATCTATTGTCATTGCCCCCTCATCAAAAATTGATTGTTCTGTGGTGGATGTGGTTTTCTTCAAATGTCTGATTTCCAGTTGCCTTTCAAATGACTAAAGATTTGTGATGAAAGTTGTGATAATAGTACAAATGAAAATAGTCATGCAACTGAACAACATGATATCCACATCTTTGTCAAGTTGAGCTCTCATGAATCCCCAATAGGAATGGCCAGAATTGATGCAGCTATCAAAATGACTTAGAACCAGACTACCCATTTATGGATTTAAAGTGCCCATGAAACCAGCTCCAATATAAGGGTCCGTGTAAGTCCATACAAGAAGTGATGAATATGAATATAAACAAGAAATTTGTGAATTTTTGCCATTCTGTTTTAGAGGCTTCAACAGTGAATTTTTTAATGTCAGTAGGGACTTCAGGACATGATAAGGCTCTATTCCAAAGTTAATAAGGTGTTTAGTTTCATTGAATCTAAAACCTGATGTAAGTGTGCATGAATGATTCAAAGACTAGTGAAAAATTTCGGAATATTGATTTGTCCAAATACCAAAGATATGTATATATACCCGGTAAGTCAGAAAAAACGTGGGGCGTTTGGCGGACCGTGACATCGAATTTAGCCATCCGATTGCCGTAAACAAAATTTTTCTATGAAGCCAAAGGTCTAACTTAGATCATAAACCTTTTCCCATCGAAATCGGTCATTTGATGAATTTGTTAAAAAATATTTTCTTTCGTAAGACTTTGTATGGGAGTCTTGCAAAATGGTGAAATCTTTTTCCAATCCCCTTCCGCATTTTATCTTGGCAAGGTTTACAGGTACACGTGGTATTATCAGGGGAAATTGAAATAGCCAGGACATACTGTTTTCTCCCCTGGGATGTCTTATGATAACTTGCCCTGAGTGAAGAACATATTTGAAAGACATTAATAATGTAGACTTCGTTGTCTTGCGAAGAGGTTTCTTCAAGCAGATCAACGTTGAGTATATCGCAATGGGACTGCTTGCAGACAACACTTTTCCCTAAAGCCTGGTGCACACTAGGTCCTTTGAGTCCTTAGAGTCGTGCATCAAACCCCAAGTCTTTGTATTTTGGGTCTCTCAACACAACCGCAATGACCCAAAGAACCAAGTAGTGTGAACCAGGTCCAACTATTTCAGTATCCCCTGATAATACCACCTGTACCTGCTACTCTGGCAAGGCTAAAATGCTGAAGGGGCCTAGCTAAAAATTTCATCAGTTTGCCAGACTTACATACAAGGTCTTACGAAGAAAATATTTTTTAACAAATGCATCAAATGACCGATTTCGATGGGAAAAGGCTTATGTTCTAAGTTAGACTCTTAGAAAAACGGAAAAATTTATTTCACGTAAATCGGATGGCAAAATACGGCGTCACAGTCCGCCAAATGCCCCACGTTTTTTCTGACTCACCCGGTATGTATATCAGATAAATTTCACCAAAGTTTATTGTTCAGAAGTTTATCCACCAAGATTGTGTGCTTAATGTAGCATCAAAGCTCCATCAGTCTGCTCTCTATTAGTCCTCTGGCCCCTCCTTTCTAGTTTTTAATTAACTCCTCTCTATGACCCCCTCTTGAGTCCATACGTTTTCAATCATTTAGCCATTCAGTTTGAACAATAATCTAGACATTGTCAGGGATTGAAGTTGTAGTGATTTTACAGTTAGCCTTGTAATTTGACGTCACAAAGAAGTCCCTCCTGGACTCTCAAAAATTGAATATGCCCCCGAGGGGATGCTAGGACTTTATTGTTAATGTTACTTTGGTTGATCATACTGCTGACTAGCTTGAGGCAAGTTGGCTGGCTAACTTTAGTATTATTGTAAATAGATTTCTCTTTCGTTTTTTATCATAAATTGTAATTTTATTTGATGGCAAAATATACATACATACATAGCTTTCCTCAAGTTAGCCCACACTATCAAACTAATCTTGACAAGCTAGGCCCCCTTCATTAAGCTCCCATGGAGTTGTTTGAATTTCACAAAGTAGTGAATTTTACATTATATAGTTTATAAATTCTTTGTGTGGAGACCATCATGCTTTTGTATTTCAATGTTATACTTTTTTGGGGATTACTACAGGGTGTCTCAAAAAAATTGTTTGACGTTTGATTAAATATTGAAAAATAAGGACAACATGAACAGGCTCATGGAAAGATAACCCTGTTCCTAAGATTATGAAATAATTTTAGAGACTAAAATTGTGCAAATCGGTTAAAAATTCACTGAGTTACGAGCTCTCGAATATAAAAAATATGCGATAGCTGAAACCAGAGACCCCCCAGATTACTTGTATTGCAAAAAGCTCGAAGACGGAGGTAAGAGAAGCTTATCCAATGTCATACCTCTCGTTGATATCAGAGCAAACCAAATACGACTTCTAAAGTAAATTATTTCTTGTGATCATTCTCAAAATTCCCTAACATTGCATCGGTCCAAAAACAGTGGTTCAAAACAAAATCGGCGAGAGGCTGAATCTGTTTCCTCAAAGCATCCATATGCTTGACAGTTAGGTTATCGAATACCTGTGTGAATCCCACTTGTTTCGCCCTGAAACAATTGAGAAATAACAGAAACGACGGCCTATGGGACTTTTTCCAAAAAAGCCATTTCGAGGCCTCTGATTTCAGCTTTCGCACAAACTTGAACTTCAAAAGCTTGTAACCCCATGAATTTTTATCGGATTTGCAAGATTCTTGTGTCAAAAATTAATTTAAAATCTCAGAACAAGGGTGACTTGACCAAAGGTCCATTCAGCGTATCGTTATTTTTTAGTATTTAATCAAACGTCGAACAATTTTTTTGAGACACCCTGTAGAATGGTGATATGTCATCCTACATAAACAGTATATTTATAAAAGGCCTGTTTAATGTTCCTCCCATCTACATGTTCAGTTTTATAAGTGAAGGTATTTGCTGATTTATGGTATGTGACTCTTTTCAAAGATTGTTTTCATCTGATCTCAAGTTATTTCAAATTTTGTGAGTCAAACTTAGTTATCGTTTCTTTGCAGATTGATCCTAAGAAGGCAGTACCAAAAGGACCAGGACAAAGCATGATATTGAAACAAATGGTTAGTCCATTTGTGCCATCATCTAGACCAGGGGTATACTTATGCATATTTTGGTCAGGAACACTATATAAGCCTTTTTTTTATAAAGAGACAGCTATGGATTTGTTCAAGGTGGCATTTATTTTTATTGCCCCAGTGTTGCCTGGCTTTCTTTAAGTGTTAGCTGTGGTGTCGTAGTGGGCAAAAACTGATTGATCACTTGAGTTTTCCATCTCAGTATTTTGACTGAGATGCCAGATGGTGCTCATACAGAAGACTTCACAATTTTTGTACCTTATTATCATTCTATGACCTCAACCACTATCCCCACACAGATTAAAACAAGGACTCATTGTTTTGAGGCTCAAACACAGAACTTGACTTTTTGCTTTTGTCTTTGTCATGTCAAGCAGTATAACCAGCATTCAATCTTGATGTAAGAGGCATCTAATGAGTAACTCTATAAGTTAGCACTTAATTGCTTCATCAGTAGGATGTTCAGCACCTTTGTTTTTGTTGAGGTACAAAAAGGATATGCAAGGTTAAGTCTGATTCATGAGTGGCATCTTTATGAGTCCTTGCTTGAACTGTTGTTAGGTAAAGGTTGATGTAGCAGCATATCTAGGCTGAAAATCACAGGTCTAGTTACACAAAATATACAATCCAATTTCTAAAATGTCTTTAACCATTGTTCAGTTAGAGGCCCTTCACATGAGAAATTTCAACTTTTACTGAGTTCAACGCAGGTTGGGTTCTGACAGTATTGCTTATTATGCTTTGCATTTAAATGAAATCTCAATGCGGGATGAGATTTAAGTTACATGATATGAATGTGGTTGCAAACAATTGGAGCAGGAATGGGAGCCCCATTGACAAATTTGAGTGACTATGGAAATTTATAGGTTTGATCTCCTTTTTTCATGTTCTAATCTTTGATTTCAACAGGCCCCAAGCTCAATTTTTCTATTTACGTGGACAGTCCAGCCTATGCTGAAATTTCTGCACAGATTAAGTTGCTGTGTCAAGTTGAGCTCCTTTTTAGTTTCAATGTGGCCTTCTTCATGTAAAACCGATGAGGGCTTACAGTGAAAACCCACATAAAATAACTTGTGATTTTCCTTTAGCAGGCTGCATTGGTTCTTGTATGCATACCGGGTGAGCTAAAAAGGTTTACGCATCCAGCTGGCTATGGAATAAAAAATACGTCACCGATATTCAAAAATAATGTTAGTCTATCAGTCAAAGGCTAACTTAGATGAGAAAGTCATTTTTGGTAAAATTAATATCAGCTAGAATCAGTAAGGAATTTGTTGGGGAATAAAAAATTCCATGTTCCATTCTGGTCCATGATTTGTGTGGGATTGAGGTTTAATTTGTCAAATTCCAAAACAGAATTTTCGTTTCAATAGCAAGTAAACTATGGACAAGAAGGGAATGTGTAACCCTTGTTCCCAAACATGTCCCTTACCAGCATTTTCTAATTTCTGATTCTAAATGATGAGTGATTTTACCAAACAAAATTTTCTCATCTAAGTTAGCCTTTTACTGATAGATTAACATTTCAGTTCTGAAAATCAGCCTCATACTTTTTATTTTCTAGCCCACCAAATGTGTAAACTTTTTATTTACTCACCCAGTACGTATTTGATCTGTTTCAGGAAAAAAGCCCCAATGAGTTCTTAGATCAGCTCTTATGGGGTTTGCAGCAGTGATAGTTTCCTTTATGTGGATTTTTACTGTACAAGGTCAGCCAAGCTGTGGATTTGGATTTTCGTCTGAAATGGCTTCTGTGGGCTTGGTTTTGTTACAGTCTTTCAGGAGTCTCCTGCACTAAATATATCTTTTGAAACCATAGGATAATTCAGAAATATACTACGACTTTGTAAACGTTTCAACTTTCATCTTCAGTAACTTCCGTATTTTGAAAACATAGTTATTGCCAAAAATATAGGTTTCTCAGGGATGCTGCATCTATAGTTTTCTTATTCAGACTGCTTTATTGCAGGGAATGACTGGCATGGGACCTGGTGGGCCTGGAGGACCAAGAGGCAGAACAAGAAACCCAGAATGTAAAGTCTTTGTTGGAGGTATCAGTCAGCAAACTACTGAAAATGAGCTGAGGGCCTACTTCTCAGAATATGGAAACGTAAGTGCCTTGTCAGAGCTAATGCAGTGTGAGTAGTGTCCAGCCTTTAGCAGTTGACCCTTCTAGCATGTTTACCAAAAAGTTGTCTGCTTGGCTTGGCTTACACTCATGTCTAGGCAGGAAAAGGAAATATGTTGAAACATGAGTATCAAGGTGTTTGGCAAATCTATTAAAACCCAAGTTTAGCTTTATATTCTACTGTATATATATATATATCTTCTGGGACCTAGATGAATCCTTGGTTTAGATTAGATATGTCAGTGTAAGTTGATCGGATGATTTAATGTTTATGTTATAATTTCAGGTGATGGAGGTTGCCATCCCACTTGACAGAAATACTGGAAATATAAGAGGTATTTATTAACTTTTCACCATAACTGATATTGCTCTCAGTCCTTGTTCAAAGTCTTCAAAACCCATTTCATTCTTCATGTCCTGTGAATTTGCTGATTAAGTGTTACATGAATTTTTTATGGCCAACCAAATTTTACTGGATTTTGGTTGTTGCAAAAAGGCTCTTAAAACTGCTTCTTGCCAGATTAGTTATTGCATATCATTTGCAAAGATGCCTACTATACTTGAGGTGTCAACAGTTTTCACAAGTTGCACATTCCTTGCAAGCATTTAAGCTCAAAGAATCCATCAATCATACATGATTAATTTCAAATTATTGCAAAGATTTGGAAACCAGTGTGATCTTATTCATACACTGCTATGTCTAATCCATGTACAGCTTAAGAAAGTATCATACTACAATTTCAGTTGTTATTTAGAGGCTTCAGGGACTCTCCAGGGTAACATTGTATTGTGCATTGTGCTTTGTTATAAGTAATGAGAATTTTTAATATATATGTTTGTTGCTAACTAGGGCACAAATATATTGTTCTTGTTATTTTGTATTACTTTGTTAATCCTACCTACTTGTTCTAGAAGTTACTCTATCTTTTGTACCTTGCAGCTTGTAATAGTCTTGTTTTCTTTTCTTCTACCAAGCTGTGCTACACTAACTTTCATGAGGTATTAAAACCTGCTCAGCCTTCTCAGTTGAAAGTTTATATCTCTTTCCTTGGTTGGGTGTGGCCTGTTTTTAACTTTCCTACGTAAAGTAAAGTTATTTTGCTTAAATGAATCCAACTATCATTTCTTGTCCAGCTAAAGTTTGCTTGTCTGGTAACCGTTCTCGTTGCTTTTAAAAGGTTTTCCATATGTTAATTATGCCAGTTGATTTTAAATTTTGCCTGTAGAATAGATATAGTGAGGAATATGTTGTTATCAGAATGTTTGACAACATAACAGTTGTGATTTTGTAGTTAAATTAAATAAAATAAGTGCTGTATTTGGGTAACTGGTTTGTTGTACCTGTAGTGTATGCTGATCAGTATTTGCATTATTTTGATCAAGCGCTGCTGCTATTAACTATATGGATATATCTTAGCATTTGATTTGATGCTGTGTAGATTAATTTTGCCTAGATTCTATCTAGTCTTGATTATCTTATCTTATTTTAAGTAAAGGTAATTTGATTATTTGTCGATGTTAAAAGCAGATTCCAGAGTTTACTGGTAACAAGTTTTGCAGTTTTGTTTTAATAATTACATTTGACAAATTTTAGCTTAGGTTAAGTTGGTAATTGATTTTTTAGGTAATGTCTTTCCTAACTTGGATTTGGCTGAGAGGTTTTAGCTATTGTTAAGGTTATTAAATTGAGAAACGCAAAACACGCATACAATTCTTAGAACTGTAGTGTTAAAAAATTCATGCCAGTTTTCCCAGTTATTCGTATTCATATGCCATTAATTGTAGTTTGTTTGAAACTGGAGAGTTTTGTAGCAAAGGATAGATTCATGCATGTTGACAATCTTTAACTTCCTATATGTCTTTAAATTAATTAGTAGATATTTAGAGGTTAATGTTAGATTTATAGAGTTCTGATATATAATGTTGGTTGAAATAGTAATCAAAGTGTCATCTACCTTACTGGCTTAATTAATTCAGGCATTATGATATTTATGACAGAAAGGCATAAATTGAATATGAGGTTTCATAGTGTATCACACTTATCATGCATGTAAAGTTTGAAATGTAGGAGAGTTCTTATAATTTTGATGTGGAAGTAATGTAGATTTATCATCCCCATTGCTTTATCTATAGAGTAGTTCAACATCTGTTTGTAACGAGTCCCAGTTGTTTGGCGCTTGAAGTCATTGAGAAAGCCACTTGTCTTCTTGACAAAAGCTCAAACGTTATCAGGAGGAAGGACATCAATGCGCTATTCAGTCACTGCAATTTTTGTTGAGTCTTGAATTCAGTCAGTGAAATGCAAGCCTTATTTGGGTACAAGAAAAGCAATATAAAACAAACATTGTGCATTTACTTTTCCGTCATGAATTGTAAGATGAAGCTCACACCATTGAAATTCTGCTCAGTTATTGATAAAACGAGAAATATCGCGGAATGAAAACACAGGAAGATCTTTCTTCCCCGCACTTATCATTAGTCTTGCTCGTCAGTTTCATTAGAACAAGTTTCTTTCTTTGACTAAAAATACCGAAAAAACTTCTGTTGTGTTGGATCATTACTCAAACAAAATTTTAAACAGTTCAAGGCTTGAAAAATTCACAAACTGAAGTTGAAAAATTCTTGTTGATGTTATACTTATTATCCCTAGTGCCAGTTTTACCATTAATGATATGCATTTATCTTTAATGTTGGCTTTACCATCTATTTAATATTAATCTATACACTTATTCTAGCAGGTATTATGACAGCATCAGGTCAATTACTTTAATGGGCTTTGTATGTTGGTATTCAACTGTTCCCTTTGATAGCCACTGAGATTGCTACTGTGCCAAATGTAGGATGTGTTAAGTACTTTCAATAGGGCATCAGCAAAGCATTTTCACGAAGTTTTAAGCATGTTGAAAACGTTTCAAATCAAGGTAACGGATAGCACTTATTGACTTTTCACGATGATTCATCACAATTGGGAGTTGTAGCTCTGACCTCAAGGCAACTGTAGCAATTGAATTCAAGGAATTTATTTAAAGATTTTTAATTTTTTTGGAGCGGAAGGATCAAAAGCCTTCACAGGTCAATAAATATTTAAGATTTAAAATTATAGAAAACTGAGCTTCTTTAAAATATCGAGCGTGAATGAACCTAATTCATAGAGAACAGTGTCTTCAATGTACACGTCCTGTTTAAAGATTCGAGACCTGTACATATGTGATGTGTTATTAATGTTTAGTTATTTCAACAGGTATTGACGAAGTAGATGATTATCTAATTGTATTCTTATCATAATTAATTCGTTAGGATTTGCATTTGTTGGTTTTGACAACTCTGATACAGTTCAAAGACTCCTGAGAATACATTTCCATCAAATCAACGGAAGAACGGTGTAGTGTAGTTTAATTATATCTTAATTTGTTTATGTTTATGTGGCCAGTCAGGTAGTTACAAATATTTGCCCTGGTGCAGATTCAACTGAAACGAAAGCAATTTGATTAAATATCTCGAACACGCTTTGCAAGCGGATGCTTATATGAATTGCCAAGTTTAGTGCGGAATGGTCCAAATTAACAGAAAACCTCATATGACTTGGGGATTGCTTGTTCTTTTTGGTAAATATGACTCGGCTTTACGATCAGGTGGCAGTTGGTTGAAGCAAGGTGAAGGCAGCCAAGCAAAAGATGAAATGAAATCTACCCAATGTTCATGGCACTGAAAGAATGGTGTCATCTTGGAAAGCCAACGTTTTGATCGATACATGCAACGATGCACAATTTAACATGGTCAATAATTCAAGGTCGAAAGTACCTCCATTCTTTCATGTCCAGACCGTACTGGAACAAATCCTGTTTATTTTGTTAATAAACAATTGGTCACCACTACCTGCCCATCTTCGCTACCTGACTGGCTTATTGTGCCTCTTTTTATTATCTTATTCATCAGTCTCAATTTGTGATAATTTTTGTACGGTATCTTTAGACGAGTTACGACTTGATAGTTGATTAAGTTTTTTCCTATCTGTAAGCAATTTGATTTAATGTAATGCAGATCTTAGGAGGCATTTGTTTCATAGTGAAGTAGCTTCTCGGTATGAAAGTAGATTGAGCAGCAAATTTGTTGCAATTTAAGTATATTTGTTAAGAACACTGGGTAATGCAAAAGCGTACTAAAATTAGTTGCAATTGGCTTAACTCAAGTTAAGAATCGTCCTAATTTTAGGTTTTCATCATATGTTGTTCAGAATTGAATTTTCAATTTACGAGCTGCCCCATGATTTAGATCTTTCTTGTTGGGCTTCATTTAAACAAGCAACTTCGTGGTATTTTTAGGTCGAAGTTAAGAGTTGTGACGAACAGGGCACTAGAGCTCGACAGCAACAACAAATGGGTCTCAATGGACAATTTATGGGTGGAGCTGGAGCTGATTTGACAGGTATACTAGTACTTTTTCAAGATAGCGCAGTCTTCAAGAAGTTAAAACTCAGAAGCTGATATTCAGATTTGGGAGAGGGGGCACTCAATGCGTAACCAGTTGTTTGTTTTCAAGCAGTGATTGAGAACCATAACAGGTTGTGGTGCGGTGGTGTGCTCCTCTCACTTTGCAGCCTTGAATGTGTTGTGGCGCAGTGGTGTAATCCTCCATCACTTTGTTGTCAAAACATTCATCTGGACAGGGCTTGATACCCGGTAGAACCCCACCACTAAAGGACCATGACTAGGGATCGTGGACTCAATTAGGCCTGCTCTACTTCTGCAATCACAATCCTTGGTGCTAAAAACGCAATTCACCTTCAGTGCTAGAGTGAATATTTCTGCGCCAAGTTGGATTTGCTGCAATCTCCACTGCAACAGTTTTGATAATAATTGAGATGCTAAGGATTTCACATTCCCAGAATGTTGTTTCTTTGTAAAGACAGAATGTAACTGTGAAAAGAGAAAGAAGTTAGTCTTTTTGCTTAACAACAAAGGAGAATCCCGGTAGCAATCCACAATATGCTTGGTTCCTGTGTGGAAAATAAAGGAAGTCCATTGTAGTTTACTCAAACGGCTTTGCTTTTTCCATAAGGACAGATAGAGAACGTATGCCAATAGGGATGTCAAAGTTTTTTTGTATTTGGAATTTTGTGATGTAATGTTCTTTATTTGTTCTCCCCTGAAGCAGCTGCTGCCTTTGGTCAAGATAGATCAGCTGGTGCGTTTGGCCAAAGTGCCTATGGAGCATATGGCAGTATGATGCAACAGGCTGGTTATGCCCAAGCACCAGGAGCAGCTGCTAGCCCTTATGCTGGTTTCGGTAGGTTGTTGAAAGTTTCTTCTTCAAACAACGTGATGACACTATGTTGACTTGCCAGAATCCTGCTTTAGTATTCAAGAAGTGTTAGAGCATATATTTTGAGGCTCTGAATTAGTTATTATTATTATCATTATTATTATTATTATTATTATTATTATTATTATTATTATTATTATAGAGAATTTTCTCATAAAATCTTCTGTTAATTCATTCGTTGCAATGTTATGGCGTTGCTTCGTCACATAACAACCAGCAGGACTTAATCGCATGTTATGGCGTTCGTTGTGTTGGTTTGGAGGACTCTAGCTCGCTGCAAAATTCTTATCCCGGCCATTTATATACTTATAAAATCAACAGCAAAAGTGCAGCATGCTTTATCTGGCCTACCTTCTTCTCAAATGGTTTCAATATCCATATATGATGAAGTGTATGGAGGCTGAAGTAGAGCAATACATTTTGTTCAAGTATCAGTGCCCGCATCTCATCGAACCTTAGTGTGTTTAACTCTCTTGTTTAACAGCTGTCACTATGTTTAACAACTTTCTTGGGTAGGAAAGCCCGCAAGGCTAGATCTATCGGATGAATAAGTGATCCCCGTTTGAAAGGCCACGGCGCCCTAGATAACAAGACGATGATATTGGCAGATGTATAATTTAATGGCAAATCTGCTTGAAAATTTACATGAGATGAATGGGCTGTTCCGTTCTGAAATTATAAAGGATTTCTCCAGAAAGCGTCTTCAAGAACCGTCAAAACGTGCCAAGAATCACGACCAAATTTCCTCTAATGTCCAAATTTCCAAAATTACTGACTTAGGGCCTGTTTACATGAAGTGGGCCAGCCCACCTAAGTGGGCCAGCTCACTCAGGTGAGATGGTTTTCACGGGTGTTTACATGAGTTGGGCTGGCTGGCCTACCCCATTAGAAATCATTCTCCTACAACTGCTTTAAACTTGTACCCTCGGCAAAGCTGTCCACTAAATGTGCTCCTTTACTCCTGAAGTTTCTTCATTTCCATTCACTTTGCTGCATTGGAATCAAGCTCAAAGATTTGATTTTTTCAGCCATCATTGATTCGGTGTGAAGTAATTACTGTTTGGATGCCAATGTTGCTTGCGCATGCGTATGTCTGTCATTTCTATCCCACCTCAGTGAGCCAGCCCACCTGACCGCATTTACATGCGCAAGTCTCATCCCACCTGACGCGGATCCCACCAGCCATTCTCACGGATCTCACCTAGGTGGGCTGGCCCACCTCCCATGTAAACGCAACAGGAGATTAACAAAGGACTGTATAGAACATGCAGATCTCACTCAGGTGAGCTGGCCCACTTAGGTGGGCTGGCCCACCTCATGTAAACAGGCCCTTAAGGCTGATTTCCACTCAGTTGAATTTTGTCAAGCGAACTGAATTTGACACAATAAATTGCTACTCACGCGTAGCATTCTATTCAAATTCAAGCAACATTTTGACACGTAAACAAAAGATTTCCTGTCCAATCGGAAAATTCTACTGAGTGTAAATCGGCCTTTACACTGGGCCTTACAGCAATGACATCGATATTCTTTAGGGCGTGCTTTCCACATGGGAGGTCTTCCGCCTGGTCTGAATAACCTATTTAGGGGAATTTCATTCTCCCAAGCGTACAAAATGCATTAAAGACCCATAGCTAACCATGGTCCTTTGTGCCCCGAATGAAAAGCAAGACAAACGGAATTTAGGCCAAAAGGACTTTCAGATAATGCGAAAGTCGACTTTGGCGCCACGAAGAATCATGGTTAGCAATGGGTCTTTGATACTTGAGTGTCTGCATTTACAGGAAGGAAACCGAGTAAATGTTGCTCACTGTTTCACTCGTTTTGAAGGTTTTGGAAGGGGCTTTTATCTGAAAGTCTCCCATATCCACGGGAAGGAATGACCGATTAAACCTGGGTGAATTACTGATCCTAATTTAACATATTGGCAATGAGACAAGGCAGTTTTCAATTTCATTGCTTTGGTATTCTTTGAGCAGTAGCCTTTCAACGGAGAATCAGTTTTTTTTACTCATCCCATACTACGAACTAAGCAGCGCTAATCAGACTCGATCAATCCTTTTTTGTCAAATGATATGAAAACTGTTTGATCTTCGATTATAGCAAGCACATCAACAGCATATCCAGATCCAACTGCATATGGTCAGGCTGGATCAGCTCTATCAGGTATGATGGTTCTCATGTTTTAATTCGTTCAGGCCCTGCAAGCTATCTCTCTTGGAAGTAGATTTAATTGGCACTCGAGAAAGTAAAATGACGTTTTTGGCGTATTGGTTGAAGAGCGTAAATGAATAGAATGTTCCTTGCTCATACTTAATAAGTTACTTGTTGATGAATATAGCAGTCTTGTTTCCAAATACAGCTACTCTTGATTTCTTCATATATGTTGTTAGTGGAACTATTCCGGAATCATAATAACCCTAGAGTCTGAAATAAAGGGTGTGGCCAGAGAATGTCTTGTCATCACGCATGACATTAAAGGGAATTGGCATAGCTAAATCTCGCAGCCGCTATAAATAGGCTAAAAGACGCCCACAAATCCATTGTTTCTTTAGCTACACAATGCTGCCGGATGTCTCAAAATTGTCGTATACAGTAGATTATATTTTTGACCTGGCTGTATGTGAAGAATACCAAAAACAAGGTTCAAAACCGTAAAAGCAGAAGTAAATGGAAACTGTTAGGGACATGAATTCGCATTTTTCAAATGTCTTGAGGCTCGAAATCAATCATTGAGGGTATATGGCTGGAACACGGGTTTCCTTGATGGATATGTGTAAAGACTTAATAAGCAAGGATTGGTGCTAATAGATATAAAAATAAAGTAAAGTTATTGCTTTTATATAGCGTCTTTACTATAATTCAATATTCAAGGGCGCTTTACAATTCCACTGCCCCCTCAGCTCAGGCATTTTTTTCTCCCTTTGGGTGTATTTTTTACACAGCGTGCAGCCTTACTGTTGGCGCTTCTGATGTTTTTATTGCCTTCATCACCGAGGTGCCAATTTCACACCTTGGTGAGGTGCTGCACCTACGATACCGGGTGTTTCCAGATGGTCACCCATCCTGGTAATAACCTGGCCCAACCATGCTTAACTTTGGTGATCAAATGGGAACCGGTGTATCCATGGTGGCAAGTCGTATATCACAGAAAGTTATGGACATCATTTACACGATTGCGGTAGAGGTTTTGGGTCAGTGCTAGCTCGGAGGATTTTTTTTACAGTTTTAGACTCTGTCCGACTTTAGGAAAGCTGCTGGAAAGCATTAACTGATTTTTGAGAGGCTTGAGAATTTACACTAAGTTGATGCTGGAAGCGTTAGTTATTCCAGTGCTCATGTTTCAAATAATACTGTCGTTTACTCATTTGATCATTTAACTTCTCACGATTTTGATCTTTCAACATGTGCAGTCCTATGCTCAGAAAATGAATAGTTCGAACGCTTTGAGTCCCATTTTAGCTTTAATTCTGTATTTAATTAGATTTTGCCCCCTTGTATACAGTTAACGATATTTCAGCGTATGGTGCTGGTTATGGTACAATGTCAGCAGCTGCAACTTCGCAGTATGGTGTTGCATCAACTACTGCTATTGCTGGACAAACACCGGGTGCTGCTGGAGCTGGTGCAACTGCTGCTGCCGCTGCTGCCGCTGCCGCTGGTGGTACTGCCACGGCAGCAGACTACGCTGCATTCAACCAAATGTATGGTAAGCGTCATTTTTAACCAGCTTCTCATCAAGTTTACTTTAGGCTTGTCAATGTCAGCAGTCTTTTGGGCCTATTCAAACATGCCATCTATCCAAATGGAACGTGAGGTGAAGTTTGGAGACGTGTTATCGAACTACTGCAAAATATGACAAAACGTTGTGTCACTTTCAAGGAGGATAGAGGTGTTATTTCCCTTTCTATTTATCACTTGTCAAAAATAGAAGAGATTAGCATTGTTGTTAACAATACAAGGAGACTTTCTCTTAAGATTCCAAGTTTTGATTCAATAATGACGAATCAGTTATCGTCATTTCTGGATAAATAACCTCTTGACTGTTCTCAAATACTTCACATCTTCTCTAAAGGTTCCTTGCCAATGATTTGTTTCCATTTTGATCATGCCTTTGTTTATAAGTGGAGGTCAGATTTCTGCCCAAAATGAATTTCTTTCCAACAAGTTAACTTGTCTACCAAACTTTAGTTGGTGATGGAAACTTATTTATTTACCAAGTCGACAGGCGAATCTAAAATACTGCCAGAATTTTCTTCATTGCACATTACGTTTTGATAAACGGTTTGAGTAGGAGTCTCATGGTGGCAAAGAAGGGACGTGCAAAGCAAAAGCTTCGGTAGAAATAGAATTCGTTTTTGCTTGTTTGAGCGCTGGAAATGTTAAGTCATCGTTCAGAATGATCTTTCTGCAATACCGAACAATAGGGTTAGAAAATATTTGCTAATGGTGATGTACAACGCGGACTACACTAAGTGATCCCCATGGTTCTCGTCTCTAGGTTTTGGCAACTATCAACAAGAGGCTTCAGCCTTTGGACCAACTAGAAGTGTCACCGGTGATCTTACCGCCGCATACGGAACTGTCGCAACAGGAGCATTGGGCGCGGCATATGGAGGTGCAGCAGGAGACGCGACTGCCGCTTACGGTGTCGCGGTCAGTTACGCTGACTCATCTGCTGCCGCCGCCGCCTTTGGAAGAGGAACAACTTCAGCCACTAACAACAGAGCATATCATCCGTATGTTAGATAAACACCGGCATGGACTGCCAGAACATTTTAGTGGACATAAATAGATTACCTGCATTTATGCATATCTATGACCCGTATCGTAATACGAAACTCAGCAGCAAGTAGTTTGGCAGTACTGGGTACAAAGCTATATGTTTTGTTGTTTTAGCTTAGCAAAGGATTTATACGAAAGCAGATTAATACTTTTCTCAGCGAGCACTGTCTTCAAGCAGTGGTAATTATGCCAGTACTTTTGACGAGGGTAGGTGCTGCCAAGACAACTGCAATACGCAAACTTACATTGGAAAGCCTGTCTCCTGTCTTCTTTGATGTATGGTTTATTTGTTGTGGCAAGGATCGCGAATATTTTTATTTGGGTAGCGCGAAGCTTAGGTCAGGATTACTTTGGCCCGTTTAGGCTGATCAAGCGACAGAGTCCAGTGGCCAGGTGTATGGGTCGGTCAAATAAGGCGCGCTGAAAAGCTTTACGGACTGAAAGTTTGACATAGAGCATTATATGTTTTTAGGTTGGGAAGACAGGACAAAGCCTCACTACTAGGGGAACAATATGCTGAAGAAAAATAGCTGGAATTAGTATGAAATCTAAATTTGCTAATTTGTATATATCTAATTTATATTAGGGCTGTGCATGTAGTTTAGAAGCAACCAAAATCTTTTATGCATGCTAGATTTTCGCACTTTTGTAAGTTAGTGAAATAACTGTTGGGGAATCTTGCAAACTTGGCTAGCTGATTTGGGATGAGAGGGAGAAGCAAATAGCAATTTGTTCCTCTAGTGTTGATAGTTTTAAGCACCAGTTTAACGACATAAGTCTTCCTTCGCCTTAGGCTTAAAGCCTTAAACGGATAGTTTACATACTTGATGGTTCGTTATTGTTATACTACTCATTGATTGCCGCAAAGCTACTTCTGGTGAAACAACAGATGGCTTTCTTTGATATTCAAGACGAATACCCTTGAAGCTTTGTCAGCCCTACGGAACAATATCTTGATAATTAGGACAACGTATTTTATAAACTCCTTTAAACACATTTTGAATAAAAAATTGTTTCCAAATAGAATATTTGTTTTATCCTATCCATTGCATTCGATGAATTCGCAAATAGGCAAAAGGATTTCGAGGTTGTGTTCCATTACATTTCTAATGCATTTCCAACCCATTTTTACTCCAGTGTGGATGAAGCTTTGAGATGCATGGTGATTTAATGTACTGCAAAGGAAGCCCAACCCTCCCATATTTTACAGGCTAAAATATTGCACAATGGTTGCCACTATGGATCAAATGTAAGATATAGTTATGATAGAAGATAAAATTTTAGATGACGTAGAATAGTGGATTATCTAAACCTGTACAGTTTGTGAAGCTTAGATTCTCGCCCAGACTGTTGGTTACGAAAAGTAAAAGTATTATTTTATCAAATCCATTTTCGAATAAGTGTTTCCTCGCATTACTAGCTCTCTTAAAGTCATGTTGTCATTGAGAAGAGACGATTTTGAAGAGTAGCCTTCAATTTTGTTTCAATTGCAAACTTTTAGGTTGAAAGAAATTTGAACAAAGTCCTTTACAGAGTCTTATAAGAATATTATGTTTTGTTATTTGTAAAATTCTTGTAATTATCCAGTAAGTTATTGTAACTTGATTAACCAAGCAGCGGTTCCTTTAGCATATTGGACTTCTACGATGTTCCTTTCTCACGTAATCCCAACCATAATTGATCGCCACTTGGTCAGCACTTGATCGAGGCGTTTTGAAGAACTTATGAGCCTGAAAATCGTACCAGAATTTTACTCAGTGAAAATCCTCGCAAGGAATACCCCATTCATACTGCCAACTAAAACCAACTTAAACTAAACTAGGTTATCGATTGTGCATTTTGATTGGTCCATCCGACCAATTGAATACATTTCATTGGCTGAAATCTAACCTGGTTTAGATAAAGCTGGTTTAAGGTAGAAGTCTCATTGTTTAGAGCGACTGGGTTTGGGAGATCATTGTAGGATGCAGCAGTTATGCGATGCCTGTTCACGTTACGCATAGATTTTTGTAACTATTTGAAATTCGTCGCGAGCATCCTAGGTGTTGGGGAAAATTCGTTGTGCAAAGTCAGTGTAAGGCAAAGTGGTAAAGGAATTGGCAGAAGACACAGGCCCTGTCAAATGGCATGGTTGAAATTTGGCTGGAGAAGATGGGAATAAAATATTTTCGCCGATTTGTGATAAAACCTCTTGATGAAACCTCCTTTCAAATTTGTACCTTATTTCGCACCATGAAAACTTGTGCATGAATTCAAAAAGTAGTATAATGCAGAATTTTCCCAAGAGTAATGCCACGTGATTTGACATGTGTGAACTACCCTTGGCAAATTTTTTTCGGTCCACATTGTAATCGAAGGGGCATTGAATTTTGAACTAAAGACACTGTGGTGGAAGGACAATATAACAAGAAAAACTGGAAACATAGATATTTGGCGTCCTGGGTTTGTTCTTACGACAATCACTACTGTTATTACTATTGTCTCTCTCCCAGAGTTTCTATTGTTTAAGGTTTAGTGCCACATCTGTTTTGGAAAGGCCATAACTCCTAGAAACCATGAGATAATTAAACCGGCATCCAAACGTGGGTACCTAAACAGCTGCGAGTAGATTTCTTTAAAAAAAATTGGGAAAGTCTGCAATTTTTTTGTCCAGGTTGCGTTGTATGAAGGTAGGTAAAATTCAGAAAAATCTTCACCCGTTTCTTCTGTCTTCTTCGCCTATTCGCCGTCTGATTGGTCCGTGAAAATTAGGCTAAGAAGGTTTCCGGCCATGTGCCATGAGCAAACCTCGACTAAACATTTTATTCCTATCTTGGCGACTGCATTGATTCGGAACTTACACTGCGATGTGTTTACATTCTTTGCAAGGGGAAACAGGCTAAGGGGGGCCAGTTTTTCAATTTTAGTATTTATTTCAACAATGAGCTGATTTTTGGCAGGCACGGTGGTAGTCGAAAACCTGATATATGTTGCGTTACCATTCCCAGCGCTGATTTTCAGTTTGTTTTTTTTAAACGAAGAGATGTTTTCAAAGACTATATATAGACCATGGCAATGAGTTGCTTCCTGTGCTCTTTGACTTGATGATGGCGCTTCGGTCAACAGAGACTCAATAATATTGCTTTGGGAAACCTGGCCCTATTTTGGCGCAAACTCTGCGATTCCTAGAGTACCAATCAGATTGTGAGATTTGTAAATTACTGTTATTACGGTACGTGTAAATGTGATAGCATTTTCGGTTCAATTGAAGAATTGAAAACCACTCCCACGGGATTGGGATTCGAAGCCGTAATTCCATCATGATCCCATTGATGATTGCAAAAAATAGGGCCAGCTCTTTCACTGTTTCATTATGAGTCCCTGTTGTTGAACAAGGTTTACCGCAGGGATACAATGAACTCATCGTCATAAGTCTAGTCTGTATAATGTATCTGCTTTCAATGTTTTTGTATGACAAAGTAGCTAAACTTGCTTGTTGGTAAAGAGGTATTACGGGTTTATTATCTACTTGCATTAAACTGTAGCGTAGTTATCTGTATCTTTAGATTATGTTTGAGCTATTAGTTACAATTTTTTATCTTTGTTTCATCTACTGGTATTACGTATCATTTGCTATTATCAAACGGTATGTACTTATAGAACAAAGACGATGTTCAAAAGTAGCATTGTTTCTCTGGCTATCCACTGCACTGTGATCCAGCTCTCTAGAAATCATGGAAAAAGTGTCTAAACGCAAAATCTTTCCAATGCAACAACCATTAACCTCATTATGAAGAGGATACTCTGAGTGCAACACTCTGAGCTATTTGGAACCAAAATCCATACTATTTATATCGGACCAACGAGTGCAGAGAAGTTGCAGTTTGAAGGTGACCTAACAAGTTAGGTCATGTTTTTTTGTTTACTTTTCCGGTCTATCACTTTTGAAATGGGCCTAAACCAACTATTCCAAACTTTACTTCTCCAGTTGTATTCATCCGATTTCGATTAACTTTTTTTAGATTACCTGAAAAGTGACGGTAAAGCCTGGTTTCCATATGATCGTTAAAGTTAAAGTAAATGGGTCATTCAGTTCTTGGAAAAGCGTAGCACGCGGTGTTCCACAGGGGTCAGTCTTTGGGCCTCTGCTATTCAATATCTACATTAATGATCTTTTACTCTTTATTCAAGACTCGGATATATGTAATTATGCAGATGATACTACAATCTATACCTGCAATAAGAACCTTGACAACATAGTTCATAAGCTTGAAAATGATTCTACTATAGCTTTAAAATGGTTTGCTGACAACTTTATGAAATTAAATGCAGGTAAATGCCATTTGTTGGTTCTTGGGCAGAGATGTGACGATCCTGTTACTGTTAGGATTGGAAATGCTAACGTTGTAAATAGCTATGAAGAGAAACTACTGGGAGTTCAAATTGATAGTAAACTATCCTTCGATAACCATGTTTCCAAACTGTGCCAGAAGGCTAGCAATAAACTTTATGCGCTTGCTCGCATATCACCATATATGGATCAGAGAAAGTTGAGAACTCTCATGAGGGCATTTATTACCAGTCAATTTCAATACTGTCCTTTAATCTGGATGTTTCACGGCAGGCAGCTCAACAAAAAAATTAACAAAATACAGGAAAGGGCTTTGAGAATAACTTATAAGGATGACGAATCTACTTATAGCGAACTATTAGAAAAGGACTGTGCCGTTACTATTCATAGAAAGAACCTTCAATTACTTATGACTGAGATGTAGAAAACCAGAAATGACCTCAATCCTTCTTTTATGCAGGAGATTTTCTGTGAAAATGAAAGTCATTACAATCTGCGTAACAATAACGAATTCGTTCAAGCTAGGGTGAGATCGGTCGGAAATGGCACAGAAAGCGTCAGATTTAAAGGTCCGCAACTATGGCAAATGTTGCCGCAAACAATACGAAACTCAGGATCCCTTGCTCAGTTTAAAGCAAATATAAAAAATTGGAAGGGAGAAAATTGTCCATGCAAGCTGTGTCGCACTTTCATTCCGAACTTGGGCTTTTTATGATGTTTTTAGAAATTTGTTTTATATTTTGTATCTTTTATCCACACTTTGTAATATATTTTTAGCGTTGGAATTGATTAGCTAAGTATTTTAGCTATGAGTTATTTTGTTGCCAACGGTAAATAAATTGATAAAAAAAAGTCGTAACAGCCGGCGACGCGTCGCCGAGACAGGCTTGGGACAAATCGGGGACGGTTGCGTTAACGACGTCACCGATCAGACGGGGACGGTACGGGGACGCATCGAAAGAGTTGTGATGAGTTTAAAGCGCAGTTTGCATATGATCATAATAGTGATCGTTTCCATATGTCGCCGACTGATCGGCGGCTGTTACAATCATATGGAAACCAGGCTTAAGTGCTCGTCATTTCTCCATTTTTCTTACTTAGCCGCGTTTTTTGTTTTGATTTATTGTCATCGATAAATAACTTGTTTCAATAGTTTTTTCTGTCCCTTTAGATGAACTATTTGGAAAGTCTTTCCAGTTGTCAATTTCCATTTTTGTTCAGTGGGGTTTCTATTCCAAAGCGAGTGGATTGGCTAAAAATCGCCCTGAACCGGCATGGTGTGTGAAAATGGTCTCATGTTGTGAATCGTGACCCCCCGTCCTTTCCGCTGGACGACTTTATGAATAAAAACAGTTTGCAAATAATATTTTGATTCTGGGAACACGTTTCTGACTTGGCGACCTTTCGTGGAGTTTGAATAGGAGCATTTTTGGAATAACGTAATGACGGTGGTATGTATGAGAGGTTAAAAATGGGGAGGAACAGAAATCTTTAGTTTTTCATCCGATCAAAATCAACCATGGTCAGAGCGCTAGCCAGAATATAGACAACAGAATATAGACAAAAGCCAGAATATCGACAAATGTGTTTATTTCTCCTTTGTAAACAAACAAATTCAGTAACTGATGCTACCACGTTGTAGAAGACAACAAGACCTTTCATTTGAGCCCAAATTTATTTAATTATCTTCAACACAAGCTGATTTACCAAAGAAATTAAATTCAGTGATTTAAAACGTTCGCCTAAGCAAAAACACGTGCGTGAACCGCTCCCTCGCAATCCCCAGAATATCGGCAAAATTAGCAACCTCTGTTAGAAGAGCTCCTCCATAGCTACCAGAATATGGACAAAGGTTGCTCCCCTTCAGCGACGCCAGAATATAGGTTAATTCTCTAGAGATAACCTCCTCCGTAGCAGCCAGAATATAGACAAAGGCTGCTGCTCCGCAGTACTGCCAGACAGAGCGTCAGAATGCCTTCGGACGCTCGGACAATGTCCGCAGGAAATTTTGTATTTCGACAAACTCACAGGAAATTCATTATCTGTAACTTACATATTTTTACCTTTGTGGTGATTACCCTGGAAAGTTTTGAAGATTGCGTACTGATAGCAGTGGCGTAACTGACTAAAGTTACCTTTAGTTAAAAAAATAAGGGCCCCCGACCTCTAAAGGCCCCAAAGAGACCCCCAGCAACAAAAATTGCTTTGTCGTTTTACTGTAAAGCTGGTGCTGTTGCTATGATAAAATGACCAAGGGGCCCCGTGCCTGCATGATTTCTCACTCTAAATTAATGGAAAGCGTCACTTTTATTGCAGATTTACGCACTTTTCCGTCAATAGAAGCTTTGACCAGCGGAATTGCCAAGGGAGGGGATGGGGCATTTTTCTGTTTTGTCAAAATAGACTGGGTGAGCCAGTAAAATTTCCGCACTTTTGAACATTCACAGCATCAAGAAAATTCATAGCATCATGAAAATTCATAGCTAGGGATTTGAATGATTCAAATTCTAGTTAAAAGCTAAAAGACTGAAGCATTTTTGTGATTTTTTTCACCTTCTTACCAGGACTAGAAGTAAGAGAAAGATCAATTTTGCAAAAATTTTATGGTTGCAAAATGGCTAAAATAGGGCCTAAAACATTTATCAAATCATAAGGACTCTCCTCACACAGAACAATAAGAAATGGGCGTGTCACCTTTCTCGAGAGTTATAAGACATTTTTTTTCAAGCAAATGCTGAAGATGTTCTCAATCCTATGGCAATTTATTTCAATCTTCTTAAACATACATGTACATAAAGGTATAAAACTACAAACAGCAAAGTTTAAGAAGAGTAACAAAACAAAACAAGAATACATTAAACTAATTAAATACTGTTAAAAGTAACTAAATTTACAAAGGGGGTGCAACAATGAGCTTCTCCGCCCGAATTTTTGACAGGTTGAAAAAATATGAAGTGACTTCTTTCATGATGTACCAAGGATATCTGTCATCCTTGGGAAATGGCATTTTCTTTGTTGTTCTGTGCGATGAGTCCTTTATGATTTGATCCCGGGGGGGGGGGGGGGGTAACTACCATATATGCAGGTACGGGATGTGCCATTTTTTGGGGTGCCTTTTTTCGAGCAGAAAATAAATTTTGGGGTATCACTTTTGGTAAAATCACAAGTAGTCATGAATTTTGGGGTGTCATTTTAGAAAAATACCTCTTTAGGGTATTGATTTTGATCAACTTTCACTTAGTTGGTTAAAATTTTGGATTGCTGTCACAATTTTAGGGTATACATTTTCAATGGTCTGTAAATTTTGGGGTATCGTTTTCGCAAACATGAAATTCTTATAAACTTGAATTTACCTATACTTCTAGTGCTGCTAAGGCAGGAAGAAAAATCACAAAGATACTGCGATCTTACGGCTTTTAACTAGAATTTGAATGATTCAAATCGGTGAAGTAATCTTTTTTCTATGAATTTTCAAAAGTGGGAACTTTTTCTGGCTCACCCGGTATAATTGCAAAAGTTCGTCAAAAAATTTTCATCCAGGCTATTGAACCAATGTCTGATTGTTTCTCATTTTGATCGATTCAGTTGTTGTGATGGAGAACTGACAGGAAATTTTATAGCAAAAAGTTGTCGTCCGCAGGAAATAAAAAATTTTCTGACGCTCTGCTGCCAGAATATAGACAAAAGTCACTGAAGAGAACCGCTCCTCCACTGCAGCCAGAATATAGACAAAGGCTGCTGCTCCGCAGTGACGCCAGAATATAGACAAATGTCACTGAAGAGAACCGCTCCTCCACAGCAGCCAGAATATAGACAAAGGCTGCTGCTCCGCAGTGACGCCAGAATATAGACAAAAGTCACTGAAGAGAACCGCTCCTCCTTAGCAGCCAGAATATGGACAAAGGCTGCTGCTCCGCAGTGACACCAGAATATAGACTTCGATCAAATCAGGCACAATTTTACGTGAATCACCCATAGTTTTACCCATACTCTGGTAACTAAAGAGGAGCGGTTCCCATCAGTGACTGTTGCCTATATTCTTGCATCTCTGCGGGGCAGCAGCCTTTGTCTATATTCTGGCTGCTATGGAGGAGCGGTTCCTTCAGTGACTTTTGTCTATATTCTGGCGTCACTGCGGAGCAGCAGCATTTGTCTATATTCTGGCTGCTGTGGAGGAGCGGTTCCTTCAGTGACTTTTGTCTATATTCTGGCGTCACTGCGGAGCAGCAGCCTTTGTCTATATTCTGGCTGCTGTGGAGGAGCGGTTCTCTTCAGTGACTTTTGTCTATATTCTGGCGTCACTGCGGAGCAGCAGCCTTTGTCTATATTCTGGCTGCTGTGCAGGAGCGGTTCTCTTCAGTGACTTTTGTCTATATTCTGGCGTCACTGCGGAGCAGCAGCCTTTGTCTATATTCTGGCTGCAGTGGAGGAGCGGTTCTCTTCAGTGACTTTTGTCTATATTCTGGCGTCACTGCAGAGCAGCAGCATTTGTCTATATTCTGGCTGCTGTGGAGGAGCGGTTCTCTTCAGTGACTTTTGTCTATATTCTGGCGTCACTGCGGAGCAGCAGCCTTTGTCTATATTCTGGCTGCAGTGGAGGAGCGGTTCTCTTCAGTGACTTTTGTCTATATTCTGGCATCACTGCAGAGCAGCAGCATTTGTCTATATCCTGGCTGCTGTGGAGGAGCGGTTCTCTTCAGTGACTTTTGTCTATATTCTGGCGTCACTGCGGAGCAGCAGCCTTTGTCTATATTCTGGCGGCTACGGAGGAGGTTATCTCTAGAGAATTAACCTATATTCTGGCGTCGCTGAAGGGGAGCAACCTTTGTCCATATTCTGGTAGCTATGGAGGAGCTCTTCTAACAGAGGTTGCTGATATTCTGGGGATTGCGAGGGAGCGGTTCACGCACGTGTTTTTGCTTAGGCGAACGTTTTAAATCACTGAATTTAATTTCTTTGGTAAATCAGCTTGTGTTGAAGATAATTAAATAAATTTGGGCTCAAATGAAAGGTCTTGTTGTCTTCTACAACGTGGTAGCATCAGTTACTGAATTTGTTTGTTTACAAAGGAGAAATAAACACATTTGTCGATATTCTGGCTGTTGTCTATATTCTGTTGTCTATATTCTGGCTAGCGCTACCACCACCCCTCATCAAAATGCAACGAATATTAATTACATAGGGGATGTGACCCTAGAAAATAGCCGTTTTGACGTTACAGTACAATTTCTTTCGGGATAGATGATTGCATGATTGGTGCCGGTTCAGGGCGATAGAATTCATTTAGGCCGACTTTTTACAGTTGCTCCTTTAAAGGGTCTGTTTCATCCAGCATGCCTTGCACGTGTCGTCTCTTGGAATGCCTTTGTTGTCGCCATTTTCATGGCCCATGAAAATGGCGACAAACAAAGGCCAGCCGAGAGACGACACGTGCAAGGCATGCTGGATGAAACAGACCCTTTAACTTCTGGCTGTATTTCAAAAGGTGGGAAGATTAAGTTGATGAAGTGATACAATAAACACAATGAACTGAAGGGCGATGGTACTCTATTACCTGTTGAGAGGTATGACCAAAATTTGCTGTTTTCGAGCAAAAATCAGCTAAACATTTGATTCCTATATATCTTTCGGCTTATTTGCTTGCCTATTTTAAGAAAAGCGTCTTGCTTAAATACTTTTGTCTTGGTCCTGAGATGTATCGATTTTTTTTACTTGAAAGTTACGATTTTTACACAGAGTTAAGCCTACTTTCCACTAGGCGGAAAATTACTCTCGCAAAAATCTTCCTTTGTTTGCAAGCACGATTCCGCTCGAAAGTTGAATGGGTTTCTACTTTTGAGCGACGTCGCTTTTCCCCAAGCCAATCAGATTGCTGGAAAAGGTTGCTGCGAGCGGAATATTCCGCCTAATGGAAATCGTTTCATTTTATTTTAAAATCTTTTCATTTTAAAATCTTTATACAGGTATAAGTTTCATTTATAAATAAATGTTTTTCAAACTGACCTGTTTAGAATAAAAAATTAAAGGAAAAGAGACAAAACTAATAACAAAAGAAATTCATATACCTAATTTACAATATAATATGCTAAAATATCTAATTTACAATAAAATACAATGGATATGAAAAAGAACAAGAAAGTAAATTTGTACTGCCCTATATAGTCGTTCCTTGAAAGATTTCAGGGAAGGTGCCAATTTTGCTTCTCTTTCTAAACTGTTCCAAAGTTTTGCACCGCGATATGAAAAAGCCTTTTGGCCATTGGCAGTTTTTAATAACGGTAACCTAAGATCAGTTGCTGTTGAGCGCAAAGATCGGTCTCTATCATCTGAATACTTAGTAAATAGATTTCTCATGTAGACTGGAGCAAGCGAATTCAAAGACTTGTATGTTAGCGTGGCAGTTTCTTTCTTATAAGATTACTGATAGTCGGCCAGCCAAGATTCTGAATTAGTGGAGCAGCAGAAGAATCGTATGGGCTATTTGTCACGATTCTTGCAGCTCTGTTTTGGATTTTTTGCAAGCAAGGCGTTAATTTTTGATTCACTGCAGCAGCCCCAGACGGAGCAACAGTAGCTCAACTGGGGCTCGACAATGCCCCTGTACATTTTGTTGAGCACATCAGATGGAAGATATTTCTTACAATACTTAATAAGTCCAAGGGCTCGATTAGCCTTGGTCTTGATAGTACCGACATGTTTGTCCCAGTTAAGTTGACTATCTACTTGAACACCTAAGTATTTTGTATTCGCAATCATTTCAATTTCCTGATCACCGATTGAAAAAGATGGTTGAGCATCAGGCTGGGTTTCTATCTTACGGATGTTTGGACCAGAGCCTATGACAAGCGATTGCGTTTTCACAACGTTCAAAGAAAGTTTGTTTGCATGTAGCCAATCCTGTAGCTTCAGAAGATCTAAATTTAAGTCAGTTTGCAGGTCACCAATGCTTTTTGAAGAGAGCGAAATGGTCGTATCATCAGCATACATGCTGACATGAGACTTTTGCAGGGAAAAGGGCAGGTCATTGATGTAGATCAGGAACAAAAGTGGGCCAAGACAAGAGCCTTGAGGAACTCCACAATTTATTCCCTTCACATCAGAAGAAGAGCCATTTATCCTACAAAATTGTTTACGATTATCCAAGTACGATGTAAACCAGTCATGTTCCAGGCCATTCACTCCATACATTTTCAGTTTATCTAACAGGATTTCATGATCGACCGTGTCGAAGGCCTTCTTCAAGTCAATAAAGATTAGGCCAGTGTATTTTCCTTTATCTATATTCATGTACCAGTCATTGGTGCTAGCCATAAGGGCTGTAGTTAGTAACCGAGTGTAAGAGTCTAAAACCAGACTGATGCTCGTATAGTGATCTATTTACGTCCAGGTATTCATAAAACTGATTAAAAATCAATTTCTCAAATAGTCTATAGCCTGCGCGCAGACTTTGGCTTCTGGGGAGGAGAGAAAAGAAAGAAACTACAAATTCTGCGCAACGGCGTGAGTTTTCTTGTTTTAGATCACATGACCGCCATGTCCTATTTGTCAATCTATTGCGTAATTTTGAGAGAGCGTCGCAAAAGAAACTTTACACAAAATTGTCTTGAACGATACGATCTCTGAGAAAACTGAACATCAAGGCTGATAGGAATCTCGTAGATGACGTTGGCTCATCGAGTCGTAAAGTCGTTATAAAACTATGTTTTCGCTGTTGCAAAGATTTGTTCAAGAAGCGAAGAAAACTACTTGATTCGACTTGATTCATTGCACAACGTAAACAGTGATTTGTCATTCTTGTAGACCTAATCAAACAATCCACAGGAAGGACCAAGGTTCAATAGCTGTCAAAGAGGGAATGGATTGTACGAATTCAGTAGAAAAAATTGTGGCTGAAAAGAATTCGATCTGAACAAACCTTGTCAGGACCAGTCAGGACCTGTTTCTTGCTCAACACAAAGGTAAATCGGTCGGAGCACTGCAGTACATGTAGTTTCCTTGAAAAAGTTCTTCATCACAGTTTTGTGCTCATCAAGGCTCCTGTTTACGTTGAAAATGAGTTGGGCGTGATATAGGCCTCGCCGAAAATTCTTTTTCATCACATATTTACGCGACAATCTTCGAAGCTTCCACTTCATAATCCGCTAATCTGTTCAGCGACTGAGCACTTCGACTACAATCAACCATTTGTCTCGCTTTTTAGAAGGACAATATCGATTGTAATCCGCTAAATCTATTGGGTCCTGGGTTTTGAGGACCCGATATTGATTGGCTTTCATAACAAAGGAAAACAAAGATGATTCTCGCTTGCGCAATCACATTGAAAGTTTCTAAACAAGAAAACTCACGCCGTTGCGCAGACTTTGTAGTTTCTTTCTTTCCTCTCCTCCCCAGTAACCAAAGTCTGCGCGCAGGCTAATAGTCTAGATATGAAAGGAAGAACGGATATTAGCCGATAGTTGGACCTGTCGTCCCTTGCTCCACTCTTGAAGATTGGTGCAATACGCGCTATTTTCCAGTCCTCCGGAAATTTTCCTGCAAACAGTGACTTATTGAAGAGATCACACAAGGACCCGCCGACAACTGGCAGAGCAATCTTCAAATAAAAGCTTGCAATGCCATCGTGGCCTGATCCATGCGATGTCTTCATCTTATTTAAAGTTGATGATAATTTATCGGTCATAATGGCGGAAAAAGAGAAGCTCAACGGAGGAGTTTCGATAGCGTATTCGCCTAATAAGAGTGGAATAGCTTTTCTGGGAATTTTCTCACTGAGTTTGTTCCCAATGCTACAGAAGTACTCGTTGATAGAAGACGCAATTTCTTTGTGACCTCTAACTGTCTGGCCGTCTATAGTAAGACAGGGCACAACTGTAGTGCTAGACTTTTTGTTAATAACTTGGTTGATGGTTTTCCAAGTTTTCTTGAGATCTCCTTGAAACTGCATAAGTTTTTCAGAAAAATATTTGCGCTTATGTTGCGTATTCAAGTTGTTTACTCTGTTACGAATTTGCTTGTAGCATTCCATCAGCAGCTTTGAGTTGCCTTTTACAGCTTGACTTTTTATTTTATCTCTCGTTTTCGCCAATTTGAAGTAATCAGCGTTAAGCCAAGGCGTGTATCTATCAGAAACTCTTCTACTTAAAGTAGGGGCATGCTTTTCAACAATTAGCGCGAAAATATGGGTTCATTGACGAACTGCGTCATCTATGTCAAGAGCATTTGCAACAATTTCCTCCCAATCAACCTCGGAGAGATCAGAGAGGAAGGCATCTTGATGGAAGTTTTTTCGTTGTCGAGAAGTAATATATTTATGTTGGCGTTTGACCCCACCATGTAACTTTCTTATACAGTAAACAAGATAATGGTCGCTGAGATTGATCTCTAGTACCCCGCTCTCCGCGATGTTATTGCAATTGGTAGTGGCAATATGATCAATCAAAGTTGAAGAATCAAGAGTAACCCTGGTAGACTTCTTGATAAACTGTGTCATACCAAAAAGGTCGTACAAGTCACGTAACTGCACAACATGGCTCGGACTATTGTTTGCATGATTGAAATCACAGTTAGTATCAGGCCTTATAAACAATGTGTTTTACTCGAAACCAGGGATGGTGCGACCGGGGGTGCTTGGGGGGGCAGGAGCCCCCCGAAAATTCACTGAGCCCCCCTATCGGCACTTGAATTTTTGAAAATTTCTTTGCACTGTCGGCACTTCCGTAACTTGCTTGTTATGTTTTCAGAGAGTGTAGTCGCATTTTAAGCCAATCTTAAAGGTGTGGTACGTAAAAATTTTGCTCGCTTCGCTCGCTGTCGGCACTCTGACAGTTTTTGTCCCCCCAGCATTTCTGCTCTGGCGCCATCTCTGCTCGAAACCTACGAAAATGGAGCCCAATGGCAGAAAGAAACTCTTCAGATTCGAGAAAGGTTGGGAATGAGAAGGAATTTTCATTTTGAAGATAGGCAAGCATAAAGAAAGAAATTGTCTCATTTTATGGATGGATAGCTGCTGCCGATAGTATTAAAGAAAGATGCTTGATAAAGGGAAAGACGTGGGAAAGACAAACTCCCATTGCGTTTGCACTTTTTATGAGACCGCCGCCAACAGCACAGTGGTTCAGGTTTCTAACAACAACAACCAAGACTGCAATCAATAATCATTCCGTTTCCATGGTTACATTGATCACGTCTCGCTCGTTGCTCAGCAAACAAAATGCTTCCACCAGAAGCAGTCGGGAAAAGTTGAAAGTTTGCCAAAGGTTGTAGAATATGGAAGCCTGAGTGGATCTGACTTGTATTGGAAGTGCTTTGCAGCAATTTTGACGAATCTATCGACATTTCTACGTGTTTGGCTCCGTCCAGTAAGAAGATGAAAGTGGATTGTGTTAATACTGTTAATTAGGCCCATCAATCCAATGCAACTTGCTTCGATGTTATAGTGACCCGATCCCGACCCTTGTTTGTGGCATCTAATCGAAGAAAGATTGTTTACTTGGAAATTAGAGCAACGAAAAAAGATCGACTGATACAAGATGCCTTTGCGAGAACCAAACTATGTGATATGTTATTTATGTGGGAGGAAGTATGGCACAAAATCAATTGCAATACATGAGCCTCAGTGTATGAAAAAATGGCATCTTGAAAACAACAAGCTTCCAAAAAATATGAGGAGACAACCACCAACTAAACCAGCGGCATATGATGCTATTGCAAATGTTGGAGCTTATGGAAGAGTAAACTTGGATGAGGTGAATGAAGCTGCCTTTAGATCTGCACAAGAACAACTCCTTCCATGTGAAAACTGTGGTCGCACATTCTTACCAGATAGACTGCAAGTACATCAAAGATCCTGTACAGTTGCAAACCCAGCTAGGCCTGCTGGCAGACAAGCAACTCAACCAAGGTACAGGGAGAAGCCTTTGGAAAGTGGAAAGGGTCTTGCTGAATTTACTCAGCGGGAAACACCTGATTTTGGCACATCAGTACCATCAGCAAGAACACAAGGTTTGAAGCAAAGCAAAGGTAGAAATGCAACAAAAGTGCCACAAAGGAGAGGTCCATTTGAGTCTGATGATCCAGAGTTAGTCAAAGAGAGACATGATGAAAATGTTGGCTATGACAACTATCATATGGGACATGCTGGTAGTGCAAGAACTGGCAGAACAACTGGGCTAAGGAGTGCAAGATCAAGTGATCAGGATGTAAGTAATGGATATGTTCAGCAAGGTGATAGTTCTGCTGTACCTTGTCCTAATTGTGGCAGGAGCTTTGCTTCAAATAGGATTCAAGTGCATCATACTATTTGTGTTAAAAACCAGTCAAAGAAAAGGAGGGTGTTTGATTCTTCAAAGAAAAGGCTTGCAGGCACAGAGGCAGCTCAGTTTTATAGAGGCAAGAAGGTTCAAAAACAGCCATTAATGCCAAAGTCTAACTGGAGACAACAGCACAGTGACTTTATCAATGCTATCAGGGCAGCAAAGAAAGCAAAGATCCACATGGATAATGGAGGCAGAGCATCAGACCTACCTCCTCCCCCACCAAGCTTAAATCCTGATTACATTCAATGCCAATACTGTTCTAGAAGATTTAACCCAACAGTAGCTGAGAGGCATATCCCAAAGTGTAAGGACACAGTAAACAGACCGGCACCACCAAAACAAAGAGCATTAGATATTTACAAGACAGCCGGTTCATCAACACCTAACAGAGCAAAACAGACAAATAAGCCAGGTATAAGATCTCTGCAGACTGGAGGGGGGATGGCAAATCAGTCTCCAGGACTTTCTCAGCAAGATATGAAATCACGCTACAGCTATCAAAATGCTAACAATGTAGGTATGCCAAATGGGCAGATTCAAAATAAACTGCAAAGATCCATGCCAGCACAAGTTCACTCCAAGGAGGGCCCTTTAAGAGGCAGTTTTAGTGGTAGTATTCGAAGTGGAAATAATAGTATAGCAGGGAGAGCAAATGGTGCCTTTGGATCACAGCATTCTTTCACCAGAAGAAGCCAAGATTCTGTACACAGAAGTTTGGACAGTCCAAGACAGAGCGGCACTATAGGTGCATCTCAGCATCAAGCAAGGCATTCTCCAAGCTATTCAGTTGGAAGTAATCACTCATCAAAGACTGGTGGCTATGCAGGACAGAAGTATTCTGGCTATTCTGCTGCAGGATATTCTAAGTACTATTGATTGATAATCAGTCACAAAAGTTGTCCCAAATCTGGCAATTTTGCACTTTTGCACAAAGCCTGGTTTCTGACATAGAGTACAATTTCAGGTTCTTTGATTTCAAGAAGTTCACTCAAGAATTATCCAGAATTTTCAAGGGTTATTCTGCAAAGCTCGTTGAGAGGTATGACCAAAAATTAACTAACAGAGGGATGCCAATACTCAACAATGAAAAATCAATTCCCAAGTTATCAAAATACTGAAAGTAAACCTGTGATACAAAAAGTTTCTTAGAACCCAGATCTAAAATCACCTGTTTCCTGGATTGTTTTAAATTCAAAATCTGAATCTGCTTCAAAGCCTTACTTTATTAAAACAAAAGTATCCTGTCTTGTAAAGAGTACATTAAGTCTTAAAGTCATCATAAGTTCTGAATACATAAAAAGAAAATGGTATTTTTTTGGGGAAATCTGATTTTTCAGGGAAGCCTTCTAGATGCCTATCCTTTTAAAATGATATACATGACTAATTACACAACAACCACTTTATGTAAATAGCACATATGCAGTATATTTTTTCTATTTCGCGTAGTTTTAAGCTAATCAAAGATTGTAAAATGGCTTGATTTTGACGACAGTAACACCGTGTTGCCATGGAGTGATTTAGAATTTTTATAAATAATCTATGGAATGATTATAATGCACTATGAATGGGGCACCTGTAGAACAGGATAACATTGCTTGTGGTCATTTTTTTCTTGACATCCTTACATTAATATTGCAAATTGAGCATTTCTTTACTTGTTGGAATGCGGACTATTCTTTTGGGCATCTTCTGAAAATGGTTGTTGGTAGGAGCTAAAATCCCATTTTTTTGGGTTCCAGTTCGCCGAAAACCGTAGACTTCGCAGATTTCTGATCATTTTGCATGAAAACCCATTCCTTTGGTCTTGGTGTTTTCAGTTTCTGAGAGATTTGTGACGTATTCATTTGGGTCCTACCAAGCTGTACTGAAAACGGTAGACTTTCTAGGCCCTGGAAACCTTCTGCTCTTGAGGTGCAAAGAGCATTGTTTCTTGAATGATTCTTTTCACTTGACTCTCCCCACTTTTAGATTTCTCATTCTTTCGAGTTTTTCTCTGCAAACTTGCCAACTACTCTGCCGTTTCAGAAACTCGAGTATTGTGATGACGTGAACGTGCCGCTCGACATTTTGGGGGTAATAACCATGTTTAAGTATTGTCGGTTGACTCTCATACCCATTTTAAAGAGTTCTTGCCCGGGGGGGGTACACCTAAATTTGTACGGGGATGTGCCCACCAAAAAAAAAATTTCACCCTGCTCTAGAATTTTCGCCTTCAAATGATACCCTGTTCTAGAAAAAATCGCGGAAAAGTATACTCAGAAACACAGAAATTGGACTAAAAATTAGCCCGTTGTAACAAAATTTCCTCTTTTGACATGTTTTGACAACCTGCTCCAGAAAATTTGCCTTCTTGTGATACCCTGTTCTAGAAAAAATAGGCGAAAACGATACCCTGAAAAACGGCACATCCCCGTAGGACAAATATACTAAGTACCCCCCTGGAAGTTCTTGGTCGAAAAAGCCAGTGGAACTTCTCAGAAATTAAGTTTTATTTCACAAAAGGTTTTGAAGGTCAAGTTGCCACCAACCTACCGAGTTTCAGAGCTAAAACAATAAGAATGGAGCGCTGCAAATGAACAACAACTTTTTTGCTGCAAGTCAAATAACTATCCATTTCTGGCGGGAAATTGAAGTTCTGAGACCTATAATTAAGGACTGTCGAGGTTCCAAGGCCCCCTGGGGGGTACATAACATGTTGAGGTTACGGGTATGTGCCGCCCATATGGGTGGGTTTATGGGCCCCAGATTCTCTAGGCAAGGGTCCCTTTTTCGGCAGATTTTCCTTGAACAAGGGTGGGTTACCTAGAAATTGGCGAAAAATGGCAAAAAATGGGTGGTTTTCCGCCAAAATTCATCATAAAAGTGGGTATGACCGCAAGTTTCGGTAATTAGAAGGGGATACCTTTCTGAAAACCGGGCGGCAGACCCCCGTCCATCCGCAAGTCAGTCATGTACCCCCCGGGCCAAGGCCCAAGCCCATCCTGATGGGCAGGACATACCTGTTGTTCCATATGTATGGAAGCTGCCACCCGGGACTCAGATCACGGTCTTGGTATATGATGATAAAGGGATGAGAAACTTCGTGGCTGTTATTGGCCGCCAGTGCATTGACTGAATTTTGTGGCTGCCTTAAAGGCATTGAGTCCGTATAAATAGCGCTCTCATGACCAATATCAACTTCTTTTCAATCATGAAACAAAAGTTGTCATTTAATCCCTATTGAATCTAAACCAAAGAAATTCCTTAAGATAATGCAAGGATTAAGAAGTCTTTGGTCTCCACTACTAATGACTTTTGCACTATTGTACGACAACAAAGGGACGTCAGCGGTTTGTCAGCAAAAATTGAGGACAGCGTTAACGCTCAACTAGTTATATGGACTCAGTTCCTTTAAACTGAAAAATGTGGAAACTGGTCGAAAATGATGCAGTGATGGCCATCAGCTGCTAAAATATCATTTTTATAGAATTCATCTAACAAATCATAGACGTAGAAACCATGCGGACAGCATAAACTTTTGCAATAAACAAAGAAGTGCCCTTTTCATTTTTAAAAAATGCCCCTTTTTCTTACGGGAAAAGTGCCCTCGAAGTGTCGTGCCCCCAAGTTTGAGATGCTTCCTACGTCCCTGTAACAAATTAAATATTGGAGTTGAAGTTTGAATGAGGCGCCCCCAATGTAAAAGCACTTCGTTTTTGATCTTGATAAAAGATTTGTCGGTAGTTTTACATTCAACACCATCTTTTGCAAATACTGGATGGCGGCAGCAAAGGTGCTAACGCGTACAACATTTCATGCAATAATGATTTGTTTTTCACAAACTGGATGAAATTTTTGAGGCGGCATTAGTTTTTCAAACAGCATCAGTTAATTGTGGATGTTTCATCTTTCAGACATTCAAGTATATGAACAGTTTTTCGACAAGATGTCATTTGATCACAAGCAAACAACTTACCAAATTTCTTGGCTATCGGGCGATTGAAAACAGTGATCCAAGAAAGTCTGTTAATATGTCCCCCGCCCAGTGGGTTAAAGCTCATGCGCCAGTCAAGAGCTTCTGCCCCAAAATGCTACTGCGCATGAGCTATAGCCTACTGCAAGGGGGGAAACATACGTTTCCTCGGACAAAGCATATTCGTCTCCCCAACAAGCACAATAAGGAGCCCCCGTAAAGAGCATATGGTGTTGTGGCGCCGTGTTGTACTCCACTGACTTTGCAGCCAGAGCAGTCAGGCGGACTGGGTTCAAATCCCACCCGCACCTTTGAGCGTCATGCCAAGGGATCGCGGACTTGATTAGCGCTTAGCTAGTTCTGCAATCCCAGCGTTTGGCGCTGAAAACAGCAACTTCACTGTCACGTAAAAAGTAGTAAAACCAGACGAAATTTGTCTTCTGCAAGTGATACACGGTGCAACGCAGCATCTGCGAAGGAGCATTGAGGAATGAACGTTGCAATGCTCTGTCGTTTCTCTTCCGTAAAAATGCGCTCATTCATTCCTCATTCCTCCTACTTTTTAAGGGAGGTCCCTGTGCGTAGAATCCTGGGAATATGCCATTCTGACTGGATGCATCCAAACGATCCTCTTGCAATAAAAGAATTTCCTTCGCCTGTTTTCGTGCACAGAGAATGCTGCTGCATTGTTCCTATTGCCAATGATTGCAAAGCGTGTTCGTGATTGTCACATACAATTCAAATCGATTCCATGCTTTGACGAATTTTGACCGATTTTAGATCTGCCTTCAATCACTAAGTCCTTATATTTGCCAATTTGTGCTATCGATTAAAGTTTGCAGACTTCTGCTAAGACCCTTCCTCATCTCTCCCAACCATGTTTCCATCAACCAAACCATGTTTTTGTACTGATAACAGCTACAGTACTTTTTTCTGTTATAACAGCACCTCTAAGGGGACCATTATGGCAATAAGGTCAGCTTGACCCTTTAATGCTATCCCTGCCACTGTAATTAGGGGTGTTTTTATCTTACGTTTTTAACCTTAAAATATTGTATTGTATCTATTTTTATATTTATCATAAAAGCTTGTATATATTTTGTATGTAGCAAAAGATACATACATACATACATCACAGCACCGGGGACGTAGCTAAGTCACTCAGCTCAGAGGTTTTCTCAGTTCACTTTTCTGCTGATCCAGTATGCCGTGAGTGAATTTTGTAAACAAAAGAATCCATAGGGGCATCAGTTTAAAATATTCTTAGTTATTATTTAGTGTTTCTTGATAGTTTTGATTTTGAATATTTTCACTATTTCTCAATATTGGTGTGTTTCTTGTTTCTGATGAGCCGCGAATTCTTAAACTTATGGCCCTGTTACGAAACACGTCACCAAAAAGACTAAGCGAGTTTTCTTACTGCTGAATAGATTTCAAACCTCAGAACTTTAGGTTCAAGATTCAAGCACAATTTCACTCTCAGGGATACCATTAGCCAAATGTGCCCTACGAGCGATGGTATCGAGGATACAGAACACTTTTTGTTGTTTGTCCCGCCCTTGTAGTATCACGTAGAGGTCTCCTCGCTGGAATTTTTTCTTTACCTCGACCATCTGGATATACAAATCTCCAAAATAATGTTCTAATGCAATGGTGATGAAAATTTTCCCAATGAAGCAACATGTTTTGCAGGGATGCGTTGAAGGTGTGAAATGTACTCTTCATTCAGTAGCGGAAATGCTCACCTGGTATATTTATATCAAACAAGCAAGTAGCAAAACCGTTTTCCACGCTACTACCGGGTGTCTCAAAAAAGTACCCCCTTTTGACTGGAAATAGGAACGGAGCGATAAGATATCATTACTCTCCGAGTAGTTAGCTAAATTTATCAATCTTCAACTTAGATTCACATACCTTTCATTTAAGAATCGTCCACCAAACACCAGAGATACAAGCTTGCAAAGACAAAATTTACTGTGCACCCAAAACCAGAGGTTTTGTAAAAGGGCCTAGCCATGATTTGTATTATGGATCTTTTCAAAAGCACCTGTAAACTTTAACTTTCAGTTTTTCGCGTTTGAAAAGAATAAAAAAGACTCGTGGAAATCGCCCTGATTAAACAAATATAACAAAATGTGGTAAGAATGATGAAGTCGTGCAACATCTCCCAAATGAGCGTGCATGTGTTCCTTTTTCTCTTCTTTGACACTTGGAGTGGAATGCAATGCACGGATTGATTCCTCAAAGGAATAACTATTTGTAGAACAATTGAAGCATTTCAAGGTATAATTCTTTTCAATGGAGAAAGCTAAAGGTCAAAGTCGAAATTCCTGTGCAGCATGCCTGTGATAGCAAATCATGGCTAGGCCCTTTTACAAAACCTCTGGTTTCGGGTGCACTATAAGTTTTGACTTCGTTTATTCATTGCTGCAAAGAAAACTCCGACAAGCGTTTAACATCATGGAAGTGCTGACCAACAAGCAATCACAAAACTTCTTGCAGTATGTTCATACAGTATGATCAACAAAAACGTTAAAACATTGTCATTGAGACTAGTCAAAGTCTAATAAGAATCAATTAACATTTAAAATTTAAGAAACTGCGATACAAATACTTTCCTGCAGCTTGGAAGCTGTAAGATAGATTATTGCATTATAGAACGTACACTATAAAACCTATTTCAAGGAAAAAGCTGCCAACAGTTCGAAATTGTTTTTGGTAAAGTAGCAAAATCGTTATTTACGTTGATAGCCACTTCTTGGAAGCTCTCTTGATTTTTCATCGCTTACAAGGTGGGAGCTCACTTGTGCCTCCCACAGCACTTCGTGTGAAGTTTGCGAAACCATGATTCTATCTAGATGAAACCATGATTCTGTGTAGATGAAACCATGATTTTGACTGAAGATAGCAAAGTTGATAAAATACCAGAGCTATTTGTTTCTTGTAACTAGTTTCTCGTGACAGAAAATACGTGCAGTCTTGTGAGTTTCTGTAGCAGCACTTGCGTCAGTGACAAAAATAACACAAGAGAGCACTCTGGAAAGCTTCATTTTATTTTATACAGCTTTCAAAAAACATCAGCAAGATTGGAGCAGAGTATTTAGCTCAGTTTTATGGCAATTTTCTGGACTTGCCTGGCAATGGCAGCTCGTCTGTGTTAAAAGTAAGCAGTAGTAGTTCAGGTAGTGCTTGAGCTTTGACAGCATTCCCCGAAATTTTCTGAGTACAAAAATCACGTTATTAGATAATATTGTATTCGCTACAAAAGGTATAAAATGCTACTCTCTTTTTAGTAAAAACAAAGAAATGTATGGTATGAGTCTTGTCCCATATGCTCTTCAGTTGATTTCCTTGCAAGTATCAATGGAGTACATCGTTGTTGCGAATTCAGCTAAAATGAAAACAAACGATCTATCAACAGAAGGACTATAGAGGGGTGTCGCCCTGATTGAGGATATTTCACGTTGGTAGAATATTCCTGCTGAACGAAAAAAATTTCAGAACGAAACGTACCACGAACACCTTCGTAAACTCTTCACTGTTGTTGATATAAAATATATTTCTCATTGGTGATGCTGTCTTTAAGAGCGAGCTACTCGAGAACAGAGTGGTCGAGAGGGTCTAAATTTCCAACGTCGCCCTGGTTGAGGGTATCCAAATTTTCACATGGTTTCAGGTAAATTTAAGATAACTTGATGCGAAAATTAGCAGCATATCAACGATTAAAGAGTTTTTGTTGTTATCAAACGTTTTCTGATTGTGTTTGCTGTGTTGCGTTTTCCTAAACACTGACCTTTGTTTGCCGTTTTCGTTCAAAGACTTTTCAAGCAAGCTGACATCAAGTTTTCCACCTTCGGTGAACTGAACGATGCTTAAATCAATTTATGATTTAAAAAAATAGTTTTACAGTCCACTGATAGAACAAACCCGCTTTTGCCCCGTAATGTGTCCTTTTACAGCAAATAGTAGTCGCCTGTCATGCGTTGACAATCCAAAATAGAGCTGCCAGAATTGTAACTGGCAGCCCATACGATGCGTCTGCTGCTCCGATAATTCAGAATCTTGGATGGTCAACTATCAGTAATCTTGTAAGAAAGGAGACAGCCACGCTAACTTACAAGTCTTTAAATTCGCTTGCACCAGACTACTTGAGAAAATTATTCGCAAAATGTTCGGATGATAGAGAACGGTTTCTGCGTTCATCAGAAACTGATCTTAAGATACCGCTGCTAAAAACGATCAATGGCCAAAAGGCCTTTTCTTATCGAGGTGCAAAACTGTGGAACAGTCTAGAAAGAGCTACTAAATTGGCCCCCTCCCTGAAAATCTTCAAAGATCATCTATAGTCGGGGACAACTCTTATTTTATCTTTACGTTCTCTTTTTATAGCCTTAGTTATATAAATTGTAAATTGTAAATTAGGTTAGGTTAGTAAATTGTAAATTAGGTTAGGTTAGTAAATTTCCTTTGTTATTAGTATTAGTGCTTATTTTTATCTTTTAAAACAGGTCAGGTTGAAAAACATATATATATGTATGAACCTTTAACCTGTATAAATATTATAAAATGAAATGAAAATGAATGAAATGACAATGCAGATTCCGTTCAAGAACTGGAAGTACCACAGTACCCTCAACCAGGGCGACTTTAGGTCAATCAGACGGCGTGCAAAAAGAGGCCCGTCGTGGCGGAAGCGGATGCCATATCTCTGAATTTACGTGAAGTACTTATTCTGGACAAGCGGAGCTTGGCAAGAGGCCATTTGTTTGCTGTGAAAGTTTTAACAACGTCAAGAAACCAAGCAAAAAGAAAATTGTTCAACAAAATGTGAAAGGAAAAATGGCGGATGCTTACAGTTACATCTTAGGTGAGCTTCTTTGTGCACTTCTCCCTCTGTTTGTGGACGCAGTTTTAAGAAACACAAACAAGAAACTGTTAAGCAGATGAAGTCACCAAAATATTTTTGCACAGTTTTTGGTTTTTAACTAGGCCCAAACGCCTGTTATTCAGAAACAAACGCAAGAGAGTTAAAATCGGTCAAAACGCGTTTACCCTCAACCAGGGCGATACCCCTCTAGCTAGCCTGCATTACAGAAAGACCAAACAAAAGGAAATTCGACTTATCAAATGAGTGGTCATGCCCAGTCATCCTTTCCTTTTCTTTCAAGATAACACTTGTGCAAGTCTATCACAAGGACCGAGATACAATTTTTCACTTGAGAAGGCCATGGGCAAACGGGGTGACGAGCGCAGTGAGCCAAAACTTCGAAGGGGGTCTGGGGTACTCCCCTGGAAAAATTTGACACCAGTTAATCTTTGTTCCTCAATGAAGATCGACTTTGCAGATAAATCTACGTTGGGATGTACACATCCCCAAAAAGAGCGACCAAGTCTATTTTACCGAGAGGCTACTGTAGAGTAAATAGCATCATGTTGCTGGTGCGAGACAAGTTTGTTAATTTGCAAATACCCTAAAAGGCTCCTTTGACTATTGAAAAGTTGAAATTGAAGGAGATATACATAAAGACATGGATTACCTATCTGATATTCTGAAATACTATGATAATAAAAGAATGAAGATTTACTGTTGCAACTAATGAAAGCTTGGAGCCCCCCCTAGACCTCCCTGTATCTCGGTCCTTGGTCTATCAGAAGACGTAAAAATTGGATAACCGAGCACTAAAGATATTGAGTAGGTAAAAATTTCAAATCTTTTGCCTCGGATGCTTATAAACTGAATAGAAGTCTGCTATCTTACAATTTTCTCGTCAGCTAAATGTTGACACTCAAGATTTGGGCCATTAAGCGCTGAAAACTCTTCGATCATAGTCATCATGTACTTTCGCCGTAGATTTAAGCTAATTCATACACGGTTTTGTTTCAGAAAATGCAGATCAGAAAGAAGAGCTGCTTGGTTAGTTTTGTGTTCAGAATAACCTGAGCAGCGTGAATACAGGCGCTTCCCAATAGTGATGGGCAATTTGAAAAGTCTAAGTAAGAAGAAGACTGCCTTCATTTACCATACTGCCAGTTCTTCCAGCGTCTCTTCGGCTCTGTGGCAAATAATTTCCCTGTATTTTCGGAAACTCCCGATCGGCAGTTGAAAAGTCTTTCCGTTGAAAACAGCTTTCAGCAAAAATTCATACAGAGTCTTTACTTTGGAATTAGAAGATCAGAGACAACGTCTGCTTGGTTAGCATTGCGTTTATAATATTAACCAGAGCACTGTGAATAGACGCTCACCAGTAGTGGTGAGATGATTTGAAGAGTTTAAGCAATAAAAAAGCACTTTCAGTCAGGCGTGCCATCGTCTTTCTGGCTCTGTGGCAAGTAATTGCTTTGTAATTTGGACACTCTTCATGAGTAATTTACTTGTTGAAGAGTCGTTCAGTTGTATATAACTTTCAGTCGTCAATTTCTCTCCTTTTTTGTCTGGTTAACAGGCTACTATTTGTACAAATTTAATGGTCTGTTACCATCATTGATAAGTCAAAATATTAAGCACTTAGTTGAGACACATTTCTGTCACAGGTTCTATAAATTAAGTGGAAATATTTTCGGAGGGTAAAATTTCGAATAATTAACTTCGGCGAAGATATTTTCAGGCACATTATTGCTATTTTGGAAAGTCAATTTTGGACAAAATTCTAACAAGTCTTTAATCCTTTACGCAAAATCACATCAAGTTATTGATTTACTGAAACAAATTTTTTTTTAATGTTTGGCAAAGAATCCTTTCATGTCTTGAAGTTCCTCCTAACATCAAATTTTGTAAAACAGAACAGCAAAACTATATATAACTTTTGCACTTAATGTAGTTGTGCACTTACCAGTGTTATAGTAATCATACACTTTGGCATGTGCCTTCTTTCTGTCAAGCACGACTGCTGTCTGTTCCACTGGGAAGGTCAAGCATGTTTTTGCTTCAATCTAAGGAAAATGGAAGAAAATGTCATTAGCATTTGCAAGACTGAATGATCATCGAAGGTGGATGCAATGGCAAAATTTTGGGTAGTAGTCCTGGCGTTATCTTTTTCAGGATTGAGATCTGGTCATCTGGTTTAGTTTTGGGTTTCCTTCAGTTTACGATTAATTATTTAGTTTAACGATTTTTCGTTTCATGGCATTGGGAAGACTTACTATCTTCTTGGCCAAGAAATTTAGGTTCTTTTATTCTTTTCGGGGCGAAGTTTAACCTTAGTTTGGGGAGGCTAAACGTCGGGGCAAAACAGTTGACATTGTTTCGCAAGGGACATTTTTGCCTCCTATTTTCCTCCTTGTTCAAAATCTAGATCAAAGGGGAACTTTCACCACAATCTTTTTCGTGATTTCAGGGGCAACTATTACAAATGTCACATAGCAAAAATAGACTTTCCTGTTTTAAAATTTTGTATATAAATGAGATCGCTGCCTCCAATGAGCTCATCCAGCTTAATCAGGGCTTGTAAATGTTTTGCATTTTGCGAACACGCATGACTGACTAGAATAAGAAGCATTGATATATTTAAGATACACAAATTGTTAGGGATACGAATCGTCAATGCTCAAAGCAACGGTTATCCCCCAAAAGGCCCGGGGGTTACTTGACTAGGGAAGTGACGGGGGTGTGTGGCAAACCGCTCAACACCCTGTATCCTGTCGCATAAAAAATTGCCCAAAAGTATTGTCACATAAAAATTTTGCCAAAATCCATTGTTTCATGATAACTCTAAAAGGTGTACTTCCACATGATCCCCTGTCGCATAATTCTCTTATCAATTGTAATACCCTGTCGCATAATTTTTATCAAAAAATGACACCCTGTCGCATAATTTTACCGTAAAAGGACACCCGGTTGAGCGGCACATCCCGTCAAATTACATGTTAGTTACTTTGAAATACTTTTCTACAGTCAGTCATAAATCACGTAAATTCAGCGCTAGCAATTGCTACAGAATTGACTAGGAATCACCAGAAGGGACAGCATGAATGGTGATTTTCGAAGTTTAATGCAAAATAAGGCTTTGCGACAAAGACAACGAAGTTACCTTCTCGAAGTACAGCGTCAGCTTATTTTCTTCGAATTCATAGTCTCTTAACAGATCATTTGATGTAGACTGTATAATCTGGAATTAGAGTTTTATGCAGTCAAAGGTCTCAATACAATACACCTTTTCAACTAAGCGACCTCGTTTTGGAATTTTTCAAAATTTATTTAGCTTGCATCATATGTAATTTCTGACCCCATATTCAGATTCAGCACCCTAATTTTAGTCTAACTGCACATTTTCATGATCTTAGTGGTAGCGAATTTGATTTTATAAGGATAACAAATTTGAAAATTTATAAGGGATTTGACCGTGAATAATGACTGAGGGTGTAAAGTTTCACCCCGAACGATTTTCACGGTCTAATCCCTTATACATTCTCAAATTTATTATCGCCATAAAATCAAAATCGCATACTCTAGGAATATGAAAATTTGCAATTAGACTAAACTTGGGGTGCTGAATCCAAATCCGTGGTCAAAAATTTTTTATCAAGAAATTTTCAAAAATTTCCAAAACGAGGCCGTTAGTTGAAAAGGTGTATTATTACAATCAGAAATATAATTCAGAATTTTATTGCAAGTAAGTCATGGACCAGAATGGAACGTAGAATTATCGTTCCCATACAAATCCTTAACCAGCATTTTTTTATTTCTGGGTCTATGAGATGAGTGATTTTACTGAACAAAATTTCCACATTTAACTTAGTCTTTGACTTATACATTAGATTTGCAGTTTTGAATATCCGCTGGGTTTGTTCAATTCTACAGCCCACGAAACGTGTATTTTTTGTGACGCATCCAGTAGACGCCATCAAAGGTGCATGAAAGTTACATCCAGTAGATCTCGGCAAATGAGGAAATTTTTGGCCAAGAAAAAGTTAGGTTTCATGACAAACCTTGTCAAGGTGTTCTGTTACTGGCTCGAATCCAGAAACCATTTTCACATCAATCAAAGCCATGTTGCTCGCACCCTTTCCAGAATAGCTGAAAGTTAAAAAGAGGAATGTGCTTCTTTGGATTTAGCATTTTGTATGTTTGGGTTTTTCAAATTAATGTCTAATTAAAAAACCTGAATGATCTTCTGTGCATAAATGAAACAAACACAGCTAGCAACTTTTTGCTCTTATTTCTTATCAAACCATTACTATAAGCTTTGTACGAACTACCAGAAAGTACAAATTCAAAGCTATGGTCGCTCTTTAATCCTTAAAGTTCCGTTAAATTTTTAGTGCAGGTCTTTTGTCACAAGCCATAAACTTCAAACTTCTTCATTTTCAAATCAATACTTTTGAAATAATGCTGCATAATCATTTACACTTTTCATTTATCTTTTTTGTCAATTTTCTATTATAGTGAGGCTGAATTGCTTGCAAATTTCATCAAGTAATTTAGGCCTCTTTTTATATTCCACTAATATCTTACAATAAACAAACAAAGTTACAATACGATGCCACGAGGAGCATGGAAATACATAGAAAACCTGTGACCATCATCGAGATTCAAATTATTGTTACATTTAGATATCATAAATAAATAACATATTACAAATAGCAAATAACAATTGCAAACAATTCCGACGACAAAAGATCACAAAAACTGAATGAAAGAAAAAACAAATTACACGAGAGCTTGCTTTACAAAACTTAGAGCACATAAAATTAATTGTAAGATTGCTTGATTTTGAAGTATTAGAATTTGATATCTAAATGAAAAGGTATAGTCTGCGCAACGCCGCTCAGTCTCGTGTATTGTATGCGTCAGCATTCCATTTCGATAGCAGTTTGAATGGCCCTTTCTCCTTAGCGTCTGCTTATTGTCTGCCGCTGGGTACTTAAAGTTCCAGAGCATTGTGTTGCTAATTGACTTTGCTAAGAAAACAAAGTGAAACCTGAGATTTAATCACATGATAGCCGTTCTCAAATCTGATTGCTTCCTCGTTTCACAGGAAAGTAATGTTATTGGCTGTTACAAAAATACGTTATTTTGTTATCAAATAAATGCTGAAGCACGCACTACACAAAAGTTGCACGCAGGCTAACATTTAGGCCACACATAGTTTATCAGTTTTTTGGAACGGTATAAGTACTTTAAAACAACAGGCTTTCAAACTTCTAGAAACTTCTCTGACTCATCCGGTAAGCATATTTGGGATGCTATCATACTGTTTAATTCCAGCCACAGAGCGAACAGAAAAAGATTAAAACAAATTTGAAATAAACTGAAAACAAGCTGAAAACAAATTGCAAACAAATTGTACCGACCTTGCACATACTTTCACCTCATGTCTGCAATTGCTTCCTGTCTGTTTTAATTTCAAATCCAAAAAGAAAGTTGGAACTTCTCTCACAACTGGAATGTTGTACTGCACGTTGGCCTGTCGACAAGAAAACATGATCATATGTATGATGATCTCTATCGCTAATAATTGCCTGGCACATATTTTTGCCCGGGCAGCTGTTTTACTACAGCTGTTTTCAGCTGCCAAGGACAAGCCAAGGGCCTATTAATTTGCTGAAACTGAATGAATGGAATCATGAAACGATGGATCGATGGAATGGAACAGTTTGAATGGAACGATTTTGATAAGTGCCACCAAGGACAAGCCACTAGAACGCTGAGCTCGCGGTTTGTTACGTAGGCAGCTCGAGGCAGCTGTATTCAGCGACCTAAATAGTTTCTATCGGTTTGCGACCTTTTTAACTTTAGGGGACTAAAATGGACGGAGAGTTCATGATTTGTACATTTTGACAAACACCAAGACAGTTGTATTGACCTGGTATTTGGCTTAAGTCTGATGAAAATGAGGCGCTGTGCTGGAAGTAATTAATTTCCGATGAACTTCACGCTTGCTTTTAAAAGAGCAATATAACTACCCCGCGTTATTCTAACTTCCAGCGATCATGGGTATCGTTTACATCTGAAGACAAACCTCCAATTTTTGCAATAAAATGGCAAATTACTTATTTATGAATTTCTAACACTGACTTAAATGAACTGAGAAAATTCAGGAAGAAAATAAAATGTATGAGCCGTACCTGCAACAATGCACAGCCTTTTCCAGTGGCAGTCACTTTGACTTTAGTTGGAACTTCTGGAATCTGCAATGGACAAGATGGAATCAAGTGTTTTAGCTGAATTTTGCTCGTGGCCCATGGTCTAAAACCTCCAAAGCCTTATTTAACGGACCAATCATACGGCGAATACGCGAGGAAGGCAGAAGAAACCTGTAAAGATTTTGCAAAGTTTAACGTACCTTCACAAAGCGCAACCAGGAAAAGAAACTGCTGGAAATTTCCCAAATTCTTTTGAAGAAATCTTCTCTCCAGATGTTGGGGTACAATTGTTTAGATGCCTGTTTAATAGTTCACATTTTTGGGAGAAGTATAATCTCCTAACAGGAGAACCGAAATAATGAGCCTTGATGTTGTACCAAGTAAGACAGTGCGTATTTTGTCCAATTTTGATGGTTACGAATTGCAAGGATAGTTTCTGATGCATGTGAGAAACATTTCGACGGAAGAGATCTCATTGAATTTATTCTTGAAGAGACAAACTTTCGGATATCCCTTGCTAGCTTTTCTTGTGTGCTCGCCAGCTGGAATTATATGGTGAATCGTGAACTTAACTTATGCGTGCTGAAGTGAATATCAAGGTTTCATTACCTAGAGAGATGTTGAAATGTGGAAATAAATACAGTATTTCTGATTTAAATGTCTGTTCAGAAGGTCACCAGAGTCGATGGAACGGGCGGGGTATGGCATCTGGTACAAATATGAGTTCTTATCACCAAATAGCTAGCCTTCTAGATCTGGAACACAGGCTACAAATAGCATCAATGAGCTGATCGTTTTGCCCTAATTTTCCGGTAGAAAAAATATTACCATTGATCCATTAAGACACCGTCGTCCCTTAAAACTTACTTCCACAATTCCTCAGCTGACAAAGCCAGGGTCTTTGCAGCATACTTCCTAAGGGGACAATGGCCCCTTCACTCTTTTTTAGTCCTGGTGCATTCAACATTTTCAACCATTGGTCTATTGTCCCGCTTAGGCAAGAAAATAATTGATGGCCATCAAAAGATGTTCCAAAGGTTCTGGACGGAACCGTAATGTCTTATAGAACGAAACATACCTCCATTTTTTGCAGCATAGGGTTCTTATCTTAAATCTAGGCAAAAAGTTGGGTGTAAACTTCTATGACCTATTTCTGTTAATTGAACGGCTTGAAAGAAAATTTATCTACTTATCCGTAATTCTGCCTTTGGACTTTTGAACTTTTAAAAAATTTTTCGAAATTAGAGCGCATTTCATATTTCAGCTCATTTGAAGAGGTGAGGTCATTAAATTTCTAAATCATAAGCCACAGAAGTGACAGACTGTTGCTTCATACCATATTGTAGAGATCCTTAAATTATATATGGTTTTTCCTTGAAATTTTGTCATGTTGCGTCAAACAATTTAGGAATTATTATGGTTCAAAAGCTTTTTTTGAAAAATTTTCTTGAATTCTCCAAAAACAAGAAGAAAGGCACTCTAATTCTGAAAATATCGAAGATTTCAAGAAAGTCCAACGGCAAAATTGTAGCGAAATAGCTGAAGCTTCTTCGAAGCCATTCAGTTCAAAGAGACAGGTCATTGAACTTAACACCCACATTTTTAACGACTAAGAACCTATACTACTTTTTGCAGAACCAATTAGTTGCAAACCTTTTCCATTGAAATACAGTCATTCGTTCATTCTCAATCTGATGGTTCTTTCGACTCACAACATACTCCCGGTTATCGCAACAACATCAAGAACAACAATGACGGCACGAACGTTTTCTATTTTTGCTCAAACTGGGACCTATGGACATGATGAAGAGGTTAATGTGTGCCCATTGAAACGAGGCTGCAGCATAGCCTCAGAAGCGAGGCCGGCAGTTCTCAACAGTGGGAAATTCTCATTGCTGCAGTAAGTTCATGGAAGCTAATTGGCCTTTAAATTGAGGAATTCCTGGTTCACAGTGAAAGCTTTGTTGATTCTTGAATTGAGGAAACGTTCATCTGGATACTTGCAGTTTTTTCATGGCTAAGTATGATTGAAAACTTGAATTTTGAGTTTTTAGCATCAGAGGTTGGACCCGCCATGGCCTGGGGCACTGAACTGCTGTTATGGTTTCCATAATAATCATGATTTCGATGGGGGAAAACTTCGTCCCTATTTTCAATGTGAAGTCGGAGTTTGAGCGTCCATCTGTCTATCAATAGCGACAACTACGAATATGCAATCAGTCTAGTGGTTCTTAACGCTGATAAAACTGTCATGATTGATGGAACGAAGCATACCTCAACTCTTTGCAGAACCAATTTGTTGCCATCATTGATATTGAAAGTATGATCAACTTGAGGCGTTTTGACATTGACACTCATTTTTGTCCCGGATTCATACATCAATCCACCATACAGAGCCAGTGCTTGCAAGGCAACGCATGTATCCTAACAACAGAAGAAAAGAATGAATGAGTGAATGAATGAATGAATTAATTAATGAATGAGTGCATAGACGTAGGAATTTTGGGGGGGGGCGCTGGCGGCCCCCTGAACATTTTGCAATAAACAAAGAAGTGCCCTTTTTATTTTTAGAAAATGCTCGATTTTTCTTAAGGAAATAACTGACCTCTAAGTATGCTGCCCCCCAAATTTGAGATGCTTCCTACGTCCCTGAATGAATGAATGAATGAATGAATGAATGAATGAATGAATGAATGAATGAATGAATGAATGAATGAATGAATGAGTGCGTGAATGAATGGATGAATGAATGAATGAATGAATGAATGGATGAATGAATGAATGAATGGATGAATGAATGAATGGATATATGAATGACAGAACGAATGAGACTTTGCGCTTGGAAATATACCGGGCAAGTCATCCACTGTTTAAAAAGTAATACAAGGAAAGCTATGGGACCACATTGTAAAGTTCTAACTCCTAAAGGAGGCTTCAGCTTGATTTTCAAGATCCTTTTATAAATCTAGGTTTATCATTTCCTTGTACGATCAGAATGTAGCCAAAAGCCCTATTTCTCTGTTGCAAAAAAACAGCTAGTTAAGGCATCAGGGAAGGGTCAGGAGGCTACCACCTTCCATCGGAACCATCTAGCCCCCTCCTCGGGGAAAATTTTGGGTTCTTAGCGGAGGAAATTTTGCAAAACGAAATATGAAGACTGTATGTATGTTTTTAACATTTTTTATCCCCTGTCGGAAGCTCCAGCCTCTCTGTTGGGAGAATTTCTGGTGCCATGTCTGAAAACAGCCACAAATGGGCAATTCACTATACCATCACGTAATTTTGACTTTATGCTGCCCATAGAGAGCATGACGAGGAGATTCAATTTTAGTTTTTCACGCTTGGTTACTATTATGAATTCGCAAAATTTACACATCCAACAATGATATTTTCAAGCAACCATTTAACTGCACCTTCTACAGGGCTTAATCTCTGTCAAAGAAAACCAATCAAGTAAGTGCAAGCCAAGAAATTAGAATTTAAAAATGGTGCTATTTCCCGAGTTTGCTGTGCTAAGAAAGAAACCTAAAGAACATTTCTAAACATAACTTGAAATAATGCTCTTTCATCATTTTCATCATTTTCATCATCTTTCATTTTTTTCCAGGATTTCAAGCTTGCCATAATATGTCAAATATGTCAACCTGCATCCTGAAAGCGTTAGCTCATTTAGTTGAGAAGAAGAAAGGTCAATATCCAGAGAACATCGAAGCCTACTGCAATAAACAGTACCAATGGGATAGGCCTACAACTATGGAGAACATCGAATCAGCGAAGGTGGATGAATTGATAACAGAGTCCACAAACAAAGGAAAGATTTCCTACAAAATATCCGAAAAGGGTCGAGCTATGCTATCTGAAGATGCAATTGAAGCCTCGAATGTGGTCTCTGATGATGAAAAAGGCACAGAATCCGAGGGCAATGCGATGAATGTTGACTTTTTAGATTTTAAGAAATACATGTTTGATGAAATGTCATCTGTCAAAGCTTTGGTTGCCAATTTGTCAAACCCTGGGGCAGAAAATAAATCTACATTGCCATCAAAGGATTATGAATCCTTTTTCATCAAAAGTCTGCAAGACCGAATAATTTCGCTAGAGAGGCAGCTTATCCTAAAACAACAGATTATTGACAAATTACTAGATCAGAAACTCGTGACGGAGGGATCCAAAGAGAATGTTCCCGAGGGACCATCAGATAATAGTGCATCCACGGTCACTAACAATGCTGCATTGTATGAAAACAAATCGCCCATTGTATATGAGGACACTGCTGCAGACACAGACAAACAAAATTCAAAAAAGAGTGGAGGAAAAAAGAAGAAAAGATCAAAACAACAACATCAAGCCATCCTGGAAAACTCGACCACAAACACGGCTAAAGGAGACAGTCAGCCTACTGAGTCGCTAGAAAAAGATGTATCCAGTGCTGACAACAAGGTCAACAAAGATACAACCAACCAGGTTATTGTTTTGGGCGACTCCATGGTTAAGAATATTCAAGGTTGGAGAATGAAAAAGGCTATGAAAAATGATGAAAGAGTGTTCGTGAGAAGCTTCCCCGGAGCGTCGACTGATGATATGTCGTTTCACGCAGTACCTTCAATTAAAAAGAAACCCAGCGTTTTCGTTTTGCACACAGGGGCAAACGACTTTCGAGAAGAGAAAAATGATGATGAAATTGCCAAGAAAATATTCAATTTAGCAAAGACACTGAAAACAGATGAAAACAGTGTATACATCTCCGGCATTGTTAAACGAGATGATGACAGAACGAATGAACGAATATCGAATGTTAATAAATCATTGAAGGGACTTTGTGAAGAGGCTGGTTTTCCGTTCATAGACAACAACAATATCGAGGTACGTCAACATTTAAATCGTAGTGGACTTCATTTGAATCGCTTTGGGGACTCGAAACTTGCTTTTAACATTATCTCAGCTTTGCGCCATTGACGTGTTAACTGCAGAAGCAAGGAACTAAATGATAAAGAGAAATGTGTTAATGATCAGATAGAAAATGATAGATCATTTGAAAAATTTTATGATAATGTTGAAATGGATTGTGAGAGTGATGTTAGTGGGGCTGTAGATGCCAAATCAACATTAAAAGATATGCGACTTAAATGCAAAAACAATCTAATGATTGCGCACCTGAACATAAATTCCATCAGAAATAAGTTTGATTTACTGAAGGAAGTGGTATCAGATACCATTGATATATTAATAGTGTCAGAAACTAAGTTAGATGGAAGTTTTCCTCCCAGTCAGTTTCAAATTGATGGTTACATGCCACCCATTAGGGCTGACAGAAATCGGAAAGGGGGAGGGCTCTTGATATTCATGAAAGAAGGTGTGCCTGCGAAAGAAGTGCCATTGCTAAGCTCAACAGCAAAAGAAATTGAAGCAAGAGCTGTTGAAATAAACTTGCACAATATCAAATGGTTACTTGTTGGCATCTACCGTCCACCCACCCAATCAGAGGGTTTTTTTCTTGGAGAACTACGTAAAAATATTGAACACTTCTGTACAAGATATGAAAATTTCTTAGTAATAGGTGACTTCAATCTTAGTGAGGCTGATGTTTCTTTGCAGGATTTTATGCATGATTTGAATCTTGAAAATGTTGTAAAAGAGCCAACTTGCTTTAAATCTGATAACCCAACATGTATCGACTTAATACTTACAAGTGACACTAGAAAGCTTTCAAATGTAAAAACGATTGAAACTGGGCTATCGGATTTTCATGCAATGGTGGCCACCGTATTAAGAGGTAGTTTTCGCAAAAAAGGCCCTAGGATTGTCACCTACCGAGACTACAATAGATTTGATGATGTCACTTTTAGAGAGAAGGTTGCAGAAGAGTTTAACTCAAACCCTCTAACAATGCAAGATTTCAATTCCGTTAATTCCATGATTAAGTGCATACTAGATAAAGAGGCACCTTTGAAAAAGAAATACCTTAGGGCGAACGATGGACCTTTTATGACTAGGGAGCTCAGGAAGGCAATCATGAAGCGCACTAGGCTAAAAAACAGTTTTAATAAAATGCGAACAAATGAAAACCGGGCAGCTTACAAGAAGCAGAGGAATCTCTGTGTTAAAATTCTTCGTCAAAATAAGAAACTTTATTATGCTCAACTTGATCCAAAGGTTGTCAGTGACAACAAGAAGTTTTGGAAAACTGTGAAACCCTTGTTTTCAAATAAGATTCAAAGTAGCTCTAGTATCACCCTTATAGAAAACGATGTACTAGAATCAGATGAGGGTAAAGTTGCTGAAATTATGAATAACTATTTTGTAAATATAACAGACACCTTGGGCATCTCCTGTAATGAAGACTCCCCGGACAATCTTGATGAGGATCCGTGCTCAAGGATAATAAAGCATTTTCAATCACACTCTAGTATTATCAAAATACAAGAATCTGTCCGTAGCGCCAAAAAGTTTTCATTCAGGAAGGCCACAGTTGAAGAGATGTTGAAACAGCTGCAAAATTTGGATCCTAAAAAGGCTTCACCACAGGAGTCAATCCCTTCAAAAATATTAAAAACTAATGCTGATCTATTTTGTTTCCCTCTTACTGAGTTTTTCAATAAACTAGTCGAAGAAGGCAGCTTCCCAAATGACTTGAAGAATGCTGATGTATCTTCACTTTTCAAGAAGGATGATAATATGTGCAAGAAAAATTATAGACCAATAAGCCTTCTACCTGCAATATCGAAATTATTTGAGCGCCTTATGTACAATCAATTGTATGACTACATCAAACAGTTCTTTTCACCGCTCCTAGGAGGGTTTAGACAAGCATACAGTACGCAGCATGTCTTGCTGAATTTCTTACAATGTTGTAAGAATAGCATTGACAACAAGGGGCTTGCCGGGGCACTTCTCATGGATCTTTCAAAAGCATTTGACAGTGTAAATCATGATCTTTTAATAGCGAAATTGAATGCCTACGGACTTAATATGGATGCACTTAAGCTTATCAAAAGTTATCTCTCAAAGAGACATCAGCGAGTGAAGGTGAATAGCTCTTTTAGCGCTTGGAAAGAAATTAAAATTGGAGTTCCTCAAGGTTCGGTCCTGGGGCCTTTACTCTTCAATGTATTTATGAATGACATTTTCCTGTCTGTAAGATATACTAACATTTGTAACTACGCTGATGATACCACTATCTTTGCATGCCATCCAATTCTTGAAACAATTGTTAGACAATTAGAAACGGACGGTACTGTGGTTGCAAAATGGTTTTCTGACAATTACTTGAAATTAAATGATGACAAGTGTCACCTCATGATATTTGGTGAGAAATGCTCCAGAGCAACAGTTACAATCGGAAATTCGACAATTGATGAAAGCGATTATGAAAAACTGCTAGGCGTAACTTTTGATAAGAAACTAAGCTTCAGAAAACATGTTGAAGATTTGTGCAAAAAGGCCAACCAGAAGCTCCACGCACTTGCTCGCTTATCCGCCTATATCGATCCTATTAAATCTGAAATCTTAATGAATTCTTTTATTAAGTCACAGTTTAATTACTGTCCACTTGTGTGGATGTTCCATGACAGGGTGTTAAACTCAAAAATAAATCGCATCCAAGAAAGAGCATTGCGACTGGTATGCAAAGGTAGTGATACTGAGTTTGAAAAGCTGATGAAAAATACTTTAACCACTCATCAGCACAATCTGCAGTTGTTAATGATTGAGATATACAAGACAAAAAATAATTTGAATCCATCCTTCATGCGGGATGTTTTTACCGAGAAAGAAAATCGTTACAAGTTAAGAAGTGAAAATCATTTGCAACTGCCAATGGCAAAGACAACAACATATGGAATAGAAAACATTCAATACAGAGGTTGCCTTTTGTGGTCCACTCTGCCAAAAGAAATCAAAGACTCAAACACACTCTCTGAATTCAAACAAAAAATAAAACTATGGGATGGGAGTTCTTGCGTCTGCAGATTGTGCAAAACTTTTGTCAAAGACTTAGGGTTTTTATGAATATCTTTAATTTTTTCGAACATTGTAAATAGGGTTAGGGTTGTTGGCGTTAATTAGCTTTAGCTATTTTTTATGTTGCCAACTGTAAACAAATTGTTAAACAAAAATCACCAAATTGTCAGATTTAGGGTGTGCTTGATTGGTAATTCCAAACCTACCAAATTCTGAAAACGGTAGACTTCGCAGCTATGGAATCACAATTCCCAATCAAACACAAAATACTTCAGGTTGGCAGGTTTCATATTCATCATGACGAACACGAGGTTTCCAGTTGAAAAACACCATTACGAGTATCGTGCTTGGCAACAAAGATTAAAGTTACCGATCACTATAGCAACACGAGCAAATTCGCCTCGTTTTCAAAGTTTTGCACATTAAAATGAGAATCTCTCCAAAATCTGCCAAACCTTCTGCCTTTTACACCAGAAGGTTCGGCAGGCCTTCCAAACCTGCCAAACCTGCCTTTTTCGGAATTTGGGAGTAAATCAAACAGGAATTCAGAGTCTACCAAGTCTACCCTCTTTTAGAATTAGTACCAATTAAACACACCCTCAAGACTTTTTGGATCAGATTTGAAACTTTAGGCTACATTCCCGGGGGGGGGGGTACATGACTTGCGGATGGACGGGGGTCTGCCGCCCGGTTTTCAGAAAGGTACCCTCTTCTAATTACCGAAACATGCTGTCATACCCACTTTTATGATGAATTTTGGCGGAAAACCACCCATTTTTGACTATTTTTCGCCAATTTCTGGAAACCCACCCATGTTTATGGAAAATCTGCCGAAAAAAGGACCCTTGTCTAGAGAATTTTGGGCCCAAAAACCCACCCATATGGGTGGCACATACCCGTACCCTCAACATGTTCCGGGGCTACATTTTATAGTACAAAAGAATAGATATCTGGATCACAGTGGAGTGCTATACTTGTTGACTGCGCAATATCCCAGGAGTAGAAAGCATACCTGGGTTGAAGCAAACCCTCCGAGAGAATTTCTTTGTTTTGACAGCCATCGAATGATTGGTGCAGCAGATAATGTGTCCTTGTTAGGGCCACTTATGTAAGCCATTAGAGCATATGAAGTCATTTCCACATCGGCAGGTGGTGGCTCATAGTAACTCTTGACTGTCCTCCCAGATGACCAATGAACCATGCCATCTATATCGAGAAAACAGCACTTTCAAAAGATCATACAGCAGAAAATTCCTCAGTGCTATCCTGACATAATTGTAACGTACTTGCTTTGAGGAAAACGTTGATAACAGCATTGACATGCTCTCTCAACATTGAGCCAATTTCACTGCGTAAAAAACATGATAAACTTCCACGGGGGGGGGGGGGGGGGAATTTGAGTCTCATAGATACGGGGTTGTGTCATTCAAATTGTAAAAGTACCAGCCATAAATCTGGAGAAATTTCCGAAAAGTATACCCATAAATCTGGAAAATGTTCTGAAAATCATACCCATAAATCCGAAAATGCAGAAAAAGCTCACCAATAAATACATCTTTACAAAAAACCATACCTATAAATCCAGAAAATGTAAAAAATTGTTGAAATGTATCCCATAAATCCGGACTCTGTCATAAAAAAGTAACCTAAAAATTGGCACAACCCGGTACTATGGCGAACTTAAGTTACCCTCCAACACCCCGAGGATAGACTCAAATTTATGGGCCACTTGTGGCACAGCATAAATTTCCCTGAAAGAACTATTAACTCTTATTGCTTTCCAGAGCTAGTTTCATTAAAGTGTGGTAATGGGCCAACGCATTTGCTAAAGCAATTTTACGCACATTTTCAATGAGTGATCGCTGCTAGATTGAACCAAACTTTTTAAATGACGCCTTTCAAAATATTCTATCGCATATTGATGAAACAAAAATTTTACATCCCATTTGGACGCGATATCTCACTAAAAATGCTTTCAAAAGGGATCGACACTGAAACGGCACGTGGTATGCTAGAATAGAGCACGTGCCATCTGATTGGGCCTCTCAATCTAACCACCATCTCAGTAGACTGATAAAAATATCTGCGGCACAAGACAAACTTAGACCCCGTTTACACTATGCCGGTAGAATTGGAAAACGGCATAAAAATGTACCGTTTTGGCATCCCGTTTACACGATGCCGGCAGAATTTTCAAATTCTGCCGGCAGAATTTTGTTTCGGTTAGCAAAACGGCAAAGTTTGTAATTCTGCCGTTTTCAAATTCTGCCGGCATCGTGTAAAGGCACTTTGCCGGTAGAACTTCATGCCGCTTTCGTCACGAGGCTAATATTCTTAATCCTTCCTATTGTCCTTATTGTCGTAGTTGTTTTATCTATCTTTGTTGATTGTTGACGTCAGTTGTTATTGTCTATGGAATAAGAATAAAATTCTACCGGCATCGTGTAAACGGGAGGCCAAAACGGCACCTTTTCATGCCGTTTTCAAATTCTACCGGCATCGTGTAAACGGGAGCTCATTTTCCAATGCGGCATAAAATTCTGCCGTTTTCAAATTCTACCGGCATCGTGTAAACGGGGTCTTAACCGTGTTGATTAAGGAAATATCGGATGAGCCAGAAAACAGTTCCAACGTTTGAAGTTTCATAGCATCAAAAGTGCTTATATGAATGATTCTAATTCTGTTCAAAAGTCGCAGAATCAAGGTATTTTGGTGACTTTTTCTCGCTGTCTCACAAGCACTAGAAATAACAGTACAATTCTACCTTATAAAACTTTTTTCATGGTTGCAAAATGACTGAAAAGGGGCCCAAAACATTGATCAAATCATAATGGGCTTCTCACGCAGAACAATAAGGAAAATGCAATTTCTCATGGGTGAGAGATATCCACAGCAAATTTATTGCCATAGGACTGAAAATTTTTAATAAGCGTTTGAAAATTGATTTCTTATAGAAAGAGGTGAAACGCAAGTTTCCTAGAGTCCTTACAATTTGATCAATGTTTTAGGCCCTTTTTAGTTATTTTGCAACCATGAAATTTTCATAAAGTTGAATTTGCCAATAATTCTAGTACTGGTAAGACAGCGAAAAAATTGCAAAAGTACTTCAATCTTTCGGCTTTTAACTAGAATTTGCATCATTCAAATCTGTGGAGTACTCTTCGTGCTATGAATTTTCAAATGGAAACATTTTTCTGGCTCACCCGATAGATTATCCAACTTTGAACGCAGTGTGAAAGTGATAAAAAGCGACTTTCCAAAGAAAAATCCTTACCTGCTTTAATTATCCTTACCTGCTTTAATTGCAATGCTTTTCAACTTCGCCAAAATGTAGCTGCGATATTGGGAACCAGTAATTGTAAGAGTATAGGCCAACAATGCAGTCGAGTAGGAATCGGAAACCGTGCCCAGTCCTTTCGAGATGCAACCCAATGCTGCTCTTGCTTTTGAACTCTGTAAATCATCATACAATTACTTATGTTGGGTAGCCTAACCTTGTCAGCAACTAAATAACCTGATGTTAAACAAGGTGTTTCAAAAAAAGCGCAACCCAACTATAATTTAAAATCTCAAAAAATTGACAAAATTTGATTGTATTTGATTTATACCTTCTGAAAGTACAATCTTTCATCTTTCTGATGATTTGTAGTTTGAATACATGAATAGACTTTTTTATCATTAAATTGATAGTTTCTTAACAATCAGACCGAACCAGAACAAATCAGACCCCTCTCCCACCCTGAAATGCCATGATTTCTTGCAGCAACCCTTGACAGGCAGATAATCTGACCTACTTTAATCCAATCCAACTGCAGCCCGCCACTCATGGTCATTTCTTTGCTTCTCAGTCGATGTCTAAAAGCACATAAAGAGGGTACTTGCTAAGCCTCAGGTTCAACGCTGTTCCACAAATGCACACCACGATATGAGAGCGATTTCTGCCCATTAGCCGTTTAAAAAGAGAAACTTAAATCAGTCTCAGAGTCTCGACTTGACAGTGTTCCGTGTTGAGTTCTTGAAAAGCTTCTTGAGAGATAAGTCGATACAAGACCATTTAAGAATTCGTAGACGATCGTCCCAATAGATCATGATATTGTGTCATGACAATGTATAAGAGTTTAGAGGAGACATATTTTAGATATTGCTGTCCTATCTGGGGAAATGCTGGGGTGACTGCCATTGAAAAATTGCAGAAACTTCAAAATCGTGCTGCAAAACTCGTTGCTAACAGTCCATTTAAAGCGACAGCTTTACCAATTATTCAAGCGCTTAAAATGCCCCACTGTTAAGGAGATTATTGATTTGATTTTGAAGCCCAGAAAATGGTTTTCAAGTCCCTTTATGGGGACGTGCCTTCTTGTATGAAAGACATTTTTACGAGAGTCAACAACTCTACTGTTCGTTCTCTTAGAAACGCTGAAGTCAATCTCAGGTTACCATTGCTAAAATCGACAGGGGGAGGGGGGCAGAAAAGCTTCGCGTACCGAGACGCCAAACTTTGGAACAGTCTTGGCACTGACGTCAGAAATTTTCAAAAGAAGGTGCTTTCATGAACTACATCAATTCTTTCCGTTTTTCTTTTATCCATTTATCACGAGTCGTAATTAGTTTAGGTTTTTTTGCAAATTTTGTAAATTAGTAGTTATTGTACATTTTTAACATGTCCCCCTGTAAATCAAATGTTTCTATTTCAATGGTGGAGGTGGCGCTCCTGATCCCCAATCTGATAGATGGTGGCTCGAGTCTCTGCCCTGTCGATCCTGTTACGTAGGGTGAACGGACTCGCCTACTCTCTGTAATTCCAGGGTAGGGAATTGCGATGTGTGATGACGTCGCAGCAAAGATCAGGGCACTGCTTTATGTTAGACATAGCTTCTTGGAGTTCTAAAACTGCCTTGGAAGCTAAGTAGTAATGTAGAAGAAAATGAGGCTATTCGAAATAGCTATGATAATTTTCTAACAAGCACTTACATCAATCTTTAATCCAGCTTCAACCAATGCTGTAAGTACAAATGCTGTCATACTGATTCCACTTGATACTCCACCCTGCAAAAAATGCAAAAACTCAATGTATTTACTCGATTCAATTTTTCTGTCTTTCTTATCAATGCTTATTTTTCAAGTCATTCCTTATTGCAAAAGCCACAGTAAAAAAAGAATTTTCTACAAAATCAGACTTGTTCACTCATACCAAATATTGATCAAGAAATGACCCTCGACTTGACCAAAACTTAAAGCCAAGTTAAATTGACAAATACGTTGTGTACCAAAACATTCTAATCACAGAATAATTCGCTAATCTCAAACAATTTCAAGAGATCGTTTGGCGGTCTGCAGGAAAAGTTGTTGGAAACAATAAACGCGAAGAATACTGTACCTTCATAGCTTTATGGTGGACCATTCCAACCTCTCTGAAGCAACCATCTGGCTTCTGCAGCGACAACAGGAACTTCCTGCTTTGAAGTATTTCCTTATCATCAATGAAAATGTATGGTCTGGCTTGGGCGTACGACTTGAGAACGAATGCAGTTAGCCTGAAATTTAAATGAGATTGCTTTCCTAGAAAAGTTGAATTTGCATCTGAACTACCTGTCTTCTTCAGATGAGCACAAGTGATTGCATACCCAAGCCCTAATGGTGTTGAGCGTGTCAAAAGAAGGTAACAGCATTTACATACCATCGTCATCAAATAAACTAACTTGGATCTTGACATTTATTTCCGTGACAAGGTTCATGTAGATTTGGAGGTAAATGATATGTTTTTGAAACTTTTTTGAATATTCATATTTAGAATACTCGAATAAAGACTAGATGTTCATTAAGGTTACTGTAACCCTTCAAATGAAGAATTCTCAAATTTTCGTCATCGTCGTAGTCTGGTGGATATAATGTTTGAGCATGGTTCAAACCAACTCAGTACTAGAAAAGCCACAATTACTTCGCAATTACAGCATTCTGAAAGGAGCAATCCTATTTCTCAAAGATTGTGGGAATAGACATCAGCAGATTAGGGAAAACTCATTTGACCTTACAGCTACATTCATAGCATCCCATGCTGCTATTCTATCGACATTGTGCTTACCAAGACACTCCCCGTTCCTGCTTTTAGAAAATGGCCTACCAAGACTGCACTTTAAGCTTTATTGCTTGACATATGGGGCTTTCTGTTTGCACTTGACCACCAGGCCAACCTACCACTTAGCCACATATTCAATAAATTCAAACAATTTTTTCAACTCGTGCATTACAAATAAATTGACTGAGCCTTCTTTCATACCCTGCTTTCCAGATACCTTAAAATAGCCCACAAGTCAAATTTCATTAAAAGATGCCCTGAATTAACCTTTAAGCTAAAATCAGACCAAATAAAGTGAGCACTTTTATGACCAGTGAAGCAAGGATGAAATACGTAAGAGACTTAGCCGTTCACCATCAGTAAGCGATTCAACATTTTGAAGAATTCACCTTGCACCTCTGAGGGCACTCATCAAATCAAAATAAACAGTGTTAGCACAACAACATGGTCGGCTGCACTGAGGGTGTGAAATCTGCTTTTCAGAATGGCAAATTGCTTTATGATGGCGGACAGCTGAATCCTTGCTTTTTTTACAAAATTCACCCTTTCTGACGAATGAAGTTAAATGAGAATTCTCAGGCTTCGTGTCTAGAATGAAGTTATGACTTAGCCATAACGAAACCGAATGGAAATGGAATGAATTGGACATGGTGCTGCATTTACTCACCAAGTACTGCCTTCCTTGTCACGGTTGCCAAATGCTGAATAGGATCCATCAGCTCGTTTGTATGTCAACTCTCGTTGATATCCTTTGAAATAATAGAGAAAGACCCTAATAATAACAATACCTTTTTTAATGTTAGTTTTAAAATAATGTGAGCACTAATATGCACTACTATGGAGCAAGTCTAGAGACTGCATTATGGAATTTATGGACTGCAAACGTCGCAAGCGCATTCATTTTCGAAAAACCAGTCTTTTATGAGTTATGAATTGATTTGCATATTTGGATGACTTTTTTTCAATTTGAAGAGAATTCCAAATATTTGGACCCAAAAAGCAAATCTTTGGATCTTAATGGGTGACGAAGCATTGTAATTTGTCTTAGAATCACCGTTAATCCTATAGTTTGGAGGAGGGAGGGGGAGGGGGGGTTCTAGCTAATCGTTGTGTGCAAATGTGCAGAAAAAATGAGTCTTCATTGGTTGTCTTGCAAATCAGCATTTTTTCGAGGATAGGGGTGCTTCACGTAATCGTTATGGGCAAAAGTGCAGAACAGTGCATCTTCATCGGTTAATGAATGGCATAAGCGTTGGCAGGCCTTGTAGGGGATTAAGGTATGGGTTAAAGTGGAAAATATCTCATGCTAAACTTGGATTCACTAGAAGTCACATAAGTAAAAAAATATCAAGTAAAAGAGCAAGGGCAGACTTTGTAATACGATAGCATCAGTTGCTTTGGTTCACATCTCAATTCAAAGCGCTTAGCGATTTTAGACAAAAGAAATTCTCTCAATCAGTAATTCAAAACAACCATAGCCGCAAAGTTGACCTAAGACCAGTGGGCACCTGGCGTGGGCGAAGAATGGTTTTTATGAAAAGTTATGAGCTTACAACGAAAGAAGAAAGGTAAATCTAAAGTTCTGTCTGGGCAATCTTGTTTACTTGAGTTAAAAGCCGAGCAATAATAATTCTTGCATATTTAGTGCTCAAATTTCAACACTTGCTGATCAGCTGCTGGATAAATAAACAAAATTCAAACAGAGAGAACTTTAGATTTACCCTTCTTCTTCCGTTATAAGCACATCACTCCTTTTAACAGCCACCCTTCGCCCACACACCGCATCAGGCGAGAGTTTACTCTATTGGTTTCGGGGCAACTTTGTAGCTTTGTTTGTTTTGCATTATTGGTTGAGAGAATTTCTTTTGTCTACAATCGCTAATCCTTTTGAACTAAGGTGTAAATCAAATTAACTGATGATATTGTATTACAAAATCTGCCCTTGTTACGTAGAGGTATAACAACGATGACAATGATATTCCAACAAAGAATGCAGGACACGTAAAAAACATTTTTGTGGAATTAAAATGCTCCCATGTCGGCTAATTTAGAGGAATCTGGTGTTAAAATTCGCTGCTAGGTAGAGCCCTATTCGAGACATATTCGATGGTTCAATCGAGGCTCGAAACTAAAATTTTGATCATACGCTGGATTTCAAAGGAACTTCTATTCATCTTAGTCAACGAATAAATAAATTGATCTCTTCAAAGAGATTTTAATCCCAGCATTGTGCCTGTTCAACGAAATAAATTGCAATCTCTCATAATTCAGTCTAAAGTTTTGACTTACCTGACACCATGTACTTCTTGGCACGCTCTTCAATTTCTTTTGTCAGCTGGTTTGTTTTCGTCAAATATTGCAGAACATAAATGTTTGGTGCAAACTTCAGCATGTTCTGTTCACCACAACCATATGGCATTGCCAAAAGTTTGTCCAGATCAGTGAGTGTGGGGCCCATTAAATCGCCTAATAAGGAAAGTAAAAAATGTTGAGTGACTTTTGTCCTTGAGAAAATCTGTAATGAAAAGTATGCAAACAGATAGATCTAAAGATAACTTCACTTGTTTGAAAATTCCTTATGCAGAGAACACTGCAGGCATTGCACTAATTGGAATGAATCACAATTTGATTGATAGCCGCCAAGTGTGAGGTATTTTTTTGTGATTTAAATCTTGTTTCTGAGAAATGTAAGTTTAGGTAAAATTTAGAACATTCCTTTAATTCGAAATGCGTGAAAAAGGAATTAGTATTCTCGTCTCTACATGAAAAACTGGCTTAGAAATGATTAAGCAAAAGTATCACATCAACTGCGTGATTTCTTCTTAAACATTTGATTCTTGAGGAGAATAAAGAAGTTTGAGTAAGGACGGTCTAACGCCTCTTTCCACGCAGTTCTCATTTAAGAATTTTTGTAAATGAAATTTTATCCACATTTCAAATGGTCAGAAATGTAGGAGAAAGATCACAAAAATATGTCAGCCTTGCTGATACCAGCCAAACTTTGACTGATTCCAATTTATCGAGAATTCTCCACATAGCAAATTTTTCAAACACGTGAAGCTCTGTATGCTCTACCTGGCACAGAGTGTCAAGACACTTGGTAATTGAAGTATCTTACGCCCCGGGAGGAGGGGAGTAACTTGAGTTTCCAACATACCGGGCTGTGCCATTCAAATCGTAGAAGTACCACCCATAGATGAAGAAAAATTTCTGAGGGTATAACAATGAATTCGGATAATTCTATGAAATCATACAATAAATTTGGAAACACCGACAAAACGCCAATAAATGAATTCTTACAAAAAACCATATTCATAAATGTTGAAAATGTAAAAAATCATTAAAAAATATACCCATAACTCCGGACTCTGTCATGAAAAGGTGCCCTAAAAATGGCACAACCCCGTACCATAGAGAACTTAAGTTACCCCATGGGCTTAGGCCTGTAGTGGTGCGTCGTGCTCTACTGCGTCGTGCTAACGAAACATCACATCAAATTAAAACTGGAATGCCTAAAATTTTTTGCCATCTGGGACATTTTCTAGAAAACAGCAGTGTTGGTTTAAGTAATCTTACCGTAGACAGAGATTCTTGCAAATGTTGAGCCAGGAACGATCGGAGAAGGTACCTTTAGTTGAAATGACTCAGTATACACTCCACTGCCATCTGCAAAGGAGAATTGGAAAAGAGATGAATCATGAATGAAGCAATCGTAATCAATGATGCCAAAATGAAAAAGCTACATTTTGCCTGCAAAATAAAAAGAAGCACTCAGGCAAAATATTGTTTATTACAATGCAAAAAACTGTTGATGTAAATAACACTACAGGTTAGCAGCGATTTAGTACATAAACTTTACTCACTTCCAACAATTAATCATTAATGGGAACATGGCCATTCACCATACACGGTGGTGCAGCCTTGTAGTGTTCGCCAAGGTAGCCAACTTTAGACTGCTTTTTCATCATCAGCCACAGATCAGCATTGCAGTTTAGAACCAAATATAATCGAATATCACTTGAAAAACGAGATCTGAGAGGCTAGTTGAGACGAACCTAATTTTTGCTGAAGAAGGTTGACTCTCGCAGCAGCGAATAAATTTACCAGGCTTAATGTTCTCCGTTCAAAGAAGAGAGCTATTGCATGAAATTTGTTTAAAATCTGCGTTAGTGGTTTCCATAACAGCATAGTAGTATTCGACTAAACCCGCATGTTAGCTTTAGACTATAATTGTTAATTGTCTAATTGTTAAGATGTTCTAATTAGAAATTCCAACTTACCTTTATTTGGGCAGAAAAGTGAGTTGTAGTTGTACTCTTTCTTGATTCCTTCAGGCTGAATGAAAAAAATTACCACGCTTATGTTCCGTCCGTAGGTATCCGGATATTTTTGAAATCGGTTAGCGTCCACACGGAGACGGCGTTTTCGGTCATCAAAAACGATGCTTTTCGAAAACGATCCCCAGAGGGGATCTTTTTGAAAGCATCGTTTTCATGTTGTCGTGAGGACGGGTGAAAACGGAGATTTTCGAAAACGCTGACGTCACAGCATCGATTTACGACGTATCAGAGCATGCTCACGGAGCTTTGGGGATCACGCAAGGGCATTTTGATTGTTTGTTTTCTTTTGTCAAAGTTCGAAAAGCGGAGTTTGAATGCAGCAGCGTCTTCGTGTGGACGGGGATATTTTCGAAACGCTCCTCGCGTGGAAGCGGATATTTTTTATACGGATAAAAAAGATGCGTTTTCAAAAATATCCGAATACGTATGGACGAGGCCTTATAAATCTTCATACCGCAGTTACCTAAAATTGGGTTCCATCCACTAAACCCTAGAAATACGGTCGTATATACCTAATAGCCCGGGCTTCCATCCTTAATGTTACGACAAACATTTGTAACATGAGATTTGGCTTGCTCTCCCTGAAAGCCAAACTTGGGAATCTAGTTAAACTATACATCATTCGATGAACGAGAATGTGGGGGTTCTAGCGATACCAAAATAAATGGATAATATTGTAAAATGAAATTTTCCAGGCAAATTTATTGCTTAAAAGGATGCACCATCTTGAAGAGCTATTTCGTACCCCTGTGTTTGAGATAACAGGGTCTGACTGACATCAGCAGGAAGTGCAGATGCTAAGCTTTTAAATTGTGTCTGGGATTTTTCAAATCCCTCCTTTGGAACTATATGCTGTCAAAATAATTGGCAAATGATTTTTCTGCCCTTCCACAGCTATGTTTGGCTATAAAAGAAAGACCACAGCACATAGGAAGAGTTTGGGACACACGTTCCAAGCTCCAAGTCTGCCCTGGCCATGTGCAAATTTTCGTGCCATTTTATTGGCTCAAAGGGCACAAAATAGCTTTTTCGTACCTGTATCTAGTGGATTTTACAATCCTTGGAAAAGGGACTTTTAATGATAGCAATTATGTATAAACATCAAAGCGAAAGAAGCCACAAGGATAATCCGAGCTAGCGAAGAGCTAGCGTTCACATGATACCGGCATTAATTGAAAACAGTAGAAAATTTAACCGTAAGAAATCTCTCTAACAACAAGAGTAGAATACGACTCCACATATATGGTGGACCATGTCGAAAGAATTGATCAGCACTGGAAAATGTTCCGTTTCCATCGTTTTAGACTTATCGCACGATGCTGTTTTTAAGGTTAGAGCTCTGTTTTGAAATCCTGTCATTTTGAAATCGTGTTAGGAAGAATGTGCTGTTTCATGTGATTGGGAGGCCTATTCGTAACATTCTCATGCCATTTTCAAATATTTCCGGCATCGTGTCAACATAGTGTTATCAGTTGACCGGAGAGATACCATTAAATTTTCATAGCATTTGGAAACTAATGATCCTCGTAACACGTCTATGTGTCAGCCTTTTCTGAAAGCTCAGAGATCCAGGACGGCAATTATAGACGCACTATGTGATTTCATATTTAGATAGGTGATTCTGAGACATATGTAACAAGTCTAAGCTCGGAGAAGAACTACCACAAAATTCAAAGAAATACCTCAACGAGCAGCATTCTTTTTACTGCATCAGCTGCACCAACTGAATTTGCCATTTTCTTATCCTTTGCACAAACATTATCACCAGTTGTGATTGCTTTGACAAGAATTGGAATTTTACCAATCTTCTTTGGTGTGATTTTGAATTTGAATGTGTTTGATTTTCCACCACAAACACAAAGTTTTGTAGAAGAAGTATCAGCAGTGAAATCTTTGCTAGCTTCAAGTGTCAAACGAACCTAGGAAAAATTTGATCATTCATTTTCATTTCATCTGATATACTGGATGGGTAAAAAATATTTGCAAGTTTGGCAGGCCATTGAAGGAAAAGTGCGCAACTGATATTCAAACCTTGAAGTTAATCTATTGGTAAAAAGTTAAATCAGATGTCAAAACCACTTTGGTAAATCGCACTAGACTGATTCCAAAATTCTCTTGTTTCGCTCCCCCTACAGACTTGTCGCTACAACTGAAGCGATAACAACGACAACAACAAGCAAAAGATACAATGAATTACGTCGTGAGTCTAAAATCGCACATCTTTGACACCCAATATACACCACTTCAATTACCAGCCTTGTTTTGAACATTATTCAAACTTCTTCCATATGAAATTTTAGGTTCCAGATTCGGATGTAGGATCCAAACTTTTGTTTAGTCTAACTGCAAGTTTTCGTGTCGCTAGCGGTCGTAATATTAATTTCATTGCAATATAAACACACAGGTAGCAGCTTATGGTTGTAGTAATTATTACAGTAAAATTGCAAACCAAACTTTGTTTTCTTCTTTATCGTTGTTCTGTTTGTTGTGATGTTCGTGTTGTCCTCAACTCCCTTCATCTAAACACTAGGCCTATCAACAGAACTAGTCCCCAAATGTGATGGGCCTAGTGTTTTGATGAAGGGAGTTGAGGACAACGCGACCTAGCCTGAGATCAGGCTCTCACGGAGAAAATAAAAGGAGGGGAAAGAACTGATGCTTCTCTTCCTTTCTTTTTCTTAGTGAGTGAGCCCGATCTCAGGTCAAACACGAACATCACACAACAAACAGAACAACTATGAGAAAGAAAACAAAGTTTGGTTTCCAATTTTACTGATTGCTTGATAATGACTCCCTCCATAAAACACTAGGCCCATCACATTTAGAGATTGGTTCTGTTGATGGGCCTAGTGTTTTGATGGAGGTAGTTAGGGGAAAACACGAACATCACAACAAACAGAACAAAACAACGATAAGGAAGAAAGCAAAGGTTGGTTTCCAATTTTACTGATTGCTTGATTATGACTCCCTCCATAAAACACTAGGCCCATCACATTTAGAGATTGGTTCTGTTGATGGGCCTAGTGTTTTGATGGAGGTAGTTAGGGGACAACACGAACATCACAACAAACAGAACAAAACAACGATAAGGAAGAAAGCAAAGGTTGGTTTCCAATTTTACTGATTGCTTGATTATGACTCCCTCCATAAAACACTAGGCCCATCACATTTAGGGATTGGTTTTGTTGATGGGCCTAGTGTTTTGATGGAGGTAGTTAGGGGACAACATGAACATCACAACAAACAGAACAAAACAACGATAAGGAAGAAAGCAAAGGTTGGTTTCCAATTTTACTGATTGCTTGATAATGACTCCCTCCATAAAACACTAGGCCCATCACATTTAGGGATTGGTTTTGTTGATGGGCCTAGTGTTTTGATGGAGGTAGTTAGGGGACAACATGAACATCACAACAAACAGAACAAAACAACGATAAGGAAGAAAGCAAAGGTTGGTTTCCAATTTTACTGATTGCTTGATAATGACTCCCTCCATAAAACACTAGGCCCATCACATTTAGGGATTGGTTTTGTTGATGGGCCTAGTGTTTTGATGGAAGTAGTTAGGGGACAACATGAACATCACAACAAACAGAACAAAACAACGATAAGGAAGAAAGCAAAGGTTGGTTTCCAATTTTACTGATTGCTTGATAATGACTCCCTCCATAAAACACTAGGCCCATCACATTTAGGGATTGGTTTTGTTGATGGGCCTAGTGTTTTGATGGAGGTAGTTAGGGGACAACATGAACATCACAACAAACAGAACAAAACAACGATAAGGAAGAAAGCAAAGGTTGGTTTCCAATTTTACTGATTGCTTGATAATGACTCCCTCCATAAAACACTAGGCCCATCACATTTAGGGATTGGTTTTGTTGATGGGCCTAGTGTTTTGATGGAGGTAGTTAGGGGACAACATGAACATCACAACAAACAGAACAAAACAACGATAAGGAAGAAAGCAAAGGTTGGTTTCCAATTATACTGATTGCTTGATAATGACTCCCTCCATAAAACACTAGGCCCATCACATTTAGGGATTGGTTCTGTTGATGGGCCTAGTGTTCTGATGGAGGTAGTTAGAGGACAACACGAACATCACAACAAACAGAACAACGATAAGGAAGAAAGTAAAGGTTGGTTTGCAATTTTACTGATTGCTTGATTATGACTCCCTCCATAAAACACTAGGCCCATCACATTTAGGGATTGGTTCTGTTGATGGGCCTAGTGTTCTGATGGAGGTAGTTAGAGGACAACACGAACATCACAACAAACAGAACAACGATAAGGAAGAAAGTAAAGGTTGGTTTGCAATTTTACTGATTGCTTGATTATGACTCCCTCCATAAAACACTAGGCCCATCACATTTAGGGATTGGTTCTGTTGATGGGCCTAGTGTTCTGATGGAGGTAGTTAGAGGACAACACGAACATCACAACAAACAGAACAACGATAAGGAAGAAAGTAAAGGTTGGTTTGCAATTTTAATTTTACAATTACTAACCATACGCTGCTACCTGTCATGTAAAGTTTGAAAACGTCTCAGCAATAGACGATTACGCTAAAAATGGCTGCGAGGAACTTTTTACCAAGGTGCATTGCGTTCTAAATACGAATCCTTAACGGTTCTAAAGGAATCCGATTAAAGAACGAAGTGCATCTTGGTAAAAAGTTCCTCGCCGCCATCTTTAGTGTAATCGTCTATTGTGACCGTAAAAATGACTTGGGGTGCAAAGTTTCAGTCCGAGCGATTTGCCACGGTCAAATTCCTAACAAATTTTAAACTTTACATTGTCATAAAGTCAACATCATAATCACTAGCAGTATAGGGATAAGTAACTAAACTAGATTTTAGTTGTGAAAGCCGAATTAGGGATCTAAATTCCCACATAAACAATAGGAAGAAATTTTAATGAATTTCTAAAGACAAGGCCGCTTAATTGAAGTGGTGTATTAGGAAAATATTGGCAAGGGGTTGTTATGGAAACAAGAATTCTACTTTCGATTCTGGTCCATGGTTTAATCGCCATTGAAATTAAATCCGGCTCCTTAAACCGACAATTGTATTGACTTTACTGAACTGAGCGTGGAATCGACGATTGCGCTAAAGATGGCGGATAGAAAGTTTTACTTTGAAGCGTTGCATCAAATTGAATTTCGATTGATTTGATTGGCTGAATTCATCGATACCGCAAGGGATCTTTGTTAAAAATTCCTCGGCACCATCCTTTTTAGCGCAATAGTAACTCCTTACCAGCAATTCCCTTATCTATTGGTCTAAAGGTTGAGTGACTTTACAAAAATAAATATTCTTATCTAAAAACCAACAATATGTTTAAATATCGGGTGCATACTTTTTATTCCACAGCACTTGCGAGCTTGTCATGGTTTTATGACTTATCCGGTAGGCTTAACATCTCCTCTCACCATGTTCCCATTGTACCAAAAATGATAGATGAGTCCATAATACAGTTGCGCTGGAAAGACTATTTATTGGATCTAGACAAAATAACATTATTTGTCCAGCTAGCATGTTAACGTAGACACATAATAACTTAATTTGTCAGCATTAACTTATGTCAAAGACTCAAGCGTTAGACATTGAAAATCGCCAGAAATTTTATATTATCTCACCGTTAAACAGCTATCCAAGTAATTGAAAACAGTAGCTGGAACCTTAACAGTCTCTCCTTTGATCATCGAGTAAGGCAATGTCAACGATACAAAGAATGGTTGAAACACGAGGAATGGTGTGGGAGATGCAACTCCAATTCCATGAGTAGATGACATTGCAAATGCATTCGCATACCAAGTTGTCAAGGTATCTGGTACTTTTGCTTCTATTGTCTTTTTGCCAGTTTTCATGCTTGTAAAATAAAGGTAGAGAATGTGTTACCACATAGCAATATATCGGATGTTCAATGAAAATATTTCTGCGTTAGAAGAGTTGCTGTTGAGGAGGTATGATTTTTGCATACGTATCAAATATTCAAATAACCGCTTTATCGCCTAAGTGGTTATTGCAAAATAATAACTGATCTAATCTGGAATTATGATATTGCACCATTAGACTGAAGTGCTAATCTTTGGAACTTCCATAGCTCGGATTTGCCTAGCCTGCGTGCAGACTCTTGATAAAAATTGAAAAGATAGAGAAAAGTAGAGTCTGCGCAACCGAGCCACTCTTCTTGTTCGCTGACGTCGGCATTCTATTTTGAAGCTTCCTCTCATGAGAGACGGTTGTCAAATCCCTTTGTTTTCCATGTTAGGCAAAATTAGACACTAGTGAAATGGTGCTTATCCCCATGACCTTCCCATACAGAAATCACAATAAATCACACAACTGGGGCGCCCTTTGTATAGCAAAATAAAAGCTTGAACAACAGATTTAATCTCCTCTATGAAATGTTTTGTACCCATAATGTCAATGCTCTGTCAAACGTTTCCTCATTTGAACAACAGAAATAAAATGTTGTTTATCTAAAAGATAGTTGAAGGAGACAACAGAAATTTGCTAGACCATTCAAATTAGGTTCCTTGATTTCGAGGAACCCTTGAACAAGAATAGTGGCTCAGTTGCGCAGACTCTACTTTTTTCCATCTTTTTGATTTTTATTAAGAGTCTGCACGCAGGCTAGGATTTGCCTTAAAGGCGATAAAACAGTTATCAGTTTGGAAGATATCCTTTAACCAGCGAATAAGAACCTACGACTTTGCGAGTCAGCCTGACCAGGTTCATATATATTGCGCACTTAGTGAGAAATGAGGCTGTTACAGTCAAAGCGGAAGAAACGTACCATCTATGTTTTTAATATTCAAATTGAATCGTATCTGCATTTAATTGTGGTTTCTCTGCATGAAGAAATCATTGAACATTCTTTTTGTTTCTTATCTGCTCAGGGCTTTCAGGAATTTCTTTGCTCAGATTCAAACTTCAAGCCTATTATTTTTACTTTCAGCTCACAGCACTTTAGTTCATCATGTCTTATCCTTGTCATTAGGTCATATGAAAATTTCTGATTCTTCCACAAACCTCTGCAGTGACTAGTAAACCTCTTCAACCCAAGTGGTGTTGAGATACTGTATTTCTCATAAAAAGCAACAAATGGCTACATGAGCCGACTAGACTAATAGCAAGATTGTTTGGAATGATCTATACAAATAAGAACCTGTTTCAAATTTCAAACTGAATGGATTCTTATATAATGGGAGTCTAATTTCAAAATTCCAGCCTGTAGGTTCTTAGTCACTAGGTTCTTATACGAGATTTTACTGTCATGCAAATTTAGACATTGAAAACCAGGTGACCATTGTGTAGGAATATCATTGATCAACGTTCCTCCACAGCAACTCTCCAAACTTGGAAATGTTTCAAAGAAATCCGATGTTTGTCTCTAAAATTCAACAGAAGTTGTTTGCGATAGCAGGGACAAATTTGTAAACGACGGAATCAGGTTTCTAAAAAGACAAAGCGATTTAACTTTCTGAAGAATGGATCTCATACTTTTGAGCGTACTCAATCAAATCAAAATAAACAAAGAAAGCAAAACGTCTCTCTTGAGTGCCCTGAAGGTGTCACATTCATTCGTCGAGACAGAAAATCGCTTTGTTTGGCGAAGACATGATTCTTTCGTTTAATTAAATTCACCCCCTGCTGTTTGCGATGAAAGTCTTTTTGAAGCAACAGATAGATAGTATCGCTCGTTCACTCAATTTTCAGATCTATCTAAGCTCAAAGACTATAATCATTCCTTATTTTAAAAAACTTTGTTAATGCCCATTTTTATTGAAGTGAAAATCTATTGCAAAATTACGAGCTTCAAGCCAACCGCTGATTCCAAATAGAGTTACTGCAGAAAAATCATCAATTTGACTTTTTTGGGCAAAATTATGAGTGAACAAACAATACTACACAGAATTAGCATTTAACAAGAATAACTTTTAGCAAGAAGTTAAGCACAACTGAGAAATGATTCTTTACAACGCATAATGTTGAAATGTATCTCTATCTTTTCGTGAACAGTTAATGATCAGAAATTTTCAGGAAAAAAGAAACTGAGCAAAAATAAGATGTGTGCAGGTTCGAAATTCTTGTATCAATTTTTTAAGTAATAATTCCTTTGCAAATAATTTGTTTGCGAGTAAAACATGACTGGATGTATCGCGTATTTTGTTATGGATTTAGATCATTGAATTTCACCTCTTTGTGATCTACCTTGCCTGAAGCAGGATATGAAATCAGCCCAGTTTGGGCATTTTTCATGGTACACATCACTTTGGAAACTTTTCGTGGCACTCGTCATTTGGGAGCCTTTTTTATGGAAAATATCATTTTGGGAACTTTTCAATAATTGCACTAGACTTATTACGTTCAGTCCTAGTAATCGATTACTAGGACTCAACGGAATAAGTCTATATTTGTACATCATCATCATTCAAACCTGAAAACTTTGCATTCGCGCTACAATGAAAACAATAATAGCTCGTTTTACTGCGCCCTCCTGGAAACGATGATAAGGAAAAGTGTTAGTTTGAGCGTTGTCATCTCTCTTTTACTTCTCATTTTTCAGTTGTGCTATTCCTACTTTGGCTATTCACATATGTAACTTCATATTGTGACACAGTAAAGTTCAAACAGTACAAAAATTTTCTCATGTTAATTATTCTCTCAGTCATTAGAAAATTATCTTAAATCAAATTCATTTTAAGCTGTATTCGAGACGACTGCACATGATTTAAGGTAAAGAAAATTTGGTTTTTATGTTCAGTTCTAAAATCTTTAATTTAGAAGGATTTTGAAGTGAACAGTTTAGTTGCCATTTTACATAGTAGTATAAAGCTTATTCTTTTAGAATCCAGAATCTCCGAAACATACTAATGCGAATGAGTTTAATTATATGAAGATTTAAAGGGTTTGTGCAAGGATATAAGCGTGCATTTGCACAGAGAAGAAAAATCTAAATATAGCCCATTGAAATTGATGGCCCACACGTGTTGTTAATAATCGATAGCTGAAGAAACAATGCTGTGTTTGCGCATTTTCTTTGTTCTATTTATGGAGAAGCCTATTTACCATTGCACACTCCCTTTAAAGTGAAAAGTTAAGCTACTATGTATGTTACATATCATACTGCAGTAAAATCAGAAATGGCTGTGGTATGGTAACTCGTCATTTACGACGATTGAAAGGCCAAGCCAGACAGGGCAGAATGTTGCTTCACCCATCAAAATGCAACCAATATATCCTCTCTGCAAAGCGATAATGAACAAGTCAGGAAGGATCTTCGCCTTCTTTGCATTCTTTAAACAGAGAATCTGAATCGAATTATCTTTCTATACTAGAATTTTTGAATGTACACTAACTGAGCATACTCTTCTTGAAATGCTGGAAACTGATATATTGCCCTAGCTATTTATTCCAAGATTGTTGAATGTTTAGTGTTGAAGTTTTTTAAAAGCTAATGCAACGCAATTTTATTCACATAATGAATTCCATGCAACATGCCGCTCATTTTTGGTACAATGTCTAAAGAGCTGATGCAACATACTCTAGATTTTCTTCTGTCCAAATCCATGTCTCGGGAAACTCACTTCGGACAACTACCTCAATTTCTTTGGACCTTCTCATCTTTTTGACCGGTTTCTTCACGATCTTTTGCCGTGGAATATGATCTATTGTCTTTGGCATAGCAAACATTTCTCTTCGAGGTCCAGAGCTGCCACTAATACCAGCACTGGTTGGCATCTCGGCAAAGACCGGCGACCAGTGTGAGAAAGGTGAGAAGTAATCTGTGTAAAATTACTTGAAAATAACATCGTTTTCACAAATGTGACGAGAGAGAAGAGAGGCTACGGATCATGTGACTATCAGAAATCATCTTGTGCTCAAAGAGTTTACTCCATATTGCTACTCCATCCTAAGGGCTGGGACGTTTTTCTTTTCTGAAAGGACTGTACTTGGCTTAGAGAATGAGCTATGGTACTTCCCAGAGTGGTATCCTATGGGAATCGAAAGCCTTTTGCAACGCAGCAAGTGGCAACATCCGCAAGCGCCTTTTGCAACCCTATATGTGGCTTCCATTGCAGTCTAGCATTAGGGTGTGTTGGGAAAACTTCGAGAAGTTTCAAGATTGGGGAAGACCGCTTCTAGGTGTTTGGAGTATGTAGACTTTAGCTAGACTGATGGCATTCCTACATTCATTTCAGTTTTGCTCCAATGAATTGAATTTTTACTTACTGTTATAGGCATTGTGGGGTATCGTTAGGGGAATGGAGCGAAAAAGTATCGTCTAATCATATAATGAGTCTCATACAATAAATCTCACTCTGTTTGTTCTTCATAATGCCGTCAAAGAATGAAGAAAAATACTGCAAACTTTCATATGAGCATTGTACGTACATCCAGCTCTGATAGCAAAAAGCAAAAACTATTTGGTCAATTTTCCAATTCTTTTGCAGCCCTAGACAAATGATCCCAACCTGCTGTGGCATTGGATCAGCAGCTAAAAACTCAGTGGAGAGTTGGCTGGTTCATAGTTGGAATATCAGCACTCTAACAGTCTCTTTTCAAAGCGAGATAATTTTTCGTTTCACATGCAAGGACATCTGAATCAAGTTCACGTTTGTTCTGCACGGCTTTATTCAAATATGAGTTTAAGCCTTCATCTATTTCTGACATTTACCGAGTACTTCTCATAAAATCTATTATATGATAACATTAAGGGTAAGATTCTTTTATGACAATTGTGACATGAAGGGCATATCAATTAAGATACATCGTCTGCGTTGACGATTTAGTCTTCCGCAGCATTTAAGACAATATTATATAAAGTAGTATAATACAGTATTATATCATATTATGTTATATAGCTTAATATAATATAACATATTATAATAGTTTATGATATAGGCAACATTAAATCTATTATATGATAATATCAAGGGTAAGACTTTTATGGCAATGGTGACATGAAGGGCATATCAGTTAAGATACATCGCCTGCGTTGACGATTTGGTCTCTTGTAACTTCTAAGATAACATTCAAAATATGCTGGTACATTTTGAAAATAAAACACAATTTTCAATAAAATTGAGTCTGCCTAATTTCAAACTGGCAAAATTTGATAATGGAGCTCCAACCAGCAAAATCTGAAAACAAAAACGGCATTTTATGACAAAAAGAAATAATGAAAGTGAGCGGCTAATTTCTAATGCTTTCCAACAGTAGCAAATTGATTCTTTAAGCTAAGACATATGTTTCTTTTTTCAAAATGAAGCCAATTTGTCGCAATGATTGCAAAAGAGTTTGGTGCCGTCCACTTGTTTTTACATTCTTCCAGAATTGTGTGAACCTAGTCTAATCTTTGTTCTTTATTGAATTTTACGAATGAAAAAAACTGCAGACTGTTGCATTAGAACCACAACCTCTGTCATTTGACCTATCATGATAATTAATATTCTAAGGGCAACATACTCAATTTTGTCTTCTGTCCAAATCCACGTCTCAGGAAATTCACTTCGGACAACTACTGTGACATCTTTTGCTTTCTTCACCGGTTTCTTCTGCGTTGGACGCGGCTGAGGACGCGGACGAGGACGGGACAAATTTGGTCGAGAAAACGATTTCATTCGAGGTCCAGGGGCACCACCAGCAACAGATTTTGAAGCCATTTGTGTGTTGAATGCAAAGTCATTCTCAAGATAGTGATTTCTGTAATCTGCACAAATTTACGAGACAATAGTCATCAATCGATCTAAGTTTCAGAACATTGAAGAAGCAGCACTGCTAAATACTATGAGTATAAGAGAATGAATTGCTCCTTCGCAGCGTCTCTGGACACTGTAAAAATCCCTCTTATTGCGAATAAACGTTGTTTGGAAAAAGCTGATCAAGGATGTCATTATCATCTTTCCGCAGTAGAGTGGAAGTGAATGATCTCTCCACTGTATACGGAATTATTTTTCTATACAAGAAAATTTACCTACCGCGCCATGTTAAGACAGCTAACGTGTTCCAAGTTCACAAACTCACCGTTAAAATCCCTGTCTGACAGATGAGAATTTTTCGGCAAAAGTTGGTCGTGGTAGAATGACCATGAGCTACAGGACACGAACTGAGTCGATTGGGCCTAAGCTGGGGTACCCGCGTTTTGATTTGGCTGACGTAGTTAATCCAGTTTGCAATTAAAACGTAATGATCTAATGAATACTTACTTGTATTCTTCTCTGTCGTATCCTAACCTTGCAAATTCCTGCCAAATACAGCAAGTGCCTGAGCTCGATTCCCCTTCCACGACAAAACATGGCGACCATTTGTAAAATGTTTTCTCCCGCCTCCACACTCACCTCTTCAAGGTGGATGTGGAGGAGCGTAGATTTGAACATAACAGTTTTGAAAACGTGAGTGCGGAGGCGCGAAAATACATTTTGCAAATGGTCGCCATGTTTTGTCGTGGAAGGGGAATCGAGCTCCGGCACTTGCTATATTTGGCAGGAATTGGAAGGTTAGGATACGACAGAGAAGAACACAAGTAAGTATTCATTACATCGTTACATTTTAATGGCAAACTGAATTAACTTCGTCGGCCAAATCACTACGAGAGTACCCCAGCTTAGGCCCAATCGACTCAGTCCGTGTCCTGTAGCTCATGGAATGACTTCAAGAAAGACTGCCTTCTCAAAGACAGAATCAAGTTTTCGAATGTGAGGAAGTATGGTAGAAGCAAGATGGAAAGAAATTGTGCGCACAGCATCGGAAGCCGATGACATATTGCTAGCAGCCAATAATGAGAAGGATGATAGACGACAGACATGGAAATCTTTCTATGCGAACGATAACACCGCCAATTTCCATTGGAAGCTAGTCTCAACAAAGAGTGCAAAACGTTATTAAGCACACAATAGCTGTTGATAATCACCGGGTGTCAAGCAAAACGGGTGTCTTGCGGTAAAAGGGTGTTCTCAGTTGAACAGCATAACAGCCAAAGCTTCAAAAAAGTTGCACTTCAGTCATTGCATTTTTCGTTTGATTTACAGGAGTTCAAGAAATTATACAGATCGTTTCCTGTTACTGTATTTTTCAGATCTTTGGTATCCTTAGTATAAGAATAGATCACGCTAAAGATTGTATCGGAGAATGTTTTACCATGATCCACTGCGGCATATTGTCCTTGGTTCATGGGATATACTGTGATATTAGTAACATAAATATTGGAACCTCAGCAGTTACCATTTAGGGTAATATTGAATAATGGCAATGAAATGCATTATTACGATATTAGTAGACGTTATCATCGTATGTTATGCGTTACTGATATTCACCAAAATCATCTTGATAACTAAAATCAACAATGATATTATGCAGATTGTTATAGTGTGTTTGTGCGTTAATAAGTTGCATTATTGTCGCATTAGCACACGTTATTATCGTATGCTTGTTATTAGTTATTATTATTATTATTATTATCATTATTATTATTATGATCATTATTATTATCATTATTATTATCATTAGCTTATTATTAGCTTATTATTATTATTAGTATTACACGTTATTATTAGTATCGTACTAATATAGGGTAAGGTATTATCAAATTATGCCAATGAATTGCATCATATCATAGTGCAAGTAATTATCATGTGTTGATGCCTCACTAATATTCATCAGAATCCTTAGCCATCTAAAAGTTAACAGTTACCATTTAGAGTGTCATTACATTATGGCATTGAAGTGCATTATTGTGATAGTAGTACGAAATTATTTGCAAGCACCGCTACCGTAAGATCAGTTAAGCCGAAAGCAATCATTGACCTACTCAGTTTTTATGTCCTCCCAAATCCAGGTTTCAGGGAAATCAGCTCGAACTGTAGGCTCCCCTGTGGTCACTTGATCTTTCTTCTGGGAATTTGTTTTAGGCTTCTTAGGTTTTTTGGCTTTCTTATCGTTTGGCCTCCCTCGTTGCGCCGATGTATTCACGGGCGACACAGCACGTCTTCTTCTTCGTCTTCGTGAAGAACTCCAGCCTTGACGCCGCGAGGATAATAGCCGGCGTCGTGCTCCGCCACCCCCAAGCCTGAGAACTGAATTGAAAGTAACGATTGAACAGATTGATGAAGAAAGTCCTTATCCAAGCAGTAGTTGGTATTGGTATTCGAGTAGTAGTACTTATAGTTGTATTTCATACTCAGATTTTGGTGATTATTGGCTGAAAAATTTCTTGGTTGGTTGTTTATTTAATCGTTGTTTATTGGCTGAAGAATGGTATAAAACACTTGATCACATCGTAGGCAATGCCTTCACACAGAAAACACACAAGGGAGCCTCACATCTCTTAGAAATAGATTTTGAAATAAATATTGAAGACTTTCAATCACATGGCAATAAATGTACAGATGATATCTCCCACCAAAGAAACACTGTACTTGCTAAATATTGCTGTGAGAATAGTTCCTTTATGATGTGATTAAGTGTTTTCCGCCTTATTCAAGCAGAACATAGTTACGAAATTTTCTTAAAGTTGGATTTACGCATGTTTCACGTCCTCATATAGCGCGATAGACGTCACAATAATACATTTTTATCTCTTTGCTATATCCATTCCAATTCATCATGTACTCTAGAGTTGCTATGAATTGTTAAATATGGAAACTTTTGCTGGCTCAGGCTCATCCAGTACAACGGTAATATACGAGTTGGATCAAGTTAGCAGCACCAAGAAATTAGCATTTATGGATGAAATATGACATTACACCAATAGCCAAGAATCCAATCAAACATAGAAATTACATGAAAACGATCAAGGCAGATGCAGAGAAATGTCAAGGCTATCAAGTTATGTCAAAAGATGCCACGGTACGGTAAACCACTGTTAGCTGATTGATGCTGTCACAAAACATGGAGAAGATAAGAGCAAGCAGCTGAATTCATTGTTAGAGTACGCAAACACTCTAGAAAATATCGAGTGTTAATAACGTTCTGAAATTTACGACAAAGTCACAAGCTTAATTCAGACAATTGAATGAAGAAAACGAAGTTACATTGGGTGAGGAAAATAGCAATCTCGTTTGAAAGGCTACATCTCCTTGGAAATGAAGGCAACAATACTGACAAGCACATTACGCAATAGTGAGCATGTTCACAAATATATCTTAAAATATATTTGACTGAAATTGGCTACTCCGTTCTGGAAGTAGGAGGGATTTTCTCTTGAAAGCACCTTCAAGAGACCTTCAAAACAGGCCTAAAGTCTTGAGCAAGTTTTCTGCCTTTCAGCTATGGCTTTACAAGCTTTAGTATGTCTCATCTCTTTTGGAGGATGGAATTGTTATCCGTAGGCGCATACAAATTTATTCCAGGCGATTTATTCCTCCAAAGACCATAAAACGTGCCAAAACGCGTTGAAGTTGTAAAGGAGAAATATTATGAAATTTGTTCGTAAGGGCTTTCTCGTTAAACCCACCATAATTTCAAATCGCATTGACTGATTTCAGTCAAATAGGATTTAAGATATATTTGAACATGTCGACTATACATGTTTACCAATATTATTGCGTTGGATCCAGGATGTGGCGGCGTTTCAAACAGGGATTGTGCTCTTCTTGACTCAGCCAGGTTTGCCACAATAAGCTTGAATATCAGACACCATCCAGATATAAGATAGAGCAGGAAAAAGTGGTGTCTTACTGGAATATACATGGCATTTTCAAGATTTCTTCGTAATAACATATTTTGTCGAAGACTTCTTTTACGAAAGGTTGCAGCCAAACAGAGTGAGATTGGGGCTTTTCAAGCAGATGAAGCTTTCAGAAAAGAGAGTCATGAGAGAACTTCTCAATTCAATGCCCTAGTCACATTTCGAAGGAAATCCAAGGCAAAGTTTTGTCTATGAGCAATCGGTGATCAAGAGCATAGGTTCCAAATCTTTAAAAAGGTGGGTGTAAAATTCAGCGAAGAATTTCTTTCAACTAAATGGCTTCAAAGAAACTTTGGCTTGTTCGCTATAATTCTGCCGTTAGACTTTTTCGAAATCTTCGATATTTTCAGAATTGGAGTGCCTTTTCTTATTTTTTTTTTGAAAATTCAATAAAAGTTTTTGAAAAAAACTTAAAATTGTAGCCATTAAACTTTGTAACGCAACATGAAATAATTTCCAACAAAACCATAGTTTATAGATGTTTAAAATATTATATCAAGCAAAATTCTCTCGCTCTTTTGGTTTATGATTTAGAAAATTCATGACATCACATCCTAAAATCAGCTGAAATTTCGAATGCGCTGTAATTTCAAAAAGCATTCAAAATTTCTGAAGAGGCCAAAGGTAGAATTTTGGATAGGAACCTGAAGTTTCTTTTAAGCTATTCAGTTTTAAGAAACATGTCATACAATTTTACACCTACCTTTTTTCCCCAAATCAAACATTTGGAAACCATGCATGCTGTGATCAAATTCTATTCGCTAAACTGCAGATGGTATGCCCAGTTGCTGTCAATAAAATCCCAGTCCAAGCATGAGAGGGCTATTCCTGACTTATTACCTGAAGCAAATTCCAGATACAAATTTCCCCCTTCAGCACCCGCACATTGGGATTAAAGACCCCCTGCTAGCTACGAGACCTCGCGGGCTGTTACTGTCCCACAGTACACTGTGCCAGGACTTTCGGATTATCTGAAAGTCTGCAAAGCCAAGCCAGGTTTTTGCTCTTGTCAAGTTACAGTGGATACAGAGAGTAAAATGAGTCGTCCAAGACACCCAGAGGAAAGCAGAGTGATCTATTCTTCCATTGATGATTCTTCGCTTCTTTTTTGAGCTTGATAAGAGAACCGAAAACATTCACTCACTACTGCCATTGCTCAGCATGTCTTCTCATTATTTTCTCATGAGCAGTGCGCAAACCCGAATGGTTAGCAGAGGGCCCTTAATCAAACACAGCATGTCTTTGAAGGGAATCGAATAACTTACATGGCAATGGGCCCGTATTGCATGGCTTTACATTGATATCCAAGTTTGAGAAATACACCAGTCCAGCATCCTAAGAGAAGAGGGAAGGAAAATGAAATGCTTAGCAATAACTAGAATGACAATTAGTGGTGTCAGCTTTGTAAGTCCAAAGTGCCTGGGTCAACGGGACTCTTCGTTGGATATTGAAATGAACATGCTGCTTTTTCTGCGTACTTACATTGAATGCTTTGACGCCATCAACGTGATCTGATCTTCTCCACCAGCCGCCCCACCACCCGCCAAATGGCCTCGATCTCCTCCATCGTCTGCGCCATGGAAAGCTGCCCCCGTTACAGGTTGGGCTGTCACCGCGACCAGTTACATCTAGCCTTTCAATCATATTCATGACCTGTAAAGAAGAAGAAAACCTAAGTTTACAATCGCAGAGGGAGCAGGGACACTTGGGGGAGGGGACACTTCGGGGACAGTACCCTGAAATTCTATTTTAGTCTCAAAGTACTCTTTTCTCCTGCATTTTTCACGGTTGAGAGTGCCATTGTAGTCCTAAAAGGGGCTTTTGTGAGAGCTACCCTTTGAAGTGAGAACAAGTTCATTCTTGCTGAGCAACACAGCCAGGTGACAAAATCATAAATGCAACTTTTTAAAAAACTGATCACATTTAATTTATGATATTGACCAGTGAACAACAAGACACGACGTGTATATCAGTGCTCAACTTGTTGCTAGTGAGCAAATATTGTGAAGGTAAAGGCGAAGTTGCGGTGTAATCACAGAAGTACTGGAGTCGCAGAGGTAAAGGCAATCAATCCAGTCTCCACCACTTGTCATAATGCCCAAGTGGATAGGCTCGAACCCGGATAGTTATGTCACCGGCTAGTTAGTTATACCGGAGTTCTCACTTTCAAAAATTCATAGCACCAAGAGTAATCACAGATTTAGCTCAAATCTTAAGATAGGTATATCTCTTGTTTTAAGATTGAAAAGAAAATAAGCGTTACGATTGCAAGGCGAAGATCGTTTTCATACAGCATGAAATTCATTGTGAGACCAAAAAAGATCATGAAGAGCACTTGATCTTTAAATATGAAAGCAAAGATTGAAAGGATATTCTTACCTTGCTTGCTTTGATGTCATTGGTCGCTCCCAAAAGCTGCACACTTTTATCAACAGCAGATAAAGCAAATCTTGAACCAGGAGCGGCCTGAAGATTTATTGATACATTGCTTCCAGGTTTCATCTGTGATTCTGAGAAACTCACTGTCACCTGTCATGTGAAAAAGTAGTTCGTTAGAAATGTTCCTATAATTGTGATACGTCAACGTTGGCCTCTAAAACAAAATTTCTGCGATACTTTGCCTAACATCCGAGAGCCATTAAAAGCTATAAAGGTCCCTTTGATGGAGCTACGTCTTTTTGCGTACATTTTGCATCAGCTCCATGACAGGGTCCATATTTGTCATTTTCGACTCCAAAAGGTCGTTTTAGGCCATTTACACTCTGCGAATGTGATTCAAATCGAATGGGTGGCATTATTTCCACATTTTTCGATAGATTTCTTATAAATTTCCTTTGCAAAGGCACTACTTTTTGTAAAGAAAATAAAGCACGTGGTATTGTTTAAGAAAATTTGACTCCGGCACAGGCTATCATTTTCAGGAATGTGACTCCGGGACAGGGTAGCTTTTCAGATTTTCCAGCGGCACCTCCCCGTATGTTCGCTGAAAAAGTACCCCCCCCCACCTCCGGAGCTACATCTACCACTTTCGTATTAGGTGATGCAACCCAGCCGTTTCGTAATTTTTGTTGTTCTAGCCTTTGCAATTAGATTAAAGTGATCTATGGCAAGTCTTATTCTCAGTGGAGGGGGGATGGGGGGAATGGCTCTGCCGCTGGAAGGAGTCAAGGACCGTTCGCCATGTTTCTTGGAGGGGGAGGGACAGTGCAGAAGATTCCGTCTTAATAAATGCCGACAAATATTGATAACTGAACGGCATTGCATGAGTTTATTTTACGGTATCACAAATCTCACGTGACATCTATTGAGCGAAGCAAACAAGCTCGTGTAGCAATACCCTTACATACCTCGTTTTCAAATTTCTTCTCGATTGGTATCTCTTCGCTATCCCCAACGAATTCTCCATCAGTTCGAACGAAAAAAGCAAGTAACCTGCACTTCGGTGCCATTTTCTGCGTCACGAAAATTGAAATTGCTGCTGTTGCAATTTTACCACTATATCTGCTGTCAGAGACTGATCCACTGTCCTCAATGTTTCCACGGCAAAGAAGCTGCAACACAGAAATGCAGGTTAGTTAAATATTGCCTCAGTCTTCACTCTAAAGATGTGATGTAAAGTAAAAGCACACATGTTTTTGATAGCATTTGTATCATCCAAGTGCCGGTATTTGACTGGTTTTCTACAACTTGTGGCTATTTAAGAAATTTCACAGATTGACGGTTTTAAAGTCAAAAGAAAAGTAAAATCATATTATATTTAATGTCTCATAACCTTTTAGCGAACGCATTTTCTGATACCTTTGAATATCATTCTCGGAAAGGTTCCAATTTAAATCAAACCCGTGTAAACGGAACGGGGCTTAGAGTCAGCTGTAGCATTCGGCAAAATGGATGTGGGAAAACAATATCCCATTCACACTGGCAAGCTAAACCAGCTTAAACTAAACCAGGTAATCGACTGGAGCTTTCTGATTGGTCAGTCCAAAAAATCGAATGCATTTGATTGGTTGACATTCAACCTCGCTTAGATAAAGCAGGCTTAGCTTGCCAGTATGACTGGGGTAAAAGATGAATCCTTTATTCTTTTATTTGATGATCAAAAACTTTCACAAGCTAGATCAAGCCTATAGTGAAGTGAGAAGTGATAGACACAACGTTTGTATCAGCATGTAGCTGAAAGACCTTGTTGGCCACTTCGCGCTACGCCTTCTTTTTGATAGCCGTTTTCAAAGATATGTTGATTTCTTCATTTCTCAGTCATCGCTATTGTTGGGGAGACGAGATCGCTTTATCCGAGGAAAATAATGTGCAATGGGTTAAAGCTATCCCCGTGCAGTGGGTTAAAGCTCATGCGCCCGTCAGAGATTCAACTCCAAAGCGTAAATGCGCATGAGCTTTAACCCACTGCACGGAGGGACACATTAGTTTCCTCGGACAAAGCTATCTTGTCTCCCCAACAAGCTAAGCTATCACCACTTTTCCTGGTCATCTTTTAGAGAAAGTAAAAAGACCTGAATTCCAAAATTGCATCTAAGTTAAGATTTGGTAAAGGAGCAGATTTCAGTTACCTTGCAAACAACAGATGAGCCCCAAAGGACTTCATATCTGTCTCTGTGTTGAACGTTGACAAAATTTGAAGTGGAAAAAGGCAGCGATTACTTCACTCTGTTTGAGAAACGTATAATTTGAATTTTCTTTTCACTCGGTTTGGATGGAAGCAACTTCTAAATCTATTGAAAAGTCTTTGAATTCAGCAGGGATACCAGAGCATGTGTCAATAACTTTTATCTTCAGGATGTCATTGTTCATCCAACACGCTAAGTTACTTTTGAAGGACATGGTCTGCTCTTTGTCCATTAGTTTACACAAGATTTGATTACCTTATAGAAGATTCTGTTGTCTCTCATCATGTTTGGGTTAAACTTGACTTGAATAACTTCAAATGATCCAACCTGCGACAAAATTTCAAGCATCAAACAATTTTAAATTTCAAATCTCAAACTGCAACTTCAAACTTTAAACTTGAGCATTCCAGGTTCACGAGCTAGGAACAGTAGATCAAGTCCTATCACAGAGCTGGAAATCTTCTGATCGAACAGCAATAATTCCATATAAATTGTACCTGTTGCGTTGCATGCACGTTGTTTCAGTTTCCATTCGTATAGTCAATTTTAACTGGCACATCAATGTTCGGAAGGATCAAAGCGATAGCAAAAATCTCAACGATCAAAAGAATCCTAAATATCGCAAAGATTACAAGGATCGCAAAGATCACCAGTATCACAAGACGTGAAACAGATTCTGTCATGTATCCGTATTTAGTCGTATTTAATCGTTTATGTGTAGCTCATTGTTTCCATTTTCGCTTCTTTGTCTTTGTTAGTACTTTAGTTTAGTGTTTTATGTAATGGCCTTGGGATAGCCATGGGTACTTTAGAAAAAGTCAAGAAGTTTCAGTGCTATAGCTATCATCGTTTAGGAGCTATTTAAAAAAGTTTGGGAAGGCCCCCCCCCGCGGTAAAAGTTGGGTTAGGAGATTCCTTGCGGGTCACAACTTTGCCTGTTTGCATCTCCAACAGCAATAGTATTTCAAACGTAATTCTGTCTTGAGGAAATAACTCGAAGCAATGATAATGTAACGCGAGCGCCTTGTATTAATGAAATTAATAACAGGATGGAACAATCCCAGCACATTTGGTCTAAAAGTAGCACATTTCCAAAAGCCAAAGTATGCACAAGAAGTGATGAAACTTACAGACAAGGATGCACGTGGCTTTTCAATTTTCATATAAGTTTTGCTTGGAGAATACCACGATTTGATTCGGCGAGACTTCCTGACCTTCTTATTCCATGTTTTATAATAACTGCCTTTCTGCACATGAACTGCCTAGAAAACAAAGAAATGTGAATATTACCAAGGACAGCAAGAACTGAAATCCATTTCATTTCATTTTTTTCATTTTATAATATTCATACAGGTTTAAAAAGGTTCATAACTATATATGTTTTTCAACCTGACTTGTTTAAAAGATTAAAATACGTACCAAAAGAAATGAATTACTGACTTCACCTAATTTACAATATCATACATTACTAAGGAAATAAAAGAGAACGTAAAAATTAAATAAAAGTTATTCCCGACTATAGCTGCTCTTTGAAGGTTTTCAGGGAGGGGGCCAATTTAGTAGCTCTTTCTAGGCTGTTTCACAGTTTTGCACCGCGATAAGAAAATGCCCTCTGGCCACTGGTCGTCTTTAGGAACGGTATCTTAAGGTCAGTTTCTGATGAGCGCAGAAACCGCTCTCTTTCATCCGAACATTTTGGGAATAATTTTCTCAAATAATTTGGTGCAAGAGAATTCAAAGACTTGTGTAAGCTAGCTAGGCTGTCTCCTTTGTTATAAGATCATTAATAGCTGACCAACCAAGGCTCTCAATTATCGGAGCAGCAGAGGCACCGTATGGGCTACTTGTCACAATTCTTGCCGCTCTATTTTGCAAGACGTCAACTTTTGATTCACTACAGCAGCCCCAAACGGAACAACAGTAACTCAAATGGGGCTCAACAATTCACCCAACAGCAATATATACATATATACAATATATACATACACAGACAGACACAGACCTCGACTCTAGCGGTTCTTTATTCTGCGCTTTCTTTCATCTTTTCCGCTGCCACACCGGTTACCGTAATTTTAGCACCTTTGGTCTCACACATTGTAATAGGTAGGATCTCCTTTTGGACTATTGTTTGTATTGTTAGAATGGTTTAGGATTGATATGTATTGCTCGGTTTGATTATGAACAGTCACTGATGAACGCTTACGCCGAAACGTTTACACGAAGTTGTATTTTCTGAGTTTATATTAATTTCTTAATACAGTCTAATGAAGGAGCTTAGGAGAATATACAATATATACATATCTATACAACAGCAATATAACAATCCATCAGCAATATATTAGGCTGTCAGATGTTAGAGCTATAAAACTGGCCAATAAGGGACGGATATGTTTCACTGACATGGATGAGGCTGTGACCAAAAATGTTTCGACAGAGTTTCCCCAAAACACGGACCAGTTTAGCTTAAATCGAAAAACTTGTGAAAAATTAGCAGGTTTTCGCCAAAATTTACCATAAATTTTGCACGAGGCAAGATGCTGGCAATTAGATGTCGGTAATTTTCTGAAACCCAGTGGCAGGCCCCTGTTCATCCATTTGTCATGTACCCTACCGGGTTCATACATTTTAGCCGGCTGTCAAATCACTAACGTTCACATTGTTTCATCTCATAGCATATTAAGTCATACCTCAATGTCTATGTATTTGGCATCACTGGGTACGCCAGATGCAAGATTGAATTCCAAGACGCCATTTCCAATTACTCTTTCAAAGTTGAGGAGCGTCTTTGATCTTTCTGCAGAATCAGTACTTGTTGCTGTAAACTTAACCTTCTTATTTAATGCAGGCTTTCCGTCATAGGTTTGTATGAACATCTGTTTGTGACAAAGGAAAATGGAATCAGTTAAAGCATAGGAGGAAAACCTTCAAAAACGGCAATATAAATATTGATATCACTTCTCTCTTTGGACTGAATGGTTCGAAAGGAATTCAATACGCCTTTCACGCTGACAGAGATGAACGAGCTTTGTATAAACCAGGTTAGATTGCAATCAATCAAGGGCGTATTCTTCTTTGGGCATCTTCTGAAAACGGTAGAGCTGGTAGAAGATAAAATCAAAATCCTTTGGTACCACCGAAAACGGCAGACTTCGAAGACTTCAGATCGTATTTATAAAAGCCAATTCTTTTGATCAATCTGCTTTTGGTAGACGCCCAAGAGATTATTGACGCATTCTTTTGGGCTCTTCTGAAGGCAGTAGAGATACAAGGCTTCCGAAACCTTCTGCTCCTGAAGCTAGCAGACTTATGAAAGATCGGAGAGAGCATTGTTTTGTGAATGATGAAGTTTTCAAAAACATTCGAAAAACAATACCACTTTGTAGATTCTTTTCTTTTTGGATCTGCATCACAAAAGTACAACATTGTATTTTTTTTCTCTGCGAAGTCTGCCACCTCTGCTATATTCAGAATTCGCATTTTTTTGGTAACTGACACTTTTCTCTACGAAGTCTACCGTTTTCTGAAGACTTCCCAGACTTCAGATGCCCAAAAGAATACGCCCAAAATGAATTTGGTTTGCTTGATTGACCAGTGCAACATCTGGTAACTTGGTTTAGTTTAAGCATGAGCGATAGGACACCCAGTGTGTAGCAGTTTGAAATTTATATCAGAGGCAAGCCACTTTAACTTATAGTTTTTTGTGTTTCGAGCTTATCTTAACATGGAAAACAACTACCTTTCACTGTTTTGTAATTTTGAAATTCTTCGGTAGTGAGCCACCTTAGGCGCAGAGCCACATTAATCGTTTTAAGCCATCCTAAGTGCACTTAAGGTGGCTCACTACCGAAAAATTTCAAAATTACGAAACAGTGAAAGGTGGTTGTATACCATGTCAAAATAAGCTCAAAACAAAAAACGGCAATAGGTTAAGGTGGCTCGTCTCTGATATAAATCTCAAACTGCTACACACTGGGTGTCCTGCCCGGGGGGGAGGGGTACTTCACTATGGGTGAGACGGGGATGTGCGCCAGTTTTGGGTAGTTTTTGGCCTGAAAATTCTGGGATTGGGGTATCCTTTTACTGGAAAATTTCTGTGATTGGGGTATACTTTCACTTGGAATTTTCTGGGATTGGGGTTTACTGTTATACTCCAAACTCTGTAATGGGTGTTGAATGAAAGTACAACTGGATAAATTTTCGAGCAACACGTGGTCAGTTTCAGGTGAACTGATTTCAAGTATTTTTGTGTTGAAAAACGTCCTCAGATCAGAACCTCGTTCCAATGGCCACTTGGAACCAAAATAATCGTTCCCAGCCCTCAATCCCTTATCCCTTTGACGTCGAATTGTTTTGTTACTTCTTCGATTGGGTATCAATATCTGACATATATTCTGGGATTGGGTATCAATATCGGACCAAATTTCTGGGATTGGGTCGTAACAGAAATCCTTGCGGCGCACACCCCCGTATGAATTTATAGTGAAGTACCCCCCCCCCCCCCGGATGTCCTGTCGCTCATGGTTAGAGCCGGTCAATTAAACTGTCAGTGGGAATGCACCATAAGTTACTCTGCTTGGAGTCTTCTGAAACCTTCAATATTATCTGTATTAGATCGCTTTTTACGAATATATTTGAGAAATTGTTTAAACCATCACAATTTTCAAGTAGTTTTAGGATGGGAGAGCAACGACTGATTTCGAAAGAGACCGCAGATTATGAATGTAAACAATATGCTATCAAGCACAAGTCTTTCACTCTTCCAGCATATGATTTAGAAATCTGATGATGTCACATCCTAAAATGAGTTGAAATTCAAATATGGAGTGATGAGTGATTCAGATTTATTCAAAATCTCAGAAAATTCAAACAGGTAGACGCAATGAGTATCTAAATGTGCTTTTTGTTAAATAATAATAATCATAATAATAATAATAATAATAATCATAATAATGATAATAATAATGATAATAATGATAATAATAACGATAATAATAATAATGATAATAATAATAATAATAATAATTAATATAAATAATAATTAATTAATCTTTTTTAATAATAATAATAGTAATAATAGTAATAATGATAATAACAATATTAATAATGTGTCAAAAATGGTCTACTCTGGTGAGCTGCATTGAGTGTTACAGAATCGCATTCATTGGTAATAAGGATTTGTGAGAAAGCAGAGTGTCGGTATGGAGAATTCAGAGAATACCGTTTGTGCAGGCATGCATAATGTTGAACCCTACCTGGGAGCGGTAGAGATTCTTTGAACACCTGCCTGTATAGCATTTGGTACAACTAGGGTACAGAAGCCTGTTACCAGAACATGTAAGCATGTAGGTATCAAACAGTAAGTTTTTACATATTAAGCAAAGAAACGATTAATCATACTATATCCAACAAAAGAATATGTTAAAAAGGCAATGCACAGCAACAATACCATAACAGAGTCAATAAACATTTTATATAAACCATATCAAAACAATACTACAGTAATGCAGTAAACGGTATACTTACCGGGTGTGTTAGAAAAACCATCGGATGTTTGGCGGACTGCGATATCGCACTTAGCTACCTGATTGTTGTGAACTAAATTTTTGCATGCTAACTTAGATCAGAAACCTTCCCACATCGAAATCGGTCATTTGATGCATTTGTTAAAAAAAGAATTTCTTCAGAAAACCTCGTATGGGAGCCTTGCCAACTGGTAAAATCTTGGCGTAAATTCTGGTGTTTGTGAAAAATAAAAATTCAATCATGATTACATAAGGTCATACCTTTCCAGCAAAAGGAAATCCAGGCTTGAAATCTGGAGTCTCAGCAAACGTCATCTTAATTTCTTGATTTATCAAAGTAACATTTCTCGTACCATTAAGGGTTGTTCCTGTTGCTAACTCTGTAACAGCAGCATGCACTGTCATGACGGTGTTCCACATTGAAACTGAGAATGACTTATGACTTTTAAAATCAACGTCAAGATCTGCACATCCATCGATCTATAGAAAAACTAAGGTTGTCAGTAAGGGCTAAGAAAATTTACGTGTATGTTGCTTCAGTAACATCCATGTGCTGAACATTAAGAAATTGGATCGTTTGAGAACGTTGTCCACTGAGAAGACATAACAAAAGAGCAAGGCGAGGAGACAGTTCTTTGAGCGGGAGTTCACTGATTGGAGGTTGCGAACGCAAGAAGTCAAAAACAGATTTCACCTCCCACATAGAATGATATTTTGGAAGGGCAGGGCGAAGCTGGAACACTCCTTTCATAAAACGTTTAACCAATGGCAACTGGCCAAATGCAACGTCAAGCTTTTCAAAATTGCAAAATGACGACAATGCACTTGATCTGAAGTGATATTCTGCCACTGACGTAAATGATGTTTTATTTGCCCAGCAGAGAAATGCTTTACCCTATCATGCAAATAGGGGCATAGAAGTAGGATTATAAAAAACTAGCACTAAGATGGCTTAGATTTTAAGAAACTCTGGTACTATTTCTGAAAAGCGATAAGAAACTTTCAAAGCTTAAAGTTTTTCGAAGCTTGATGGCAAACCTGCCGTCAATCTCTTATTCTTGAGTAAATCTGATAGTCATTTTGCTTTTGAACGAACTAGAACACTGTTTATTCCTGCGTCTCTTCCTATATAATAGGGAGTTTACGAAACTACGACGGCAACGGCGACTGCAACGCAAAGCTGCTTTTGTTTCAGAACTGTAGATTCAAAAGATTCCTTGTTATTCGTTCGAATTTGCTTCCCATGAGAGACGCTGAAGTTGTCCTCTTCAATTTCACAACTTGGAAACAGCATTTCTGGCGTTCTGTGCTGCGGATCTAGGCCTGCGAAGTAAAGTTCAGTCGTTTTAAATGCTTTTCTTCAAAGTGAAAATGTTGTTTTCAGGCATCTCTGAGTTATAGGGGCTTTATTTTGGCATTTTATATGATATATTAAATGTAGCGTACGGAAACAAGACTTGCTTTGCGGAATTTCAGATAACGTTCTGGCTGGCGCTACCGTCCTGGTTTCGTAAACTCTCTAATAATGTTTAAATGGCAAGAAACACAGACTTTAAAAGCTAAACAAATTAGGACGAATAAACGTCGGACAAATTTTTTTCGGAAGAAAATTCGGGCCTTTTTCGCAGAATCTCTGACATTTTGACAGAATTTTCGGTCGCATTAAACAACTAAATTTCCTAAATAAATTTTTGCTTATTTCATACTTTAAATATTAATACATTTATAGATCATTCTTCGCTTTATGGGCGCATGGCCATACAAATGATTATTCTTGAGCAGGATAAGAGTGATTGCTAAGATGGCTTTAATTTCAGAAATCGTAAAATTTTCCCACTAAGCAACACTCGCATCGCATTCCTTTTAAAGGCAAAGCGTTTTGTAAGCCTGACATTAGGCTGTTTTAGCTAGAAGACGCGAATCAAGAAGACGCCAGCATAATTCTTTTGTTCGAGGATGTAAATTACAAAGTGAAATCAACTTCGAAACTTTTTGCGAGTCTCGAGAGACGAATTATACGTTCTATTCTGAAACTGACAACCTGAAAAGTATACTTTTGAAGGCCGCACTGCAAAAATAGGACGTCGAGAAGGGAAGCAAATGCAATATGAGCACATTCCCAAATGATGGAAATGCAAGAATGCAAACTGTTCTTTGCCTGTCTGTGAGCAGCTTTCTGGGAGGGAAAGCCTGGAAAATTAAATGCTCTAAAAACATAAAAAAGTAGCTGCGTTTTCAAAGACGTCCGCATCTTGCTGCTAAAACAGCCTGTTGCATTTTCAAACAGTGGAAATATTTTGCTGTCATTTTTTTGAAAAATTCAAACATTAAAAGCTTTGGATGTGTGAAATGTTCGAAATTACCAAGGTCCGAAATCTTTTACTGTTAACATAGGAGCAGTTTTACTGACTACATGATAATTCATATCAGACAAAAGACAAATTAAAAACCATTAGTGTCAAAAGGTGAAAATTTTCATGTTGAATTAAGAAACATTCAGTGCTATGGCCTGATTCAAGATTCTTACGGAAAAAAACCTGTATAGTCTGTCTGAAATAGAATTTCACTTGGAATCATTTCATTTCATTCAACATCATTTATACACGAAAAAACCCTTCAGAAATTAATATAGAAAACTTACTAACACAATTTAAAGCTAAAAACTAAATTCCTAAAAAGCCTAAAGTACTAAATTTCTAATCTGCTGTTGTTCCAGGGAGTCATGTTTTAAATGGGTCTAGCCCTTCAAATGCGTTTTTAGTCGTTGTTTAAAACGATTTAAAGTCGGCATAGAAGTTGTCATTCCAGACTTTCAAAGATGAAAATGAAAACTCTTTTTGCTAGGGATCTGAAGATCCTGTGAATTTCTCGTATAGAACGAAAAAACATGATGTGGGCAAGTCTTTATCAAAAAGGTTCTCAAGACACAATCTGTTTGTGATCTTGTAGGTCATCATGTTCCTGTCATAACGGAATTCCAAGATTCCAAGTGCAACCGCGAATCTTGCGTACAGATCTTCAAAATCAGCTTATGGAGCGATTCATCATTTAACTCAATTGCTTTTATTCTGCAAAACATTTTACTAACACATATTTTTAAGAGTGCTTTTTCCAACTCCACTACTGTCTCAGTCAGATGTAGCATTTGTTTGCGCTGAATTCTCCACAATCCTGAATTCTGTGCAGCCATATAGTCGGCACTCGAGAGTTTCCATACTTTTCATCGATGTGAGACGTTATATCAACATTACCAGATGCTTCCAGCAGGTCAGCTATCCTGGCAATCACCTGGCCCAGTCATGCTTAAAGCTCCGGTCAAACGATCCAACCTCTCAGCCTACATTTCATCCAGCATTCAACCCAACATTGGCAGGCACCCAAACATCACTGGTCAGACGACCCTCATTTGATCCAATATTTGACCTAACATTAAAGGCAGTCTGTCACGCATTTGATTGGGTGATTTGGACAATACAAAGAATAGGAATTTCAAAGGCTGCAAATCCTCTGACTTTCTACGGCTGTAGAAAGTCAAGACAGTTAGCCCTCCTTTGCTTCAGATACACAGATTCACAAAGAAATCTGTTGTGTTGAGCGCTGACTTTGTCGCGGCCAATCAGAGACGTGACAGACTGCCTTTAAATCAATTTAACTGTACGATGATAAGCGACAACTTTGGGGCACTCCAAATGTAGTCAGCAAAGCTTGCACTCTTCCAGCAATGTTGGATGAGGTGGTCATACAATCCAACATTTGACTTGACCCAGCACGTCAGAACAAAGGAATTGTTAGGTGCCATCACCTATCACTTTTATCTTTGTCAAATTTCACCTAGTATCAAAAGCGATGCTGTTGCGTGACCCAACATGATGGTCAAATTATCCAACATTTCACCTAACATCGTGTTGGGAGAAATGCTGGGTGAGATGTTTGATCGTTTGGTCGGAACTTACCTTTGATGATCTTATGAGAACTGGTGCATTCATTGTGGCAAGTCATAAATCAACGGTTACCGTTTTGGTAAACCTCGTAAATAAGATTCTAATTCAGTTCTTACCTTCTTATTGATATTGACACAAGGGAGGTATTTCTTCCTTTGCCATCGATAAATTCGTTTATGCTTGTAACAAAAAGTGACATTTAACTTTCCTTCTACTTTCTTTCCATACGTATATCTGGAAATAATGAAAACGATGTATCAATGCAAAGCCACCAAATACTGGGTACGCAGCTTACGTGATGGAGCTCTTCAGTTCACGACGAGGAAGTTTGGCTGAAAAAGGCTGCTAATGGCAAGGAAGAGAATTTAGTGGCATTTCAAGGTCAGCAAAGAAATTGATACCTTCTATATTCAACGAAAAATTGTCCTGACGCTCAAGTTATATGAAAGTTTGAAAATTCTTAGTTCTTACAACGTGGGCACAAACTCTTTATAAAGAGTCAAACTAATGGTTATGGCGTCTTTCTGTGAATAAACTGGCTTGTAAGGAACTTTAGGAATTAATCCTATTGTGTTGATCTTTAGTTTCTTGCCTATTTTTTAAATCATCAAAGTCCAAGTTTTATAAAACAAATTCACGAAGAAAAGCTTGCGAAAATTAAAACCATCGCAACATCCAAAACGACAGCAATTTACTCATACAGAACAATGGCAGGTGCCCCAAATAAGCTCAAACGTTCAAAAATTTCATGTACCACTCTGGTAAAAAATCATCCAGATTTGGTTGGCTGCAGCGTTGTGGATAGACTTAATCAGCTAAGGTTTGTTTTACCCACTTCAAGTCATGTGGCCTCACTCTTGGGAAGTTTTATCATTATGCAACTATTTGCACTTGCAATCAAGTCACAACTTTACATGACACGAAATATGTCAGAAATCAAAAGAAGATGTTTTATCAAGGGATTGATCCCATGACTTGAAATAGGCGGAAGCGATTCTTGGCTGATTTTGCCAACTTAGCTTTAATGGTTAATCACTCTCCAATTGTTCTACGATAGTTGACTTGAACATTGATACATCGTTTCCTGGTATTGGTGTTTGATATCAGATATTGGTCCTAAAAGGGGCTAAAAGCTCAACTTTGCATCCACCTGACCTTCTCGCCTAGACAAATTCTTCAATCATAGTCAATAAATCAACGATAGCGTTGCTAAAATTTGAACAATGTTATATCTAATCACAGTCTAATTGCAAGGAGTCACATTTCTTAATCTTTCTTCAATTTCACTTTCAATTTCGATGTGCTTCAAGAATTTGTTTAGGCTAAAACGCCACAGCTCTGGATTGCAGGCGGATGCCAATTTGAGCTTTCAAGATTTATATTTTTGTTTTCAAAGCACCAATTCCAACAAACGAGGTATCTATGTCCAAGATAGCTACTGCAGAACGCTTTGAAAGTGATAAGCCATCGATCGACTAAAACTTAATTCATCTCACTTGACCAAATCAAATCTGCATACTTTTTGGAACATCCGGTAGACTACTGTTTACATTTAAAAGAATCTAATTCTACCTTAGATTCAAAAAATGGAAGTATTATTGACATCTGTTTCGCTGCGTTAAGTCTAACGAACATATAGTTAAATTCGACTTGGCGAGTAGTTAGCGAACTGTTAAACCCCTAAATAACATCCTAATTAAAAAATCTCCTCACACGCATAACTTACTTTGCGCAGACTCTGGCACTGAATTTCTTCCTTCCATATTGTAGGTAGCCGGGATTCTCGATGGTCACTTCGAATTTTGGCAACACTAGAAAAGACATTGAACATTCACACTAACCACGTAAGTAGAATGGAGCAGACTTGGAGAAAAGCAACAACATGCGCTAAACTCACTTGATCACGGATGATGGCCTTTGAAATTTGAAATTGCTATCTTGCTCCAAGCTTAAACCATGGTTTTTTCGAAAAGCGGAAGTACTTATTAGATTAATCATGGTTGTCAAGAATAAGAACTGTCAGGCCTACCTTTGTGTGTTCTCTGTTTTTCCATCGTCTCCGTTGTCCCGTCACTTTAGCATTTTCAATATGCTTTCATTTCACTTTCTTCATCATTCTCATCATGGCCTTGGGCCTAGATCTTGTTTTCAACAGCACAGCCTCATTTCGATCTATCTGAGCTCCTTCAATGTTGAAGAACTTATATTCTTTTTTCTATTAAAGGCAGTCTGTCACGCATTTGATTGGATGATTTGGACATTACAAAAATAGGAAATTTCAATGGCTGCTAGTCCTTTGACTTTCTACGAATGTAGGAAGTCGAGACGGTTAGCCTTCCTTTGTTTCAGATACACAGATTCTCAAAGAAATCTGTTGAGTTGAGCGCTGACGTAGCGCGGCCAATCAGAGCCGTGACAGAGTGCCTTTAAAGGGCCTGTTTCATCCAGCATTCCTTGCTCGTGTCGACTCTTGGTTGCCCTTTGTTTGTCGCAATGGCGATAACAAAGGCAAACCAAGAGACGACACGTGCAAGGCATGCTGGATGAAACAGACCCTTTAAAATAGCAAGAACTTTTTGGCAGGGCATTTTTTAACATTGTAACTAGTGGGCCATTGGCCCAGTAGGCCCCCAATCTGGCCCAGTAGTGGAGTAAAAATCACCAATTTTGGCCCAGTAGTTTGGGCCCTTTTCATTCAATTTCCTTTATTGTTTTGCTCCTTCATTGTCAAACTCCAAATAATTCTAAGATAAGCGAGTAAATAACGTAAAATGTAAGAAGAAGCGACGTTTGGAAGCCCGTTATCAGGCCAAACATAGTTTTGCCAGTAAAATTGAGAAAGATAGACGCTCAGCCTTTCATGGACCCCTGAAGGACCTTTGTGTTTTTACATTCTGGACCCATTAGATGGACTTAACTATTACAATTTATACAGGAGTCATCCTTGGGCTTTCCATTTACCAACATGGACCGGCAGAAGGTGTTGTGGCGCATTGGACCAATCCTCTGACAAGGGCTAGTGGGCTCGATTACGTCTTTTCTACTTCTGCATTCCAAGCACTTGCGCTAAAACCTCCAACTTCAACTGTACCTTCTTCTCAGCTATGGGCAGTTGGAAATGAAAAAACTGGTGGTAAACCTCAGTTTTGGGATATTTCACTCGAAGGTTGCTGTCTTCAGAAAAAATCCGAAAATGAAAAGCAAAATTATCAGGAAAATTGCTTGCTCAGAAAATTTCCTATAATGATCCAAATTTGTTTCTCTATGCTGATAATACAGAAATGATGGAATATTCGCACAGTGTGGTGGCAGCTTGAGGGTGTGCAAGGGCTTTACTTCTCAGATCGCCCAGTCGTAGAATGCCACAGAATCTCCAGGGGCGGGCAAGTACTGTAAAATATTTGACCCCATGTTTGTCCGAAGGAATTGGAAAAAATAACCGTTTCTTTTGTTACATAGTTATGACCTTCCTGCTCAAACAAAAGGTTTTCAGGACAAACATTGGCAGTGATTAAATTGTCCATCAAATCGAAATCGAAGAAGAATGACAACGTAAATTTGTCCTCAAAAAACGACCAATTTTCGGACAGAGATGGTGAAATTTCATGAACTACCTGTTTTCGAACAAAGGTAGGACCATCGTTCTCAGTGTGACATGCCCACTCTTGAATCTCCTTCGAGAAACCAGAAGTCTTTTTAACCCGTTTTAAGCTGATCTGAGTAGCATGAACCAAAATTTTTCTGCTCGCTTCGCTAGCATGTCCACATACTTTTTCGTTTTCTATCGACTGCGCTTCAAATTTATTGGATAATTTGTATGAAAGATGTTTGAGTAAAGCCTAAAAAAATATTCAGAAATGAACTGAAAAATAAGCAGTTCCAAAACCGAGGATTGCACTAAAGATGACGACGAGGAATTTTTTACCGAGATGCATTGCGTTCGAATTACACACCTTTAACAGTGCTATTGGAATTCGATTAAAGAACGCAATGCAGCTCGGTAAAAAATCCCTCGCCGCCATCTTTAGCGCAATCGTCTATTCTGTAGGATGACTCCTGAATAGCGCATGGTTACATTGTATGCTTTGTTTGTATACTTGTAAGAGTAATTTCTCCTTTTCTCCGGGAATTGGGCCCTTTTGGACATCCTGGCCCACTTGTCAAATTTGCTTAAAAAATGCCCTGCTTTTTGGCATAGAAAGTTCTTACCGTATTTATCCACTTTGATATTGACTTCCTTCGTAACGCCCTAAGAAGGAAATACAGCATACCTTATATCTAGAATTAGAGGGGCAAGAATGTAAACAAACAGAGTCAGCAAATCCAATATCAAAATCTGAATGGAAAAGTTCCACGCAATCAGTCAAACTTGGTTTCCATGCGGTATTAACTCGCGCTATCTCGCGCTAAAAGAAAGACGCTGGATCGCATTTAATTCAAATCTACTTGAAACAACATCACCTTCTAAATTAAGGCAATGACTCTGACAAAGGCAAACTTATGCAAAGGCAATGTGGAAGTCAGCTTTAAAAAAGATTTGCTTCTAAATTTTAACTTTATTTGCACTAACTGGTTTTAAACAACGTCGCGCTAATCTGGAATAAACACAGTTTAGTTGACTAGGGTTAGTGCAGACAAACGCCTAGCCAGAAACAACTATAATAACAGACAGTGCTATGATTTCACAGCATCACTGTGGTATTTGGGTGAAAAAAGCTATACACCACTTCGTAAGATCACTCTATATTTTAGCAGTCACTGGAAGACTTTAACATTTAACGTCAACAGAAAACCGTAACTGCTGATCTACTAACAAAACATAGTGTTGCTATTCTCCCATAGAGTTTCCGGATAACTTCGAAAAGAAGTTCTAAGACATCCAGTTCTACAAGACCTTTCATTTTCCTGTGACAGTGTTCGTTTTAAGTCATCTTGTCCTGAAAAGTCCAGATCGCCCTTTCAATTAGCCAGCGAGCAGAAATATTGAGTCTGTGCACAGGCTTCCTTTGAAGGTTTACATTGCCTACAAACGCTTATTTTGGAAAGTTCTTTGAAATGATGAAATCACGGCAAGGAAGAGTAACATATGCACAGCATTTGGTCTTACCTGATACTTTGCTGTGATTTTCCATGTTCCAAGAACAGGTTTCTTTGAAAGACTGAGATCAAGGCTAACAAAACCTGCAAAAATATTTATCGTCTAATCATTGTTTAGTCAAATGCTGAATAGCAAAGGTTTCTATCATGGGCAATGGGATACTCTGGGGTTTTTCTTTTCTGTGTCCTTGTCTCTTAGTGGATGTTTTTGTCTGGAGTACTCTCAAAATTGTTGTAGACCAAAATACTGCGAAGTGCTTGTCTTGCGAGAGTGCATGCTAGAGAGTGGACTTTGAATCTTGCAATGGTGAGAAGGAGAGTCCTTTCGATTTGATCAATGTTTTAGGCCCTTTTTCAGTCAATTTGCAACCATGATATTTTTCTAAAGTTGAATTTACCCATACTTCTAGCAGTGGTAAGACAGCGAAAAAAAATCATGAAAATACTTCCATATTTTGGCATTTAACTAGAATTTGATTCATTGCGGTCTGTGAAGTATTCTTCGTGCTATGAATTTTCGAAAGAGGGAACTTTTTTCTGGCTCATCCGATATAAAGCAAAGGTTACGGATATTACGCCAGGAATGAACTGATGCAGAACAAGTAATATCAAAGGACTATGCTGAGGACCTTTCAAATGCAAGAAAACGTGTTACAATCTATCTTAGATATTTGTTGCGTTACGATCATCAGGTGTTCATGCACTTGCTTCTCCTTTTGTTGCTCATCAAACAAGCTAAACTTTCTGTTGGTCCACCCGACCCTTTACTAAGACTTGTTATAAGTCACTTAATTGGTCCTCGTGAAGGAGAGAAAGGAAAGAATGAGAGAGGGAAGTAGAGAAAAGGAAAATTAAATGGGACGGGAAAGTCAATCACTTCCCTTTCTCTTTTTCCCTATTTATTTTTTCTTTATTTTTCCATCTCTCTGTCTTTCCTTTCTCCCATTTACGAAGACCAACAGAGAGACTTGTAGCAAGCTGAACAGCCTTTACTTGAATAAAATTTTGCTTTCAGGAAAGATGATGAAAAATACCTTCTTCAAGCTCTTTGTTTTTCCACTGCATAATTCTTGAGCCAGTTGGATTCTACGAATTATGGCAAATTCAAAAAGCTTATGGATAGAGTAAGCGTTAAGTTCTCTTATTGTGCAACAGTTGTAATAGCAAAAACGAAATTAAATACCGGAGAACAATTTCGTCAAATGCTCGCTTCAAGCCACGGGGGGGGGGGCTCTCGGCTAAATTTCGGGTAGGGGGGCTGCCGCCCACAGTTTCAAAATGTAACCGTTGGCTAGATCAATTTTTGTGAAAATGATGCCCTTGGCTAGACTAATTTTTCCTTCAGAAGTGCTCTGAATTGGCATTTCCTAGGCAAAACTTGCCAAATTTTCGCATTTTCTGGACCAAAATTTCAAAAAGTTGGTTTTTTTTACAAAAATTACCGAATTTTGATATCTCTTTGACCAAAATTCCCAAAAAGCATATCCTTGCCTAGACTTAACTCGACTAAAGTTGCCAAAAAGTACACCCTTGGCTAGACTAGAAGTCCGAAAAGGTATACCCTCGCGGGCGGCACATCCCCAGGTACCTTTACTATGGAAGAACCCCCCGCCCCGTGCTTCAAGCTCAATAGACCTACACTGACCATATCGTCGTAGGTATCGCTATTGAAAGGCTGCCGGACACTCCTAACTACCTAGCTCCTAAATGCCGGACGCTACTAAGCAGTTGCCGCAATATTATGAGTCCCAGTATGAGCGGTCTTGGTTTAGTGTTGTAGCCTCGCTTTGAATAACAATTACTTGGACTCATCGTAGCATTCTGAAATAGACCGTTTAGCTATTCTAAAAAGAGTCTGGAAGCTAAAGGACAACTCTGCTGATCTTTGAACTCAGAGGTGGAAAAAATTGTTTCCTTTCTGGGAACCAAGGTTTATAGGTGAAAAATTTCTGCAAACTTTTGTGTGGTAAAGATATATTGTCTGTTCAAATCAAATATCACTCACTGTCAATAAAATTTTTTGAGGACTTTCCTAAGAATAGCAGCCTTACCAGTAAATTTACTTGACATACAAACAGATTTTTGCAATCAAATGAAGTATAAAAGCCCTTTATCAAAGTGAGCTGACAGATCTGATATACAGTTTACTCTAAGTAAAGCAAGGGAGCTGGAGGAATATTTTCTGTGAAACTAATCTTGCTCAGTTTCATCTCCACAGCTCAAAGTATAATTTCATATTAGAGAGATTTTCTTTTATCTGCAGTATATTTTCTTGAAAATGTTCTGTGAAAAATCAAACCCAAAAAAATTTCTGGGAACTGCGCTCCCAGGTTCCGATACTTTTTCCACCTCTGTTTGTACCCTCATTAAGCTCGTTAGATAAATTTCTTGGTTTTCATGTTCTAACTCATTTTCCGTTGAGAGTCCTCTAATCATCATACAGAAGGTTGACTGCCATGCTTCTCCAAGCTTCTCCATCTTGATCCTTTCGGACCATCTCCGTGTATATGATGTTGATTCTGTCCATTCATATACATTTGTTGCCCATCCAGTTCTTGGTCGTCCTCTACCTCTCTTCCCTTGCACTTGACCGTCCACAAGTACTCTTTGTATATTATCTCTTCTGATCATGTGTCCAAAATACACAGTCTTCCTCCTCTTTATTGCTGATATCACATACATACTACCCCTCTGATATCATCATTTATCTCTTAGTTCGAGGTCAAATGTGGCAAATTCAACATTACGTTATGTTTTACAGTCAAATTATTTCTTTAAAAAACTTGAACTTTCATAAAACACTTACCACCACTGCAATGTCTGAAACCTAAAATGAGAAGACCACTTACATAAATTACTTGCTCTTTGAATACCGGATGAGATGAGTCCTAGTACTTTGAAAGAGTTGTGAATGGTCGACATAATTAGTTGGTAAATACCTAAACCTTGCCAACTCCCTTTCCGCTAAACATTTCCATGAGTAAACGGCATAACGGAATAACCAGACCCAGGACCAACAGGACCGGACCCTAACGGACCTGCCCCTGTGAATGCCGATTCCTTTACGTCGTGAGTTTGTAATGACGGTACATAAGTTTCATTTCAAAAATGAAGACAAGGCCAATACAATCATCTCTGAAAAGAAATAACTAAACTCTGGATACCACATTAACTGCAAGAATGGACAATCTGCTACATTGATCATCTAATCAACTGATAAACTCTTGCAAGGCCCAGAAACTCACTTCAATTTCCCAAGGACAAGATTCTCATTGACATTCAGAACAAGATTCAGATAACATACAATGCCAAAATCTAATGCAAAACAAAACTACCACAACCAACTGTCTTAGCTTTCTTCACTTTAGGATGATACATTGTTAAACCTCAGGGGGCTTTCTAGGAACCAAGAAATAGGCTCTAGTGTGTAAAAAAGCAAGTAGCCCATTATCAATGTACCCAATCAGTCATCTGGAAACATGGAAATGAATGGGTATTCTACCGGGGTCCGGTCCGTTACGGTCCGGTCCTACTGGTCCTGGGTCTGGTTTTTCCGTTATGCCTGAGTAAACTAATTTTAGGTGTATTTAGTTTTCTACTTTGTGTCCTAAAAATTGGCGAAAGTAATCTGTTATACAGGGTGTCTCAAAAAAATTGCTCGACCTTTGATTAAATATTGAAAAATAACGATATCTTGAACAGACTCAAAGGAAGATAGCCCTCTCCCTAAGATTATAAAATAATTCTCTGAGTTACGAGCTTTTAAGATCAAAAATGTGCGATAGCTGAAACCAGAGACCCCCAGATTACTTGTAATGCAAAGAGCTCGAAGAACGAAATAAAAGAAGGTTATCCAATGTCATACCTCTCGTTGATATCAGAGCAAACCAAATAGTGCTTCTAAAGTAATTTACTCCTGGTGATCATTGTCAAAATTTGCTTTACATTGTAAGTGTCCAAAAACAGTGGTTCAAAACATAATCAACGAGAGACTGATACTGTTTTCTCAAAGGATCCACATACTCAAAAGTTAGGTTATCGAGAACCTGCTCCAATCCTATTTGGTTCACCCTGAAAAATTGAGAAGTGACAGAAGTGATGGCCTGTGGGATTTTTACCAAAAATGCCATTGAGAGGCCTCTGGTTTCAGCTTTCGCATAAACCTGAACTCCATAGTCTTGTAACTCCATGAACCTTTAGCGGATTTGCAAGATTCTTGAGTCAAAATTAATCTAAAATCTGAGGAAAAGGGTAACTTGACCAATTGTCTATTCAGCGTATTGTTATTTTTCAGTATTTAATCAAACGTCGAACAATTTTTGAGACACCCTGTAGAAGAAGAAATAAGTGGCCGATCGAGATGCGTTAAGCATTGTTCTGTCGCTAAAAGGCTAGCCTACGTTATGAGGATTCTTCGTGATCTATTTTGGGCCCGGCAAAGTTCTCGAATTAAGACTTTCGAGGAGAAGCCCATGTCCGAAATCTTCAAAACAAGGAGGTCGACATTCAATTTATGAATTTACTGATCCCCGGAGATTTAAGGAGTGGAAAAGTTCCCCCTAGAGCATTGCATAATGCAGTACTGCCTGGGAATGATCCAAGTGAATATATAGTATATAAGATTTACACGAGGCAAGATTCTTCACAGTTCGATAGTGATTTTGTATTGCAGATCTCCTCCCCGCCCACCCATATCAACCAATATCAACCCATATCTTGACAGCGGAGGGGTACTTGACAATGCGTCTGTCATGCTTTCACTAGACTGAGCCTATACTATACTTTGTGTTGGACTGTAATTTTATATCTTTTGCTGCACCTTTAGTATTTGTAACGTAATTAGTGTATAATATTGATCAGTAAATAAAGTTATTTTCGTTTGAGTTTACGAATAGAAAATAACGCATGTCATCTGTGCTGCCGTTTACAATGCTTGCTGTTGATGAACGTCAGCAAATTTCACATTGTTTGGCAAAAGCTTCCTCACCTCTCCCTAGACAATAATTCAAGAGCAAATTCACATAAGCATAGAAAATTTTACGACTTTTTGAAACGTTTCGACTTTCATCTTCTTCAGTAACAAGACTTGGGGACCTACCTAACAACCTAGATTACAGTAGGGTAACAACATAAACAACCTAACAAGGGACAACAATCCCTTGTGACTTTTTTTGACTTTGTCTCGCTGTCTTACGAGCAGTAGAAATATAGATAAATTCAACTTTGCAAAATTTCATCGTTCCAAAATGACTGGAAAATAGCCTAAAACATTGATCAAATCACAACGGACTCATCGCACAGATCAATAAAGAAAATGCAATCGTTCATGTGTGAGAGAAATCCACTGCACATTTATTGCAATGGGACTAAAAATCTAACGTATTTGTTTGAAAATTGATGTCGCATGATCTTGAGAGAGGTGAAACACCCTTTGCATATTATTCTGTGTAAGGAGAGCGCTTACAATTTGTACGATGTTTTAGGCTTTTTTCAGTAAGTTTGCAACTATGATATTTTTATAAAGTTAAATTTACTGATACTTCTAGCAATGGTTAAAAGCAAGAAAAATCACAAAAATACTTCAATCTTTCGTCTTTTAATTGGACTCTTTTAATCATTCAAATATTTGAAGAACTCTTGGTGCTATGAATTTTCAAACGTGGGAATTTTTTCTGCCTTGCCTGCTATAATGAACGGTCAACAAATGGAAAACGTTTTCACTGAAATTTGGTATGCGTTGTACAACATTTGACAGAGTATGCTTTGTAAACATACCTTTCCCTTTCCTGGCCTGAGATTAGGTGTAACCGCTACTACGCGGAATCGAACTGGAATGAAGGGAAATAGACACATATTAGAATGCAAATAAAGTATGTATCCAGAAGAAAGCTTTCAAAGTATATAAAACTTATCTACAACCCCGTTGAAATCCCATATACATTTGAAAACTGTTTTCATGTAACACTGCATACAACAAGAATTAGATCTTTGTTAACTACAGTTTTGACCCGGATATCTAAGATGTAAACGAAAAATAATAGTCTTGCAGAGAAAGACTTCCAAATTTATTCTGAAAAACTACTGGGAAACTACTTTGGGAGGTTTGTATACAAAAAATGATAAAAAAGGAATCTCGGATTATTCATAGTCGTGCATAGTCAACTTTATCGACATAGTTTTGACTCCAAACGGACATAAAACTAATTTCGTCAATCTAACTCTTTGCATAAGTGGCCAAACTTCATCTTGCTGCAAAATTTTGTAATTATGCTCAAGGCAGCTTCGCATGAATAGAGGCGTTCAGTGGAAATCAGGAATCAACAACAATACCTTTAACGTATGTACTCATTAGTGAGTTAGTAGCTACGTAGCATACAGATAAAGAAACGAGCGCGGAAATATCGGTGTGTGCAGGCAATGGAATATGGTTTGATGGATTTGAGTTTTAAAATTGGTTATTCAGCTGCTAAAGAACTTCATTACTCTATGCCAGAAAACTTTACAAATACTCTTTGGTACAGAGCACACAGACTAACCGTTTCATCGAAGTTTCGAACACTATCATATTGTAATTTTGCGACAATTGAATGCTGACATAGGCACCTAAATTCTTTGCTTCCGACAAAAGCACCAGGAGATCGATCTCTGAAAGAATTGAAAGATGGAACTGTTTTTACTCGGACGTATGTGTAAGTGATTGCAAAAAAAATTAAATGGACTTCAGCGAGTCTTCTTTGAGTTTAGATAATCATTTCTGGGTTTTATTGTCATGTGGCTTTGGATTCTTCTTTGTCCTCCTTTTTGGTGTTAGATTGGCTTGTTCGTATCGACAATTTGTTCTTCGCACGAATCAAACTGACGACTGTGCTATGAAACGCGTTTTTAGCTGTTCAGCTCAGCACTGCTCTTTATTGCAGCTATTAACTTATTTTCTCTCCTTTCAGGGTTTCACGTTAATTCTCTGTTTCTCTTGCAGGATCTAACAGCTTTCTCCCTTGTTACAGGTTGATTTGGTTGTCATTCTTTTACAAAAGGTAACAGCTTCTCACCACATATTACCATGAGCGATAGGACACCCAGTGTGTGGCAGTTTAAATTTATATCAGTAGCGAGCCACCTTAATTTATTGTTTTTTTGTGTCTTGAACTAGTTTTTATTTCGTACACATCCACCTTTCAATGTTTCGTAATTTAGAAATTTTCAATAATGAGCCACCTTAAGTGAAGATCCATCTTAACTCATAAAGCTAGAGCTTTACGAGTTAAGGTGGATCTGGATCTTCACTTAAGATGGCTGACTACTGAAAATTTCGAAATTACGAAACATTGAAAGGTGGCTGTGTACGAAGTAAAAGCAAGTTCAAGACATAAAAAACACAATAAGTTAAGGTGGCTCGTTACTGATATAAATTCAAACTGCTACACCCTGGGTGTCCTATCGCTCATGATATGACAGTGTCTAATCTTTGCGATTGCATCTTACAATGAATCCATTAATTAAGGCTACTTCCGATAATAAAATGCACAAACCTTTTTCGCCTGGTTTGTAAACTGGTTTATCGGTTTGGATGAAAACTTCCAATCCTTTGCGCTCCACAGTTATGTGTTTGGTCTTTCTGAAATTCAGTCCTCCTGATCCCGTCACGGTCAGCTTCCAGTCATATCCAGTTTTGGCATTATCCGGGATCTTAAATGAATGAAGTAAAAGAGAAGTACGAAAAGGTTGTTCTGAAAGGCACAGGACTAAGATACCTGCATTCCATACAGGAATCAACGGTGATTTAATTGAAATTCCCCGGGGGTTTGCCTTGGAGAAAAACAACGGGGATGTGCCTGCCCGAACAAAATTTTATAACCCTGTCCTGGAATAAAATGCTGAAAACATAGGACCTGTCCTGGAATAAGTTGCGGGAACTGATGGTTATTAGAATGTGTTTCCCCAATTACTTTATGTAAAATACCTCTTCTTTAAATCATTAGGTTATATTCACATCTTTTAACATTTGCAAAACATTCTTGTTTAGCTCTATGAAATGGACAACAGTTGGAGCAAGATTGGTGAATTGTAACTTAACACAGGCAAAGGTTGCACTGAAATCAATTGAATAGGAGAAAAGCCTCAGAGAAATTTTCAGAGTCTTTTGTTGATTTTTTACAACAATCTGACCTGTCCCGGAAAAAAAGACCCAAAAAGTATAACCCTGTCCCTGAATAAAGACGAAAAAGGTATAAACCTGTCCCAGAATTTTCAGCCGAAAATGACACCCTATTGGCAGGCACATCCCCGGGTGGACATTGTATTAAGTAAACCCCCCGGGTGAAATTAAACATCAAGGTTTGAAAACATAGCTGTAGCCACAGAGATGTTGAAGAAGTAGAGCAGCTACACCAGACCTGAAGTTGTGCATTGCTAAGTATTCGAACTTATGAAGATAAAGGTATAGATAGTGATATCAATTGAGCTTGCCATGGCACTGGGTGCACATCAAGCCCAACCTTAGAGGCTGAAAACACAGGAGGTGGAGAATGGTTCAGTTAAATACTTGCACGATTCAGTAACACATAAAAACGAGCTAAAATTTAATTATACCTGCCAGTTGACTGTGTTAAATTTCTCTTGAATCCTCTATCAGTTACACAGACTCCCGTCTCTATCTCTGTTTTCGTTAGGCCAAACATTGTGTAGTGTCGTTGCAGTGCGAAAACAGAGATGCAGAGACGGGAGTCTGTGTAACTGATAGAGGACTCAAGGGACATTTAATATAGTTAAATGCCAGGTATAAATAAATTTTAGTACATTTGTATGCATTGCTGAATCGTGCAAGTATTACTTAACCATTCTCTGCCACCTGTGATGAAAAAAGGATTGATCCCTAAAATCCCTAAATATAACAAAGCAGAATCCTTCATGGAATTCTGTGCATACTGCCGCAATATACAGTAAAAACCCGCGTATGAGAACCTACAATTTTGCAGGTCAGCCTGATTAGGTTCTTATATATTGAGTATTTAGTGGGAAATTAGGCTGTTCAGGTTCTTAAATTGGTTCTTATTTTATTCAGGGCTTTCAGGTATTTCTTTTGTTCAGACTGTATTATCAAGCCCATTATTTACTGTCAGTTCACAGCACCTGAGTTCATGAGGCCTTATCCACAGTAGCAGTTTGTGGAAGAATCAGATATTGTACAGAATACAATTAAAAGCTTTCAAAGCATCTTTAGAGTTCTTTGCAAAATGCACATATAGCAGTATCAGTCTGTATAGGTTTAATAACTAAGCATCAAGAGTTTTGATCTAATTTGATGATCTCTACAAATAAGAACCTATTTCGATTTTCTGGCTGAGTGGGTTCTTATATATTGGTGGTCTAATTTCAGAATTTCAGCCTGTAGGTTCTTAATCACTAGGTTCTTATACGCGGGTTTTTACTGTATGTTCATGAAATGAAGTTTGAGTTCTTATATACAGCTGTGATATAGTTTCCATTAATATCTAGACAGAGCACTTCAAGTGTTAGTTTACAAATGAGAGAGCTTCCATAGTTTTCGGCGTTCAAAGCAACGCTCCTCGCTTTCTACTTTAACTGGATTAAATTACGTTGCAAAATAATAGGTCTTGATCATATTCTTGAAACAGGGCATCAAAGAAATAAGTCACTGCAATCAAGCAAGAAGTAATAAAATCATATCTTACCTTGATTAGTATCTCTTTGACGCTACCTAAAATGATGATTAAAAATTACGTCTGGTGATGTTCAGTGAGATGCAGGGATGGCGCGACCGGGGGTGCTTGGGGGGAAGGAGCCCCCCAAAAATTCACTGAGCCCCCCCGTCGGCACTTGAATTTTTGAAAATTTTTGTGCACTGTCGGCACTCTCGTAACTTTCTTGTTATGCTTTTAGAGAGTGCAGTCGCATTTTAAGCCAATCTGAAAGGTGTGACCCGTAAACATTTTGCTCGCTTCGCTCGCCATCGGCACTCTGACAGTTTTTGCCCCCCCCCAGCATTTCTTCCCTGGCGCCATCTCTGGTGAGATGCTAACATTGTCTCATCTGACCATCTGCGCTTGAAGCCAACGAGATAACCCAAATTGCAAAGAATCATGTATGTTTCTTTCCACAAAGTGTCTAAAAATTTTACCTTTTTTTCAGGTGGCTGTAGAGGAGCAGTAGACTGACTGCATATTCGTAGTCATCGCTTTCTATTGATAGACTGATGGACGCTCAAACTACGACTCATGGACTTTCAGGCTGAAATTTGCGAAGAAGTTTTCCCCATAAATTTCACGACTAGATATGGAAACCATAGCAACACTGTACAAAAACATAGCAATGGCGGATGGGCCTAAGTTGCCTGCTGGAGCCTCCGAAGATGAAAACCACAAAATTCAAGTTTTCACTGCTACTAGCCATGAACAAAAGAGGTATCCAGATGAAGGTTTCCTTAATCCAAGAATGAACAAACCTTACGCTGGGAACAAGAAGATTCTCATTTTTACGGCCAATTAGCTTCCATGAAATTTGAAATGTAAAGAAAATTTGAGTGCATTTATAGGACGTGTGTTTTTCCAAAATTTTGGTGATTTTCACAGTTTTGGAGAAAACAGAAAGGGCTAACTTTGAAGCAGTTCAATTTTTTATATACATTCAATCTAAAAATTTACATGACAAATTACTAAATACACTACTTAAACTACTTTACAGTACTACGAGTACGACAACGATACCAAGAGGAGCAATATATAATGACAACCCCGAGGCCTTAAAAAGAAGAAAAAGGAAAAAGAAAAACATTTAAACGAAAACCAGACATCACTATTAAGAAAGATATAGATAAAAAAAATAAATAAAACGAAAAAGGTGTTGCAAAGAAAGGGTGCTTGGTGGCTGCGTGGTTTTTAGCAGAGTTTGGAAAGAGCTCAATCAAAACGACCGGTTTCCTTGATGAATTTTAATGTTAGCTCGAGAATTTTCCTGAACATTATTAGAGAGGTTTCATCACCATACAATAAGCTGCGTTAGAACTTCATTTGAAAGATAAGCATATCCAAATGGCCGTAACAGTGGAAGAATTTCAGCAAGAAGGTTTGGTCGTTGAACCGCAAAGGATGGGCAAAGCAACAAACAGTGCTCCGTATCCTCAACACCATCGCTCGAAGGGCACATTGGGTTTACAGTATCCTTAAAATTATGCCTGAAATTCTAAAAATTCAATTTGCTGAGTAAGGTGTGATAATCCCATTGGGTCCTGAATCCCGAAAACGGATTTTGCAGGGGGTGGATAATTGACAACAGTTTTTTCTTAAAAACAGTGACAGATGGTGCAAGTCTAATCTCTGGGTCAAGTTCATTCCATTCAGTAAGGCAACTAGGATAGAAACTAGACTTGAATTTTTTTGTTCTGGCCCTTATTCGCCCTATGACATCCGGATTGCGACATCCGGATTGGTTCTGCTATGTACGAAGGTGTTAGATTATTTACAATTTTGTAGAGCAGAGTGAGGCGTCTACTTCATCTTCGTAAATTCAGTGATTCCCAGATAAATTCAGTTCAATTTTTTTTCATTCCTGTGCTTGCTAGAGACCAGTAACTACTTGCCAGAGTGAGTAACAGAGCCTCAAACTCTGAGTCAAGGCTTATGCTATGCACCTGCATCAAGTACAGAACAACAGAATACAGCTCATCGGTAGCAGCTCGCCATTTAGCTGAAATAGTTGTCGCTGCAGAAAGTTTCAGTACTGTCAAAGAGAAATTTCTGCCCAGAATTCATGTTTTTATCTGTTCATAGATAAAATCCAATATTTTGCAATTCCTGTCTTCAATTCTCATTAATTTTTGGCGATTCTTCAAACTCCTCGACCATTTTTGTTATATTCTCAAACGATGAGTTTTGAAGGTCAAAAAAGATCACAGTTTAGGTAACAGCCGCAAAGAGCGGTTTCCGATCAACGCTGAACACTTTCTTCGAAACCAAAAAAGAGGGAAAATTTGAGCAGAAAAGAGCTTAAACAATCGATCCACAGTTAATGACGCACTATTGGTGTGACCTTACTATCTTTGGACTTAGACTTATTTCAATTTGACCTGACCCATGGTTAAGGTGTTATCTCTGTTTTAGTCAGAGAAGGAAATTTCTTTACTGACTACGCTGGTTTTTGGTACCCGAAGCGGTGTCAGGGTGGCTCTGAGAGAGTGGGATTGACAAGGGGTAGCTTGTACTAATGGCCAGAAGGTATACATAATGTATTTCACATTTCTTTTCGGAAGACTAAATACTAACGTGAAGAAATGGGGTGCACATGTCTAACCCCAGAACACTCCTTGGCACAAATGTTGGCTGACACTAAGCTTTGTACATTTTTTGTATGAAACTCAGAATTCGAGCCAGCAATGACATATTCTTGATTTTTTTTACATTTCATTGCTCAGAGCTTCTTATGAATTTTGACCCGTTCTACAATAATCTTCATGTTTACTTCCCACACCCTTGTGAGTATTTTTAAAATGTTTGTTTGAGGCCTTTCATTTAGAAACTGCTCAAGTACCTTCTGAGAAATATGGTACATGGAACAATTGAAACTAAGTGAAGAATATGCTAAGGATTTTTTGAATAGAATAAATATTCATGCAATTCATACTTACCAGTGCTTTGGCTCTAGCATTTTAGTAACCTAAAGAGTTTCTTACGAAAATATGTGTATACTAGGTGAAAGAAGAAACATGTTTCAACGCTTGAAAATTGGATATTTGTTAATTTACAATTAATCCCTAACTTATTTTGTTCTGTCATACCAAAAAAACAAATTAGACTCTGGAACTAACAACTTGAGTGACGCTATTCTATTTTGAACCTCAAGTATGCATTGGGAGGCCAAAAAATCAAAATTTTCTGACTAAAACGTCGTCAACAACAACAGCGAAGGACATCCGTCAACGTGCCTTAACCCTTTCCGTCTTTGAGGTCCACTTGTGGACCCACCAAAAAAATTTTTCGAAAAATCGAAATTTCTTAGAATTGTCTCAAAATCGGTACAGAGCCTATTTCAAACATGCTGATTACGAATATGGACATGATTTTCTAAAATTTTGTCTCTAAATTGGTCCAAATGGCACAAAAAGTGGTACAAATGACCAAAAATTTATGTTTCATAGAATTGTCTCAAAGTTGGTACAGAGCCTATTTCAAACATGCTGATTACGAATATTGAAATGATTTCCTAAAATTTTGTCTCTAAATTGGTCCAAATGGCACAAAAAATGGCACAAATGACCAAAAATCCATGTTACATAGAATTGTCTCAAAATCGGTATAGTGCCAAGTTCAAGCATGCTGATTATGAATATGGACATGATTTTTGAAAATACTGTCACCAAAGTGGTCCAAACAGCACGAAAAGTGGGACAAATGGCTAAAAATTGGAATTCCATAGAATTGTCTCAAAATTGGTATAAAGCCTATTTCGATCATGCTGATTACGTATATGAGCATGAATTTTGAAAATACTGTCACCAAAGTGGTCCAAATGCACATAAAGTGGCAGTAATGACCAAAAAATCAAATTGCATAGAATTGTCTCAAAATTGGTACATGACCTAACTGGAACATTCTAGTTACGAAAATAGAAATGAATTCTGTAAATGATTTTACAACAGTGGTCCAAATGGCACGAAAAGTGGAACAACTGACCAAAATTTAAACTGCATGAAGCTTCTTCATAATTGGTACAGAGACTATTTAAAGATTGATTACGAATATGAACGAACATTTTGACAAATGTAACACAAAAGTGGTCCCAATGGAACACAAATTGGCGTGAATGTGCAAAAATTTTGAAACAAGAATTCATTTTATTTTCGGGTAAATTTTGCAGGAATCCATGCAGTTTCTGTAGAAAATTTTCAAGTGAGAAGATAAATACAAATCAGAATTTATCAAATAAGATAATTGCGTGAACCTGCTGGGTTGAACTGCAAAGCCGAAATTTAGTCAAAGAAGGTAGTGAGAAAGTTGCCGTTTTGTTAAGGATCTTGAAACAGCCCTCCACTGTCTCCGACAACAGACAATTGCGCTAAAGGGGGTATCAAGGAATTTCTTAGGGCACTCCCTTGCTTCTGAAAGAGTTTCCGAAAGAGCTGACTTGAGTGGCTGATTTAGCATGAAATGTAGAGGATCACATAAGAGTTAACCTTCATTCTCAACTTCATTCTCAAAGATTTAAATATTGATTTACTTTGAAAAACAAACATCCCGTCGTGCAAACTCCATTAGCGCTTAGCTGCTTGTATGATCACAGCACTTGGTGCTAAAACAGCAACTTCACCTTCACCAAATTCACCAGTTTCTGAGTAACCTGCACACAGATTTGCAATACCATCCGAGTGCTACCATATCATCTCACTGGTGCGATCTACCCAGCCATTTCCTCCCTTCTAACGTTGTACCGCTTTTGAGACACAGATGATTGCTTACTCCACGTCCACTTTGAAGAGTTCTTGTGGGTCCATTCTCATTTATTAGGATGAAGATTAAACGTGATTATCAAATAAAAATGCAGCACTGTTTTCATCATTCCAGTTGAAATGTTTGCATGTTTTAACCCCTCAAAGAGACTGGAAACATTCACTTGAAATGATTTTGTTTGGGCAAGAAATTCTTTACCCGAAGTGGCAACTGAGCCGAATAGGGTCTCACCATTCTGCTCATTTCGCAAAAGATGGTAACTGTCAGAATAACTTCATTTTTATCATATGAAAGCTGAAAACTGAACAAGATTTTATCGCAACTTCAATGTTTCCTTCAGGAAGACAGAAAAAAGCTTCGAATGAATTTATTGATATCGTCGAAACCTGTTTATCACTGTATTTTGACTCTGTCTGAGAAACGAGGCGCTGGAAATAGCCCAAATTTAGAACTTTGCTTTGTCAATAACAATGGCTAATAGACGAAAAGCAAACAATGTGACATGAAAAGGGAATGATTCGCAGTTGAAAAAATTTAGGCTAGATATTTTCAACGACTTTGAACAAACGGCTAAACCAAATTTAACAAGTATTTACCAGATGTCCAGAGAACCAGATTGTTCCAAAAAATGCAATTTTCAAAAGCTCAAATTTCTTGCATGAGGTAATCATCCTTCTCCTTTGCTAATGATTGGGGATGCGACTTGACTTCAGATAAAACTTTTGCAAGATGAACAGAAGCACTGAAGACTGACATGTTCAAAATGGTTACAACTCTGTTATGTTGGCTTTCTTAGAATTCATCTCAAACATCATCATCATCATGTGCCTTGGCAGTAGGCGTTGATAATCATGACTCTCCACTTCTCCCCCGTCCTCAGTCGTTCTGATGACTGTGTGTTTGTTTACAATTCCGAGCTTTGTCATAAGGTCATCCACCATCTTTGTGCGCTGTCGTCGTGTACTCGGCTCCTCTTTCCATTGATCCTTCCCGTTGTTGTTAAATGTTCTTGTCCTTTTTGTCTCATGATATGCCTGAGGAGTGCTCCTTGTCCCTTTCTAATGTCATTGAGGAGTGTTCTTTTCACATTTGCCTCTTTAAAACGGCTTTGTAATTTTCTGATCAAACTTCATTTAGACCTTCAAAGGTTTTTTCGTTCAAAGTATTTTCAAACTTTGTGAGATAACACTTTTGTTCCAGTATTAAAGCAATGTGACGCAATATCAATTTTTGGACATTTGCGCCACTTGGTGTTCTATTTGGACCACTTGTGTGACATTTTTCTTCAAAATCGTCGTTCATATTCGCAATGACCACGTCTAAAGAAGTCTCTTTACCAATTTTGACGGAACTCCCATCGTTTCATAATGGGTCATTTGTTTCATTTTGTGTGCCACTTAGATCACTTTTCGATAATACTTACAAAATTCATGTTCATGTTAGTAATCAGCATGTTTGAAATAGGCTCCGTACCAATTTTGAGACCATTCTATGACATTCAAATTTTTGGTCATCTGTACCACTTTTCATGCTGTTTGGACCAATTTGGTGACAGTATTTTCAAAAATCATGTCCAAATTCATAATCAGCATGTTTAAAATTGGCACTACACCAATTTTGAGACAATTCTATGTTACATCAATTTTTAGTCATTTGTGCCACTTTATGTGCCATTTGGACCAATTTGGTAACAGTATCTTCAAAAATTATGTCCATTTTCGTAATCAGCATGTTTGAAATAGGCTCTGCACAAACTTTGAAACCATTCTATGTAACATCAATTTTTGGTCATTTGTGCCATTTTTTGTGCCATTTGGACCAATTTGGTGACAGTATTTTCACATAATCAGCATGTTTAAAATTGGCACTACAAAAATTTTTAGACAATTCTATGTTACATCAATTGTTAGTCATTTGTGCCACTTTGTGTGCCATTTGGACCAATTTGGTGACAGTATCTTCAAAAATCATGTCCATTTTCGTAATCAGCATGTTTGAAAAAGGCTCTGCTCAAACTTTGAGACCATGCTATGAAACATAAATTTTTGGTCATTTGTGCCACTATTTGTGCCATTTAAATCAATTTAGAGACAAAATTTTAGAAAATCATGACCATATTCGTAATCAGCATGTTTGAAATAGGCTCTGTACCAACTTTGAGACAATTCTATGAAACATAAATTTTTGGTCATTTGTGCCACTTTTTGTGCCATTTGGACCAATTTAAAGACAAAATTTTAAAAAATCATGCTCATATTCGTAATCAGCATGTTTGAAATAGGTTCTGTACCGATTTTGAGACAATTCTAAGAAATTTCGATTTTTCGAAAAATTTTTTTGGTGGGTCCACAAGTGGACCTCAAAGACGGAAAGGGTTAAGGGAATATTTTGTTAAAGCAGAGTCAATAGAAAAAGAACTATGGTCTGGAAAGCGGCAAGCGCTCAAAGGATAATCCTCTACAATCCCGTATTGTTCCTTTATGTTCATTTCAAGATGTTGAAACATGTGCGCAGACGGGATGCGCGAAATTATACCTGCATAGCAACAGACATTCTCGATAGTAATGCATAGAGATGGCCACGTTTCGTGGCGAGGTTCTGTTCTCTCATGAACATTTCAAAACAATCAGAACATTTCCAATGTTTAGTTATTACTAAAGTGCATTCCGAGTAATATTATACAGGAAGCAAGCAAAAGGGAAGTGAACTATTATGTTAAGTATTTCGTCTGTCGAAGTAAATAGTTTCTGAAGTTACATTTTCCCAGTACTTCAGTTCCTTAATTTTATAGCGATCTGAGACTTGAGTTTCTTACAAGCAGTTTCTTATAAGAAATTCATATAGTACTCTGCCAGAAGGTTGAGAAACTCCACCTGAAGTGATCAGATGCCAATTCGAAGATACACAACATTTCCAGTTTTTTAATTCTGAATTGCAAAGTGTTTACTGCAATTCTAAGCTCAGATGTCAGTCTTTCATGAACTCAATTTTTATAAAAAAACTATGAAACTATGTAAGGATTTTGACTACAAGACTGAATTTGGCTCACCTTAGGAAACCCTACCATGAATTCCAGAGTTTTGTTTCGTGTGAAAAGAATGAGTAAACCATATTTTCTTCCTAAAATTGTGTCCAGTTTCGCGAGGGGCAAATCACTGATTTCTTTTCGTACACGTTTCTTGAAATCACAAAAAAATCACATACAAAAATCACAAAATCACAAATAGATCACTTGCAAAAAGCACAAAAAATCACAAATCACTGAGAAATTATTGAAAAATCACACAAAAAATCACAAAAAATCACTAAAATCTAAAAAAATCACAGAAGAAAATCATGTGATTTTAAAATCGCAAAAGTCACGTACGCTATTTTGACAAGTGATTTGCCCCTCGCACTCGCAGTTTCGCACCAGGTTGGAAAGTTCGTACTGCGCCCCGAAGAACTTCGGGGCGCACTTCAAAACTTTGGTGCGCGAATGTAAAAAAATTGGTGTGCAGAGCGCATAAATTACGGGGATTCTTGCCACAATGAGTCTGAACAAGAGGGGCTCTGAGTTGTAATTGGTATTTTACCTAAAGTTGAGATGAGCCAGAAATTAAAATTTGTCCAACTGAATGAGAGCTCGCTGAACATGATAAGATTATAAAACATTATCATAAAAAATCGGAATTGGGCCATCCCTTGCTATTTCTATTTTAATTTTGGTGCGCACATTAATTTCATTTTTGGTGCGCAAAATTTTATCATTCACTTGGCATTCGGTGCGCAGTTGACAAACTTTCCAACCTGGGTTTCGCAATATTTCGTTATGGCGTATACCGTCTTCCCCATTCTTCCCTCTTCTCATTGATCGGAGCCAGCCGTTACTTCTAGATTTGAGATTATTTTCGCCACGTACTAAACTCAAGTAACTTACAGTTTTCGCCAGGTATAGAAGTATTTTCTTCAGCAATGAATAACAAATTCGTCTGATCATAGCTCATATCTCCTCCAAAACATCCAAAATACATTTTTCATTTATTTTTTCATTTAAATCATATTTAAAGTTGGTATTTACAATAGTAGATAATAAAATACTAATTCACACCAACTATTTACAAGAAAGATATACTTTATACAAAAGAAAGAATCATTAGCGGCATATTTTGCAGGTGCATTTGTCACCATCCCAGTCTTTGATCCTCTTTTTGAAAGCCGCAAGTGTTGGCTGATTTTTAATAGTATCATCAAGGGTGTTCCAGAGGAAGCTCCCTCTAAAGGACAGTGATTCTTGCCCATAGCCCTGTGTCTTTATTTGCGGCAGTTTACAAAGATTTTGTATTCTTAGATCATAAGTTACATGCTTCTTTTCATGAAATTCCCATACCAGCGATGGGTTAAGATGATTCATAGACTTGTAGATTTCTGTCAAGAGTTTCTGCAAGTTTCTAACATGTATACAAAAACTGCCACTGCGCGTGAGCAATGTTTCGAAGGGACATTCGTATTCTTTATAGAGGATCCGAAGAGCACGTTTGTGTGTGCGGTCAATCTCTTTGTTTGCACCTTTGTTGCAGAATAGCCAGATCAAAGGGCAATAATTGAAGTTCGATAAGATAACCGCGTTGCAAATTGTTAATGCCTGTTCTCTAGAAATATACGTATTTAGCCTAGTAAAAGCACTGATTTTCTTGTTGACTTTTGAACATAACGTTTCAACATGCTTGTTAAACTTTAATTTGTTGTCAACTTCAATTCCTAGCAATTTAACATGATCTGTTGCAGATAATTTGTTCTCATTGATATTAAGTCGCAGTCTTCTCTGGCCTTTCAAGCGAAGGAACATAAGCTGGAATTTTTTTGGGTTTGCAACCATTCCATTATTTGTAAACCATTCCAGCAATCTACTGAGATCACTTTCAAGATTGGTAACAATTTCATGTAGGTCTATCCCACATGAGTAAATGGTGTTATCATCTGCAAAATTACAGATCTCCGAGTCTAGTCTCATGAGACACAGATCATTGATGAATATGTTAAAGAGCAAAGGACCTAAGACAGATCCCTGTGGTACCCCAATTTTTATTCTTTTTGCGGTACTTCTATGTGAACCAATTTTTACCCTTTGATGGCGGCAATCCATACACGGATCTGTGCGACACGCGCTTCATCGAAATGCAGGCATAATTTAGGTGCGAAGTCAAAATCGCGGACAAAAACATAGTTCGTTTGATCAGCGCCGCTTTCCAGACCATAGTTCTTTTTCTATTGACTCTGGTTAAAGTGGGTCGTTGCTCAGTCCAGTTTTAATGTTTTGGCATATACTTTTCCCCGATACTTAAACGGTTGCCTATCGTTTGGAGGGAGAAATTCTGGAGCTGGGCCCATGCCCTTACAAACTTAAGTCAAGTGCTCCTACCACCCGGGGTCATAACGACCGATGAAAACATGGAAAGTTAGACGTAAAACCAGATAAGGCAAGCAACCGAATGTAGACAAGCAACCTATGTTACTACTGCACTGTACAGGTACAATTTTGATCTATTACGAAGTTGTAACGGTTCAAGAGTGCAATTGCTCATGGAGACAATTTTTCTGTCTAAGGCCTCGTCCGCACGTATCCGGATAGTTTTGAAAACGTATCTTTCTTAATCCGTTTAAAAAGATATCCGCGTCAACATGAGGAGCTTTTCGAAAATATCTCCCTCCACATGAAGACCCTGCTACATTTTTCGCTGCTCGAACTTCGACAAAAGAAAACACACAATCAAACTGCCCTCGCATGATCAAACTACACTCAATATAAACGATTAGCATCGTTCCATGATCGCTCATTGAGAACAATACAAGGGAATTCGAATACTTGCGATGAAATTCAGTCAGTTACAAATGCTAATAAAATCCGTGCATGTAAACTTGTACGCAAATGCATCGACAAGGATATTTGTGATACTTTTCAAGGTTACTTTGAAATCAATGATCACAAAATGTGTACAAGAAACAATCAATGTCTGGTAAAGCTTCCAAAGATTAGAACGGAATATGCACGGAAATCATTTCGTTTCAGTGGCGTAGCCGACGGTGGTTACCTTTAGGGCGTACCACTAAGGGCCCCCACTGATAAGGGGCCCCGAAGGGGCCCCCAACTGAAAAATTACGTCATCATGAAATTACTATTTTCAAGATGAAGTACACTTTACTCAACTCTCAGATTGCCAAAATTAAGAAACTCTAGTACTGGGAAAGTACAACTGAAGAGACTATCAATCTAATAGAATAAATCCACAGTATCGTTCACTTTATTTTCAATGGATCATAGATTGACAAGATGACTATTTTGATTCATTTAGCTTGTCATTGGAATTACCTTGTAAATCAAGACGATTTCCGCCTGTACATGGCAGGCAGGGTTTCAAATCGAAAAAACCGGACATAACGGCTCATCAGAATCTCATTTTACGAAACGAATTCATTGGCAATCAATAAAGCTCTCTTAGTGCTAGAATCATTCATTTCAAAATGTCTTTGAATCGTAAGCGTGTCTGTGTATGAATCAGGGGCGAGCAAGAGAGCTGAAAAGAAACGCAAAATTGAAGCTGCTACAACTAATACTAAATCTATATCGTCATTTTTTGAAAGAAACACAGAATTTACAAATAGTGTTCTAGCATCAGAAGAAACAGAAAGTATTAGAAAAGAAGTCGTAGAAACAGAGCCGATTCTTGAAAGCAGTACCTCCACTTCTACAGCATGTGCTCAGGAGCCACAGTCACAAGAGATTTCTAATCAGTCAGCCACTATCGACTCTGCGAAATCTTTACGAATACAATTTGATCCGTCTAAAACATGCCCCACTGATCGTGGCCACTTCTGTGAGACCGTCAATGATTCTGAAGTGAAAAGATAAATTCTGGAGCATGGGCCATGCAGACCGACTGATGGATTCGAGCAAGTTAACGCTGATGGATCTAGGACTACAAATTTTAGTGAAAGGTACTATAATAAGTACATCAGCAATATTTCAGTACCTCGACTTTGGCTGTGTTATTCAAAAGAACTGAGAAAACCTTACTGCGAGGTTTGCTGGCTGTTAGCTGACCGCTCTTTACACAACTATGAGAGCCAAAGAGGTTGGATAAATGGTGTTCCTGGTTCAGGGCACAACTTACTAGAGAAAATAAAACGACATGAAAGTTCATCAATGCACATAGAAGCAGCAGCTGTATACAGTAGGTGGAAATCAGGAAAGGCTTTAGATGAAGAGAACGAGCGTAAACTTCGAATTAACTCGTTATTTTGGGTGAAAGTCCTAAATCGAGTCATAACCATAATATTGACCCTGGCATCATTATCCTTGGCCTTCAGAGGCCACAGAGAAGAATTCAGGGATGGAATGTGTGAAGGAGGAAACTTCCTTGGGCTGGTTGCGTTATTAGCAGAATACGATGAAGTGCTTTCAGAAGTTGTTGCCCTTCCTGCCAGGGCTACAAAGTACTTAAGTGCTACAATTCAGAATGAATTGATAGAACTCCTTGCAAAGGCAGTGAAATCATCTCCTATCAAGAAGATTAATGCTTCCCCATTCTGGTCAATTATCTTAGATTCAACGAGTGATGTTTCTAGAGTTGATCAACTGAGTGTTGTCATACGATGGGTTCAGATTGAGGGAGATAACTGTTCAGTGGTTGAGAGTTTCATGGGTTTTGTGAAAGTAACTAGTCCTGATGTGAAAGGAATAGCCTCTACTGCAAAAACTTTTATTGAAACGCTTGGAATCGACTTTGGGAAGATAAGGGGGCAAGGCTATGATGGAGCCAGCGCTATGAGTGGGGTTCATGCAGGAGTACAAAGCTTGATTCAGGAAGCAAGTTTCTCTCCAGTCCCTTTCGTCCATTGTGGCTGTCATAATCTCAACCTAGTGCTTAATGATGCCGTAGACTCGGTTGTTGAGAATAAGGGATTTTTTGGAGTACTCAAAGAAATTTTCAACTACTTTGGACAGTCTTTGAATAGGTGGGAGTAGTTGCGAATGGAAGCTGATCCTGGATCCCTCACTCTATAGAGATTATGTGAAACTAGGTGGTCTTCAAGGGTTGACGCCGTTCGCGCAGTTAGAGATAGATATTCCCACATCATGAAGATTCTAACTCGCTTAGCCTTGGCATCAACAAAGAAAAAAGAGAGAGATGATGCAAAATTTTTGAAAGAGAAAATGGACAGTTATGAATTTATTTTGTTCATTGTGATATGGGAAAAAATCCTACGTGCAATTAATTCTACGTCCAAAGAGTTGCAATCACCCAAGCTGGATCTTTCTATTGCATCAAGGCTTCTAAGCTGCACTGTCTCTGAATTGGAAATTCTTCGAGGCTCCTGGGATTCAGTTAGGCAGACAGCCTCAGCTTTGGCAAAATCATGGAGTTCTTCTCTTACCTTCACTCAAAGAAGAAGACGTAGAATAAAACGTTTCTTTGATGAATGGTCGGAAGATGAATGCCTCACTGATGCCGAAGAATCCTTCAAAGTGCTCGTTTTTTACAAGACAGTCGACACTGCTCTTATGCAATTACGAATAAGATTTAAGGGGCAAAGTCTGGTAACGAGTCTTTTCAGTTTCCTTTATCCAAAATCTTTGGTGAAATGCGACATTGCTGAAATATCTGTTTTTGCGAGAAATATTATTGGGAAGTACGAAAAGGATTTCACCGAATGTTTAGAGACAGAGCTAAGTTCCTTTGTCAAAGAATTCAGACCTGAAATTGAAGGGAAGAACTCAGTCATGGATATTGCAAACTTGATGCTTGAGAGCAGGGTCAGTTCATCATTCCCTGAAGTCTATAAACTGATATTGCTTTTCGTAACGATTCCAGTAACTGTTGCAACTGCCGAAAGATCTTTTTCTAAATTGAAACTTATTAAAACGTATTTGAGATCAGCAATAAGCCAAGAAAGACTTGACAATCTTGCGGTACTTTCGATTGAAAACACAGAGGCAAAGGCGATCGACAAGACAAATTTAATCCAAAACTTTGCCTGTTTCAATGCTCGAAGGCAGAAAAGAATTGGAATATTGATTTTTTGTTTGTACCTGATAACTTTAGTAGTAACAATATACCATTGAAAAAGTTTGAAGCTGTCTTATCAATAGGTATAGGTATGTGTTTTGTTATGTAGTTTCGTTGTGTTTTTGTTGCATTTGCTGAAGAACGAAGAGGAACGTATGGCCTTCTTAAGAAATATGACGGAGTGGAATCTGACCGACCAAAATTGACATGTTGGTACTAAAAGTAGTGGAGATAGGAACGTATTAAAAAGCTTTAACATATATTTGCAGTTTCCTAGTCCATTTTACTAGACAAAGGTGCAAGGGGCCCCAGTCCCTCTACTTCACTAAGGGCCCCACACAGCTCCGCTACGCCACTGTTTCGTTTCATGGGAGCAAAAATCTATAATGAACTGCCTGTTAACATACGCAAAACTGAATCATTCAACACCTATGAACAGCATCTTACGCAACATTTTACCTAAGCATCCTTATTTCAAATATGTAATATATGATGTTAATACAATTACTGCAAATCCTTTATGATCTAGATATATTTTTATTTATTCTTTTATAAGGTTTTAGTAACTTTACTTTCTTTTACGTTAATCAGAACACACATTGATAACAGCAGAAACGTTGAAGTGTTAATCCTGAATAAAAATTCGTATTATTAATATTATTATTATTAACAACCAAGTGCATGCTCTAATGGGTGGTAAATTGACGCTGTGACATGAACGTTTTCGAAAAGCTCCGTTTTCACCCGTTCACACGAGAAGAGGAAAACGTCGTTTTCAAATAGATCCAGCTTCCTTTTCGTTGACTAAAAACGCCGTCTCCGTGTGGACGCTAACCCAAAACGGATAAAAAAAAGATAAGTTTTCAAAAATATTAGGATACGCGTAGATGGGGCCTAAGAAGGAAAGTGTTGCAGATCATCAGGCCTCTGGCGTATCCGTTACGCTGTTCTTATGGATCAAAAAATCGTGCCGGTATAGTTTAAAAGTGTGTATTTAATGGAAAACATCTACTCCTTTTCGGAAAACCCGACTTCGAAGCGAAAGTGAGCAAAATGAGTATAGAGGAAACAATTCGTTTTATCGAAAATACGAAACGATTGTTGATTACGCAGTTTTTTATAAGAAACTAGGATCAGGTTATAGTACTAAAAGTTTCTTAATTTCACATGAAATTTTGTCCATGTTACTACTAAAAGTTTCTCAATTGATCTCTTATTTCTTGAATGCAGAATTATCGATGTGGTCTCTAACACTGCGACAGATATGTTTCTTGACATTTAAACATCATATAGGAATAAACAGTGTTCTGTTATGTTGCAAACACAAATGGTTAGATAATATTGCTCAAGAATAAAGGTTCAACGATCTATTTGCTATAATATCCATGCTTTTTCTTTTAAAACTGAAAGTTTCTTAGTACATCTCAGATATAGCACTAGAGTTTCTTAAAATTTTGGCCATCTTAGTACTAGTTTCTTACCATTTTCTTATAAAAAACGTGGAGGTACAATTAATTGAAATGTAGCAACATGACATGTATATTCCTTTTGTTTATGTCTTGTATTTGTCCGTCGTAATTGCTTTTCATATTTGCACGTTCTTGTAAATAAACTAAGACTGCGTTCACACGATGCCGGCACATTTTGAAAACGGTGAAAAATGTGACGGATAGGCCTCCTGTTCACACGAAAACGGCACATTTTTTGCCGGGAGATTTTGAAAACGGTAGATTTTGAAAACGGAACCGTAACCGGCATAAATTTGAAACAGCATCGTTTAAACACTCAACAAAGATGAAAACAGAACATTTTTCGACACTTTTGGATCGAGACAAGTCTATTCTTAGGGTGTAGGTACTATTCTTTGGCATCAAATCCTGCAACGAGTTTTTATCGTCAAATTTCCTACCGTTTTCAAATTGTGCCGGCATCGTGTGAACGCTAGCTCAAATTTTGCTACCGTCACTTTTTTCATCGTTTTCAAAATCTGCCGGCATCGTGTGAACGCAGTCTAAATTTACATCGTAAGTGCCACTCGCGTTTTCTTGTACATAAATACAAATTTATACCGTTAAGTGCCAATCATATTGAAAACTCGATGACCTTGCATCTTTTTCCGCTATAATTGGCACAGTTGAATTGAATTGCAATACTTGTAGTTTTTCAGAACTGATAGAAAAAAAACATTTATCTATTCAGGCACATCAAGTTTAGACATGGTCGATAATTATCAGTCCATAACACACAAAGCAATACACAAACCTGAATCTTCTGGGTGAAATGTCGCAGATTTGTGGACAATTCTTTCACTGCCTTTCTTCAGCAATGTCTGGATAACTGTTCGTTTGGCGATGTTGAACAGGGTAACAGATATTACTTCATCAGATCCTGTCCTGTACACTTGTGGAGTGACGATTAAGTATTTGCTAAAAAGCAAAAGTTTTCTAATTTTAATTCAGCTACGTCAAAAATCCTTAGGAAAAACTAGTTGACCGTCAGAACAAGGGCAGATTTTGTAATACAATAGCATCATTCGCTTTGGTTCACACCTCAATTCAAAGCGATTAATCAATGCAGACAAAAGAAATTCCCTCAAGCAGAAATTGAAAACAAACGAAGCCGCAAAGTTGCCCTGAAACCAGTACGGCGAACTCTCATTTGGTGCGGGCGATGGGAGGTTTTTAAGAGAAGGTATGTGCTTATAACAAAAGAAGAAGGGTAAATCTAAAGTTCTGTCTCGCGGATTTTGTTTGTTTGATTCAGAAACCGAGCAGAGAGCATTACAATTTTTGCATATTTATTGCTCAGACGTACGCAGTCACTCTTCAGCTCCTGAATCAAATAAACGAAATCCGCGAGACAGAACTGTAGATTTACTCTTCTTTTTTCGTTATAAGCACATGCCTTCTCTTAAAAACCTCCCATCGCCCGCACCAAATGAGAGTTCGCCGTACTGGTTTCAGGGCAACTTTCTGCTTGAGAGAATTTCTTTTGTCTGCATTGGTTAATCGCTTTGAATTGAGGTGTGAACCAAAGCGACTGCTGATGCTATTGTATTACAAAATCTGCCCTTGTTGACCGGCAGCAAAATACCGCATGCATTTAACTGTGTTTCGTTTCATTAGGATTTGGCCCAATGTCGGCAACATCAAGTAGGCAATCGATGGAAAGATTTGATTTTCCAAGTTTTCATCAAACTATGTTTCTATTTTCCCTAGCATTACCTGTTATTTCATTTCTGATCGGAATTACGATGCAAAAATACACAAAAGATGATCAAATTCATCACTTGCCTAAGGCTTTCAGATCATAAAACACTGTTGCGCTTCTCGGCTGCAATCAAGCGGTTCAAAGTAATTGTCTTAGCTTGTTTTAATATTTTCCTGGAATCCATACAGTGACCGTCGACAAAAGGGAGTGCTCCTAATGCTCCTTCGCAGAGCAGCCTCTGATTTTGCCCCGGCAATTTTAGACTGAACAGTTGCACAGAGTCTCCTTCTCTCCCTCGTTCCTGTCCGGTCTGAGAGTCTGGAAGCAAGCTAGGATGATTGTGCAAATAATGAAAGTTCCAGGACAGGATTATGCATCCTTCTTCTTTATTCCGGTACAATAATAAGTCCGGGACAAATATGCCCATTAAAGTTATTTATATTATTTCTAAGAGAACCATCAGTTATCCCAATCATATTTCCAGGACATTTCCTTTTTATTTCTTTTAGACAATTTATTCAAAGTTGGCTATTTACAATAATACAATAGCACAAAAGTGCTAATTTAGGCCAGTTGCAAATACAAACCTACAAAAATAAGTTAAATGTACCCTAAGCTTTCCACATAAGGCTTTTATATAGTCTGCAGTCACAACTAATAACTGTGTACATTTTAACTCACAACTAAGAACAGTGTACATTTTAACTTTTCTTTTTAAACATTGAAAGAGATTCAGATTCCTTTATGTCGGTAGGAACAAGGGCATATTTTGTAATACAATAGCATCAGTTGCTTTGGTTCACACCTCAATTCAAAGCGATTTGCGAATGCAGGCAAAGAAATTCTCTCAACCGGTAACTCAAAACAAACATAGCCGCAAAGTTGCCGTGTGTGAAACCAATACGGCAAATTCTCACTTGGTGCGGGATAAGGGAGGCTCTTAAGAGAAGTTATGTGCTTATAACGAAAGAAGAAGGGTAAATCTAAAGTTCTGTCTGGTGGATTTTGTTTACGTGATTCAAAAGCCGAGCAAAGGACATTGCAATTGTTGCATATTTATTACTCAGATGTGAACAGTTGCTCCTCAGCTCCTGAATCAAATGAACAAAATCCGCCAGACAGAACTTTAGATTTACCCTTCTTCTTTCGTTATAAGCACATAATTTCTCTGAAGAACCCCGCACCACCAATTGAGAACTTGATGCCGGCATAACGGAAAAACCAGACCCAGGACCAGTAGGACCAGACCCTAACGGACCGGACCCCGGCAGAATATCCATTCATTTCCATGTTTCCAGATGACTGATTGGGTACATTGATAATGGGATACTTGCTTTTTTACACACTAGAGCCTATTTCTTGGTTCCTAGAAAGCTATTTGAGGTTTAACAATGTATCATCTTAAAATGAAGAAATCTGAGACAGTTGGTTGTGGTAGTTTTGTTTTGTATTAGATTTTGGCATTGTATGTTATTTGAATCTTGTTCTGAATATCAATGAGAATCTTGTCCTTGGGAAATTAGAGTGAGTTGCAGGGCCTTGCTAGACTTTATCATGCGTGGATCTTCGTGGGTCTTCGTTCCTTTCAACTGGAAGTTCGTCTGTTGTTTGGGTGATCAATGTAGCAGATTCTGCATTCTTGCAGTCAATATGGTGTCCAGAGTTTAGTTATTTCTTTTCAGCGATGATTGTATTGGCCTTGTCTTCATTTTTGAAATGAAACTTCTGTACTGTCATTACAAACTCACGAATGAAAGGAATCAGCATTCACAGGGGTCTGGTCCGTTAAGAGTCCGGTCCTATTGTTCCTGGGTCTGGTTATTCCGTTATGCCCTTTATGCTGTATTGGTTTCAGGGCAACTTTGCGGTTGTATTTGTTTTTAATTACTGGTTGAGAGAATTTCTTTTGTCTGCATTCGCAAGTCGCTTTGAATTGAGGTGTGAACCAAAGCAACTGATGCTATTGTATTGTAGTACGAAATCTGCCCTTGTTCTCAGCAGGTAGTGTCCTCCCGAGCTTCTGCCCGAGGAACCGCACCGTTTCTATTCGAAACCTCGTTGTTTTAACGTTTGGTAAAGTTATGCTTCCGCCATCTCTCAGCTCGTATGAATGCACCTTTTCTATGAAAATCTCATTCATAAAGCTAGGAGCGTTTACTGATTTTGTTTTATATACTTCAGTTAAAAGTAACCGCAGATTTCTCTGTCTGATGGGCAGATGCCGAATTTTGATTCACAAGTAGAGTCTCAAAATCTGAGTGATTATCTTTATATACAATGCGTAAAGCCCCTTCTTGTATCCTATGGTTTTTTATTTACGTTTCTATCATGAAATATCCATACCAATGGGCAATAACTAAAATGTGACATGATAAATTCATTCATCAATTACGCAAGTTGTTCAGATAGTTCGACTCATCCTGATCCTGAGCTGAGAGGCCGCGTCGATCTGGGAACTAGTTCTCAGGTCATAATTTTCAGAGCGCGGTACAAGTTTGAACTTTAGGCCCATTTCAAATTGTCGAGAGCAAGCCATCAGTTCCAAACTAAGAAAGATGAGATAATGAATTGAAGACCAGAAAAGTAACGAAATACACTCATTCATTTAGGAACACTTAGGTGAGGTATTGTGGACAGGATCAACACCCAAAGCGTGTCCACAACACCCAGGGTTTTAGCTTGCGTGTAGACTTTATTATTTTGCAGTTGGAATTTGAAAGACTTTGCGGCCCTTTTTCTGTGATAACATGAGATATCATGGTTTGAATTTTTTTGTAACATAATTAAATTCCATAAACGATCTTTGCCTTGCAAAATTTGTTCAAAACTTTTCAAGAATTCACATCTTGTAAGCCCACAGCCTACATGCACAATTGCGCAATAGCTTTCCATTACTGGCCAGTAAAGCTTGCTCCATGCTACACATGTAATAAAATTACGTCACAAATATGTGGTTATAAAGGGCTCTGGAAAAAAATCTTCCTCAAACGAGGTCAAATTCAACTGCAACGGAAAACCCTCTTTAAATTGTTTTATCCTACTTTGAGACAGTCCCGGGGGGGGGGGCACTTCGATGTTTTCGGTACCGGGTATGTGCCGCTGGACAGGGTATAGTTTTCACCATTCTTGCTCCCGAGCCGGGTATCGTTTTCTGCAAAAATGCTCCCAAAAGGGTATACTCTTTTCAAATTTTTGCTCCCAGACAGGACTACAGTGTATTTTCTTGATCCTTTGCTCCCAGACAGGGTGTGGTTTTTTGCAATTTTGCTCCCAGACGGGGGTATTTAAAATGAGGAAAATGCTCCCAGACAGGGTGAAAATCACAGCACCTCAAAGGCACACACCCGTACATATTAGGACCAAGTGCCCCCCCCCCCCGGGGAGACAGTCTGTACCTTCAAAACCATAAAAGTAAAACTGAAATGGCTGCCTTGGCTAGAAAGCACACATTGGCTGCGGTCACGCTAGGTCCTTTATCCCGTTGTTTTCCTTCGGAATAACGGGCTTACAACGCTGTGGTATGTGAACGCTCTTTCTTTTCACATACAAAACAACGGGATAAACAAGGCACTGACCTAAATTAAAGCGTTGTTAAAGAAAAATGAACCAATCATGATTTACAAAGATAATCACGTGACGATTGGCACCTTTGCAACAGACGGGATGGGCACAGTGTGACCGAGTGTCTTTGTTTCGTTATAATGCCGTACTTTCTGACGGCAAAGATAAATTTCACCTTTGCAACAGACGGGATGGGCACTGTGTGACCGAGTGTCTTTGTTTCGTTATAATGCCGTACTTTCTGACGGCAAAGATAAATTTCAGGGAAGTGAAACAAATCAGATTATAACGGGATAGTATCATAGTGTGACCGCAGCCAATGTCACAGAATTATAACTACGACAGCCACGTATATCAAGGTCCATCAATGAAAAAATACAGTGCATTAAATTTCAGAAAACAACAGAACCAGCGTCTCGGAATGAAATCACTCTCCACCTCACAGCAGATGATTGACACTGACAAATATTCACAAATAGATGATAAACACCGAAAAATATTTTGAGAAACATTTTATGCCAAGATCTGATACAAATGAGGGCATGAAGACACTTGGTACAAACACGAGATAGAACGGAAATGTTCTGCTACTTTGTACTCGAATTAAATCTGAAAACTTTTCGTATTTCTGATGAAAGAAACTGTTGTTTCGAGAGGATTCGGCTGTCTAATTGAAAATGACGAAAAGCACGTCTCTCGGTGAGTCGACCAGAACAGAAGCCAATCACACCATTGGATACCTCAACAAATTTTGATCCAATTTGGAGTCCTTGACTAAAACAATGCTTGAAATGTGCCTTCTTAATAATGGGTTTAAGCCTATGCTCGAAACGTCGTGTGGAACAAAGCTCTGTTCGTAGCACCATAATTTATACTTGATCTATGATCTGTTTATTTTTGATTGAAATGTAGATATGTTTGGAAAATATGTCATGCAAGTAACACAAACCAGGACCACTAAAGACCCCACATTGTAATGATACAACAAGTATGGATCCGTAGATCCGTAGGTGACAAAAGTGTTACAGATCAGCCTCCCGTTTACACTGTTCCTCCTGCTTACGTACACCTTCGTTCCTTTTGTGCATATAGACAATAATTTGCTGGAGCCGCGTAAACCTCTTGACCCGTAACAACTTTGTTGAGCACATCGAAACCTTACCAGTACAACGGGGTGTAAGTCATTCTGTGTAAATCTTTCGAGAGACAATAGCATAATAACGGCATGGGCTTTTTCAAACAAACATCAGGGCATCAAACCTACCTGTCAGCAGCCTTGCCTGCCATGCAAACAGCAACACAGAAGAGTGCAAGTGCCAAAATCAAGAAGGCCTTCTTTCGAGCCATTCTTGCTTCGTTCGGGTTTGTTTAGTGTGTCTTGAGTGAAATTGAAGAATTGACGAACAGCCTATTTATATTTTATGCGTGAAATCGGAAGTTTTTCTGGACAAAGAACTGCGTCAGGAGACTTCCTGTTGATATTTTGAGACAATGAAAGAAAGCCGCAGGGAGATCAAAAGTATTGACACCAGGCATCTGACGTCATACACGGAACGGGAAGTTATTTGATTTGCTGCTGTTGTGTTGCAATATACTAAGGGTCTCAATGAATGATTTTTCTCCCTCACATTATAAGTATTGTTCATTCATCCAACTTATGCATACGCAGCATTTCAGTTGCCCCTCATGTGGGGGGGGGGGGGATTTCTGAGCGAAGTCCTTCATAGCAAATAAAGTATCTTACAAAAGCGTGAGAATTGGGGAATTAACTTCATTTCCCTTGAGAAGTTGTTAATCAACCCAACCCTTCCTTTGAATGTCAATTTATGCGGCACTGAAACGGCTGAAACCATATCTTCGAGAGAGAACATGGGTTTTTGGAAAAGTGGAATGTGTTATATCCTTATATGGGGTTTTATATTTTTGTAAAGCATCTAGAGCATTAGCAGCAGGGCCGATTGCAATGGGGGCTGGGGGCGGAGCGCCCCCAGGAGACCATTTGTCGGAAAATTTTGCTCTCTTGTCCTAGCCTGTGTTCCAGACCACTTGAAAAGAAAGGTAAGTGGTCTGTGTAACTGAGCGCAAATTCGTGTTCAGAAATTTTCTTCAGAATCTGAAGAAAAATTAGTATATGAGACGAATAATTCGCATAATCACTATTTGTTTTGTTATGGGAAAGAAAAGCCCGTCTCATGCCAATGGCTACAGGAAACTTAAATCACAATACAAAGAATAGGAGATTTAATTGCCTGCTAATCCTATTGACTTTTTACGACCGTAGTGAGTAGTTACGATCAGCCCTCATTGTTTCAAACGCGTAGATTCACAAAGACATCGGTTGTGTTGATATCTGACTTAATTGCAGCCAATCAGATGTGAAAGAGATTGCCTTTAATTATTTCGCAATTCAATTCATCGTCTGAACACGGATTTGCGCTCAGTTACACAGACCACTTATCTTTCGTTTCAAGTGGTCTGGAACACAGGCTATCTTGTCCGAATTCATGTGATTTGAATGACTAGTTTTGGAGGACTTTGAGGAGAAAGAATGCATAGAAACATGAATTTATTGGTGTCAAAACATAAATTCCAACAGAAATTATTTAATTCATGGCATATTTTTTATTAATATTCACTAATTGTGTTGATTTCAAAGTTGGATTGCGAAATGTGGCCAAATTTTAGTTACTGAGGAATTAGATCGGTAATATAATGCATAAATTTAACGTATGTGCCTACAACTGTTGTTGTTGCTGTTGCTGTTGCTGTTGATGGTTTTATCGTCGGAAAATTTTTTGGTTCTTCGTCCATCTAGGCAGTAATGGCTGGTATCGGTCCTGAGCAATATGCCTACCTTTGTGCACCATCTGTGTATTGATAATATCCTCTGTCGTCTCAATTTTCGATCTTCAGAAGGCTGCTTTTCCAAACCGGCGTCATTGCCAAATCACCATATTGAAATATGTTGTTGTGTTCCCTTTGAAGGAGCTTGAACAACGCAGCAATCTTTTATATGGCGATTTGGAAATGCATTCAATTTTTGGAAAGCACCCTTCTTAACCCCAGCGGACTTTTCTGAAGGGGCGCCAATGACGTTTGATGGTTTGATGTAGCAGGTCACACGGGCTGTCCATACCGATGCATCTGATGCAAATGCACCAGTCATTGATTGTCACAGACAAATAATTTCGGGTCCATGTTAACCCTATTAGTACTGGGAGATTTTTTGCTTACTTTGTACTGGGGGGAGGGGCGTTTTTCGCCCCCCCTCTTTTTCTCCGAAACCATTAGAAATATAACAATAAGACTTACTCCTATTGTTCTTTAGACAATTGGCTATTGCAATATAACAATCAAAATTGATTAGTCACGTGTTTCGTTGCTAGGCAACCAAAAAACAAAGGAAAATTGGCAATTTTTTACCTTTTCAACGAGAAAAATTCTATTTAATTTACCTCTCATCCAATTTTATCCAAATCTGTCTCAAATTGTAGGAAACATGTTGCAGATTTAAAATACCTACTTTTGAGACATTTTCAGTTTCTATTACTAGCACAATTAGCTTCTAATTAGCTTTTTTTTATCAAGATTAAAAACTACAATATATAGTGTTATATTACACTGTGCCATCCATAGTGAAGAAAGACATAACGTCACCGGGTCTTCACAATGGATGGCACTTACAAATCCAATTAATTTAAGTATACAAAAAACAAGGAACAAAACTACGAAACCAAAATACAATACGCACAAACGACAACAAAACAACTGAGCCAAGGCAGATAACTGGTCAAAAGAAATTAGCTTTTTGTTCCATGTGCAGATTTTCTTTGCAGTTATTTCTACGTCTTGTCCTCTTATCTAGTAAATATGGACTCAGAAGTAATCAAATGAATAAGTTGAAGCAAAAAAGACAACATTTTTTCATATCTTACATTTATTCATTTGAGCAATGACGTCATAAATGTCAATGACGAATCGAATGATGCATGTTTGAGATCAATCGGACAAATGAGACAAAATCTATAAAGGTTTTAAGAATGTTTTTTGTTGACTACTCGCCAAATATGGTATTGCTGTGGTCACCTGATCAGAGTTAGAACAATGAATTGTTAAAAATTTAATTGCCAATTAAATTTGACTAAAAGTCACAAAGTTTGGTGGTTAAATTACAGGCCGTTTTGATGCAATGTAGAAAAGTTTGGTAGGGGGGGGGGCGAAAAACGCCCCCCAGTACTAATAGGGTTAAGTTTCGTCAAACTGACACAAACTGTTATTCCATTACCCTAGCCCCAGCTTTCATGTGAAAAGAGAAATTACCACAGGTAAGAAACTCGGAGATGTCGGAGCAAGTTTCTACAACATTTCTCGACCCCTACGGTTTACTTAGCCAATGTGCTCAGTTAGATGTCGCAGATGTCTTATCTGCGAAAAATTTTTATTCAATTCCAGCTTTTTCAAGAAAGAAAGGTATGCCTTACATCTAACATCTAAAAAATAAACTTCTGTCTCTTTTTTCATTGGTAAGCCATCGACTATTTCTACTCTCTCTCTCTCTCTCTCTCTCTCTCTCTCTCTCTCTCTCTCTCTCTCTCTCTCTCTCTCTCTCTCTCTAAATATATATATTGCTTTCTAGAAAGCCAGGTTTTGCATCCTCTTTAAGATTTGAGAACGATTAAATACCTTTCAAGTAGTAATACAATAAAAGATGCATGTGGAAAATGTGTGTTTAATATCTTTTTAAAACACTTGAACTTGCACGTTATGATCAAAATGATTTTGATCCTTGAATTGATATTTCGATGTGAGGCCTGCTACTGTATTTTTGCCAACAAAGCAGCTGAATTTTACGAGATTTTCTTCACATCAGACATCTCCGACTTCTTCAGCAGAGCTTGTGGAAGCGAGTAAAAAATTTGGAGTTAAGAAATTTCGGAGAAACTTGCTCGGATATCCCCGACATTTCGGAGCTTTTAACTGGCCTAGAAAATTACTGTACTATAAAATCCTGGTTATTTCCTATCTCGCCAAACATTAGCAGTGATTCTTTTCCCACTGTTGCCAATGATCCTAAGTAGCAACCTCGTAAAATTGAACTCTGATGCAAAAGCCATAGCCGAGAATTAGACCCAAATTATCCAAAAGAATAAAGTGCCCATGAAACAACTGAGGTCGGAGAAGATACTTGCTGAAGTAAAATATCTTTTCTTATAGTACATAAAGTATACAACGTTCGAAGGAAGGTCTTCCTGCACCAGAAAATGTCTCTAAGGGCAAATCCCTTGTTTTCCAAGAGTTTGAATCCAAGAGTTTGAAGGGCATGGTCACGGAAAATTTTCCTGGGGGTTTTGCCCCCAGATCCCCTCATTTACCTCAATCACTCAAATGTCTACATCCTTGAATGTCCCGGTGTCCCGGTGTCCCGGGTGTATAATCGCTTGGTCTGGGGTGCATGTTGGATCGCGGTAGCTGGACTCGTCTGTTTTTCTCGCATTGACACCAGAGACCGCAAAAATTTTTTTTTACCCGTAAAATGATAGACCCACAAAAGCGCTCTTTGTTCTTTTAACAAAGCTAGCAAAATGTTGTTTCTCTTAGTTGTTTTGCATTTTCAATATCCTACCCAAGTTGTAATTAAATTATGTAATTTGCTTAGAGTGTATTGTCTTGTTTGTTTTTTTCAAGTATCTTTAAGTTTTCTTTTTGTTTTCAATTTTTGTTTTGTTCGTTAGAATCTGCAAAGTGTGGTTGCATTGTGGCACATTTCCCTTAGGACCAGCGAGAAGATATCTTCACGACGATGCCGGTTGAAATCAATCAATGGCGGGCAACAATCGGGTGTTTCCGTGCTTCCATTCAAAAACTGTTAACCACAAGCAAAAATTCTACGTCATTTTCATTTCTATTCCAACTTTTAAGACTTTGTTGGTTTTGTTGTTGTTTTATTGCAATCTCAATTCTTGCTTTACCCCTAGAGCTAGTAATACAATTTTTTGCAGTGCATACTTTGGCAATACATTTGTGTATCCTGCCTTTGTTCGCCCGCATGCATCATTTGCGAAGGTAGTTGTTTACACGATTTCTGAGCTTCTCAAGCGAATCCCGCTCGGTATCATTTGTCTTGTTGGATACAAACACTTGGCTGTCAAGCACCATCTGTTCCTGTATACCTATTTATGTATTTGGTGTCTAATATGTAACACACTTCATATGCAGTGACTGGTTTTCAGGACAATTATGTTTAGTGGTGATGTGGAAACAAACCCAGGCCCCGAGTCACTAGACTTTTTTACTTGGGTTTTAAACAGCATTGCTGCGTATGACTCTTTAAGAGTTTCTCTCATAGAGGCATACAACTCGGCATATAACCACGACTTGATTGGGATCGTAGAAACTCACCTTGATGTCTCCATTGACTAGGGTAAACTGGCACTAAATGGCTACAAGTTTATCAAAAGCAACCACCCTCAAAACTTGAAAAGAGGCGGTGTTGGGTTATATATCAAAGATTCCCTTCCCTCAAAAAGACGCTCTGACTTAGAGACCCTCCCCGAAAGTATTGTGCATGAGATCCAACTAAATAGGAAAAAGTACTTCTTCACTGTAATCTATACAAGTCAAAGTCAGGACCAAAGTGAATTTGATAACTTCACATTCAATTTTGAGCTGATGTTATCCAAAATGCACGCCGAAAATCCGTTTTATGTTATAATTGCCCATGATTTCAATTGTAGGTCAACCAAGGAGGGGTGGGAAAATGATATTGTGAATAACGAGGGGAAACTATTTGAGCCAATAACAACAGACACTGGTCTTCATCAGCTGATTTCTGAACCAACGCACTTAATAGGAGATTCAAAATCTTGCATTGACCTAATTTTCACTGATCAACCTAGTCTGCGGTGCGACCTCTACGGGGAGGAAAATTTTTTCCTCCCCCGTAGAGGTCGCACCGCAGACTACGTGAAGAGCGGCCAGCCAGGTGACAAACTTGAGGGAATAAAAAGTATGATATCTGAAGGTGCAGAAATGATTGAGGATGCTAAACAGAATTACCTCCGTAAGACAGAGCAATCCTTAGCAAATCCTGGTACTGCTAGCAAAACCTACTGGTCTTTAACCCTATTAGTACTGGGCGACTTTTTACTCACTTTGTACTGAGGGGGGCGTTTTTGGCCCCCTCTTTTTCTCCGAAACCACTAGAGATATAACAATAAGACTTACTCCTATTGTTCTTTAGACAATTAGCTATTGAAATGTAACAATGACAATTAATTAGTCACTTATTTCGTTGCTAGGCAACCAAAAACAAAGGAAAATTGGCAATTTTTTACCTTTTTAACAAGAAAAATTCTATTTAATTCATCTGTAACCCAATTTTCTCCAAATTTGTCTCAAGTTGTAGGAAACATGTTGCAGATTTAAAATGCATACTTTTTAGATATTTTCAGTTTCTATTTTCAGCACAATTAGCTTTTAATTGGCTTTTTGTTCCATGAACAGATTTTCCTTGCAGTTATTTCTAAGTCTTGTCCTTTTATCTACTAAATATGGACTCAGAAGTAATCAAATGAATAAGTTAAAGCAAAAAAGGCAACAATTTTTCATATCTTACATTTATTCATTAGATCAATGACGTCATAAATGTCAATGACGTCATAGATATTAAATTTTGCTGATGTCTGCAAATATGAAATATATATGTATCAAATGAAACTACTCATCAAATGCAATCGAATGGTGTATGTTTGAGATCAATCGGACAAACGAGACAAAATCTATTGAGGTTTTAATAATTTTTTTGTTGACTACTCTCCAAATATGGTATTGCTGTGGTCACATGATCATAGTTAGAACAATGAAATGTTAAAATTTGATTGCCAATTAAATTTGACTAAAATTCACAAAGTTTGGTGGTTGAATTACAGGCCGTTTTCGTGCAATGAAGAAAAGTGTCTTAGGGGGGGGGCGAAAAACGCCCCCCCAGTACTAATAGGGTTAATCAATACCGTTCTTAAAAAGCCAAGATTCCTATAATTGTGTTATTTATAACTGATTTTACTGAAGAGACCCAGCTATTTAATGACTATTTCATCCTCCAATGTACGAAGATAGATGCAGGCAGCAACATTCCACCTGCAGTCCAAGGAAATCCTATTCTGCTAAGTGATTTTGTCATCTCCGAGGAAAAGATACTTAAAATTATTAGATCACTTAATCTAAATAAAGTACATGGCTGGGATGAAATTTCTAAAAGAATGATAAAACTTAGCGATGTTTCATTAGTTACTCCTTTAAAAATTATTTTCACAAACTGTCTGTCACAAGGTGTATTTCCCGGAATATGGAATTGTGCAAATGTCGTCCGAGTTCATAAGAAAAACGAAAAAAATTTAAAGAGTAACTATCGTCCTATTTCTCTTCTAACAATCTTCGGGAAGATGCTCGAAAAACTCATGTATAATTCCTTATACTCACATCTTGATTCATGTGATCTGCTTAACCCCAATCAATCTTGTTTTCATCCAGGTTTGTGTGTTTGTTTGTTTTCAATTTGTTTTGAGTGGGCTTGTCAGGATTTCTAGCTACTGAAAGCTAATTTAGGCCCACTGTGCACGCCGCATCATGGCATGGGACCCCTAGTTTAACGTCCCTTCCGAAGGACGACGAGGTGAGTTGTAAGGTCAGACCTCCGAGGTCACCCATCCAGAGTCTGACCTCACTCGACGAAGCTTAACTTCAGTCACCTGAAGAAGACTGTTTAAGCCACTCGGCCACTTACCCCGTAAAGAAGATATCGGGATGATCTATTTCATGTCTTTTCTTGGAAAGCAGTAATTCGACAGCTTGTTTTTGTGGGTCTGGATTAAATGACGTCCTCAAATCATGGGCCCACTTGCTTATCAACTCAAGATCATGGTTCAAGGATTTCACAAATGGTAACGAGGTGATTCAACCCCTCCTACAAGGTGACTCAACAGTCAGCCAATTAATGTCAATAACACATACAATCTTTACAGCATTCGACTGTAACCCTCCCCTTGATGTCCGTTCCGTGTATCTTGATATTTCTAAAGCTTTTGACAGGGTTTGGCACGATGGTCTTATTTATAAACTAAAAAGATGTGGCATCTCCGGACCACTACTCTCTGTCCTCCAAAGCTTCATTAAGGATCGAAAACAGCGAACTGTCTTGAATGGACAGTGCTCTAATCGGGGAGATATTTTGGCAGGTGTGCCACAGGGTTCTATACTAGGACCACTGCTTTTCTTGTGTATATCAACGATCTCACTGCTGACTTGAAATGTAATGTAAAGCTCTTTGCCGATGATACATCCTTGTTCACAGTCGTTCAACAACCTTATACAGCTGCCGAGGACTTGAACCATGATCTTGACTTGATAAGCAAGTGGGCCCATGATTTGAGGACGTCATTTAATCCAGACCCACAAAAACAAGCTGTCGAATTACTGCTTTCCAAGAAAAGACATGAAATCATCCCGATATCTTCTTTAATAATATACCTGTGAAGAAGGTAGAGGAACGTAAACATCTTGGTATAATCCTGGACTCGAAGTTTTCTTTTTCATCTCATATCAAATCTGCTATCTCTAAGACGAGAAAGGGCATTGGTCTGCTAAAATATCTCTCCAAATATCTGCCTAGACATACTCTGAACGACTTATATAAGCTCTATGTGCGGCCCCACCTAGACTACGGGGATGTTATCTATCATATCCCACCTAAGGTATTTGAATTCAGTCAAACCGTCATTTTGCCAAATCTAATGGAAAAACTAGAGTCTGTTCAGTACTCTGCTGCACTTGCTGTAACAGGAACCTGGAGGGGAACATCGAGTGAGAAGCTGTACGCAGAGCTTGGTTGGGAATCACCAAGTTTCCGTAGATGGAGCAGACGCCTTACTCTGTTCTACAAGACTAGGAAGTTCAAGCGCTCGCTTCGCTCGCGCTTCAACATTCCTAGCTCCTGCGGGGAGCTTTAAAAGAATATCTGATAATAGTTGCAGCTGTGGATAGAATGCTAAAGCTTCTTGTTATGCACCCATCAAAGTGCTGGAACGTTTTGTGCCGGTTGATTGTGACAGCCCCTTCTGTTTGTAAAATCGATTTCATGTTCTTTAGTTCATTCACAAAGCAACAATGATGGCCTGACGTCCTTTTCTGAACATAGGAATCTTGTCCCCCCTTTTACAATTTTGTCAATGATTTGTCAATTTATGGTTCCACAGTAATGATCGACGCAACAAACGGAAAAAAAACAGGTTAGCTAACAAAACTAACTAGCTCACTTTAAATGTTCGCAAACATTGGTACTGATTTATGAAAGCAGATGGTTGAGAGGCAACAAAAAGCTATGATGATGGATTCATCTTGACTAGAGATTTTCCATTATTGATCGAACAATGTTTGAGGCAACTTTCTAGCTGAAAAGGCCCTTACAAAAGTGAATCTTTTAAAGAATGGAGTTCAAGGTTGTCACAGAACATCGTATGCCCCAACTCTTTGATAAGATTGATACTTGACAGAAACTTACACGGGTTGCATCACAATTGTTCTTAACCTTCATACCACCAAATTAATAGCTTAGTAAGTTGAGTTTTTGAATGCGAAAAATATGTTTCTGGCACTCATGGTCAGTGACAACGCCAAGGAAAATCAACTGGCAGGGTATGATAATAAGGGGTGCTGGAGGTGAAGCCCCTAGGAAAAATTTTCGATAACACGCCCTCTACTTTGGCCTACAATGCTTCTCCCGACCCCATGTTTGTCCGTCCCGAAGAAGAATTATTGACCATTCAGTGTTTTTCTGAATCAGCATACCCAGGAGAATTTTGAGCAAACATCTTTTCTTTGGCTTAGAATGCTTGGCTACCAGAGCCATTTCGGAAGTCGTGACGGTTCTGCAACAGCTACCCATGAATCGGTTTTTGTTGAAATCCTTGACGAATTTGCCAAAGAAAAATCTTCTAAAACGCTAGCCTTTTGGCTTATAACGACTCTCCAAGTCACCTCTTAGCATTTTTTAGAAGTATTCTTATTCTTACCCTACTTTACTATTACCGAATTTCTAGTTCGACTACTCTCTCCTCTTTTTGAAAGAATCTCGAGACCCATCTTTTTACAAGAAGTGGAATGGAGGGGGCATTTCCCCATCTTCACCCAAGACCATGCCACTGCTTATGGATCTGTATGAACAAGATCACGGAAGGCAAAGGGTTTCGATTCAAGGCATACAGGCAATCTCACTCAAACTTCAATTAAAGATTATTCTTCAGTTAAAGTGGAAGCCATAAGAGTCCCCACTGCACCATTATGAACAATCAAGTATCCCAAGCCTCCACTCTGCAGCTACCGGGGCCTTCCGTTTAACTCCAGTTTCTGAATCAGTGAAGATCAGATAAAAACTGAATATTTAACAAATGGCTCAAACGTCTCCGAACTGAGACCAAAGACTTTGCTCAAGCAAGGGCTTCGAGAGGAGGGTTGGAAGTATGGAGGTTTGTGCAAAGCAATAATCTTTGCTTTGTGTGTCAAGTGAATTCCTGGGTCTTGCCCAATGGTCATAAAATTCAAAGTTTTCAAATGGGTCCAGCCACTGGAGGGGCTTATTCTCCTCAGTGGTGGGAATGCTTCAATAGTACCGATGTTAAACTTGTCTTGTCTTATATTCTTATAACAAATACATGCACTTCTAGGGAGTCTCAAAAAAAAATTACTTGAAGTTTGATTAAATATTGAAAAATAATGACAAAATGGACAGGCTCATGGGAAGATAACGATGTTCCTAACATTATGAAATAATTTTAGAGACCAGAATCTTGCAAATCGGTTGAAAATTAAGCGAGTTGCGTGCTTTCAAAGATATAAATATGAGCTGAAACCAGCGACCCCCATGATTACTTGTAGGTCAAAAAGCAAGAAGACCGAGGTAAAAGAAGCTTATCCAATGTCATACCTCTCGTTGATATAAGAGCAAACCAAATAGGATTTCTAAAAGTGATTTAAAGACAAATGACGGAGATATAAGGCGACTTAAATCAGGGGCCTGGGCAATCTAAAAATAGCCTATTGTATTCCTATATATTTTATGATCTCAAAAGATTGTCAAAACAATGGGACAAATGATGGCTGGCGGCCATCTTTTGCTCTCTTTGTAAGCTAGGCGTTATAAGACATAATCTAAGACAACTTAAATCAGGAATCTGGGAAATCTAGATATAGTCTATTGTATTCCATCATTGTATTTGATGATCTCTAGAGATCTTATCAAAACAATTGGACAAATGATGGCAGGCGCCCAAGTTTTGCTCTATTTTTAAACTTGCCGCTATGTATCCGTCATTTGTCTTTAACCCCTGTGATCATTGTCAAAATTTGCTCAACATTTCATATGCTTGAAGGTTCAGAAACGATGGCCCAGGGGATTTTTACCAAAAATGCCGCTTCAAGGCCTCTAGTTTCAGCTATCGCACAAACTTGAACTTCAAAGCCTTGTAAATCCATGAATTTTTAGCAGATTTGCAAGATTCTTGTGTCAAAAATTAATTCAAAGTCTCAAGGAAAGGGTTACTTAGCCAAATGCCCATTCAGCGTATCGTCATTTTTGGTATTTAATCAAACGTGGAACAACGTTTTTGAGACACCCTGTATAATTTTCTTCTAGCTTAACTTTAGGGGGCCCATATCTGCATGATTTTCAGGGGCCACCGGGATAATTTCCCGGTGTCCCGGTGGGCCACGCCGCCCCTGATTTGTGTAGTTTTTTAGACTAGACCCTTGAAAAATATCACATGTGTCCCTCTCTATACATCTCGAGATAATTTTACATGATGGATGTTATTTGCATTTGCAACAGATAAAATGTTTGATGTAGTTGACGAATTTCGTTTTATTATTCCTATGGAGCGATTATGAAACGATGCGAGTCTTTTAATTTGGATAGTCGTTGACTTCAGCTGCAAAATTCAGCGGTTGGTAAAGTTAGGCACAATCATGAAACGCTAGATAGTCTTAACATAGTTATTTTGGACGTCTTTACAGCGTACTTTTAGAAGCAACAGTAGCAGGCAAAAGAGGAAGAGGTCGACCAGGTCGACTCAAAACATCTTGGACAGACAACATCAGGAACTGGAGTTATTTGAGCCAATGTGAGGCAGTAGTGATGGCTCACGATAGCGAAAGATGGAGAATCGCATCAGTTATAACTCTTGGGAAACAGGGGACGCAACATGATGAAGAAGAAGAAAAGATAGATCAAGGAAATCTCCGAGTTTTCCAATAACCTTGCTCTATCTGATGCACGTTTATAACTTTTCTACAAATATAAATTTAGGCTAAATTGGTCCAGCCAGTCTGCTATGACATAAATCACAATGCAACTGTTGATAGCATCAGTGATATCGTCGGGAATTATTATGACTAACAAGGGATCCAAGATTGAGCCTTGAAGAACTTCTTCTAGGACATCATGCTCCTTAGAAAGAAAGTTTTCAGAATTCACTACTACTTACAGATTGCAATATTTTGCAAATTTCTCGCAAACTTCTTTTGTAGACTAGTGTTACAGTAGTGCCCGCATATAAGGTACACGAACTTAAGAAACACCGACCTTGATTTTCAAAATAATGCCCCATTTTATAAGAAACAAGTACAGGTCTGAATTTTTCTTCTTTACAAGCAATGTATTAACCCTATCTGGACCGGGCTTTTCTGAGCATCCTCAGGCCGAGGGGGGCTAAATTAACCCCCCCCCCCGCAGAACTCCGCATTGATAAGGGCTAGAAAGATGAAACTTGGCTATCTAGTGTAACTTGATGTGAAAAGTCCGAATATCTAATTTATTTTACTGTAATTGTTGTACTTTTGATGACGTCATCAATTTTCTACATTTCTGGGCAAAAACAGTAGTCTTACTGATTACTGTAGAAACTTATTCAGAGGGGATATTACTCTTGTTTTAAGCTTAAATAACAGATAAAGCATCAATTTATTATAAAAACATAACTTTCTAAAAAAATAATGAAATTTGTTATCTTATATTTATTACCTAAATTCATTAGATATATGACGTCATGAATTACGTCATCAATAAGACAATGAAATAATTGGGCATTTTCGAGATTCTTTTATTAGTTAAGGGCTGCACAGAAAATTTCATTGAGTTATCTTCATTCTGTCAAGAATTATCTTAGTTTAAAGTTATAAAGGGTTTGACCTTAAAACAAACAAAAATTAAAACTACTCTCTCAAAAAATTATTGTATTTCCAGAAATAAATAAGATATCATGACCAAATTTGAAGAGAAAATGTGAAAACGATAGTCAGGAAAAGTCGCGAAAAAATAAATAGCCTACGAATTATCAAAAAAAGTTACCCAGACAAAACTGGGGTCCAGATAGGGTTAAAACATTTGAACTTTTCAGCTTTCCAGTTGAATTGAACCGTGCCTTTTTAAACAAAAACAACGATGCTATAAGCAAATAAAGCAAAAGACATATTTCTGGAATAATTGTAGCATTTCCTGGAAGTGAAAATCAGAAATATGAATCAGTCTTAGTCTTTTGTGTCACAACGTAGAGCTAGTATCTGAGAAGTTGAAAGATAGTGCATAATTTAAAACTTTACTCTAATTTGAATTCAATTTAATTTTATAAGAAACGAGTCAGACCTAAAGTTGATAACGTTCTTTCCCGATTAAAGTGGATTATAAAATCGGGACACCAATGTATTTGATGTATCATATCATGATTCTCGTGTTTGGATAAAAATTTTGCTCCAAATTTAATTTCATTGCAGTTTTCGCGATTTCAGACTAGTTTGCCACTATTCTAGACACAACAAAGAAAATGCTGATATCAGCTATTAACGAACCCAACTTAGCTGTCGTGCCTACTACTAGTCAAGAGTTAGGTAGGGGGAGTCCCTCTTACTAAAGCAGGATATGTCAGATGGCCCAACAACTATGTATAGGGCCAAGTCCACGTTTGCATCGACCAATTCCCCTTCGCTCAAATTTGGCACATTTCGTTGAGAGAGAGGGCTATCAACTCCGTTGCAAGCACAGTAAATCCAAATTGAAAGGCAGATAGTTATTTTGTTCGAGAAGTTCCATGACTTGCCGATGCACCGCCTTTTTTGACAAAAAGGGGAAGAACCAAAATTTATCTCTTGTTATCAAAACTTGAACGGGAGCCAGATTTATGGATTGATGCAATTTTAGCAAGTTTCCAGTCTGCTGAAAAAGTCATGTCTGTCTGCAGTGAAAGATTAATAAGGAGTGTCAGAGAAGCTGATATGATATACAGTGCAGCATCCTTCGACAAATTTTATTTATACTTAATTTGTTTGCTTTTTATCCTTTAACAAACACGGCAAAAGATTGTCGCCGGTTGACATGTTACATCATGAGTGGTGGGACACTAGTAAATTAGATTAGGTTAATTTAGCTTCTTTACCTACCTTGAAATACCATAAGATTCTCTTCCTTGACATTGGCAGCCTTTCTCAGCCAATCTTCCTCGCCTTGAACCGAAGAGCTCCATCTCATGTGCTTTCAAAATGTTTGGGCCTAAACGTAAAACGATCTTTGTCATCTCCTGAGCATTGCTGTACCTACGCAGCGGTCTGAAATCGAAATTAACCTAATCTAATTTACTAGTGTCCCACCATTCAAGGTTAACCTAATCTAATTTACTAGTGTCCCACCAAAGACAACTGATGCTATTGTCTTGCAAAATCTTCCCTTATGACATTATAACAAACCCATATGGCATTTAATTAAAACGCAGACTATCCAGATCTTAAGCGAAATTAACCAACCTTTCGAAAACATCTCTGTGTAGCCGCTGTAGAACTTTTGGATCATAAACGTCAACCCGAGTGAGCCAGAAAACAGTTTCCGCTTTTGAACATTCATAGCATCAATTGTACGTGACTGACTTGCATAGACGTGGGAACCGGGGGGCACTGGGGACACGTGCCCCCAAAGATTTAGCAATAAACAAAGAAGTGCCCTTTTTATGTTTAGCGAATGCCCCTTTTTCCTTAAGGAAAAAGTGCCATCGAAGTGTCGTGCCCCCCCCCCCAAGTTTGAAATGCTTCCTACGTCCCTGCTGACTTCAATGATTCATATTCTGACTGAACGCTGAAGGAAAAACTACGTTTGCTGTTTCTGTCACTTTTCCAAGAGCACTGAAACTGTAGACAAATTCAACTTTCCGAAAATTTCTTGGTTACGAAGTATGCAAACAAAGGCCTAAAACAAAACATTTGATCAATTTGTAAGGAATCTCCTCAGACAGAACAACGCGCAACGGCAGTTTTACCTCCCTCAAGACTTACGAGAAACCGATTTTGAGGCAAATACCGAAGATTTTCAATCCCATGACGGTAAATGAGTAAATGACATCTCTGGTAAGTGATAAATTGTACTTCCTTTATTCTGCTCCAGGAGACTGTTTATGTTTTGATGAGCCATTTTCGGCCTTCTCTTGGCATTTGCAACCATGAAATTTCTATATGGTCAGATTTACCTAAATTTTCAGTATCAAGTTTCCAGTCAAGTTTGCAGGAAATAAACTAGCTTCACTTAGTAGTTCTCTATTTTCCAACTCTCCAGCTTCGTCATTACAGAACTCAGGCGCATGCCCTACAAAATACTAAAGCGAGGCTAATAACGCACATTTAGTGTTTATAAAATCGAAAGAAAGTGCATTGTGATGTTTCAAAAGTGGGAACTTCTTTTTCGCTCACCCAGTAACTACCAAAGACGTGAGGTCCTGAACTCCAAACTGTGGCATGAATCTTTAATGAAAGACACTGTATTGAAATAATATCATTTTGAACTAATGTTATCTGAAATGTCTTTCTGAACTTCCAAACTTTGTGTAAAGATCAGACCAGTGGATATGTAAGTGTTTTTTTTTCAACTTGGCAAAAAGTGTCCTTTTATTCAACTAATTTTTGGACGCAATTTGAGTGGCAAAGCCAGTACTTGCCATATAAAACCCAAGTTCCATCATATTAACGAAAGATTAAATATTCCATGCTTTTTTCCCGATTCCAAAAGCAGTTTCTGATCGTACGTTATGTAGGTTTGAAGTTAGGAGCCCCAAAGGATGGAAATATTCCACTTGTGGTATGATTGAAATATTCCATATGATATAACTTTTCATCATGTGGTGCTCTTTTCATGAAATTTTGTACACTTGTGTAGGAAGTAGTTGCCCACAATTTGACGCAAAATAATTTTGGATTGGAGCACACAAGGAAGACTAATTCCACTTAACGCATCATATTTAACTGTATCAAAAGCACCCAGCTCACGAGATTCATCTGTATTGGAAGTCACAAGAGTGGAAAATTTTGTTTTAGTAAGACGTATCAGAGCAGAAAAATGTAGCCTGCGTGCAGACTTTACTATTGTGGAGGAGTTTAAGGGCGAAAAGGAAAAGGTAAAGTCTGCGCATTCACTCCAACTTTTCCGTTCCAGAGATAAATCCTATCCCCCGTCCTTATTGTATAAGGACAAATCACGTTCGGTCTTTGATTTCGCAAAAGTATTGTTCTCGATAACCTTGCATCTGATTGGTTAGAACTAGGACAATAGGCTATTTGGATTTGCGTGCTATCGTCATAGTTCTAACCAATTAGATGCAAGGTTAGTGAGAACAATACTTTTTAGAAATCAAAGATCGAACGTGATTGGTCCTTATACAATGAAGACGGGGGATAAGATTTATCTCTGGAACGGAAAAGTTGGAGTGAATGCGCAGACTTTACCTTTTCCTTTCGCCCTTAAATTCCTCAACAATAGTAAAGTCTGCACGCAGGCTAAGAAAAATGTTGATTTATTCCCTTTAGAGCCATCAAGGATGCCGTAATTCCAATCAAAAATAACACATAAGAAACGATCGTTTTCATCTGAAATCGTATTCCTTCGTTTGAATACCAAAATGAGTCGTTGAAAGAATTCAAAACAATAATAGCATGAATTGGGAACAAATTGCCAAAAGAATCAGCTCTTCTGGAGCCTTAGAGGATACGTTATTCCAGTTTTTCTTCTAAAGCTTTAACGTTCAATTAGGAATTTCAAATCATACAAGGCTTGGGCTTTAATCATTTGACATTACTAAACTAATGTAGAAGGCTATAACTTGCTCGTAGAATCAAAATCTTGTTTAAAAAGGAGCTCCAAAGAATTAAATATTCCGTTGAAATCAACAAATTCTAAAAGTTAGAAATTTTTGTCTTTTTCATCGAATATGAAATCCGATCAATGGCAAAAGATAAAATTGAATCGTGGAATCTTTTATCAAAAATCGCTCTCAAACGTCTTCTTAAGCCTCAAGTCACTTAAGTTCAGTTTACAAGCATTTTTATCATCTTAAAAAGTTCTTTAACTATTTATAATAAAACTCAACAAAACTTCTGCAGAAATGAGCTTTTTATTTCATGGAATTTGCATCCTTACATGCTCCAATAGCTTCGAATATATGCTTTTTGGACTTTTCCCGGTATTACAACAATATAATTATCTTTCTTGGTTATATCCAAGGTTATATTTCAATGATAACCGACTGACTAAAATTTCTTTGTCTTTCATTGTGCTTTCCAACGGAATCGTTCATCCTTTGTTGCTCCTCGGACCAGATTTTGAAAATTCAGGTATCTTAGATAGTATTTCAAAGATAAAAACTTATCAAAACAATTTTGGGAGGTCTAAAATTGAAATTTTGTAATTTGGAATATAGAATCCATATACGCTCCTCCCAATGACGTAATATTCTAAAGTGCCACAAAACCTGTCTTTGTCAAGAGATATAGTCCGTTAAAGTCAAAATTGATCTTTTTGGGACAAAAAAACTGATTTTCAGATTTTTCGAATGGACACTTTTTGCCAAGTTGAAAAAAAGCACTGACATATATGAAAATCGCTGAAATAGATCCGTAGTTATATGCTTTGTGACCAGGTGTGGCATCTTTCATGTGATTTAATTTGCCTTTTGGGGCACCATTCTGGAATCCTGTTTCAAGAAATCAGGCTTTTATCGAAGTGATGCAAAAAATGCGGGAGAAAATATTATGCATGATAATGCGAACAGAAACACTGCATTGGTCAAGCAATACAGCTTAAGCACAGTCTTGGCAAAGCATTGTGTCAATAAGATAGAGCCATGGATGTGATGAGTGTAGCTGCAAGGCCAAGTGAATCATGTTTTGCCAATTAAAGTCGATTCCCGAATTTTTTCAGAAGCAAAGCAGGATTACGACTTTCAAAAAATCTTTAATTAGCGCGGCGAATTTTACAAACATATATAACTTCTATGTAATCGATACTGTTTCTAGAAGTGATATGGTTTAAACGGTAGTTACCTGTATATATAGCACCATCTTATGACGATGAAAAGATCAAGTAACTTTTGTCTGGCGGGTTACGATAGTCCTAATAGATCTAAGATCTTCCTAAACTTCTAGCTTTTGCTACTGGCAGAAAATTTGATTCTTGATTTCTTCTCAGTTGCTTTGCGTACTACCCTAGAGTTTCCAGACAAAATTGTACATCGGATTTGATTCTGCTTGTAATTTGTTGACGAAAGGCAAACAGTTGCAAAGAACCATTTTGCCACTTTTATCGCATCGTTGTCTTAACAACTTGTATACCACAGGAGCGGATATGGAGTGAGTGTCCGAGTCTACCCTTGGATCAAGTGAGCGCCAATGGCCAATCAGCAATCAATCCTTGTACCCTGTTGCCCTTAAACATAATTCTACATCTATCTAGAGAGGAAAGCATATGATAAAATGTGCTCAAGTCATCGCTATGATGTAAACATATTTAAAAGTTGCTCAAGGGAACTTTTCAAAAATCCTTACAAAATCTGAAAGAAGTGACTGATTTCAGCAAGAAAAAATTATAAAAATAGTTGAACTTATTAGCTATCCAATTAGATATCGCAGACTATCATTACTTATATACTCTAGGAACAGTAGCCTTTCAAACACCAGGCCATTTTTGACACATCTTGTAGTTTGCAAGTAATCATAATCATCTTTGCTAATGTATGTAAGATTTTAGAAACAAGTTCTTAAAATAAAAACTATACTGATTTAATGTGATGAATGAAAACAACAAGTGCATTCCATTAGGCAAGCTCAGCATGCTTGCTTTTTCGTTCCTTGTGCAAGTCTGTTTACAAAAGTTTCGACTGAGCAACAATACATTAATCCTGCATAGTCACTCTGCTGGACCTTTAAAACTGAGTCATCACCCTTGCAGAGTGCTAATGTTGTGAGCTGTGTTATATTTGCTGCTCTAAACAGGACCAGGTTCGTTCCTCGCCACCTTGTGCAGGCGTGGCTCCAGAGTAGAGAACAAGAATACGACTTGTTAATGACTTCTATTTTTATTGAATAAAGAAGAGTGGCTGGCGGCGTTGAATATAATGTGTTGTTTCTTTACTTGATAACAATAAGACAGATAATTATTCCGCCAGCCTGAGATGCGTTCTGCTGTCTACCAAAATCACAACTGAAGATTCTATTAGGATATGAACTACATAAGAAACGTTTTCACGGATGCTACACAAATGATGTAATCTAGCAAAGCTGCCTGGGGCACAAGATCATTTCTCTACGCTAGGGGCTTGGTCGAGCAAACCATACTTCTGTACAACTCTCTGTTGCACATGTACAATGAATCCTTTATTAAAAACAACACGCTTCTATACCGTGTTTAAAGAACGCGGCCGCCTATGAAATTCCTCATGTAAACGTCCATGTCAAATTACCTGGTTATCGAGGTATGCCTCGGCTAAGAACAACAATCCTCTTAAATAATCGTTGCACAACAACAATGGCACATTCAAACGCACACTGGTGCCATTTTAACATCATAAACTTCATAAACAATAATGACCCGATATTCTAAAGGGGCAACGCTTCACTTAGCACGTTGCATGACAAATTAGCCGAAATCTCTCAAAACTCTTGTAACGGCTATCAAATAAGTAGCCTCGCTATATAGCCCGAATTCACCAATTCTTATTTTCATAATATATTTCTCACAATAACCAGGTTCCTAATAACGTCCAATGAAATCCTTAGGACTTCTACATATCTTGATACTCAATGGTGTTTCTTATTTACATCATTTGCTCAACGTAACTCTCGGGGTAACTTTATCTTAATACTTTTACACTTCAAATGTGATTCTCATCGAATACATGTACAAAAAAACAAAGTGAAGTGGGAAACAAATCGGTTGGGATGAAGTGGGCAGCTTTGCTAGCAACTGGGGTGAGGTGTCTAATATTTGATGTACGGTGGTAATAAGCGAACTGACCAAGACGCTTTAACAATGTATCGTTGATCACATATTTTTCTATATACGTAAAATGCCTACAAATTCTCCATTGTTCATATCTTAAAATCGCCCATTTATGTGCTAAATGACACTCTATAGACAACTGCCATGACTAATTGCTACACTATTATTTGAATAATTCTTTACTTCCGGCAAGGTTTCTTGTGACCACTCTTCAATCTTTATCCGAACCGAATTTACTTAACGCTTTTGTATCATCTAACGATCTAAAATTCGTCACTTTCATTGCGTAACAGACTTCACGTATGAAATAATGTCTGCCATTGACAAAAGCTTGTGATTTTACTAGTTGATCCCATGTACATAAAAGACTGGCATTCTTGCACTTCGAAAAACTCTTCCCTCTTAAAATCGGTGACGAAAAGTTGTCACTCTTATACCTACTTACGTTTCTTGGGTCCATGGATAGCTGATATTCTCGTACCAAATATCTATCGTCAGACAGTCTTACCGGCAAGCAAACTTTACGAGATTGTGTATTTGCTACGTAATTAGCATTAACTAGACCGAGTTTTGAAACAAGCAAAAGAAAAGCAATTATTGCACAAATTGTCAGGGCAGTCAGGAGAAGATGACTCGAAGGATTTTTGTTAAATTTGTGTTTGTGAAGTATCATATCCCTTGGACTGTAGTCAAGTGCTCTACTTACACTAGACGTTACTCCTTCACATTTAGTGGGTCTATCAGAAGCGCTTATTGTTGCTATAACGGGAATTTTATGTTGTCGAAATGTTGCTGATCTCTGTTGCGTTGTAGATGGGATTCTGTAAAGCGGTCTTTTGACTTTTGAGCGTTGAAAACAAAACTTTACGGTGTGACCGGCCTTTTTGCAGCGAAAACAAATTGGTTTTCCCTGTGGTGTCCAGAAACTACTATTTTTCGAGTTGTATGTTGTCTCTTTAAATTGAGAAGGAATTGTAATTGTGTTATGCACGAAATCAATGGCGAACTTTGAAGCTTTTAAAAAGTCAAGTCCCAAGATTGCCTGCTGCTCTAATTCTGGTAGTATAAAGGCTCTAAAGTTAAATAAACTGTTCATGATTTCAAATTGAAAAGGTGCTGACCCTATTGGGTTCAATATTTGCCCACTAACTGTCCTGATAGCTGCATGACCTTCTTTGCTTATGGGGGGACGTAAACCATCAGGAAGCCTTTGCCAAAAATCTTTGCTTACTACCGTTATCTGCGAACCAGTGTCAACTAAACTTTTGGTTGCGACACTATTTACCAAGCATTTGACCTGCAACGGTTCCTGAGTACCACTAGCCATGCCTCCCAGTAACTGAGCACCTGTCTGAGCACAATCTGTATCTTCAGGGGCCCAAGTCACAACATTGACATGATAATTACGGCCCGAAAAATCAGGATTGAGGTGATGATTACCACGGAAATTACCATGCCCCCGACGTGCCAGATTTTGTTGGGGGTTCTGACTGTTTTGGGGCCGATAAGATGGACCTGAGGACCAAATTGGACACGAGCGCGCATAATGCCCCACTCCCTTGCAAGTAGAGCAGATGACCTGGCCATCGCGTGTCCTAAAACCGGAGGAATTGCCACGCCCAGCACCTCTTCGTGAGTAATTGAATCTGTTAGGCGTACGGAAACTACCACTTTTCCATAGAGAACGCCGATCTTGTCCTGGCACTTGCTGGTGCTCCCCGTAATAGCCGCTTGGTTCATACCAGCTGGAATGCTGCTGATATGTCCCGTCAAAAGTTCGTGGCCCTCGAGAAGAGTAATTTTGGTTCCTAGCTGTTGCCTGTAAGTTATTAATTTTGTTGTATGAATCAGAAATGGCTCCCTGTACAGATTCAGCGTTAAAATCTTCATGTTTACGGAAGTTGTTGGGCTCTGTGGCTGCAACAGCAGGCATTTTCTTTGAATTTACTAACTCTTGTAATAGTTTTAATGTATCATTATCGATTCCCTTTTGAGTTGGTGGTGGGTGCAGACTATCTTTAAGCCTAGCCAGACGTTCTGCCTCGTCATAGGTTTTTGGGTTCCCTAAAATGACATATTCGCGGAGATGGGGCAGCAAATTTTGGACGAAAACCTGGAGACGCTCGTTCTCTGAAAGTTTTAGTCTATTGGATTTGGATTGAATTGCTTCTATATAAGAATCTAATGTCTCCCCTGTTTTCTGTGCACGAGCACTCAGCTCTTGACGTTCTAAAAATTCTAGTTGGGTGGCGCCAAATCGTTTTACTAAATGATCAGCACTGGTACGAAATTCACCCTTAACATCCTCGGGAAGAGTTGCGTAAAAAGTTCTGGCCATGCCAGAAAGGAAGAGAGGGAGGCCGTTGGCTTTCCTCTTATCACCCCAGCCATTGAAGTCCGAGAACTGATCAAATTGCTCCAGCCAGGTGGTGATATCCTGACCTTGACCCGAAAAATTTTCTATTTTAGCGCAAGAGGAGTTCCTCCAGTTCCCCTCTCTTGCATCGCTACGCAACTTTTCCCGAAGTTCGGTTGCCAGTTGTACGCTAGCTGCTTCTTGCCGTTCGGTCGATCCATTAAGGGCATCAGTCAACTGAGCCATTTGCTCTAGCAATGGACCTAATTGCTCAGCCATATTATTAATTTCGATTTGCTCAACTAAGTGTATATTGCGAGAACTCGTCTCAGGAGAACTTGCCTCCGGTCGAACAACCGCAGGGCTCGGGGCCGGAATATCAATAACAGGTGACCCGTGGCCTGGACAATACTTAAGGACAGGTCGTCGTGTTCGCAAGCTTATTGGGGACCTGCTCATAAAGATGTACGTTTTCTTTTAAACGATTTTAATAATCTAAAACCAGATAGCTACAATGACATAATGAAACAGAAGCGAAAGTTTGTTCATCAATGCGAAAGAATTCACAATACCTCTCGATGCCTTCTGTTATCGGTTCGCCTGTGGTTTCATCCTCCCATGACCAGTCCTCGGAATACACTGAGGACGTGTCACAATCATCGGAACGTGATTGCGGCACGTACTCTTCGCTGTCGTAATAATTATTCATGTAAATTCTAAACTGACTAAAAATAAAGTAAAGAAAACAGACCTATCGAAATCAAACCGTTCTCTGACGTCCTTCTTTCACTTGTTCTTCTCTGCTTCCAGTTTTTGTTCACTCAATCTCCTGCATTCATACCAGACTTGTTTTCTTTACTGTATATCTTTTTTTCTGTTATCTGCTCGTTTTGTTCGTTGTCAGCTGATTGGGTTCTTTCTTTGGTCTTCTCTCTGGAAGCCAGCGAGGATCCTGGTCACGGCACCAGTGTTGTGAGCTGTGTTATATTTGCTGCTCTAAACAGGACCAGGTTCGTTCCTCGCCACCTTGTGCAGGCGTGGCTCCAGAGTAGAGAACAAGAATACGACTTGTTAATGACTTCTATTTTTATTGAATAAAGAAGAGTGGCTGGCGGCGTTGAATATAATGTGTTGTTTCTTTACTTGATAACAATAAGACAGATAATTATTCCGCCAGCCTGAGATGCGTTCTGCTGTCTACCAAAATCACAACTGAAGATTCTATTAGGATATGAACTACATAAGAAACGTTTTCACGGATGCTACACAAATGATGTAATCTAGCAAAGCTGCCTGGGGCACAAGATCATTTCTCTACGCTAGGGGCTTGGTCGAGCAAACCATACTTCTGTACAACTCTCTGTTGCACATGTACAATGAATCCTTTATTAAAAACAACGCGCTTCTATACCGTGTTTAAAGAACGCGGCCGCCTATGAAATTCCTCATGTAAACGTCCATGTCAAATTACCTGGTTATCGAGGTATGCCTCGGCTAAGAACAACAATCCTCTTAAATAATCGTTGCACAACAACAATGGCACATTCAAACGCATACTGGTGCCATTTTAACATCATAAACTTCATAAACAATAATGACCCGATATTCTAAAGGGGCAACGCTTCACTTAGCACGTTGCATAACAAATTAGCCGAAATCTCTCAAAACTCTTGTAACGGCTATCAAATAAGTAGCCTCGCTATATAGCCCGAATTCACCAATTCTTATTTTCATAATATATTTCTCACAATAACCAGGTTCCTAATAACGTCCAATGAAATCCTTAGGACTTCTACATATCTTGATACTCAATGGTGTTTCTTATTTACATCATTTGCTCAACGTAACTCTCGGGGTAACTTTATCTTAATACTTTTACACTTCAAATGTGATTCTCATAACACTAAAATGGTCCGCCATGAGCGAATTTTTCAGTATTCACTCTATAAAGTCATATTCCCTTCACATGGCTATGAAGGCAGTGGTTAGACTAGTTACATTATTCCCTTGCATCGTGAATTTGATCAGGTCTTCTTGAAAAAAGATGAGAGGACTCCCTTTCAAGATCCAACTTGCATCTCTACGATAGACTTTGTTAAAGAGGGACCCAGAATAAATGCTTAAAGGGTTGCCCTCCATAGGCCCATTCTCAGCTAGTGCAAAGCAGAAACAAAATTTAACAAAAATCTCATTAGGCTATCCCAAGGGAACTGTTAATCACTGTAACTCAGCATATGTAATTTATACAAAGTTCACACTGTCGAGTGAAGTTTGAATGACATGGAATTATTCAAAGTTTGCGAGTACCAGTGACCCAGCCATCAGTTCTTTAAATTAATTAAAAGAATCATTGTTAGCCTCTGTTAGCCTATCATTGAATGACTAGCCAGCGTCGTGGATCCACCTCGAACACAGAAAGAAGGGCTTCCGATATTCCGGAATCAAAATATGGAATGACATTCCACTTGAAATCAGAGAACTGTCATCGTTAACCCTATTCAAGAAAAAGCTGAATGGGTATTTACTGAACAACGACAATTCGCGATAGCCCCCCCCCCCTCAAGAACGACTCCCTGGAAGATCAGTGCCTTGCAGATTAGACATTCTTCTTTTCTGTAAATATGATTGTATTTGATTATTACTTAGATTATTTAGTTTATGTAACACTGATGGGATATCGTTATAAATGAATAAATCAAAAAAAACCTCTATTCCTTTGAGTTGACATTTTCTTTGAATTGAGGTCATTTTCTGACGGTCAGAAAATAAATTCAATTTAATTAATGTCTCAACCGTCTTAACTCAACTGAAACTGTAGGGTAACTTGAAACAGGCGTCAGTATCTATCTGTAGTTTATAGTGATCGTTTATGCGTATTTGTAATCACGTTGAATATCTCTTTATGTTAAGACCACAGGGTAGTCATTGTCTATTGCTCCTTGAGGTATCGTCCCTGTAGTGTGGTATAGTCGTATAGTAATTAGAAAATATAGTAGTATGTAACCTTGTACTGTAACATTTTAGATGGATATAAAAAATATGTAGGGTATTCACACAGCCTATAAAAATGACACGATTTCAATCCAGTAAATGAACACAGGGGAAAAAAGAATCAAGTAATAAGTTTGAGAGGTTGTCAACCCGCCAGTACAATTGGCTGAATGTTATTTTCTGATATTTTCCATTAGTTTCGATTTGGGATATGACTCTGTTTAAAGGGTGGGTTTGACACCTGATTATCCTTCATAAATCAGACAGGATGTGAAGACTTCTTTCATCAGTTGAAATCGTACGATATTCTTTCGATGTATGACGATGTCGAAAATTTCTGCAATGCAATTCAGACACTATGCTCTCAAATTAGTAGGTACAATCCTACAATGCTTACCAATAACCACTTGGCAAAATTCATTTTCCTGCTTTTACGTGCGATTAACTATATAACTACAGGGTGAATCACAGGTGGCGGAGAATGTTTCAGTAATGCACGATTCAGAACTACATACAACTGTACAAAGATTTAGTCATACCTGCCAGTTAACTGTGTTGAATTTCTCTTGAATCCTCTGTCAGTTACACAGACTCCCATCTCTTACATCAATCTCTGTTTTTGTTAGGCCATAAACTGTGTCGTGTTATTGCAGTTGTATTGAATTATATATAGAAATTAAACATTTTTAACTGCCAGGCATGATGAAATCTTATTACAGTTGTGTGTTTTACTGAATCGTGCAACTACTCCTGAACCATTCTCTGCCACCTGTGGGTGAAGAAGGGTGAATCAAGAAAAACTCCACGAGCTAGGTCATTTTTTGGAATAGAGAGCCATTGACGGTTATTTTGTTTCACTGTTTGCTTGGCTATCTTATGCTGTTTACTGTCCGAAGAACCAGATTAACAGAACGCTAAGAGTGCTAAATTTCTCACTTATAGAGAAGCAAACGCCATCCTTTTCCAGTCAATAGTCTGTGAAACGTAACGTAGAGATGCAGTTTACTTCTTCAGGGGAAAAGCAAGTTCCGATTTTGCTTTTACAGCTTCCAAAGCATTGGCTGCAAAAAGATAGAGAACGTTGAGAAATACGAGGGGTGTACCACTCTTCTGACAAGAAATGTGAGATTTAACAGCAATAGGATCTTTAGGAATTTTACGGATTTTTCTTGAAGACGAAAGGACTTTTGCCAAAGTTGTACGAGATTTTTATAGAGGAAAACGTCTCAAGTAGGAATGAATGCGAATGACCATGTTTTCGAGACTGGCTTGCTTTTCGATGAGCAGTTGTAACTGACCAAGAAACAGTTCAAAAAGATATCTAAGCTTTTCATCTACATTACATATTGATACCTCGTTGTAGTGTTTGTGCTCTCTGTATTCTCGAAGCTAGGCATGATTTTAGCTGGTGACGTTCCTTTGGGTCACCCCGATGCACTAAGGGAAGCTTAGTACCTTTGCAAATACGTCAAACGTAGATTAAACCCAAAGGAAAAAAAGTCGGCTGTCACTAGGGTTTCTTTGAGGTTTTCTTTCTCTGATACTACTGTAACAGCGTATTGGAATGAACGTTATAATGAAAAGATGAAACTTTTGGTAAAAGTGTTTGAAGGTTTTCAAGAATTATGCCAGAGATTATCGTGCTTTCATTTCTGGCACCGAGTCGACCTTCAGAAAGGTGCTTCTTAGGATTGATTGAGCATTTTTAGCACACCCCTTTGGTATCAATCAAAAAGGCATACACTACTTGTCAAAATTATCCGCCACCCTTTGCAAGCTTTAAAGTTGCATTTTTTCTCCACGTTGTACCTCGTGTTATCCTCTTTGGAGGATCAAATAATTCGAAATAGTTTCGTTAAACGGGGATTGCGCTTTCATCCTTCCAAAGGATAAACAGTGCTAAAAGAGGTAAAAGTCATTGCTGTAAGGCAGAAAATTTGGTCGTGATTTTAGCAAAGTTTTGAAGGCTCCTTGAAGGCTCTTTCTTGGCACCTCGCGAACTCAGAACGCAATGGCTGATTTCAGTTACGTATATTGAAAATGTATTTGAGCATGGCCACCATTAAATGATATACCTGCTGATAATTACTGCTTTGATAACCAAAGAGCAGTAGCCTTTCAAAAGGGGAGTGGGGGCGGGGCTGTTTATCCTACTCACCTAGTCCAACATATCCAAAATACATTAGAATTCATTTTGATAAAAATCTATAGATGAGATGAGGTCTTATCATGGTAGCTCAGTCAGCTCAACAAATATGCTTGAAGCCATCAAAATGTGCTCACAGATTAGGGTAAATTTCTCAAAGTCAATGACGAGGAAGGTCTTGATGATTAGATCCTGAAAATTTACTTGTTCACCATATTTAGTCAATTCATTGATAAGTAATGAGAGGTTAAAGTTTTTCCTTCGCAATGAAAGCGTCGATAAAACTTGCTCTTAAGTATTTCCTCCAAGTGCTTTTTCGTTATGCCGCACAGAAGAGATTGCTATATCGAATGATGTAATGAGACCTTGCTACTGTTGCCGCATGGGAAGACATGGTTGCTGACATGGCTGTGCTAATAATGCAAGTTTTCTTCAAACGCCATTGGGACGCCGTAAGTAATAGGGCATGGTTTCGCAAAGCAATATCGATTTTTGCATTCTTCATGAAAAACTGACTCAAAACAGTGGAAAATGATAAAATTGCAAGATCACCTGCGGTGTAGTATAGTGAAGATACATTTTTGAGGTTTATCCAGGGTGGTAAGATAATTCTGATCTGTAGTCCATACCATAAGGTACAAAGATTTTTCAGGGCTCCTTCAACGGTAGCATTGAAAAAGCCTTTTCAGAACAACGCTTATTAGGGCTCACCCCAGTTTTCCAACACTTGCTGACAAGCAAAATAACAATGATTATTATTATTCCGAACTTCACATCACGTGATTCAAGTGACGTCGGAGTGGACAATAATGATGTCATGTTTCTGCTCAGTGTCACAAACAGTGTGTTCGTTAACAAAGAATAACAGTATGATCATCAAAGGAACATTTCGATTTCCGGGTTTATTTACATATAAAGGCTAAAAATCAAGAAACGTTCCTGGTTTGCAGTCAGGGCGTTGCCAGACTGGAAGGAAGCATGGCGTGCAAGAACAGTTTCTTGCTCTTAGCAATTCTCACATTGGCTGCGATCTCCAAGGCTTACTCAAGGTCAGTAGTATTTATATGCTGCGAAAGATTGAAGCTCTGGAAATTTGAAACTTTGCTTAGATTTCAACTCAGTGACCTTTTTTTAGATCACCTGAAAGCAGTTTTTTTTGTGATTGCATGTAAAGTCCGTTCCAAATTAGATGTCACTTGAGATTCGCGATAACGCAAAATTCCTTTGCAAAATACTGCTATTGTTGTTAATCGCGGGCATTTGCAGGTGATATCTAATTTGAGAAAGACTTGTACAAAATGAAGCCATTAGGAGCACTTTAAATGGAAAGAATTTCTTTCAAACAGCCTGTTTTGTAGTCTCGTACATAAGGTTGCCATTTCTCACCGAAATCAGCCTGGGATTTTTAGTGCCAGCAAATTATCAATTAAGAGCCGAAAGCGAAGAAACAAAACTTAAATGCATGCACTATTTCAAACTGAGCCAATTGGATGACGAGGTGGGAAACATCACATTTATCATTGCAAAAATATTGCTTGATCATATCATTTAGATCTTACTTCATCATAGATTTCACAAATGTTCTTTGCCTGTCAAAAATGAGGCCCTATCTAGAATTTACTGAGTCGCCCGAGTTCCATTTGTCCTTTAGGGCCAGAACGAAAACTCGGACCTCTCGGGGAAACTTAAAGACATGGAACATTCATTAATCATTAATGGAATGTGAATGTGACAAGTGTTTCCTTTGGCATACACTAAGGCCAAATTGCAAAGAAAATCTAATCGCAACAAAAAAGGTATTTTTGATATCACCTCTATATTGCTGTGATACAAAGGTTACCATAGGCCAACTGTAAGCAAAGTCATTAAGAGTGGAGCTGCTTCTTCAATGTACAAATTGCTAAGTGATCTCTTCCTGGAGTACCTTTCCAACTTGTTTGAACAAAATTTGATTCGAAATGTCCGAGAACCGAGAAATAACGAAGCTGATCTTTCGCCTCCTGTGTGAAAAACTAACAATGGACAAAGTGCTATATCTTTTTGTGGACCTAAGCTTTGGAATAATCTTGAAATTGACGTTAGACGGGCTTTATATTTTGCCACCTTTTGGAAAAGAACTTAACCATTGTAATTTTGAGTTTTTTTGCGACACTACCCCCCCCCCCCCCCGGAAAAGCAGTTCTCGTTGACTGAAGAGGCTACCGCGGCTAAATATAACATGAAAATGAACAACTTTTTAAAATGAGAGGCATTTCTTACTGCATTGCCGTGAAACTTGGACCTGCTGTTAAAGCTTCTGTCACAGGATAGCCGAGAGATCTACACCGATTTAGTACAAAACTTTTATCTGAAGAATCGACTACGAGTACTTGCGCTACTCCTATGGCTCGCTGAGCCCAACTAACTAAATCAAATGAAATCACTTCTTAAATACTAAAAGTCATACCAAAAATAGTCCCATTACCTCACTACCCTAAATAAACAACAAAAGGAAAATCTACTAAAGAATCTCAATCCTGTGATGATAACAACCAACCCTACGTGCAAACACAATATCGATAATCGTCTGATGAAAAGCTAACTGATAACATACGTAATAGAATTAGAAGTACCTTCAAACGTCATAGTGTCCATAGAAACCAAATATAAGAAAATTCTAGAAGGAAAGGTTACCTAATGTTCTAAGAATAAAGAAAATCTAAGTAGTTAGTCCTACGTCCGTCACACATCCCTTCCCTTCTGCAAAAGACGAAAATTAATTCATTATTTTTCGACTTTTACTAAGAATGTTCTACAGTGCCTTTTTTTTTGATTCTGTAAGGATAGTCTCTTCACAATCTTGACAATGCGTCTGCATTTGCGTTCTCTCTGCCAGGTCGATGCTCAATATTGAATGAATACGGTTGCAGGGACAGGCTCCAACGAGACAATCTGCCGTTTTGATCTTTCATTTTTCCAAGCCATTTGAGAGGATTGTGATCGGTCTGCAGAATGAATTTCTTTCCCAGGAGATAAACTCTAAGTGCCTCGATTGACCACTTGATTGCAAGGCACTCCTTCTCAATCGTCGCATAGTTGCGTTCTCTTGGCAACAGCTTGCTGCTTATGTATACAACTGGGTGTTCTAAGCCGTCTTCATCTTTCTGGCTAAGTACAGCTCCTAATCCATGTTCACTCGCATCTGTCTGTAACCTGAACTCTTTCGTGAAATCTGGGGCCTTCAGAACTGGTTTTTGACATAAAATCTCTTTGAGACGTTGGAAGGCTCGGTCACATTCTTCTGTCCACTTCACCACTTGAGGTTCTCTTTTCTTTGTCAGGTTTGTTAATGGGGTTGCCAACTCAGAGAAGTTCTTGATAAACTTTCTGTAGTATCCCGCAAGTCCCAAAAATGACCTCACTTGCTTCTTTGTCTCTGGAATTGGGAATCTCTTAACGGCCTCTGCTTTCTCACTACATGGCTTCACCATTCCATTGCCGACTATATGTCCCAAATATTCGGTTTCCTCCATTCCAAATCTGCACTTCTTTGGTTTGATTGTTAGGCCAGCACGCCTCAGTCTTTCCAACATCTCTCGCAAATGCACCAAATGATCTTCCCATGATGCACTGAATACTGTCAAATCGTCAACATATGCACCAGCATAATCTTCTATTCCTCTGATCAGTTTTGTGTCAACCAACCGCTGGCATGTAGCTTGTGCATCAGCTAGTCCAAAGGGCATTGTAACAAATTGCCACAATCCAAATGGTGTAACAAAAGCTGTCTTCTCTTTCGAATCTTCAGTAAGGGGAATTTGCCAATAACCTCGGGATAAGTCCATTGTTGTTATATACTTTGCTTGACCCATTTTGTCAATCAAATCTTCAATTCTTGGAAGGGGGTATGAATCCACTTTTGCTACTTGATTCACTTTTCTGAAATCGACACACAGTCTGACTTCTGAAGAATCTTTCTTTGGTACTATCACTATTGGCTGTGCCCATTCACTGCTGGATTCTTCGATGATTCCATGTTCCAACATCATGTCTAGCTCCTTCTTAACTGCCTCTCTGTGTACCCAAGGAAGTCGATATGGTCGCTGTTTGATTGGTTTGGCATCTCCAACATCAATCTTGTGCTTCACGAGTCCAGTTTTGCCAGGAATACTGCTTAATACGTCTCTGTACTCGCCAAGAAGCCCTTCCATCTGCTGTTGTTGACTTATGGACAGTTCTTCGTTGATGTACGGATTTCCATCATTGTCCTCAAAAGGCTGCTGTATGTCCTCACTGTAATCTTCAATGCCATCTACTTCTGTCATGGAATACGTAACATTCTCCGGGGTATTCCAGGGCTTCAACATATTGATATGAAATATTCGCCTTCGTTTCTTCTTGTCATGCATGTCCACTTCATAGTCTACTGTTCCAACTTTCTTCGTTACTTTGTAAGGACCTTGCCATGCTGCATGAAGTTTCTTCTGACTTGATGGAAGTAGCACCAACACTTGTTGTCCCTCTTCTAACTCTCTGTTTCGAGCCTTTTTGTCATACCACTGCTTCTGTTTTTGTTGTGCTTTTCCCAGGTTCTCATGAGCAATCTCTGTCATTGTTGCAAGTCTTTCTCGCATCTTCATTACGTATGTCAGGACATCTTCTCCAACATTTTCTCTTTCTTCCCAGCTTTCTTTCATGACATCCAGTGGTCCACGAACATGGTGTCCAAACAACAATTCAAAAGGTGAGAAGCCAGTTGATTCTTGTGGTACTTCACGATATGCAAACAACAAGTATGGCAGCAACTTGTCCCACTCATTTGGATGCTCTTGCACGAACTTTCTCAGCATCGTCTTCAAGGTTCCATTGAATCTTTCCACTAGGCCATCAGTTTGAGGATGATATGGACTGGTCTTGATGTGTGAAATATCAAGCAATCTGAAGACTTCACCAAGCAACTCAGCCATAAAATTGCTCCCTTGATCTGTCAGCACTTCTCTCGGGATACCAAATCGTGTGAAAACTTCTGCCACAGCCTCACTGGTAGTTTCAGCATCGATGTTCTTCAGTGGTATTGCTTCTGGGTATCTCGTCGCATAGTCACACAAAACCAAGATGTACTTGTTTCCTGTCTTACTTCGATCCAGAGGTCCCACGATGTCCATAGCTATTCGACTGAATGGCTCCTCAATGATTGGCATTGCTTGAAGACAAGCTTTGTTACTCTTCTTTGAAACCTTTTGACAGGCTGCGCAAGATCTGCAGTACTGTTTGACATCATGTGAAATGCCTGGCCAGAAAAATCTCTGCAGAATTCGGCTCAGTGTTTTCTTTCTCCCCAAGTGTCCTGCCATTGGAATGTCATGAGCAACCTCTAGCACCTTCTTTCTGTAATACTTTGGTAGCACAAGCTGTTGAACGCTCCTGTCCTTTTCATCGCCAGATGTGAAATTTCGATACAATATCCCATCAATTTCTTCATAACCGCCACGTCCTTGTGTAGCCAATGCTCTAATCTTGGCCAATGTTGTGTCAGTCTTCTGCCATCTGATCAACTCTGCTTTTCCTTTTCCATCTCCATTCCAGATGAGGTCTTCATTCTTCAGTTCAACCTCCATCTTGTGCTGCTTCTTCAATTTCTTCCTTTCTCGCCTGCTCTTCTTTGCTTTACCCTTTCCAACAAAGACATCTTCCTCAAAATCGAACAAATCACCAATTGATTTCGGTGTTGCCTTTGAAGTCATCTCCTTTGTCAATTGTATCGCTTCTTCTTTCTCCTTATCACGCTCCTGTTGTCTTGTTGTCACTGCCAGCACTTGTTGGGTGTGTTTCTGGTCTTCTTTGATAATCATCGTTATTAGATCTTTGACATCTCTCCCAAGTAAAGCTTGCCTTGGTAGATTCTCTGCTACTGCTGCTTTCAATGTGTAAATTTTACCATCAACTTCCACTTCAACACTGGCGGTTGGATAAGTCTTGATGTCTCCATGAGCACACTGCATCGTCACATTCTCTCCCTGATGAATCTTTTCTGGTGGAACAAGGCTTGCATCAATCAACGATTTAGAGCATCCAGTATCAAGCAACAACTCAACTTGCTTCCCTTCTACTTTGCCTTGTACTCGGTACTCCACTGGTTCCTCCTCTTGCTGTATTGTTTGCTTTTCCATCACATTCTTTGGAGTGACAAAATTCGCATTGCCATACCTCGTCTGTGGTTGATGCTGCTGTTGTGATCCCTTGTTCTCAGGACATCTTGTTGAGATATGACCCAGTTTGTTACATCTGTAACATCGTGGTTGTAGATGCACTCTCCCCTGATTAACTGCCGTTGTTTGTCCACCAGTCACCTTCGTCTGCTTCTGTTCTGCCGATGCTGTGCTTCCGCATTCTGCTGCAATATGGCCAACCTTGTTACACCTATGACATCTTCTTGGCACATCTTTTGTTGACTTCCGTGCTGCAATGTAGTCATCAGCTAACTCCCCAACCTCTTCTGTTGTCTTCGGCTTCCTCTCTTTCAACCAAATTCGCAGTCCTGGTTGCATGCACTCGATCAACTGTTCCATTACAATAATCTCTGAAATCTCCTTCTTTGTTCTCGTTTCCTTGTCTGCTCCAGTCCACTTGTTGAACATATCAGTTAGTCGAACGCCGAGTTCAGCATAGCTTTCTTCTTCTTTCTTGACAGTCTTGCGGAATCGTTGTCGGTACGTCTCTTCGTTTATGTCATATCTTTTCAGGATGGCTTCTTTCACGGGTTGATATTCCCTTGCTCTTTCCTTGTCCATACTGGCGTAGGCTGACTGTGCTTTCCCTGTGAGAAGTGGCGCCAAATTCAAAACCCATATGTCTGGAGGCCAATTGTATGCTTGTGCCAGTCGCTCGAATGTGGTCAGAAAGTGTTCGATGTCATCTGATTCGGAGAGCCTCTGGAGTTTTGGTTGTCCCATATATCTCATCGTGCTGCCATCATTCTCTGATCCATAACTACCAAATGCACCAGATTTTCGCACTCGCTCACCTTCAAACTGTTTTCTCCACATCTCGCGGTCTTCTCGTTCACTTCTCAGCCTCTCTTCCCACATGTCGTGTTCCCTTTCTTGTCTCTCCCTGGCGATTCTCAACTCTTCTCGCCTGGCCTCTTCTCTAATCTGCTCTGCAGTCCGCATATCCTGTGTTGTCTCATTTTGCTGCCTGCTGATCGCTTCTACCATCTTCATCATCGTTTCGTCTCGAATCCTGTCCTCCTCTCTTCGTCTGTCGTCTCTCTCCATCATCCATTTCATGAACTGTGTGAACTCGCTCCCTTGCGCTTGTGTTCCTTGCGTTCCTTCTGCGTCACTCGACTCTGCACCCTCACCGGTTTGCGTTGTTTTTCTTCCTCCACCCATCATTCAGCTCGTCTGTTTCTTCTTTCGTGAGGCTTACTTACTGACTCAACAGTCTTCAGCAAGCGTTCTAAAATCCCACTTCTGACACCATATGTGACAGGATAGCCGAGAGATCTACACCGATTTAGTACAAAACTTTTATCTGAAGAATCGACTACGAGTACTTGCGCTACTCCTATGGCTCGCTGAGCCCAACTAACTAAATCAAATGAAATCACTTCTTAAATACTAAAAGTCATACCAAAAATAGTCCCATTACCTCACTACCCTAAATAAACAACAAAAGGAAAATCTACTAAAGAATCTCAATCCTGTGATGATAACAACCAACCCTACGTGCAAACACAATATCGATAATCGTCTGATGAAAAGCTAACTGATAACATACGTAATAGAATTAGAAGTACCTTCAAACGTCATAGTGTCCATAGAAACCAAATATAAGAAAATTCTAGAAGGAAAGGTTACCTAATGTTCTAAGAATAAAGAAAATCTAAGTAGTTAGTCCTACGTCCGTCACAGCTTCTCTGTAGACATAGACAAACGACAATAGTACATGCTACGATGGTTCTTGCCAGAATTTATCATTGTAAAGTTCTTGCTTTGGTGCATTCTAGTTTTGCTTTCTACCCAAGCTGTTCAAGATTTCGTTTTTTTACAGAGCCAGAGAGAAAATCGAGCGACTCGGGTAAATTCTAGAAAGGGCCTCAGTTTGAAAGGTAAATGATATTCATGACTGCGGTGACCTAGGAAGGTCTGAATAATGCTATTAAACACTATTTTCAATTTTAGATATTCGCCTGAGTTACCGGAGTCAACCCACGGGGGGGGGGGGGGGTTCTCGGCTAAATTTCGGTTAGGGGTGTGCCGCCCACGGTTTCAAAATGGCACCGTTGGCTAGACCAATTTTTTCTGAAAATGATACCCTTGGCTAGACTAATTTCTACATCAAAGTGCCATGAATAGGCAAAACTTGCCAAATTTTTGCATTCTAAGGACCACAATTTGAAAAAAATGTGGGTTTCTTTACAGGAATTACCGAAGTTTGACATTTCTTTGACCACAATTGCCAAAAAGTATACCCTTGCCCAGACTAAATGGGCGAAAATTGGCAAAAAGTATACCCTTTGCTAGACTAGAAGGTTTGAAAAAGCATACCCTTGCGGGCGGCACATCCCCAGGTACCTTTACTATGGAAGAACCCCCCCGTGAGTCAACCGACTTGCCAGGGGTTTCGACCTGGCCAGAGATGGCCAGCCAGGGGCGGCTGGGAGCAAATAAGGCTTGCTATTAATTGGGAGCCAAGCAAGCTAAGGATGGGGATTCAGGGGCGTGGCCCTGGAAAAATTTTTCCAGGGCCACGCCCCCAGTCTACAAGAGAAACGCCCTTTTCTACGGGAGGAAAAAGTTCTTGAAGCGTGTTTGTTTCTGTGCGAATTAAACTAAGTTTAGCCCTGATACAAAAGATATTTACTGCAGTAGTTCAGTGAAAATCCAAGGGGTAAGTTAGGATCGATGAAATAATGAATATTCTTAGTGATATAGTTTCAAAGTTCCTTATTCCGCTGTTTGATTGAATGTGCCACATGAATGTGCTGATCACAGAATTAGGACGGTACGGCTTGAGGTGATATCCTGAAGGGCTAAAACCCGGCAGTAGATTGATCAATGATTTGCGGCTTTCAGCCTACAATAGGAGAGCCGCCGTGCTATTAGAATCGCGATTCTAATAGCAAATAGCATGAACAGCGAAGCGAAGCGACCAAGATCATATGCCAACAAAGATTGACTTTTGCTCCAGATCTGGAAATGGGATTTTATCACATCATTCTTTTGAACTACCAGCCACAACAAACCCAGCTAGCAAAAGTAGCTACTCTCCTCTCCATCATCATGACTTCAAGCGGAGATTTCGTGTACTGATTTTCAGTTGTAACACTTGTAAACATAGTGTCAACTCTTTTCATACCTTCTACCTTGATACTTTTCTCTTGTTCAAAGAAAGGAAAATCCTTAGCAACCCTTCCAAAGAGAAGACCTGTCAAGTCTAGCAACAAAACAGCACATTTTGACGAACTATCTTTCACAGTTTTTTTACGATTTTTGTGCGAACTTCGCAAGGCTTGCAACTGGATCTGCCTCTGCTATTAGATTTGGAAAACTAATAGCATGGCTGCGTTGAGTCATTGTTGAAAGAGTTGACTGACAGATGAAAACAATGGATTATTTCTCTGCGGCATCTTTGATAGGAACTTGCTGCTATTAGAATCAGAAAACTAATAGCGTGGCCATTTTCATTCAATGAAAGAACAGCGTACGTCATTGGTATCGTTGACAGGAATTTTGTCTCAAAGAAGACCAACAATAACCAATTGAAAACGTTGAGATAATTTGTTTGTAACTGATTGTAAAGGTCCTACAACACAGCCAAGTGAATATGGACAAATGCATTGTGCAATCTTTGGAAAAAAATTGCTATTAGACTAATAGCACTAATAGCAGGGCCAGCCGCCCCTGTGGCCAGCTCACTAACACTAAGAGCACCATTGAGCCAGAAATTCGTGAATGATAGAGCTTACTGATAGTCGAACGGTAGCTCCCATTCTACACTTTTACTTTGAAAGTCAAGGTCGATCCTGCTAGTATTTTGTGACAATGCAAGGGAATTTTAAGAGAATCAGAAATAACAATTGCATACGACAAGCCTTGTTTCTGCTGTTTTTATTTCCAGCCGTAGTTGATGAATATTTTACCACCCTTAGCATAGCATCTAAGCATATCGTAGTACCCTTAGCATATCATAGCACCCTTATCGTAGCAGTAGCATCTTGGACCATCTTATTTGTTTGAAGATTCTCACTCATCCAAAGAGACGTAAACACAGTTTCTTTGTGATTATTTCTTCGACAACAGGCTGTCCATATTACAGTTTTCTACGCTATGGCATCCCAGGGTTGAGAAAACAATTCAGAAAGGCTTTAACAGGCTTTAGGAAGTTTATAACTGTTTAAGGTGGATGGGTGAGTCTGGCACCTATGATATAACACGTTGATATCTATCTTTAAATTTGCCAGCTGCTCAAAAGCCACACTTACTTCCTCTGGTATAATTGTTGAATTCTTATTACCTAGACAACTTAATATGTGAAAAGCTTGGCAACCTTCTAAATTCAGCAGCATCCATGGTGCTGAAAAAATCACTATGGTGATAAGCGTACGAATGAAGGGTACAGGTATGGTATGCCTCCAGCAATAGAAAAATGTGCTAACCGTTTTCAAACTAACTACTAGTAAACGGCAGTATACAAACTTGAAATTTCAATAGCGCCCAAAACTCAAATTGGCAAATTTCGCGCTTATCAGCCAATGACATCGCCTTAGTCAGATCTCATGGAAAGCAACGCTCTTGAGACAAACGTTTCAGCCCTCACCAAAATCACAATGGACAGAAAAAGAGTAATGTACCAAGTAAGAGCTGCGATAACAGCAAAAACTTCAAACCCGAGCTGCTAGAATTGTAACTAACAGCAGCTTTGATACCCCAAGCAGACCACGTATCGACCAGCTGGGCTGGAAGACCGTTCAACAACTTGTCGCTAGTGAATCTAAAACAATGGTCTTCAAGTCCATGCATGAACTAGCTCCCCAATACATGTGTGACCTTTTCACCCGAAACTCTAAGTGCTCTTCGTATGTCCTGCGTACTTTAGAGACAGATTTAAGATCACCCATGAAAAAGTCAAGTAATGGGCAAAAATGCTTTTCCCATCGAGAAGCAAAAGTGTGGAATGAACTTCCTGCCAATACCAAACAGGCCTCTTCCCTGAATAGTTTTAAAAAAATCTATTTAGGAATTTTTCCTTTCCCCTTCCTTTTATGTTAGATTTTGTAAATATTGTATAAGGTTTTTATAATATGGTTTTATATTGTAATTATTCTTTTTCATTATGTAATTGGATATTAATGTTCCTAGTGGAGGGCTCCTTGTAAAACCACTCTGGTTGAAGGGCAACCCTCCTTAATAAATTGAGATATCAAATATCAAGTTTTGTAATTTTGCTGCAAAAATCTAGCCAAGCGTTTCCTTTCAACTTTGGCATTTATCTCTGTAAGCACACAAGGTTAGTGGCACAAACATAGACGTAGGAATCATGGGCGCTGGGGGCACGTGTCCTTTTCCCCTCCCCCAAGATTTTGCAGTAAACACAGAAGTGCCATTCGTAAAACTTTAATCAAAATCGGGGGGGGGGGTGGATAATGCAGCCTTCCTTATGGCTATGAAATATTTTAAGATAGCTATCTGCAAACCTGGGAAGGCAAATGCCTTGCAGATGAAAATTAGAGTCTCGTTTGCATAAGAGGCAACGTCGAAAAAAACAACGCTCTCGTAGACTGCTAAGAGTACTCTGCGATTCGTCAAGAAATTTATATCATTGTCCAGCAAGAAGTGTCATTGTTTCTGTTTAGTCGCATGAACTATTAATCTCTGCCTCAAATTGGCTTGCTACTAACTCTTTTCTGCAAAACTGATTATCATTGTGAGGGTCATCTAGGACTGCTTTCGCGTGATGCCGGTAAATTTTGAAAACGGTAAAAAATGTCATAGTAGCAAAATTTGAGCTAGCGTTCACACGATGCCGGTACAATTTGAAAAAGATAGGAAATTCAACCGTAACTAACCCTGTTCAATCTCTCTAGGAATTTGATGCCAAGAAATTTATGTACCTACACCTTAAGAACATTCTAGCCTAATTTTGAAAGCGTAAAACATGTTCCGTTCTCATCATTTTCGAGTGTTCATACGATTGCGTTTTCAAAATCTACCGTCTTCAAAATCTGCCAGCAAAAATGTGCCCTTCTTACAAGTGCACATTGAAAGTTCGGTGTGGTCTGCACTTAAGGTTGAAAATTTGGCGTGGCTTTACTTCATTTAATTGAAACACGTTAAATGTTTTGCTGCAATCTTCTTCAGGGTTTTCTTCTTGCATTTCTGCGCCTTCAAACACTCCCTTGAACCAATCTTGCTCTCCAGCCTTTTCAGTGGCATGACTGAAACATCTTCGATTTTTTTCAAGCCATAGCTTTGCAGGTGAGCGGAAATCGAACCTTGCAAGATCATGCATATTCATTGCAATAAACATGTATTTGCACAGTGCTTCTGGTGAAATGCTGCTTCTCCCATCAGTTTTTATCTTGTTGTATGTCGAGATCGGCCTTTCTACATCGGCCGATTGTGGTTTTGCTGTAATAATTCTAGCAAGAGCCACATGTAATGACTTCGTGCTCTTGTCTCCTATTATTGTCTTTAGCAAAAGCCTTGGGTCAAAATTTTTAAGTTCTGTCATCTGTCCAACTTCGTGGCACGACTGCATAAAATCTGCCAAACTTTGGTCAGGAACAATTGCTGCATGGAGTTTTCTCAAGTCTTCTTCTTTTGCTGAAGGCAGATTTTTAATGGCAGCAAGGTCCGCAAAATCTTTATTATCAAATCTTTGTCATAGGAATGAATTGATGCTCAGAAGTACTTCATTTCGAATGGCGTTATAGCTTCTTCTTTCCGATACATTGAGATTATGTAAGTTGCTTCTCCTACTTTTCTCACCTAGGGTATATCCATGAAGGATCTTCTCCCCGTCTTTCTCGCTAAAATTTGCAACCAGGTGCTCTTCAAAGCCACCAATAAGAGTCTTGCCATCATTTAGTTGCTGCCGTCTTTTTCAAACTCACACTTTCCTCAATTACAGAACCACAATTTAGAAAACCACAAAATGAGTCAGAACCACACATATTTTAGGGTTGGCCTATCCACCACATTATTCACCGTTTTCAAAATGTGGTGACATCGTGTGAACGCAGCCTACGTAGATAGCAAGATTTAGCTGGCTTAAACCAATCATGTTCTCTCGACTGACAAGTGGGTTTATAACAGCCTTTTGTTTCAAAATTGATCCAAATGGGCCTAGACTTTCGGTCAAACTCTCCAAAATTTAGGATCTACGTTCCTGAAAATTAAGCTTAACCAGTCGAAGATAGGAATAAAATGTTCTAGCCGAGTTTTGCTCGTGCTGCAGGATGCACAGGAACCTTAAAACTGTTTTGCAGGATGAACAAGAACTTTAGGCCTGTTTTGCGGGATTATTAAATTGGAAAACGTTGCGATGTCAAGATAACAAAGCGAACATTGTAACCGATTTTAGCCAACTAAGCTCAGTGACCCAATTTGACCTATTACTATCGAGTACCGAATAAACGGGGGAGGTGAGAATAATCGGGGGGCTGGAAATGGATCGATATAACAATAAGCAGGGGGTTGGAATGATCGGAGGGGGGTTACTTGGAGAAATAGAAAATAGTCTTTTTCTCAAGTAAACAAGCATCTTTCATATATTTATGTGAACAGTGATGTTACAGTTACCTTTGAACTCTGGTTCTGTTGAATGCATTTCTTGAGATTTTTTCTTATTTATTCAGGAATCATTTTTACTATAATTTCATGTGTCCAAAAATTAATAAAAGGGGGGTTGGAATAAGAGCGGGGGGTTGGATTTTTTTTTCAAAAATTAATAAGCGGGGGAACCATTATTCAGTATTCGAGAGTACCTACACCAACAAGGACATACTTTGTAAAACAGTAGCAATAGTTGCTTTATTTGACACGGAAATTCAAAATGATCAGTAAATCAAAACAACATGAAGGCATAAGTTGCTGCAAAACCAATATGGCAAACTCTCGCCTTGTGCAAGCGAAGGATGGTTTTTACGAGAAATTATAAGATTCTAACGAAAGATGAAGGGTAAATCTAATGTTCTGTGACACAGACTTGTTTATTTGATTCAGGAGCTGTGTAGAAATTTTTTGATTTAAGCCCGAAATAATCGAGAATTATAATGCCTGCTGCCCGTCTTCTGAATGAAATAAACAAAATCCGTGAGACAGAATTGTTTGAGTTACCCTTCTTCTTTCGTTATAAGCACATAACTTCTCCTTACCACCTTTTGCTTGCACAAAGCGAAAGTTTTCTTTACTGGTTACGTGGCAACTTTTACTTCCTTGTTTGTTTTGATTTACTGGTTGAGAGAAATTCCTTTGTCTGCAATCACCATGGCAATCACTAATCGTTTCTGAAATGAGGTGTCAATTAAAGAAATTGTTGCAATTGCATAACAAAATCTGTCCTTGTTATTTACACAATGGAAAGCAATTTTTAGCAATCTGATAAATGGTTAGCGGATTTCATTGAAAGGTTTCATTTTCTTTTCACTCATTCGATGCACGACGAGAAAAAATACCTGATCCCTTCTTTCTGATGCCTTTCAAGGGGTTATAGAAAGCGAGGAATATTCGGCATTTTAAAGATAGGAACAAAGGAGCATTAGTAAAATGGTTCTGCCAGCAAGATATCCAATCTGAGAAAAGTTATATCGAAGGGAAAAATTGATGAACCTTGCCAGTTATCTTACAGGACAAGGGAAAACAGAGAAAATAACTCATTAGCACTAACTCTGCAAGGACTTTATGCTCAAATTAATCCAACTTTTTTATTACAGCAAATACTTGATCGTCACTCCACAAGTCTACAGAGCTGGCTCAGCAGAAGAGATTTCTGTCACTCTGTTCAACATTTCTGAAAGAACATTCATCAAGGCAAAATTAACCAAGGGCAATGACAAGATAGCAGAGAGATCTGTTACATTTTCGCCTGAAGAAGCAGGTACGTTTTTTTTCAAATTACCTTGCATAAAAACTTCCTTCCCATACCACCTCCGGGAACCTTCATCATCGACTAACGAGAGCAAAATACAAAATAAAGGGTATTGGAAATATTTCCTGTGTCCCGTGCAAGGCTGTTAATGCCCGTGCAAGGCTGTTAACAATCGTTTTGTAACAAATGTTGACTGCTTATTTGATTGTATTGGATCAAATGAAATGAAGTCTTTCTCTGCCCCAGAAGGTAAAGAGAAGACAAACACAAGAAGGAAACAAGGTCACGTATATTCCTTATGTCATACCAATGCATTCCATTCGTTTCGTATGTGGGCTAAGATTGTTCCTATAAGATTGTTCCTACGACTCATGGGTACAACCCATGCATATGCGGAGCCTCCTACAACCCTGCAACCCAAGCATGTACGGAGCAGCATGGTGAAAATTCGTTTCAGAAACCGCTGACCACGCAAATTCATCAGTCTCACAGCTTGGTTTCAAATTTCGCGAGGCAGCGGGCCTAAATGGATTGGACAGCGGCTTTTGCATTCCAGCGTGAGCACGTGCGCACGCGCATAAATCGACACATGAATTCAGATGCTGGAAAGGTTGGACAAGATGGAGAAATCGCGATCGACCAAATTTTCTCAATTAAAATCATTATTTGAAGACTTCTTGTGGTCATGGAATAATGGCCTAATTCACATGCAACTTCCGATTGGCAAAAGAGTAAATTTCTCAAAAACTACACCGTGCCACATCAAGATCTTTCCAGGAGTCCTTCCCAAGGATGTCAGAAACATCGCCTGTCAGGTGGGTTTTTCACTGTTTTTTGCGTTGGAAAGTTATTTCAGGTTTTGTGGACACTACTCTAGGACCATGTTTGCCAAGTAGCAGAGGGAGCCATTCTTGCCATATCGTTTTTCCACCGAAATACTCCAGCTGGAAGTCTGACATTTGTTTGTGTTGATAGAACTGCTTCTTGACATGGAATATCCAAAAAACTTTATGTTCACAAGTGGTCGACAAGGTAGGTAAATTGTTATTTATCAAAGTGCAGTCTAAAATGGTTCAACACTCGTCAGCTGAAATCGCCAATTTTCAGGTGTTTATTACTCCAAATCGGCACCGTGCCACATCACCAAACTTTGCTAATGCACTTACAAGAGCTTCAACAACAGTGTGGCAGTGTCGGTATGTCCACTGTTTTTTGCGTTCAACGTCAATATAGGTCTTTTTGAGGGAAGGTTTTGTTTACATTGACAACGATTTGGGGAAGGAAAAGCTTTGTCCTTGAACAATCACAGACAGGGCAAGAACCACGTGTCATGTGTCACAAGAAGCAAATACTTCAGCCCAGATATATCGAGAGCTAAGGGAGTTTCGCACTTAAAAGTCATAAGATTTGCAAATATTTACTTCAGAGCTTTGTCTGACAGAGAATGCAAGGAGTAACAAATCAATGAATTAAAGGTCAGAAATTTAGCCAATTCCTCTCTGATGTTACAGCTTTGTGCCCACAGTAGGGTCGAGGTAGAACCGCCTATGCATCCGCTGGGTAAATTTTGCGTATGCCAAGAGATAATCTATAGTACATAGATTATAAGACTTCAAGATTTGAAGTTTTGTGTACACCGGCGTACACCAAAATGCGAGGTCCTGTCCACCATATAAATATGATGGAAACTACCCCGATTGCAGTCTGGCCTTGCACTAGTTATTTGTTGCATTGCTGAGAACAATGAGTCATGTCAGTTTTTAATTCCACTTTAAATGAAGAAAGTCAGGAATGCAGGAGAGGGGGCATGGGGCTGACTGACCCTTCTACCCTCATAAAAATGACCAGAAGATGTTATTTCCTATTGTTTTGCCTTGTGCAACTATTGGTATCCATGAGAAGGTATTAATCTGAAATATAGTGACAAGTGTTTGCAAAATGGTGTATTGTTTTTGTCTTGCAGATATATGCACCTTCAATGCATACTACATATACGAATGAGATTTCACTTGCACTGGTTCAAAATATCCTTGGCCCATCCAACTTCACTAGCTTTGATGATCTATACATAGATGCCAATGAGACATAGATGCCAAGCAGCATACTGGAATATACATAGATGCCAAGCAGCATACTGGAATATACAGCAGATGTAACCATTGCAAATACAGCAGATGTAACCATTGCAAATACAAGGGTTCAGAGCTGTAGGAAGCATTTTAAACGTGGGGAGATGGCACCACAGGGACCCTAGGAAGTTGTATAGCCCCACCCCCCCAATGGTAAAGAGGCCTTCCTCTGTAGGCTCCCTTCTGATTGTGAAGCTATGACATAATGCTTTAAGAGAGAGATCAAAAGCGAAGGGGGTGGGGTTATACAACTTCCTAGGGTCCCAGTGATGACACTCCAAGGGAGTTTTTCATTAAGCTGAAGGGGCACTTCTTAAAAAGGGGACCATCATGAATATTGTAAAATCTTAGATGGGGCATGTGCCTCCCCCCCAGTACTCCATGGTTCCTACATTTCTGAGAAGCTGGGAACAAAGAACATTTCAGGAACATTTTCACAACGTTTGCAGAACTATCCAGTATTATTGCAGGATATTTTCTTATGCTAGTTAAAGTATTTTTAAATTCTGAAAGGTGTTTTCAAGTTTCGTTCACTGAATTTGTCTGTTTTTATTTGTGCATTTACCTGTCTGTTTTTATATGTTAAAAGTTAATTCTGTTAATGGAAAAGAGATATTTTAGAATGATGCAGGGCCACCAGGAAAGAGTGTTTGGCCAACATGAGCAAACTGGGCATATTTCACAAGCTGTATTCAACAATAATATTATTAATCCTAAAAGAAAAATGCTCTTTAAATTTCAAGGGCAAGAATTTCTGTTGCAAAATCAAAAATCTTTCCACCACCAGGTCTCTGTTAATGCTTTTGGTTCCACTTAGTTCATTCATTTCACAAATAGAGCAAGCAGACTGAGCAAAGTTGTCTTTATTTTGAAACCACTTTGTAAGGAGTGCAGTCATATTTCAAATGAAACTAAAGGCACTTCTAGGGAATCAAGAAACTCTAGTAGACTTGATCACAATGGGCAGTTTTGGGAGTTAGGGTATCTTTTAGTTCTCTTCTGGCATTGAACAGAGTTTCAGCGAAGTTTAGATTAATTGGTAGACTCCCTATTCGATTGCAAAAGTAAACAACCAAATTCTTAACTATTCTCAAAAGCACCGCGAGACTTGGGTAGTAAGTCTGGTACTACTGCCTTTCCAGTATGACACTTTGACTCTGCCGCTTTCCTCGATATATCAAACTCGCAGAAAATTAAAGTCTCTGCTTGAAACCGAGTGTGCGTGCGCATAAAAAACGAAAAATAGCTATGCTGTACGGAGCCCCTTTAAATGCAGAGGCTTACTGGTTCGGAATTTTTCACTGGCTATGAAGGACTTCAAGGGACCCTAGTAGGTTTAGTCCTAAAGGTGGGTGCGGTCAAGCAACAACCGGCCAGGACAAATTAAATGAGAAGATACTGCAACGAGGGATCTGGGGGTGTCTCCTCAGAGCCCCAGGAAATTTTCAAGGCCACAACCTCTACTTTGGCCTAGAGCACTGCTACCTATAGCCTCCCCCATGTTAACCGAATCTTCCACAAAATTTTTGCATCCTTTTGTAATTAATTTTTTTCCAAATTAGCATTCCGAGGAATTTGTTTGAATAAGCATCATTTTCTTTAGCGTTGAATGCCAATCTTCATCTCTTTTTACCGGCGCCAAATTTGAATCTTTCACCTTTAAGAACATTTCTGCACAGACACCTTTGTGTTAATTTTTCTGAGAATGCTTCTCACAATCCAATTTTTCCCCCAAAATGAAGCCTTGACACTTCTATGATAGTCTCTCTCAAGGGAAATTGTAAATATTACTGGCTCTACTTAGGCCTAGAATGACGCTCGGTCACTTTGCCACATATTTGGTCAAGGGAAAATTACGTTGCAGTTCCTCCTTTTCTTACCAACATAACAGTGCAGTTCTTAAAGCAAGGCTAAATCCACTTTTTTACAAAAGGAGTACTTTTTGCCATATTTTCAGGGGGCTGCTCACCGGTGGGTGGGCGGGCCACTACCCACTAGTAAAGGCAGTTATTCAACTAGTATGCCTTGCACATGTCATCTCTTGGTTAGCCTGTGTTGTCACCATTTTCATGGGCCATGAAAATGGTGACATCAATCAAAGGCCAACCAAGAGACAGCACGTGCAAGGTATGCTGGTTTAATAAGAACCTTTAAATGCTGCTCTTTCGTTGGTGATCGAGAAGAAGTTCTCTGCTATGACAAGATTAGGAAATCGGTTTGCCGTTCATGGTGGAAACTCGATGACCTTGTGTCTTTTTCTGCTATGAGTGGCATAGTTGAATCAAATCATATTAGTTGTAGATTTTAAAATTTGATAGAAAAAAGGAAAAGATTGGGAACAGCTAAAAAGAACATAGGGAAAAATTCGTTCCTCGTACATGAATTTCTATTCTTTCTAGCTCCAGCAAAAGATGCTGTCCAGGTTGGAAGTAATATCACTGCATTTGTTAAGACAGTGGTTACTTTGCCTTGTACCATGACACAAAACGAACTTGATCTGGTAGAATGGACGAGGATGGGGAATGACACTTCTAGTTATGTTTTAATTCAGCATAGAAGTATGACAGTGGTGGATCAGAAGTATAAAGATAGGGTGTCTCTGATAAATGGTAAAGACTTGCAAATCAAAGATCTGAAAACAAGTGATGAAGACACTTACTTTTGCAATGTTAGCAGTTCTGCAAAAGCTGGGATCCTTGCTCCAGTTAAGCTTGTGGTTCTCTGTGAGTGTGACTTTATTCATTTTTTCTTTACTAACATTCTACGTGTCAGGGCGTGTCAGGTCACACTGTTTGCTAGTGTTCATGTTTGACCACAATGCAACGCTGCATGCTTTTGGCCAAAAAGCAATGGCGGGAATTCCAGGGATGCTCCTTTTGCACAGAGAAAATTCCTTCTTGCATATCTTGCTATCTCAGTATGTCAGTACATTATCAAGGTGACACCAGAGTACTATCCTCAATCCCCTAACTCCCCCTCATCCTTTCTTTCCAATTTCTTTTTCAGAAGAATCATCAAAAAGTCGAAAAACTGGAAAAAATTGCAGATGTCAGGATTTTTTTTACAAAAGTCACAAAAAATGTGGTAAATGAAAATGAAGCATACAACCATTAATGATTGAACATATTGTTATCTATTATAGCTACATGTGTCAATTTAAGAAACGGCGAGATTTTTAATCGCTCTCGCCATCTTGGATTCACTAAAATCAAAATTTTTGGACTTATAAGTAGATTTTCACCTTCCACCAATGCTTTGATCAAAATTGCTTGGCTGCATGAATCAATCTTAGAAAGTGACTTAGATTCTAAAAAGGGTAGTTTTCTCTCATTTTTTGTGTAGTTGTGCCATTTCGTGACATCATGCTTATGACGTCATGCCTATTTTTAGAATTCTTTTATGTAGCTTGATACATAATAAGCACTGCTACCCGTAGGGTGATTTTGATCACAATGAACAAAAAAGTGGTGATTTTAGAATGTAGAGGGGGCTCAATCAGCCCCTTTTAGTCATCCAGTAGCTCAAGAACCCAGTCTGAATAGGGTTAAGGGGCATGATCCATTCTGTTTCACTGTCATTGACCGCATGAGGGAATCATTCTTCACAAAGGAACCCCTAGTGGAAGCGTTTGATAATGGCACACAGGTTAACTAGGAGTCATGCAAAGGCTTACCTTGTATTATTACTGAAGCTACATAACGGTTAATATGAAGCTACATTATTGGTTAAAATGACGGCCAAGGTCTAAAGTGATTCTCGCTCTTTGAACAATCCTTCTGGCAGGTTTTCTTCTTTCAATGTTTAGTCAAAGGCTTGCCACCTACCCATTTCATCCGGATCTGCTGGTTTGCGTCTAGAAAAGAAGTATTTTCGCTTCGAAATATTCTTGACGATTTTACCAGCACATGTGGTCCCATTTAGTGAGGAAACAATCGATATTCAAAATCGTTCCTGCGTAAAGTGGCCTTCAAATATTGGACACCTTTCTTGCATCTAACATGGTTAATTGAAAGTGACACAATAACTATCGGACTTTGTATCTTACGGAGTGTCTAAAGTCAGACCAAGGATTTTTTAGGTATATGTAACGTTCTTGTGTCTGGGCTACATTGTTCTTTGGTGTGTGGCTATTTAGACTCTTCAAATTTTTTGGTGTGCAGGCAGATTAATCAGGATCTTCTTGAAGAATGTCGCGATGCTCCGAGTCAGTGTAAATAGGGATGTTGGTGCATGGGTGGTGCCAGAATTCTTCCGACAGAGGAGCAGGCAGAAACTTCTGATGGGCTGAGATTTCTAAACAATGCAGCCTTTTTACGTCATTTTGCAAAATTTCCTTAAAGAGAAAACCAAAATTTCCACCGATGGATGGCTAGATGCTTCCAACGGGATGCTCAAGCCCCCTCTTGGCCTCCTGAGGCGCCATTGCGGGTCTTTGTGAAATTTTTCTTGGTCTAACCAGGTGAGTCCTAAAGTTAACACGTTTGGTGGGTCGTGTAATAAAAAGAAGCTATGCAGCTTATATTCAAAAAGTTAAATTTCATGCCATCAGTCAAAGACTAACTTAGAACTGGAAAGTTTATTTGGTAAAAATGCTCATCATTTAGATGCAGAAAACAGGAAATGCAGGTAAGAGGTGTGTATGGGATGGGTAATTCCACGTTCGACTCTGATCCATGAATAAAAAATATGCAAAAATCACAAAATCACAAATAAAAAATATGCAAAAAGTACAAATATCACAAATCACTAAAAAATTACTGAAAATTCACACAAAAAAACACTAAAATATCACTAAAGTCACAAAGAAGTCACAGACAAAAATCTTGCGATTTTAAAATCACTTAAGTCACATACGCTAATTTGAGAAGTGATTTGCCCTCGAAAATTGGAGTTCTATCACCGCAGCTGAGAATTTTATCGAATCAAAATAAAAAGAGGCAAAACATACGTGTATTAACATCGTTTGGTTCAGATCAAAGGACAGTAGGACAATAGTTACTCCGTGCGTACTATGTCACAAAACAAGACTGCGAAAAACATTATCACACATCTGCACCCTTGCCCAATCCCCAGGCTGTAGCTTTTTTATCCGGGTTTTATCTCCGTTGATTTGCTCTAAGTTCTAGGGAACTAACTCCAATGTAATCAATGTAATCATGTATTTCTGTATATTTTAGAGACCCAATCAAAAGATGAATTCGTTATCAAACATCATAACTGCTTATGCGTTGCTGTTGATACAAAAAGCGATCGCTTATTGTTATCGAGACACTGTAACGAAACATTCATCATGACATCAGGGGGTCATCTGAAACATGTCAAAACTGGGAAATGTGCGATGCCAGAGTATACATATGATGATGCAGCTATTTATCTTAGCGATGACTGTGATTCAAATAATTCAAGATTTGTGCAGACTGACCAATTTTCAGTGAGACATATTGCAACAGGAAAGTGTATTCACCCGTACTGGGGAGCTCTCGATCCTGCTGTTGGGACAAAACTTGTGATATTCAGAGGATGTGATGAAAAACGATTGCAGTTCAAATTTACTTATGGTAAGAAGAAACTGCTATTACAGTGTCGACCTTTTAAACAAAGAGCTTCGTTTTGAGGCACAGAATTCTTTATGCTGTCCTATACCAGCATTTTCGTTTAATCCCGTTGTAACCTCCTGGAAATGTACGAAACTTCCCATCAGTAGTTTTCAGCATGTTTAAAGGATGGATGCTCAAACGATAAGTGCATTAGCCTGAGGCAGATCCGTGGGAGGCAATGACCCGTCCGAAATCGAGTCCGAAATGGTAAGTGTTCTCTTCCTAACCATATGACTCACAGGCTCATATATGAGTGAAAGGCAGTTTTAAACTTCTGCCTCCAGATGTAACCATCGCACCACTAAACTGGAGGTGGAAGAGAGTATCAACACGGCTTTTTTCTTGTATTCATGAGTAGTTTTAACTTTATGTAATGGTTGCAGAGTGGATACAGCCTCTTTGCTTCCTGTGTCATCGTTTTGGTTGTATGGTAAAGAAATTTTGCAAGTAAAAAAATAGTAATGTTTCATCGTAGATTACGAGAAAAACCGTACGTCGCCTAAAAATTCAGCTAAAAACGGTCATAACGTCTTTCCACACGTTGCTTAGATCACCGCGGCTCTATGGCACAAAACGACTGCCTCGTTATAATTTTTGTGAACTAAAAGATGGAAAGCTTCCAATGCTAAATCCTCTAATCAAATTGAAAATAGATGGAGTCTCCCCCGAAGCGCTAGCATGTTGAACAGGTTTTCCTACCTGATTCTAAGGCGCGGATTTGGTGGGGCAGCCGGGGGGGGGGCCATGGCCCGCCAAAGTGTAAGAGTTCTCGTAAAAACCATTGTCTTTTATAGATAAAAGAATAAGTTTTAACCCTTTACTTCCTAAAGCAACCCACAAATAACCATAGCACTACAGCTGCACGATAGTTCGGCTAACAACAAGCCCGTCTAACTAACTCATGAAGTAATTTATTATTGATCCAGAGGTTCGAAAAACATACGAATCTTAATTCTAAACGAAATTTCATTGCGTGAGTTCGAGACTGAAAATCATTTGTTTCATTCACTTTGTCACAATATCGGTGATTCAGGATCTTCCAGTGAACTTTGGTGTTGAAGTTCATTTTATGATAAATTTCGTTCTGATAAAGACTTGTGATAAAGACTCGTGTCTTCTGTAGTGATAGTTACGAAACGTTGATAAGTCACTTTAATATCACTGGAGGGAGAACACATTTTTGAACACGAGTGAAGCTTATAGAAGGTGACGTATTAAGCGAAGAGAATTTTGATTGCTTACTCCAATGAGGTAACTTACCATGGGAAATTTCATGGGATTTTCAAGAACTTTGAAATGTCTTTGAATCATGGATTTGAGAATAACTTCATTTTTTATGCCAAATTTTCATTTCCATGGTGGTGGAGCTTATTTCCACGATACACATTCCCGAACCGGTGCTTATGATAAACACTTTTTTGATGGTCTCTTGCTTTCCAAACTGATGGCCCGTTAGGTTTTGCACAAAATTGCCAGTTTGTATGTTAGGAGGAATGAAGATTAAGTGATGAGCTTAATGATCTAAGATGAAGTAAGTAAAAGGGGCGTTTCCCACATTTTCCGAGACTCTGAAGGGCGTGGCCGCGAAAAACTTTCCTGGGGGCTACGCCCCCAGACCCCATATTTCGTTCTTAGTGGCCCAGCCCAAACTTCAAGCCTGGATCCGCCCCTGCTGATTCTCAACTATCTTTACTTTGCATGTCTTGCAGTGTCGTCTCCCTTTAAATACACTCACCTTGCATTTAAAAATGTTTCACCAAAGACGGGAAATACGAGTTCGCAATTCAAAAGTTAAGAGTGTCCTGAAATCAGAACTTATGTCATGATTGGTTGAAAAAAGATCCGCACGACTGGTGGTGAGTAGGAATTGCTTTCACAATTTCTGGTCTGCTTAGGAAACAGGGCCCATGGATAACGTAAAAGTTAAGCTGCACAGGCCAAAAGAATGTACGAAATTCTGCTTGCAAGAAAAGTAAAGGTCCATGATTAGCTTTAAAAATTGTTTTGTAAATTGATATGAGCCTGCCCCCTTGGCTCAATGTACACAGTAGAGAAAGCATCATTCATCATCTGCCAGAATCAAATATGTTGTATGTTGAAAGCAGCAAATTTAGGTGGAAGTTAAAAATATAAAGTTGAGGGTATGGGGGGGGCTGGCGTCTATTCGGCATTCGCACTGGAGAGTATTGTCTATTGAGGCCGCAGACGAGTTTGAATTTGATACAAAATATAGTTAAAACAATGTGGATTAAACCTTTTTCAGCAGAATAAATTAGCTTTGCTATGACTTCGGACTTTGGGAATTGAACAAACAGTTTTCTTAAAGGGAAGTTAATTTCAAACAAGGCACTTTGCTCCAAAACTAAATATTGCTAAAAAATTTCGTGAATTGCCGTAAGAGACGCACGCCTTTGGGTGACTCTAAAGCGAGGGGAAACCGGCAAGTCAGTATTTGAATACATTGCTGCGATTTTGTGTAAAGGACTATTAAAAACACTGTATACTGTAGGGGAAGAAACTTTCTTCGCGAGTTGGCAAAAACAAGAAAATTTTGGAATTTACTTTAATAAGAAATGGGAAATTTCGTGGGAATGATCTTTGATGAATAAGGTTTGTGATCAAATTTTGTAATGTCTCAAACGAGTTTCTTGACTCTTTAATGACTCTTCGGAGTCTTCCATACCCATGCTTGCTGGTAGCATAGTTGAAAATGCTTGTTGTCAAATTGGATCATGTTGAGTAATACTGTAAGAGTGGAAGATCCATATTCGATGAAATGGATACTTTATTCCCTTGTATGAAATATTTCACGAGTTTCACGCGAGTTCGCCTGAATTAGCACCTTTGTGCTATTGTTTATTGTAAATAGCCAACTTTGAATAAATTGAATAAAAGAAAATATAAAACCTTTAGAGACTTTTGCGAAATTAGATTTTGCAAGTTTAGTGCGCAAAATGCAAAACTACCCCCTCGTGAAAGTTTCTTCCTCTTAATAAGTGCAAGTTTGAATAAAGTTTAACACCAGTACTTGTTCTAGAATCACACATTCACAAAGATACTTTTATAGCTCAGCAAAGTAAACTGCAGCTCTAACAAGCACTTCTTCACCATTAGAAAAGTAATGGCTTCTAGGCCGTAATAAAGCAGCCGCTGATTGGTGGGTCGATTGTTCTTAAAACAATAAAGAACAATACATGTAATTAATGCTTCTGACGTACCATCTTAGCTTTCAAAGTGAAAATGAAGCGAAATGAGTTTTGCACTAATCCGCAGTAGAAAAATGCCCTGGGTCCGAATATACAATCAGAAATATAAAATTTTGGGAAGAAACACCCTTTTGGGGGGCATAAAAGTTGTTACGAAGCGGCGCGGTGGTCTGGGGCGAGAGTGGCGGTTTTGAGATCTTGTGACGTCAAGTGTTTTACGTATTGTAAACAATCAGATTGAATCGAAGCAAGATTAGTAGGCAGTTCACCAAAATCGAAGCACGAACGAAGCAAATAACCAGTGCAAACATGTCTGACTGCTCTAACAACAGCGACAATACCTCGGTGAGGGCACAATTATCATCTGGTAAGGAAGTTGAGCTGTATTTACCCTGACAGCACGAGCCACTTGCGTCTTCCCCTGGAGTCTGATAATCGAATTGTGGTGGTGAAAGGAGAATGAGGGATCGAGAGGATCGGCTCGAAAACGAAGCTGATACATGACACAACCGTCGCAATTTCGATACTCTATTGCAAGATTTATAGAATAAACTCGTCTGTCATTAATCAGCGAATGTTGTATAGTAAATTCATCTGTCACTGGAACCTTTTCAAAATGTTTCAGAAAACTCATCAACCTCATAGCACATGAACCCATATCATAAACTTCAACAAATCAAGAGAAGCATTTTGTACAAAGTAATGACAATTTTTCATGCAAAATGAAGAGACTTTTAGTATTATGGTGGGCTGATCAAACAATTACATTTAGATGTACATACCATAACCGTACCTTTATCTCGCTCCGAGGTGTTTTCTCTTCCGGTTTGTTTGGGAAATCAACGATTCAGTGCATCATGTCACGAACAAGGAAAGCTTTGTATTACTGGTGTCGATATCGACCAAAATGTATCGAGTAAGCATTTGCATCGAAATGCCGAGAGCACGAGCACAGGCAAGGTCAGTTGCTGCCGAGAGCTAAACCAAAATTCATTCTATGTCTCCATACAAGTTGATACAAGTTGCGTTCACAGTCTTCTAACTGCTGGTTGGCCTAAATTACCCTGCAAATGCAAGTCACAAACAAAAACAGCACCTTCGCCCTTCGCCCTTCGCATTTCTTCTTGACATCCCAAAACTCTCTAATTTTGTCGATAATGCTGTGCTTGATTATACAGTATTGCACCATCACTAATTGGAGGATTTAACACGTTTAATGGTGCCTGACAGATTTGATAAACAAACAACAAACCTTGCTTAATACTCATTATGTGTTCTTTAGAAAGAAAATTGCTTGCAAAAAATCATAACTACATGACATTGAGAGCTTCAGTGAATAAATTCCTCTCAATGAAATATCAGAATAGCAGCATTTGAGAATTGTAGAATTGTACGTCAGAATCATAGAAATGGTCAGAATGCTTCATCAACCAGTTTATTTCCTTGTGTTTCTTTGCTCTGAGTTGTGCAACCCTGGTCTCAAAACATAGTAACAAGTCATATGCTTCCTTCATTCATCTCGCTGTAAAACAATTGACGTCAGAGAGGTCTGGTACCAAGCGTCCTGACCGCGTTCATGTGGCGCCACAATTTGAATGAAAATGCCGTTTTCAATTCTAATTTTCGAGAAAACTAGAAGGAATATGAAAATGAAACCAAGAAAAATGAAATCTACGATGCTGATTTGGTCGAAACGAGCAAGAAAAATTTCGATTCATTTCCACTTTAAAGTTATTTGGGTGGTTCGAGCCCTACCTACGCCCCCCCCCCCCGCTTTGTATGGGCCTGAATGGTTTCTTCTGACAGAGTAGACCTCTTCCACAATGACTGAAGGTGCAATAAGATTCGTCGAGAAGGAGTTTGTCTCAGGTTCCAAAAAATTAACATAGAATTGTAACTTTATACATACAGACTTTTGCTATGCAGCTGAATGGATTTACTTCTTTCAAGAAGATCTTTGCCTTTGTTTTTGTTTGCTGGTATTGACTATATGAGGTTGGGACATGTTTAATGGTATTATTCCACTCCCAACATCAAACAATTTTAGCGGAAGCTTTACAGTAATTTGAAGGGTCAAGAGCGCTTATTTGCCATGCTTACTAAAACGTTGGGAGAACATCAAAACGAAAATCTCGTGAGTTTTTGAAAAATCTCTGTTACTTTGAAAGCTTTTCAAAGGCCTTGCGAAGGAACCTTATTTCCTAAAAACTGCTATTTCAAGAATAAGTCTTCAAAGCCTTTCTTCTTAATGGTACACCTTAAGCAGAGATTTCACAACTTTGGTGCAGCTGATCATAATGTTTTGCTCTCTCATCTTCCGAAAAATGAGTTGCTTTGTTTTTTTCGGAAACTTGAACTTGAGTCATTTTCACAAAATTCATTCTTGCTACTAAGCACAATTCATCGCTTACATTTTAGCTCAAACCAAAACATCAAACCAGGCCTTCCTCATCAAGCATTACAGTGGATTATGTGTTTCGTACGATTCCCTTGGCAATCGTTTGATTCTGACCACCACCTGCAACGAGAAGTTCCTTCTGACAGCGGAGAGGATTCTTATGCACATTAAAAGTGGAAAATGCGTAGTCCCGAGAAACACAAGAAATGATGCAACTTTCGAACTCAAGGATGGCTGCAGCTGTAGTAAATCTCGATTTGCACAGACGGCGAAATTTTCAGTGAAGCATCTAGATACCGGAAAATGCTTTCATCCGTTTGGTGGACGTCTAAAACCGAAAGCTGGAAGAGCTGTTGTGCTTCATAGCGGTTGTGATGAGGATCGATTATTGTTCAAGTTCACCAAAGAAAAAGATGGTATTTACATTGATCAAGGGTGTTAGGACATGGATAATTAAATTGAATATTCATTTTCCTTATCTAAATGGTTGCTTTTTCTATGTTTCCTCCTCAATTGCTGGCTGCAACTGAATGTGGTTTTTAGGTTTTAGGTCTAACCACCCTCAGTTATACAACTCCGTTGCATTCCTGTGTCTTACTGCGCCTTAGCAGAAGAAAAGATATCAATAGCACCTTCATATGGCTTCTCAAGTTTAAACCTTTTCTTCTCCGAATGAACTCTACGGCACAGGAATCCAAGGGAGCCATATTTGAATAATAAAGAATGGTTAGACCAAAACCACGTTCTGTTGCAGACACCACTTGAAGGCGAAACAGAGAAGAAATCAAGCATCAGACTTAGCTAGATAAGTATTTTATTAAATTATCCCTGTCCTAAAAGCATTGAACTAATGTAAAAATCTCTGAATGAGCTTGCACCTTATTGCACGAGATATACGTTCACGAGATATTTGGAAAGCGACAATCATGAACTCATGAATCAAACTGCAGCACGACGTCAAATGCAAGGGGCACGTTCATTTTTGCAAAAGAATTCCACAAAAAACCTCCAAAATCTCAAAAACAGCACTAAGAATCGATGTAATCTTCCCCAGGAAATGCTAAGAATTCTCTAAAGAATTTGGAAAATTCTTTGAAAACGTCAAAAATAATTCCTCAAATGTTCTAAAATCTTGCAAGATCTCGAAAAATCTCAAAGATCTATCAAATTTTGAAAAATTATGAAAATCCCAAGAAAAATATTGAAAAATCTGAGGGATCTTTTAAATTCGCAAAATTTTGTACGCTATTTTTAGAATGGTTTGCCAATAGGTTGAAAAAGAGATCACATAGGGTTATTTGGGATCTCGATCATTAAGTAGCCATCTTCAACGGGAATGTAATGAATAATTACCAAAGTACACTTTCCAAAGTTGTCTATGTTTGGTCACCTACTTAAAATTAGGCTATGTTTCCACTGCTCCGTTTTCAATTATCTCCGTTTTCATATCACTCCGTTTTCGGGATGATCGTTGACCGTTTCTATTACTCCGTTTTCGCCAAGAGAGCCTGGTACAAAAATGGAGGTGTTTCCATTACTTCGTGTTTGTTTGTTTTAATTTCCTTTGTTCAGATATTTCTTTTGCTTTGCTGTTTGGCACCAAGTATGTTGTTGTATTTGTTGTAGCGTTTTCGAATGACTCCGTGTTCAGAGTTTCCTGTCTCCGTTTTCAAATCATTCCACTTTGAACAGCGTTTTCAAATGTCTCCTTTTTCGATCGTTTCAAGTGGAATCACCAACTCATAAAACGGAGACATTTCACTCCGTTTACACACGAAAACGGGATAATGGAAACGGGGCGTAAATAACGAAGCACATTTTTCATAGAAGCAATTAACAATAAACGATCATGCTAAAGGTGGCGGCAAGGAACATTTTACCAAGATGCATTGCGTTCTTTAATCGAATTCCTATTGAATCGTTAAAGATTCGTAATTCGAACGCAGTGCATCTTGGTAAAAAGTTCCTCGCTGCCATCTGTAGCGTAATCGTCTTTTGATCTGTGTATCATCCATTTCCAGGTGTTACTACTCCTGTCAGAAATTCCATTGTCCAGAAGATGATTATTAAGGTAAGCTGAAAACCAAGCTGTTACTACGGAAGCAGATTTTAAAAAATCTCTTTTATACGTTCAATATGAAATTTTAAAGAACAAGCTTTAAAGACACCACTTACAATATAGACTACTTTACTGAAAGGCCAATGCCAAACTCTGCCGTCACTGCTCCCTGTCCAGAGTTTCCGTCGTCGTCAGGATGATCAGCCCATGTAATCAGGTCTTTCAAACTTATGCTAACTATCATCCATCTTTTTCCTGTTGATAAAGAAGGACCTATTGGTTTGAGAACTAAATGAAACAGATTCGGGAGCAGCAAAAGAAGAGCCTTTTTAACCATATATACATACATAGTAGCTTCAGTGCCGCGAAGGCCAAGAGTTCCCTTTTTTGAAGCTGGAACCTGCAGGTTTAATTTTCAAAGTTGCCTCAATAAGTAGTACGCTTCCCTTCCTCGTTCGAAAGAAACCTAAGCTTCATTCTATCAAGTAGATAAAGCCGAAATGGCATTGACATTGATTTTATGCCATACAGTTTTTGATTGTGCATGCTGAGGACAGACAGCAAGTTTTTAGAAATCCTGCAGTCAAGAAACTTAATAATCACTCGCTTGCCATCGGCATTGCAATTGGTCTGTCAGAATTTTATGAAAATTATGGCATCAACGATATCCTCTGCAATCGAAAGGTGTACCAAACGGAATTATTTGCCTTTGTTGCTTTGGAGAAAGGTCAGTTGAAGTTTATAAATAGGCTCGTGAAGAAATTATAGAAATTTTTCCTCTCTACCAATGACCGGGTTTAATCAAACTACTGTAACACAAACAATGTATGTTAAAGGCAAAACATGTCAAATGTGAAGGAAAGCCAGCTAGATTTTCCCTTGTCATTCTAACGTTAAGTAGACCTACTCTACTACCAATATTGGACAAATTCATCCATCAATGTTTGATGGGCAAATGCGTGTGTAAAACGAAGCAGAAAGTCCTTGGGAATTCCTTAGAGCGTGAAAAGGCAAATCTATCACATTCTTTGATATCCTCTATAACAAGGCATGAAATTTCAAAAATTTGAGAAACTATCTTCTACTCTACTGGAAATAAGAACCCTTAAATTTCATTCAAGTCCTTTTCAGAATGTATCACTATTAATGCATTTGCCTGTCCAGCAAGTCATCATATTTGAAATGATGTATTGTTCATTTCCTTCGTATAAAGATTCCAAAGGATTTAAAAGGTGACAAGTTAACGCTGAAAATCACAGGATCTGGAGGAGTGAACTTTGAAAATAGCAAGAAAATTCACGTGGAGACAACAGGAATTAAAGTTTTCATCCAAACAGATAAACCTGTTTATAAACCTGGTGAAAAAGGTTTGTTGATACACTTTGAAAATTTTTTGCAATTTTATCATCTTTATTGCCATTAGCATCTGATCTAGCCCTTGTTCCAGACCACTTGAAACAAAGGGAAAGTAGGGGAAAGTGGGCTGTGGTACAGAGTGCTAATCCTTGTTCAGACGATGAATTGAATTGCGGGATAATTAACTGATTAATTGTTTGAAAAAATCCTTCATGCCAAAACCAACATAGGTATAGCATTTCATTTTCATTTCATTTCACTTCCTGTAGCTACTCGCATGAGACATGCCTTTCTTCCTAATATTAAAACAGATCTCTAGCAAGTTTCTGATTGATTAGCTGCGTATGCTAATTTTCTTCAGAATCTGAAGGAAATTTCTGAACAAGGATCAGCACTCGTCAACACAGACCACTGTCAATTCCTCTCAAGTGGTCTAGAGACGTGCTACTGTTGACTACAATCATCATCTAAAATTTGTCAGAGTTGAATTTTATTAGAAAAATGATTTTATGCCATGATCCTATAGTTGATATGTCTTTGAAGGACCAGTGTAAGGTTAAAGCTTGTCTCTGCAAGGAGCAAAAATCGAAGATATTGCTTAAAATCGAAGCTGGCCAAGCATCATAGTGATGTGTTTGTCCTATTTGCAGACAAGCCTATTTACTTTGCCTGGTCTCTTTTGACATATCTTGTGTTTGGCAACTGTTAGAATAGTACAATGCATTCCTCAAAGAATGACTTTTCGATAGGATCAAGATATTAATACACGACACTGCTTCTTCTTTCAAAAAATATTTTATACAAAAATGCAGAAAAAGGAATGTTAAAAGCAATGAGCCCACATGCATAGGCTGCTCATTGCCATCATCAATGCCAACTTCTTTTCAATGATCAAACAAAAGTGTTCATTTTATTCCTATTGACATAAGTTGAAATAAATTTTATTCCAAGGATTCAGTATGGCGTTCAATCCTTCGAGGTGTTTAGAGTTGACATTCGTATTATCTGGAAATCTTTTTTGGTCTGAATTCCCGTTGTCTTGGGCGCACAAAGGGTTATTGTTAGCAATTAGTCTTTTATTCCTGTAAGGAGGTCAAAAGTAGCATGGAATGATCAAACGTAAAGAACGGCCATTGTCCCTCGTAGAAGCAGGAGTTCAGTCCATCCAGCTTCTAAATGTGGCTGCCATTCAAAGACGAGTGAGACATGATGATTGCGTTATTTTCTTAAATCTAAGATTCGTTTTCCTACACTGATTATCTAAGAAAATGATTGTCTTAAAAAATTCGAAAATAGCCTTAAATAGTGGACTCACCATACTAATCACCATACGAAAATAGCACTAAATAGTGGACTCACTATACATAGAAGACTTTCAACTCCCGTAGAAGAGCAACAACCAAAATATATCTGTAACTAGAGAGAAAGCTGCTGAATCCTGCAAGAGAAAAATTAATCTTAAAACCTAAAAGAAAAGAAATAAGTTAGTAACTCACCGGTAACTGCAAGGAAGAACAGCATCTAATAACCAAAAAAGCGTTTCGTCGCACACTCGTCTGTTTGATTTGTGCGAAGAACAAATTAAAGATACAAACGGGCCACTTTATTGCCAAATGAACAAAAGAAAATGGAAAATAACACGTCAATAACAACTAACAACTAAGCCACTCATTGGCTAGACTCAATCAACAGCCGTAAGCAAACTCCTTATTTCGGCAGGGAGAGAAGTCTCGCGGTTTGATAAATATCGCTTCTAATACCTTTGGGATTCAGGGAGACCTTGCCCAACTCAAAATTTGGTAAGAATCCTCGCCATAGTTGTCCCCACACTTATTACTCCTCAGTTGGGTACCAATCGCAGCTGTTCTTCTTCTAGTAATAGAGTGGCCTGTTTGTATCGTTAATTTATTCTTAGCACGAGCCGAACTGACGAGTGTGTGCTGAAACGCGTTTTTTGTTAATTCAGTGTTGCTCTTTATTGCCGGGACTGGTTATTTACTTACTGATCTCTTTCCTTTTGGGCTTTACAGTCAATTTGTGTTTCTCTTGGAGGACTTAGCAGTTTTCTCTTTAGTTACAGGTTTATTTTGGTTGTTGTTGTTTTGCAGGAGTTAACAATCTTCTTTCTACAGAGTACAATGTTTTTGTTGCATTCATGAGTTCAGTATGATGAGTCCGTTCTTTAAGGCTAATTTCACATTGTCTATTCTTGAATGCTGGTCTTCTTACTTCACTCCAGTTCGATTCAGAGTGCTCGTCATTACTACGCCTGAGTTAAAGCCGGCAAAAGGAAAGGTAACTATTTTAAAGATCTCTTTGCATAGCACGTGAATCAAAAAAGTTAACACATTCAGCGGGCTGTGGAATAAAAGATGCGTGGCTGATTTTCACAACTATGGTATTAATCATGCATCTGCCACAGGCTAACTTAAATTTGAAAATTTTGCCTGGTAAAGGCACCCATCTTTTTTGATAGACCAGAATCTAAAGTGGAACTCTTGGATCCCTTTGCAACATTTTCCTAATTTCTGGGTCGAAATGAAGAGTGATTTAACCACAAGTTTTCATATCTATGTTAGCCTTTGACTGATCGCTTAAGAGTTGTTGGACCCATACTTTGTGCCCTAAAGACGCCAAACGTATAAACATAATTTTCACTTTTGGAATATAACGATCAAGGAGGCTGATCACCACTCAGCGCCATTTTTTGAGCCCGCGGAAATCTTATTGTTTACGAGCGAGAATGTCACCTGGCGTTGAAAAGGAAGTTACGCCTGAACGGCCGTTTATTGTTGCAAATTCCGCTCACTCAGAGAATGTCCCTGAGTGGAAATTTTTGCAACATATTATTTTATCTCCAATGATCGCTGCTACTTTCTTAGCAATGCCCCAACCCTCTTCGTAAACGTCGCTTAAACAAGGACTCGCAATCTTACTGACGCCGAAGTTGCTATCATCTTCCAAGCTTTCTTAGTTTTCTGTTGCAGGAATTTACTGCTTGATAGTTACTAGTTGCAAGGGTTATAAGAAAGATTTTCCACTTTGGGGAGGGGGGGTCAAGGAAACATTAACCTTGATCGTCACAGTTTGTTTCCCTTTCTTCGGGAGCGAAGGAAGGAAGAGGTGGATTTACTTTGTAAAAGTAGCAAACGTATTCTGATTTCTGTGTATGATGGATAATCGTAGATGAGTATCTGGTTGGTCTTTCAATAGTGAAGGCTGCAATGTTGATTACTGTAGCATTAGTCATTTCATCAACAGTAAGGGAAATTTGTCTAGGTTACCAACGAAGGTTAACAGATATCTGCAGGTAACAAAAGGCAGTTTTCCAGAACTGCTGTACCATGAAACTAGCTGCCAGTACTTAGATGAATGTTTGTTAAAGATATGATGGTAAAAGCCGTCTTCCTCTAGGCCATATTCTGTTTGTTTGAAGATGCAAAGTCATGTTTCCAGATTTGGTTTCCTATCAGCTGCTTCAGCAGATCAATTAAACGCAAAGTTCCACGAGCTTTGTTTGCCTTTGGTGGGAAACAAAATTCAAATGAGAACTACCCAATGAGGGTATCGTTGCTCAAATCTTGCTTTCTGATTAGAACATAAAATTTCATCACATGCATATGCAACAGTAATTCAGTTCAATGAGGTGAATCAAAGTTGAAGGCCTTTGTGAAGGAAGGCCTTTTTCAAGAATAAACAGATCAGCTATGAGCAACATTGTTAACAGATAAACGAATACAATAAGAACAGAAAATGCCATTTTAAATTTTGTTTTTTCCACTTCAAAAACAGTTTCAAATAAAGTCCCGTTTTTTTCAGGTTACAGACATTGCGGTCGAGGTAAGTATTTAGCTCTGACTTTCAAGATATGATACGCAGTAGTTCACCGAGAAGTAACTTTGTATCTTTCAGTCATAAATGTCTTTAATCTTTCCATGACTTCTTTGATTGCTCCGATAGCTCTCTTTGTATCACATTGTATCACGTCATACTTTCACCACAAACTGACACGTTACCTCATATTTTTACCTCGAAAGGACCCCCTTTTAAGCAGCACATCCTGTCAGGTCGACTGGTAGCACCAGTTCCGAAAACTTCGAAAGAAATAAGGGGAATCTTGACGTAGTTTTATCGTGTAAGGGTATACTCATCAAATTTTATGTCATTTTTCTTTGATAATTTTTCCGAATTTGGGGAATCTGGGGAAAAGTCCCCCCAGTCCCCACGTGGCACCGCCATTGGTCAGATCAAGTCAGATCAGCTGAATCGGCCAGTCATTGAAATGAATAACAGGTCTGCATTTATGCATCTCATCTGTTAGGCAAATATCGCATGTACATATATTGTATCATAGAAATGATTTACAGAAATTATTGTTTGCAGAAATATGTTTCCTTCTCAAAGCATCAATGTTGAGCTGCATTACTTCCATTAACAGGAAATCATTATTATTATTTTATTATTATTATTACTTCTTTGATTTAAAGTTGGCTGTTCGAAATAGCTAAAGATAAAAGCTAATTAAGGCCAACTATTTACAAGAGGTGTATACAAAAGAAATACTTAATAATTACAAAAAACGTAAACCATATATAAAAGTTTTGCAAATCCTACAGTTGCAATGTTTGCATTTTGTTGTTTTAAGATGTTTTTTAAAAACAGTCAAAGAGACTGAAGTTTTCACTTCAATGGGTAATTTTGCCCATGTTCTTTGACCCATGAACCTTACGGTATCTGTACCATAGCATGTGGTTCTCACTTTTGGTAGGTTTAAATTGCTCGAACTTCTTAGTTGATACGGCATTGCCTTTTCCTCAAAAATTTCCATCATAAACGAAGGATTAAAGTGATTCCTTGTTTTGTAAATTTCAACCATAAGCAACTGTAGGTTCTTCTGATGTATAGATACCGAATTATCATTTTCTAACAACTTCTCGTAAGGAGAAGTGTTGTCTTTGTATGCGATTCGAAGGGCCCTTTCCTGACATAAAGACAATAAAACTTTCCTATCATAAAGACAATAAAAATTTATATTTAGAATCCTAGGGGTTCAAGGATTGTACAGTGGAAAAACAAGGAGCTCGATGAAGGTATATTCAATCTTGTTTAACATCCATTCACTTCTATGATCAATTAAAAAATATCTTGGAGTGTTTGAGACGTTCAAATATCTTTCAGACATTGATTTTCACTAAGAAATTTAACTTTGGAAATTTGATGACATTCTTGTTTGTTGCTGCTAAATTACATCTTTGTCTTTCATTACTGAGTTACTGTATTAGCAATCTGTTAAGCTCAAAACTGAGGAACATTCTGAGAAAGTCTTGATTGCGAAGGGATGACTTTGGCTTCCTTTGATACCGGTACCAACTCTTAAAGAACCAGATTCCAGTTCCACCCAGATTGAAGTTCGGTGGATGTTCGGAGTGGAAACATGGCGCCTTCTCTCAAGGACCGAGATACAATTTTTTACTTGAGGGGGCCATGGGCAAACCGAGCTACGAGCTAAGCGATCCAGAACCTTGGAGGGGGTCAAGGGGTACTCCCCTGGAAAAAAAATAAGAGACCACGCTCTTGAAATTGTCTTAAAGGAACACTAATTTTTGTTCCTCAACACGGATTGACTTTACAAGTAAATCTGCGTTACGAATGTGCACACCTTGAACAAAAGTAAAAAAGCCTAATTTACCAAAGGCCACTGTAGAGCTATGGTGAGAGACGAGTTTGTTAGCTTGTAAATAGCCCCAAAGAGCTTCCTAGACTAGTGAAAGGTAGAAATTGAATAAGATATACCCGACATAAGAGCATGGAGTACCTATCTGATATTCTGAAATACTGACATAATGGAGAATAAAGATTTACTGTAGCTACTGCTGAAATATTTTGAGGGGGCCATGGCCCCCCTGGACCCCCCTGTATCTCGGTCCTTGCCTTCTCTATTGTGCTCTATCGGTCTAGCGTAAGGTCGCAGCGGATCTTCGGCAGCGCGCGCGTAGACACAACACCGGCTCTTATAGTAAGGAGCCAGGTTCCACCCAAAGTGAAGGTATTGGTACCTCGGAAGGAGATAATGACTGATAGTGAACAAAGTAAACGAGCAAGGCAAAACAACACCTAAACAATTCACTGTCACACTTGGCATTGTCTATATTGGAAAGCGCTGAAGAGTTTTGCCTGGAATTCTAGAACCATCCATTAACCAAATTGGCCGATTCATACAGGCTTAGCACCGGTCTCCCAATCTTTGATACCAGGTTCCACCATCCTTACAGAATGCTGTACCATGTACCACTTCTATAATATAATATGATATAATGAGGGATAAAGAGGCCGTTGGCCTATTAAACCCTTTAGCGTTCGTTTTCAAGCGTATTCATAGTTGTACTTCTCGTTACCGTAAATATCGTCATATAATTTCTCAAACTCTACAACTGACTTCGCATTGACTATGGCTGCTGGCAAACTGTTCCATTCGTTTATTACTCTGTTTGAGAAATAGTTCTTCCTTAGGCTCGACGATGAAGCAAACTTGAAAAGCTTCAAATTGTCAGAGTCCAGAAAAGTACTAAACCTTCCTCCGGTCAAAGTTTTTTCTTAGCTAAACCTTCCTCCAATTTTTTGAATACCAGGGCGTGGCTAAGTCATGGCTAAGGCGTGCCAGTCTTTGTCATTGGAATTCAAAGGTGAAAAACCTTTAAAAACGATGCAAAATCATGACAATTTCTTGAATTATTGCTGCTACATTAGACTTACTACCTGAGCTCCATACTGTCCTACATTACGTTCTTGTAAAAATACAGCTTAATGGAGCGCTCAGGTAGTAAGTCCACATGCATTTTGGGGAGCAACACCAACAACAGTGGACGCTCAGGTAGTAAGTACAGAAGTTTGGCCTAGGCAAACGATGGCCTAGGCAAATACAGAAGTTTGCATCAGATTGCAATGGAAGTGAATTCTTATGAATTGCGTAAACATTTAGTGATATGGTTGCTTGTTGGAGGAGCCAGCTTTGGTGAAAAAACATTGTTGTTCCCCATGATACGAAGTCGGAGCCAAAAACTCAACTGAGGAGGGCGAATAGTGAATAGTGGTATGATCGATGGATGTTGTCCAGCATCTTTTTGAACCATAAGATTTATTATTGGAAGTCCAACACTTTGAAGATGAAAGAGAAACCAAGTACAGAATTTTTAATTGGTTTTACACCATGAAAGAAATTGCTTGAAGTGTTGATTGAGGATTGATAGTTTGCAACAAATTTAAAAAAACATTATGAAGACACCAACAAAAGGCCAGGAAGGTAATAACTGAAAGTAAGATTGAAAGATGTTTCAACTCTGACTTGGCCTTCAACCCAACTGGAACATTCCGTGATATATGTACAGCAACTGTGTTTAGCACCATGTTTGGTGAGCTGACATCACCCTGTTTCCAGGAGTTTATGATGAAGCTCTCCTAACCTTTGGAGACTTTTCAGAGTACATATCATTGAAAGAGAAATGAAATTGCATTACACATGCAGCAAGTTGTAATGGGCATTATGTCAAGAGTTTTGAAGGGCATATTCAAAATGAGTGGATATACCAGTATTGTGAGACAAATCACTTGACATGTCTTTTCAATGCACTCTGCCTTAATTGCATATGACAGTTTCTTCCAATAATTTGTCCCAATTTTTATTGTTGAAATGTTTATCCAAACCTTCATCTAAATCTCTATTTTGACAAACCTTCCTCCAAATTTCCATTGTTTTACAAACCTTCCTCCGGTCAATGACCGTGCGACCGTAATGTTTTCTGGACTCTGCAAATTGTGTCCTCTCGTAACTGAAGTACTTCGTTCAAAAAATACTTTACTATCAGTATCGATCATGCCGTGTAGTATTTTAAAAGTTGTGATCATATCTCCACGTCTTCTTCTATAGCTTAACGTTGGGAGATTGAGGAAGAGTAAGCGTTCCGTGTACGATTTGTTTTTGAGTTCCTTCACTAACTTTGTTGCTCGTCTTTGCACCGATTCTAATGTCTTAATTTGTTTTACTTTACATGGATTCCAAACTGGCGCACAGTATTCAAGGATTGGCCTAACTAGGCTTTTGTAAAGAGCATTGAAGGTCTCTTTGTTGACGAATTTCATGGTTCTTTTAATAGACGCTAAAACACCACTAGCTTTTTTTGCGATTTCTGCGATGTGTTTGTCAAATTTGAATTTGTTGTCAGCTATGATTCCAAGGTCGTGAATTGATTCTATGGTACCATGGTACTATTCCCAGGTCACCACGTGGAGACCTCAGTGTCGTATTGCTACTCTTGAACTAGTAGCCTCCTTCCAACATCTGAAAACCAAGCGTAAAGAAAACCTAGTGTTTCGTTTGACCTGTCGATCAGGACATTGTCGAGAACAAGACAACTCTTTAGATGTAAGACCTTAGCCCCTTGCTTCTCCTCAAAGCTTCGTTGAAATCAGTTTACAAATTTGCGCAAGCTACGACTCGTAATCGTAACCTTACTGTTCACAAACCTGGATGAGCGGTCCTAACTTTCGCGAGTAGCTAGTGATGAGGTAGGGATAACAGCTGCAAACAAGCGAATTCTCTGTTGAAGAACCATCCTTTAACCCTATTCCTGTAGGGGGGGGGAATTTTTCCCCACCCTCAAAACTTTTAAATTTTTGATATACAAGGCAATTTTTTATTGATAAATCCTCATAGGTATGTGACTAAAATTTATCGGTCCTCATTATTATGGTTAGTAGAAAAAATTTTTTTGACACGTGACATAACTATGACGTCATCAATCATGTGACCCAATTTTTGGAAAAATAAATTTTTGTTTAATTCTGTTGTGTGGCATAGCATTCGAAAGCTAATAGAAAGAGGACTAAGATAAGCTAAAAATTTAGCCTCAGCAGCTGTTTTTACGTGAGTTAAGACCATTTTTGTCATGTGACTGAATCATGACGTCATTGAAAACATGCGAAAAATGTGGTTAAAAATGAGATAAAGTCCACATAGTACTAATATTTCAACTATATGTGACGTATTTCATCAATAACTTCGTAATAATCCAAACATTTATTGAATTAGAGGCATTATTCACGGCGGGGGAAAAATTCCCCCCCCCCCTACAGGAATGTGAGCTACCGTGTGACCCTACAGTAATAGGGTTAAGTTGTCTGTACGTTTAATTTGATGTTTGACAGGAACTTTTTACTGCAACGGACTACTCTCGGGTGCCTAATACAAGGGGGGAGGGGTCCCAACAAACGGGGGGGGGGGGGTGGGAACCCCTCAAAGAAACTAATAAACGGGGGTCGGAAATGCGCAAAAAACGGGTTTTTACGTCATCTACTGGAGACAAATGTATTTTATGTGCTTAGAACTATATATACTTTATATGCTTATGTTGGGTTTTTACGTTATCTACTGGAGACAAGTGCATTTCATATGCTTAGAACTGTATATATGCTTTATATGCTTATGTTGGGTTTTTACGTTATCTACTGGAGACAAGTGCATTTTTTATGCTTAGAACTGTATATATGCTTTATATGCTTATGTTGGATTTTTACGTTATCTACTGGAGACAAATGCATTTTATATGCTTAGAACTGTTTATGCTGTATATGCTTATGTTTGGTTTTTACGTTATCTACTGGAGACAAGTGCATTTTATATGCTTAGAACTGTATGTATGCTTTATATGCTTATGTTGGGTTTTTACGTTATCTACTGGAGACAAGTGCATTTTATATGCTAAAAACTGTATATATGCTTTATATGCTTATGTTGGGTTTTTACGTCATCTACTGGAGACAAGTGCATTTTATATGCTTAGAACTGTATATATGCTGTATATGCTTTATATGCTTTATCTTTCGAACAAAATTTCGTATAAAATTCATATTGAGCTTTGGAGATTGTTTTGCCAAAATTAATAAACGGGGAGGTCTTTATAAGGGCCGGGGGGTTGGATAAAATTTTTGAAAATTAATAAGCGTCCCCCCTTGTATCAGGCACCCGAGAGTAAGTTTGATCACCATTGTCAACCATTTTGAAAGTTTTTCAAAGTAGGTTTTCCAAGAAATCGACCATAATCTAGCATCTCCACTGCTAAAAAGAAGATGATAGCATCCAGGATCATGTTTCCAGCATCGTTTCTTCAATATGCCAGGAATAGTGATCGTCTAAACGGGGATTTTTGATGAATCCATTAAAAACTATTTTGTTTTCATGTCCTGTCCAAATCTTGTTCTTCGAGAATTGCTTCTTCCTTCCATTTTTGCTGAATCAAGTGATAAATCAAACTCTACCAAAATTCAGCTTTTAAGTCATTTAAGTGTCCTGCGCATTTCTAATGCAATCTACCGGTAGTTCCTCCCACTTCGTCCCAGTGGGTTCTTAACTAACTTCTGTTGTTCTTAGGCTTTGTCAGCCTGGATCTAACATTGTCAACGAAGCCAGTGCTTGGATCATGGAAAGTCACAGCAAAATATCAGGTGATAGCGCGGGCAATAATGTCCTCTTTATGTGGCCTACTTTATGATCAGAATGGTGTTCTTGCTTACTGTGTTTATCTCTTCCACGGTATTACAAGAATAGCTTGGTGTTGCTTTTCCTTCGTCCCATCATTCAAATCGACTTGAATGAAACCACCAAAGCTCCCACGCCGCAATACGTGTAATCTCAAAATTCCTCCTATAATTTCTTTTTTATTGTAGAAGGAGTGAGTTCTAGAAGGGAGACAGGAGTTTTAGATATAGCACAGTGCGTCTTAATCTGTAGGAAGGGGGATTAGGTTCCTCTAACCGTTTTTTGACAGTATATCCCTCGGCGTTATAAACGTCGGAGTTTGTTTTGAACGAAAGTCGCGTTGCGAACAAGCAACCTTAGGAAGCAGTGTAAAAAACAAAGCAAGCGTTTAAGAGGGAAAGCAAAAGTATCGTTAGAGTACCAGTATATTTCAGCCTGTGGTAAAGCAAATGGCATATAAACAAAAGGTTTGTGGTACAGAACTTGCAAATAGCTTTGAATAAAGTATTAATCGTACTAAATCCACAAACTCTACGAAAATACTGCAATTCGTAGAAAGAAGACTGTAATGATAAATCTGTTGAATCCTGTAAGAGAAAAAACCAATCTTGAACCCTGAGAGGAAGAAGAAGTTAGTGACTACACTAAAGAATAACTTTGAATAATCAACAACGCGTTTCCTCGCACACTCTTCGGTTCGATTTGTGTGAAGAGCAAATTAACAATATAAACAATTCGCTTTAACACCAGACCAAGAAAAGAGAATCCCAAGCCAGGTGGCAGTAAAACTCAAGCCAACGATTGACTGAATTCAAAAACAACTGTTGGCAAAGACTGAAGCCTTTGGTGCCTACATTTCATAGTCAAAAATACTTATGATAGATACTAATTAAAAAGACTTAGTCTGTAAACTTACTGCACGACTGTATCGAATTAAGCCATCTCTGTGGTCACTCTTTGTAAATTTCGTTCATCCAGGATGTATCCACAGAAGTCAAAATTGAAGTTGACAAGTATGGTAAGAACGCTAATTGACTTTAACTGTACTCATTTGTGCTATAAGATTGACCCTTATAACTTCTCGTTAATTTTCGATAATCAGTTTTCATTCAGATCAGGGCTGTTTGACTCTCACTACACCTTCACTATCCCCCAACTTAATACATATCGTACAGAAAATCTCGTTCATAGGTTTTTGCCAAGCCAGGCAATAGATAAATGGTTTTCGGAATTGTATTGTATGCAAACATGAAGTCAATAATGGAACCAACATCGACTTTTGTAAGCGAAAATTGGAAGTCACTCTTATGATTACGTCATATGCTGTTTGGCACGCAATGCACCCTGGTACCCTTAACACACGTTTAACTACAAGTAGCAGCATGCATTATGCGCCGGACAGGACATGAAATAATCATGGATGGCCTATTTGGTTGGAGTCTGTTTTAAGAGTCTTGTGAAATAAATTTCGTATTTCAGAAAATCCAAAATACTCTAGTGGATTCCAAAAGAATCTGACCTCAAAGACTTGACAGTTTCTATTATGTATTTAGATTAGTGAGCAACGAAAGGCCATTTGCCTGAATGTAGTTATCCTTTAATTTTGACATTAGTCAATCAACAGTATTTTGTCTCTTTAAAGCAAAACCTTCCCTAGCCTGCAAGGCTTTATGAAGAGACTTCAGTTAAAGGTGATCTGAAGCAGAAATTTTTAGTGATGCAAATGAACGCCACTGGCGAATGATACGGAATCTTACTTAAATTTATTTTATACTTCATTTCTTTTTCAAGCTCTCCACTGTTATCAAGCTTCAGTTAATGACGTGATTTTGTTTGCAAATTATTAGGATGATATTTAAATGTAGTTGTGTCTGATCTTTGAAAGGTTACAGCTGTAGGAGAGATTTAAGCTGAGCAGAATAGCTATTATAGAAATTGTCTCATGGACAGATATTATGTCTCGAAAGGCATGTCAATTGAAGAAATGGTCTTCCAGTCAATTTTTTTAGAAACATATCAGCCTCATGCACTTTCTTTACAGTTTGCAAACAAAAATGATGTCATCAGCCTATTGTACAACAAATTTAATAACTCGAAAATGAAGCTAGGTATTACAAAATTATAAGTGACATCCTTCATCACTTAAAAGTGCCATTCATTTGGATCAATGAAAAATTTTTGCTTAATGCCACCTTTAAAGGCTCGAGCAATTTCTGGAGAAATTGAGCTTTTTGAAACCAAAGCCAAATCTTGCGATTATCAACATGATAGACAAAAGTTTGGTTATAAGAAAGATTTGCAGGAAGTGTTGGGAAAAGCTAGGATTTTTTTAATAACTTCGTTTGGCTAGGATTTCCATGTAACAGCCACTAACATTATGTTTATCTGGATTTCTCGCTTTGAAAGTTTACATCTTTTTCAGTTTTACCAAAATTCGAAGTAACAATTGAGGAGCCCAAATTCCTATATTACAACAAGAGAAAGTTCAATGCAAGAGTTTGTGCAAAGTAAGTAGCTTGACGAAAGATTCTCCATTCTTATCAATCATCCTCATTTTAATTGTCTCTTTATACGTAAAAGCTACAGGTATAGCCTTGCACTTTCGTGATTTCGTATTCTGAAGATGAAGCACAGTTTTGCTTCGAAACATCAAGTATTTGTTCACAACAAGTGACTTGCAGGAACTTAGCTCTCAGATCTCCAAAAAAACAAGAAACTCTAGAACTGAGAAATGTAACTTAAGAAACTAATGATTTTGACAGGAGAAATCTTGAAATTACTTTAACATTATTTTCACTCGTTTCCTGTATCAAACTACCAGGAAGGTACTTAAAGGCATCTGTCGTGATGCTGATTGGATAAACAAGACAATGAGGAAGAAAAGGATTAGGCCAAATTCAGTAATTTCGCTGTTCAGTGAAATTCACAAAGATGATGATGATCTGATTCCCTTTATTCTCGAAACAAAGGATGATCCAAGAGCACAAAGGCTCTTTAATTACTCAAAGGCCAGAGCTTTGTTTTTGATTTCAACATCACAACTAGCCAATCACAACCACGACAATGTGCCTTTAAGTAATGTCTATTGGAAAGGCCTGGTAAACCTCTTGACATTTTGACGACGGAACAGGTATTGAACTTGAAAATCGTTATTTTCATTTTCATTTCATTTTGACTTGTTGCATTTTCATTTATTTCAACAGGGTGAGGGTTTTAAGTACATTCAATAAATACAAACTGATTTAAATGTGCCCTGCGTCAAAGCATAACCAGCCTAATTACATATATGAATTACAAATCAACTTGAAGATCGAATATAAGAAAATTCATGGAAGAAAGGGACTCTTTAATTTATAGAGCCCTTAAGAAACTTCTGATAACTCTGAGTACTCAAAATCTGACAATTTCAAGAAACTTCTGGTACTGGTCCAAATTCTAAGTTTCTAATGAAAAATACGCATAGTCTTTAATGATTTTTGATACAATCAGATTTTCATTCTTGATTATTGCTAATAATTATGGACACATTGCTCTGACCTTGAATTTGCCTCTTTTTTGGACTATCTTGAATATGGAATGACAGAAAAATGAAACAGGAAATGATAATCATCGCAATCCTTGTATTTCAATTTAAATTTCTTCGCATTTTAAGGTACACTTATGGAAAGGATGTGGACGGAACGCTGACAGCAGCTTTCTGCTACAATGATAACGATGGAAGATCTTACAGTGCTTCCACAAGAAATCTTCGTTTTCTAACATCGAAAAGTAAAACGAAGTATTACTGCAGCACTGTAACCAAGAGGGTAAGAACTTTCTACTTGCATTGCTTAGGATACCCTTACTTATACTTAGACTTAAGGAATGTCGTACTCTCATTTTTGACTAGACTGTTACCACCACAACAACGACTCATTCGCTACGCTTGTACAGTTGCAGAAACTGGTTAGTCTTGTAATGAGCCTATAGTCTATGTAATTAGGTATAAATCACCTGCTATTTTTTCTCAAAACTATCCAGCCTAAAGCTGGCTTTCTCCTATGCGACAAATCTTTTTTTCTGTTGATGTGTAGTTGGAAACGATCCTAGTTTCTTGTGACAAAATTTCGTCGAAACTGTTTGCGCGATTTTTGTCGCGTCACGATAAAATTTCGCTTAGTAGAAGACAACGCAAAAAGCAGTTCCTCAGAACCATGAAACTAATAAACAGAACTTAGGTGAACGTTTCTTGAAGCCATGATCGCAAAAACTCACTGCTAAGCCGTAATCTAGGCCTTAAAAGCTATCTTCTGATCTGCAGATACACGTTTCTTTTTAATAAGAAACTTGGAAGAGGACGCATTACTAAAACATGAAATTTATATTTAATATAACATGAAATTTTGACCACTTGAGTACTAAAAGTTTTTTACTTGGTTTCTTATTTTTTGAATGAAGAATTTCAACGTGGTCGCTAACACAGCTGCATATACGTTTCTTGATACTTAAAACATCATATAGGAATAAACAGTGCTCTAAAACACAAATTTTTAGTTGATATTGCTCAAGAATAAAGGTTCAACGATATATTTGCTGTAATATCAATGCTTTTGACTTATAAAAGCTTCTTAAACTTTTGGTCATCTTAGTATATACTAGTTTCTTATAAACCAGTTTCTTACAAAAATAACGTTTAAGTACGACGAAAAATTGGAGGACTGTCATTTTCAGAAACGAACAGTAACTCTTCGTATGACATCAACTGTTACCGGCAAATGTATTTTTGCAGTAAATCCTTCAGAATTCATGAACTCTTCCCTAAATCTAGCTTTTAGCTCTAGCTAAACCTCTAGCTAGTTTGGTTAAATTGAATTCATAAAATACTAGTTCGAGGTTTAGGAATCTTATTATTTGTTTCAAGAGAATGGATATTTCTTGGATCAAAATTAGTTAGTTTCCTATAGTTTCACTTCACTTGAAATATGTACAAGGTTACACGTTAGGCAGGCTATGGAATAAAAAGTATCTGGCCGATATTAAAGGGACAGGGTCACGTAACCGTAAACAAACCTGTTATCTTTATAATCTATATTGTTGTCCACACGTGACCATTGTGCTCTGCACAGATTCTGGTGGATGGGGTGAATCCACAAGAAAGTTACATCCAAAAATCCACCAATATCTCTGCAATCGCACAACATATGAGTGTTTCGTTTGTTTCTCTTCGAAGCTCAAGAGTCCATCTTCAAAATAACACCTTCATTTTGAGAAAAAACAGTAGATTATCACCGTGATTTGGCCTAGCAAAAGTACTGCAAGATCGTCATTTCGAAAGAAGTTTGTTTACAATACGTGATCCTGTCCCTTTAAAATCTAAGATGTTAATCTTTATGCCAAAAGCTAACTTAGATGAGAGAATTTTGCTTGGTAAATTCATTTAGACCTAGAAATTAGTTAAAAGCAGTGAGAAACATGTTGAGAAGGGGAATTCCACATTTCATTCTGGTTCATGATTTACTTGTTATTGAAATAAGAATTTTATTCTGAAACTGACAATTGCATTGAATTCAAATATTTTGTCATTTTTAAATATTTTCGCAATCCTCATAAATTTGTTTTTGACTTGTTTGTAAACAGCGTCGATGTGTGTAAAGAGAATTGAAATTCTCTTCTAGATTCAGGGGTGTGCTGACCTTGATGTTGAAATTACTCCAGACACAGGCATGCCTGCAAAGAATAAATGGCATTTTGAATGGAAAGAGTTCATGTCTGGAAATGTTGCAGTTACAGAAACTTCAACTGGCATAACAATTAATGCCACAAAAAAGATCACACTTGTAAAGCCAAAACAAGAAATAAGCTTGTCATTTTCAAAGATTGCCGAGTTCAAGCCTGGATTTCCTCTTAATGGAAAGGTTTGTTCATTCCTAGTGAAGAATGTTTGTGGTTTCTTTGCCAGCATATCAAGTTTTGCAATTTAACTAACATGCTTTTCTTGAAAACAATCCGAGCACTCGCTCATCTTTCTGATAGGACACTGGTTTATAATCCGAACTAAAGTCTTGAGACACTTTGGTTTTGGAGAAAAGGCGAATTAAGACCCTGTCCGGCTTCCCCCCCCCCCATTACAATCTTGAACCATGGGCAATAATGCACCGCATTTGTAGCTAAGAAATTAAAGTTATTTCCCCTCGATATTACAGTTTTACTTTGTTGTTTTCTCTTCGGCTGAAGCCTACCCAGTGCAAGGAATCACATTCTAATGGCTCCTGCGCATCTGGACAGTTAGTTCCTACACAGCGACCATCCTTGTTTCAAACTTCCTCTTACAACAAGTACAGTAGAAACTTGCATAAAAGAACCTTTTTTATAAGAACCTTCAGGCTGAAATTTAATCTTTAAACTCCCCAAATAAGAACCCTCCATAGGCTGAAACTAGGTGAGGTTCTTATATACCAGGTTTCATCTGTTCAGAATTCCTCAGAATTTTGAAAAATTCTCATCACATTCTGATCAGAATTCTTCAGTGGAACAAAAGGCTGCATGATGTTTAAACAAGGATTAAAGAATTCTTCAGAATTCTTGTGCTGAAAAATTGCATTAATATTTACAAGGTGTATGCAGTGTATAAAAACCATTTTAAGAACCTTGCAGGCTAGAATTTAGAATAACAACCATTAAATTAAGAGCCTATTCAGGCTGCCCAAGGAAAACCTAGGTTCTCTTATGCGGGTTTCTACTGTAGAGGCAGTTTGAAATGAAGATAGACGCTGTGTAGGAGCCAACGTTCAAACGTGCAGGAGCCATTTGAATTTGATTTCTAGCACCGGTTAGGCTTGGGCCAAAGGGAAAACAGCGAAGAAAACTATGGTAATATGGAGGTAACAACTAACAACTTTAATTTCTAAGCTACAAATACGGTATATTATTGCCCATGGTTGAACGCTGATGATGGAGATTTCATAGATGAGCTCACAACTAATGTGCTTTTCAATCAAATCAAAAATGGTAAAGCGTTTGTTGAGCCAAATTGGGTTTTCTCTACCCACCCATAAGACAAACTGTCAGCGGAATTTAGTGAAACTATACATTCTTCAATGCATAAATTCTCACTTAGAACAGTTTACTAGCTTCAAAGCTATTTTGTGGCCTTGCAGTTGCGATAACACATCTAACTTGTATCAACAGAAAACGCAGATCCTTAGCTACCGACTTGTGTCTCAGATTGCTCAAATTCATCCTTTCTTTGGCAATGGACATTTTCAATTTTTTTAAATATTATTTCATTGCCCTTCCAAAGCTGCATTTGGCTCTAAAAGACGGACCAGAAGATATTTCAAGATTTTGAGACACGGTTTGCCTGCAGGAAACCTGCTCTGGCAGTGTGCAAAACGTGGAGCCATTTGATTGGCCCTTTGGGCATTAAATAGCTTTTTCATACCTGTACCTGGAAGGTGCTCCATTCCTTAGAAAAGAGACTTTTACTGTTGCCACTTCATATGGAATCATCTAAGCCAAAGAAGCCACAAAGTAATTCGGGTGAAGCAATCAAGGCTTAAAAAATTACTCTTTTTTGCAAAGGACTCGAAGTATGCAGTGTGGTTTCATGTTTCTTTTCGGAAAACTTAGTGTGAAAAATTGTAGTTTCTTTCTTTTAATCAAGATTTCGCCTTTCTCGACATTTCTGTTACTTCCAAAGGTGGTCCTTGTTTTTCTGGTAAATTGAGCTGCTGAGATTTTAAGAAATCTGATAATCGACATTTTTGGCCTACAAACATTGACCATAGCCCCGGTGGATGCAATTCAATAGTTAAATTTACACTAAGCTCGTCCATACTATTTCACAGAATACCCTATTCTCCGACTTTCTTGTTGCCAAGAAGGCCCCTTATAACGGAACATATTTTAAGGTAACCCCCTTTTCAAGGAGTACCATTGAACCCGGAAGAGGTTTTACCCTACAACTACTGGTTCTATGAGAGAAAGGGGTCGTTGCGTGGTCGCTGCATTTTGTCATTGTCCGCTTATTGATAGAATGCCATGAAACTAAGAGGATCGAATGGCTTTCAGACCAGGAAAATTTCACTACATTCTGGAGTCTCGAGTTTATTAGAATTTGAACGTTTTTTGGACATGTTGTGAAGAAAAATACCCCTTATTTCGAGATTCTAGGTCATAGGATTTTACTTCAAATATACCCCTTTCTCAGCGAAATCATGGCTGAGCGTTGTGTCATATCTTCATTCACGTTGCAACCACTAGGACCATAGCCCATCTTTCAACTCAAAAATGCATATTTGTCAGAACTACTTTTGGCCCGGGGCTATATGAGTTTGGGTTGGACAGGGTCTTGCAGCCTGATTTTCAGAATGGTAGCCTACTCCCATTGCCAAAACTTGCCTTTTTATCGACTTTCATGATGATTTTTTGGCGGAAAACTGCCCATATTAAACCACTTTTTGCAAATTTCAGACAAACCCACCCATTTTTAAGAAAAACCTACCAAAAAACCCTTAGAGAATCATGAATCAAAAAACCCACCCATATTGGCAGCACATACCCGTACCCACACCATGTTATGTACCTCCTCGGGATTTCTGACCAAGATTTAGACTGCTAATATGGCCAAAAGTTGAACTCTTTTTCTTTTCTGCCAGAAAAGCTAAGGCAATCATTTTCCGAGCCACCATACCACAATCGTAATCTGAAATTTGTTCCATTTTTATTTCGCAGGTTTTCATCAAAGCCTTCGACGGCAAACCTGCCTTGAATAAGAAGATCAAATTCTTTGCGAAAATTGACAGCCAAAACACCTTCCTCGATTTGGAAAAAGTTGTTGAAAATGGCATCTTTAAATTCAGCATTCTGAATCTGCCAGAAGATGCCAAATACATTGATCTAAAGGTATGTTTCCGTACCTTCCTGCAACAACAGATATTCTTTACAGAAATGACTTAGAGTAATTCAAAGTAGCCTGAAAATCAAATGAATTGCTTGAACAATCAAACTGCAAAACAGTCAACCAATGTGTGAAGTTTATCGATACTTCATTTCAATGAGATATTAATGCAGCCCTGTGTCATACCGGCTGACCCAAAAATACTTCTGCAAAAAAACTGCTCATAGCTTCCTGAACACAATATTATGGACGAAAAAACAGCTTGTTTCCTAAGGACTTAGTTATCTTTTGACTGTTGCTGGACAGTGATGACGCTATGGGGGGACTGGGGGACTTGTTGCCCCCCCCCGAATCCCAAAAGTCGGAAAATGTTGTCAAAGAAGCATAGCATAGAATTAGTTGGGTACACTTTAAGATTGAAAAATTACGTCAAAATCTCCCCTCCTAACTTTTTTCGGATTTTTCGCAGCTGGCGCCTTCACTGTTGCTAAAATCGTTGCCAGAAGTTATTGGACGATTGATCAAAACCTAGATATTCGCTAGGAAAAGGAACCCCCTTCCCCCATGTCTATCTTGCTGCGAGAGATTGAACGTTAAATCAGTTCATAAAACATCTGGTCATGGAAAGCGACAACATTGACACCGGGGGGGGGGGGGGGGGAGTGTTTTGGAAAGCAACAGAGGGCTGACACTGTAAAGAGGCTGAATTAATGCCTTCTTCAGTAGCTGTCCAGTAACCTTCTGGCCATGATTGTAGGCCAGTTTAAGTCACGATAAGTCCTCGAAAACCCAATCTAAAAAGCAGGGTAATACATTCATTTCTCAAACTTTGCCTTTCTTTACAATCCAAGCTATTTGTTAGATACAGAACAGCCAATCTCCAAATTTGGATGAGAGCACGAAAGTTTGTTAAGGAGGAGAGGTCAATCATCTGCAACCAATGGATTTCTCCCAGACAGCTTCAAATCTTCCTCTGCGCTCAATTTTCAACGAAATATCGCGTAGCAAATGATGGTGATTCTTTCACTCTAATTGAGAAATGTAGGATTGAAATTGCTTTCAATGTGGTCTCTCAGATGGTAATCATGGTTTAAAGGAGTATTATATATGTCGAGCCTTCGAGCCTCGAGCCCTCGAGCCTCGAGCCTTCGAGCCTTGTATTTCGAGCCTCAAGCCTTCGAGCCTTGTATCTCGAGCCTTCGAGCCTCGAGCCTTTGAGCTTTGCATTTCAAGCCTTGAAGCCTTAACGTTTCAGAATGAAATAAAAAAATGAGGAAACAATATTTAACAAACGGTGCATATAAATTTCAAAAATTTTAACAGTAACGTTTAAGTTGAGACTAATGGTGAATGGCATGAGAATTTCATTGGCATGTAGGAATGCATGCCAATTAATAGGAAACTAGGCTTGCGGCGCGGTGCCTGCGGCGCCGCGCTGGCCCGCCGTCGTACCGAGTGATTCTTATGAGTGGAATTTGCTGCCTGTTGTCATTGATAGCTGTTAATCACATTATTCAACCGGCTCCAGAAAAATGTCTTGGAAAATATTCATTTTAAACATATTTTGCAGGATTTTCCAGAAAACAAATAGAGATTGAAGGGCCATTCTGAGTTAGAAAGTCGAAAGAATCATAGTCATAAGAAACTTTAGGGTAGGGTGTGAAAATAAACATTAAGGTTGTTATAGAGCCTTTAAGGAACTCGTAAGAAACTAAGAGCACTCAAATTTTGATAATCCTAAGAAACTTTCAGTACTGGCCCAAATTCTTAGTTTCTTAAGAAAAAATTTGCGTAATATATCAAAGACAGAAATAGCGTGTGACAACCCAGCTCATGTTGAAGAACGGGGATACCCCTCCTTGGTAAAAGAGGAAACCCTGAGAAAGGGCTAAACGGTGTCCTTAAAAATGATAAATCGTACATTTCTCTCTCTCTAGAAAGCCATCCCCTCTCTGAATTTCTCATATTTGTAGGGAGGAAACATAGCAACGTTATAAAAAGACGATTCTTAGTCAAATCAACTGCAAAAAGCATTTTGAGGGATGGGAAATTGGGGAATTTGCATGTATGTATGTATGTATGTATGATTTTACCATACAAATACATAAGATTACAATTTATGATAAAAAAGAAAAAAACCAAAGTGAAATCTATTTACAATAATACTAAATTTACAGGCAGAAGAAAAAAAGCTAAATGATTAATTTAAAAAATACCCCAGGCTAAAAATGGCAGGGATAGCATTTAAAAGGTCAATGCAACCTTGTTTCCATAATGGTCCCTCCTGAGGTATAACCAAAGAAATGTGATCTGCACCCGACCCCCTCCAGCCCCCCATGAAGCCCCCGGAACTGAATCCCTCTCCAAATGGGTCCCAACCCATACCGAGCAAATAGAGCTCATGTTGGGATTTTGAAAAAATCAAATAACCCCTCAAATAGGTTTCGAAGAACACCAATTTCCTGACGTCATCAGTCGCAAAACAACAATGGAATGACAAAGGATTTCAAGCTCAGCACAAAGGGAAACAAAGGGCTCGCACTGCTGAAAATGGGGTGTTGAAATGCTCCCATAACCCCTTCACGGGAACGGTAACTGCCAAAATATGCCGTGATAAAGAGGTGGGGAAGGTTGGGCAATGTTTTGATGATAGTATTGACATCGGTGAGGTTGCAGTTCTCGCTATCGAAATGTCTAAAGAGGAAGAAACTTCGAGGCGACGGACAATAGGAATGAAGCCACATCCGACTGCAACGAATAATATAGTAGATTTAGATCTCAATTAGTCCCCCATTGAAACTCTTACATGCAACTTTCCCACTACATGCAACAGATTCATTAGAAGCAAATGATAGAAGTACCATGAACTTCAACTTCAGTTACAAAAGCCAGATTGTCAAGTCATTTGCGAGTAATTGGCTAGTAGTGATAGATCTCGCACATACACATGAAGCACTTTCTTGAAGTATTTCCTGTGTAGCACATTCTTTGAAATCGGGCCTGTTCGGTCCTTGAGAAAAATATGTGATGTGGCAATTTTACAAATTCACATGGATCTTAGCTAGTGCCTCGAACTTGAGTAATTGATCTTTGCAAAAAGAATCCTTGAAACTTGAATCCTTGATGTTTGCAAACAGAAGAACCTCAAAGATGAAAGCCTGTAACTAAAAATATAGCTCGAAGGCTCAAGGGCTCGAAGTATAAACCGAAGGCTCGAGGCTCGAGGGCTCGAGGCTCGAAGTACAAGGCTCGAAGGCTCGAGGCTCGAAGGCTCGAGGCTCGAGGGCTCGGAGAATAGAAACACTCGGTTTAAAGTGACTATACAAGATCTCTAAAGATGGCCACATCTTCCAGCATAGCAGCGAAACGAAGCATTTGTCAATACCACTCGTCCGTTTGCAGAGAGCTTGCCTGCCGTAATCTATATGAAGTTTATTTGGGTCACTGGTTGGTTCTAGAGCACACCTTTTGCACTGAATCAGTCTTTAGTGCAAAAAGCTTCCTTCCCAACTTAAGATTAGATGGATTGAATATTTAATGACTTGAGTATCAAAAGTGATATCAGTTTAGTCTCATGTTCAAAATTTTCATAACCATTTGATACCAAGAACTGAAGAAATAATCTTTAACAACTATATAGAAGACAGGTGAACCTGGACTTGCCCAAGTCGTCATATAAGACAGAAAGTGACGACTTGTTGCGAACAAAAGATCTACGTGACCTGACTTAACCCGACGTTTGTACTAAGATCTAACCGCAAGGAACTTGAAAACAAGGGGGTCTTTCAAAGTTGGTTTGCCCCCGTCAGTTTTCTTCAGGGAAAAGTAAAAACTTGTCTGCCATTGGTCAAACATTATGATCAAAGGTGCCGTGTCTGCCGTACCAAAAACCGTCCGGCCATCCAACTGTGTTATCCAGCAGTTCGCTGCTCGCGACAAGTCGTCAATTCCTTTCCTCCAGGACGAATTGAGCAAGTCCAAAGTCAACCAGATAAAGCAATTAACTGGCACTTGAAGGCGATTTTCATGGATTTACTAATATTTTCCCTCTTTTCAGGTTTTGCATGAACTAGACGGCAACCATTACGATACCTATGATGATAAAACAGTCACGGCGACTCAACGAATAGAATCATGGTTTTCTCCAAGCAAGACTTATTTGAAGATAGTGCAGCCAAAGTCAGATCTGAAGGTATGGAGCTAACATAAAACAGATGTACTTACAAACAAAAAAGGAACAAACAAAGGGAAATTTGTATCAGTGTGGTATGAAACAAAGGCTAAGACTTATCTTAATCCAGCTGACCTGTTTCATGGATGAGATCTAGTGTCAGTTCGAGTACATTTTGAAAATACATTTGCAAATACTCTTTAGCTCCTTGGTCCATTGAAACCTCAAACTCATAACATCAGTAAAAGAGAAACGTATCTCAAATAACAAATATTCAGCAGCTAGCAAGCAACCAGGATGTCCCCTTTTTCGGTGCAAGCAGAAACATTTTAACATATCAGGAAGAATCGAGAGAATTAAATCTTGCCATTGGAGCACAGGCTAAACTTGCCACAGCAGGGAATCGAACAACGGATGTTCTGCTGTCTGGGCAAGCGTCTTAACCCTGTCAAGCCTAGGGAGGGGAGCCGAGTCAGCCCCCTCGCTGTTTTCCTTCTGTAAATTTTTACAAAGTGCACTTAAAGCGCAGAAACTTTCTGAATTTTTGTTTTTATCCTCCTTACAATCAAAAATTAATTTTTGAAAGACTTAAATTCATTACAGGGGCAAATGCGATCAATTTGCGTGACATGTCTGCGTAAGATTTCAAATAAATCCTAATAAAATCTACAGCTAACATGAACAACTAACAAAATGAGAGGAATATGGACTTCTTTTGATGCTCTATCAACTAACTAGCTATTTTGTAAATTGAACGTATTGTTTTACGGATTTTGGCGTTACGCTTGCGGACATTCTTTGCATTCCTATATGATGACGTCATCACTTTTTGTTAATTTTTCTTCACAGAGCAAATTTCTATTTAAACGAAGAATACACTAAAGTTGGACTGATGTCTTTAATGCTTTTAGTTTTCTCGCAATCGAGGATTGAAAATTTTTGGTACTGAGCCTTATTGACTTTGAAAATGGAACATTTTGACGTCATGGAGAGGTGACGTGACATATCTAAAAATGGATTTCATATTTAGGCTCGCCCTATGATGTTCTAGACACATGCAAAGTTTCAAGGCGCTGGGTTGTCCAGAACAGAAATAGATTTGGGGCTAGTTTTCCTAGAGCATCAAATGCCCTAGGCCTGATATAGGGTACCGGTCTTAATCTCCTTGATTTTTTAAATTGATAAAGATATTTTGCTTCTATTTTAGAATGAAATGAAATGAAATATATTCTGAATTACGACCTTATTTAGCTGAACTTTTTAGGGTTGGAAATGTGGAGGAAATCCAAGTAAAATTCAATCCTAAGAAGATGATAGATAGCAAAATCTTCTACAAGGTAATATCGAGTTTGATTTCGTAACTCAAAGCATGTTAACATATTTGATGAACTGGAATACAAAGGATGTGACCGGTATCCAAAATTTGAGCTGTTAAGCCATCAGTCAAAGGCTTACTTAGATGTGGCCATTTTTTGGCGTAATTTCTGGTTATTTAGACGCAGAAATTTGGCAAAAGCTTGTAAAGCAAGCTGATATGGGAAGCAGAATTCCAATGCGATCCTGTTCCATAATCAACTTGCTATTGAAATTCAAATCCTATACAATTTTCAGCTTCAGAAATAGAATTCAAATCTCAATTGATGATGAAAAACAGGTTAATGATCTTATTTCAATGTACCATGTGATTCAAATAAATTAAGCATGGTTTCCATGAAGCCGTAAGGCGCAGTGAGACTGCCTGCTTGTTGCTTTTTGCCAACTTCCATCGTCCCAGAGTCACAGGTAATTACTTTCTAATGCAAGCGTTTTCTTACGGTGCTGCAGGCAGGTGTTTGAAGTACCGTAAAGCAACCGGGAGACCACCGCAAGGGCCTGGAGAAGTTGAAAAAATTCAACCTCTTTCTAGGCTGTCATGGCAGTATAACGGTACTTAAAATTCGTCCCTAGGGAACCGTAAGAAATCTTTTCCATTAGAAAATGATTGCCTTCGATGGCGGAGCGATGAAAGATGAAAGATGGCAGAGAGTCATCACCACAAGCAACCCTACGGCACCTGCAGCTACATGGAAACCAGGCTTTAACAAGTTTTGCTGACAGTGGAAGAAATTGTACTCGGATTGCACGCGGCTGATATTCAAAACTCAAATGTAAAAGAACACTAATCAAAATATAAGATAAACCTGTAAAGAGAAAACTGTTAAGCCTGCAAGAAAATCAAGTAATCACTTACCAACAACGTTATTGTACCAAATTATTACACCAAATACGCGTTTCATCGCACACTCCTCAGTTTGGTTCATGCGAAGAACATGACACGACCGGGCTGTTTTATACCGAACACTACAAGGGACATTTGAGAATCACGTGAAAGCCACACCTGAGCCACTGATTGGCTTATCTCAAACAAAGGTCATGCAATCAACAAGTGCCAAAACTTTTTGCGGCAACTTCAAGACAGTTGCAGAGCGAAAACAAACTCCTTCTGTCAGCAAAGCGACGGATCTCGAGGTTTAGTAATTGTTGGGGAGAAGAGATACGCCTTTTCCGAGGAAACTAATGTGCTCCCCCCCCCCCATGCAGTGGTTTAAAGCTCATGCGCCCGTCAGTGCGTCAATCGCAAAGACTACTGCGCATGAGCTTTAAACCACTGCACGGGGGGACACATAAGTTTCCTCATACAATGCATATCTCAACTCCCCAGCAAGTAAATACAGCTTCCAAAACCTTGAGATGAAATGCAGATCTTACCCTTCTCAAAATGCGGAAACAATCCTCGCTGTAGCTGTTACCCCACTCAATACTACTCATTAGGTGGGTGCAAATAGCAGAGTCACTTTCTAGTTTAGCTTGCCAAGATTAACCATAAAAGAGGATATGACGGCTATTTTCGGTAATTAGAAGAGGGTAGCTTTCTGAAAACCAGGCGGCCGACGGCAGTCCATACGCAAGTCATGAAGCATAAGATTAGCACCAAGGATTCCCTAAAAGTGACTGTTTACCTTATCTCGGAATTTTCTTTGATCAGACAACCGCAGTTTCCTTGATGAAGTTTGAGCCTTCCGACGCTGTCGTCATCATCATCATCATCATCATCATCATCATCATCATCATCATCATCATCATCATCATCATCATCATCATCATCATCATCATCATCATCATCATCATCATCATCATCATCATCATCATCATCATCATCATCATCATCATCATCACGTTAAAAGTCATAAATCTATAATTTCAAAGGCTAGTTATTCACAAAACAAAACCTTGAATCCCAGCCTGACCTGAAATCAGATCCTCTCAATAAGTAGCTTTCATTGCTGTTGGAAAGAACAGAGATAAATCCAGTGAAAATTTGTAACATTGCCGAAGTAAGGAAAGTTCTTCAATGTTGCAAATGTTGCCAAAATTCTCGGAAGTTGCCCTGCAGACTGCAAGTTGCCATAATTTTTCAAGTAGCTTGTGGACAGGGGTATAATGAAGCCCCCCCCAGCTCCCGGGAGCCGTCACCATCTCGAAAACATGGCAAACACCTAACCCCGCACGCGAAACAAGATCTCAGCCCCAAAATCCAAAGCCCCAAACAACAAAAAAACCCCTTCAACCCCTATCCCGAAAACGTGGATTACCAAGAATAACTTGGTACTTCTGACTGATCTTGCTCCATAAGTAACTTTCAGTTGCTTTTTGAAGGACATTTTTCGATGGAGCGTTTCGGTGTGCCACTGGCAATGTAAATTTCAGCACTGAGACTGAAGACTGTTGAGGATCGAGGATTATTGATGGCACCCCCTAAGCACAAGCAGTCTCTATCAAAATTTGAAATGCCCTATCAAACATTTTTGTTAAGAGGAAGGCATTTATCTTTCTTTGTTCTGACTTCCCCCAAGAAGTTGTTTGCTATACGAAGTTTGTTTCTGGCTAATTTTGAAGGTAACTATTTTTTGTTTGCAGCTTCTTTGCCGTGGCAACATGGAAAACAGTGGGTCCGTTTCAGTTGGTAAGAATAATGGCAAAATTGCACAAGCAACAATTTCTATACTTGTGACGAGACGGATGTCACCTAAATGCAGATTGCTTGCCTTCTTTGTTCGACATGATGGAGAATTTGTTGGCGACAGTACTGAAATACCAATTGAAGAGAAATTTGAAAATGAGGTTTGTGAAATTGCCATTGTCTTATGTGCTGCTCTTACGCATCATTGAATGGAATCTAAGCATACATATGTCTTTGATAAAAATGCCCATACAAAAAAACAATAAATCGAGACCCGTCCTGAACAATATTTGGATGGGTAACTGATTCATATTGACCGGAAATGCTAGTATCTAATTGGCCAGAATATGACTGCAAGTGGCTTGAGCTACCTTTGTGTGCTTTGTATCCCAACATGACCATTGCATTGCACTAGTTTGTCTTAGAATTCCTTGCCTGTCAAAACATGTTATGCCTAACGGGTCTATTGTTGAAGAGAAATTTCGCAATGTTGAACACTAAATTGATCTAAGTTCAGAAAGATTTAAAACTTTTTAGCATGCCAGGTGAAAGTGAATTTATCCGCACCATAATCCCCTGAGAACGAGGCCTTACTTAGCTTTGACTTACCAGGCTAAAGCTGAGCAAGTCAAATGGCTTGCATCACCAATTGTAAAAATGATGGACTTTAGCTTCCTCAAAGAAACAGTGTAACTGTTAACTGGCTCACGGATGCTAGGCAAAGATTCGAAGAAGTTAGTTCTAGGACTTAGAAATAGAATTTCATATTCTTGGCTGGGAATGTTATTGATGAATTATTTTTCACATGACAGGTGACTGTAAGCTTCTCAGAATCACAGATGAAACCTGGAAGTAATGTATCAATAAGTCTTCAAGCCGCTCCAGGGTCAAGATTTGCTTTATCTGCTGTTGATAAGAGTGTGCAGCTTTTGGGAGCGACCAATGACATCAAAGCAAGCAAGGTAAGCAAGTTCAAGCCGGGTGAGTAGGAAAAACTTTTTGGAAATCACCAAAGTTTGATCATTTGACCGATCGGTGAATATTTTTTCATTCAATGAAAACAGTTAAAATAAACAAAGAACAAGATTTATACACTACGTGCCATCCACAGCGGGAAAGGGCATATTGTTAGCGAGTTCCCACCATGGATGACACTTACAATTTTAAATATATGAAATTAGTTTTACACAACACGCATACACTCACTCACAGCACACATCAAACATACACTCACACACACATCAAACATACATGTACACATAGTACACATCAAAACAGTACGCTCGCACACATTTCACATAGATAGATAAATTCACTTACATATCAAGCACGAATTCTTTGTTTCCCGAGGATACTAAGTTTCGTAATCTACACGATCAAAACGCTTGGATGATTTGATGTACTTACTTGTAGCCTCAAGAATCATTCTGTTGATGATATATGAAAATTCAGCACTGCCATACAATAGCAGTGAATGTAAAAAAAATAATCATCAAGGTTAGGAAGGTTACTTTTGCCGTGCAGAAATTGAAAATAGCCTTTGATAACTTCAGTTTACTAAGACCAAAGCTTTGGTGACACACGAAATCGGTGACTTATCCGTCTTTGCAAGGAAAATAATCGAGAAGAACCAAAACTACTTCACCGAAAGTTTGAAGACAGAGCTAAGGTCGTTTGTCAGAGAATTCAGAACTGAAATCGTGGAGAATGATTCGGTCATGAATATTGCAAACTTGACGCGTGAGAGCAATGTTCGCTCATCATTCCCTGTGGTTTATAAACCACATTGTCCCGCTCCAGGTCCAGCTCTCTGTAGCGATTCTAGTATCTGTTGCAACCGCCGCAAAATCTCTTTTTAAAACTAACACTTATCAAGAACTCTCTGTGACCAGCAATAAGCCAAGAAAGACTTAACAATCTTGAGACTAAATCAAGAGTTTTGCCGGTTTATATGCTGGAGGGCAGAAATGAATTGGAAAATAGACATTGTGTACCTGAAACTTAAGTGGTAGCAATACTCCATTGAAAAGTTTTGAAACTGTCTTGTCTATAGGTATGTGTTTCTTAGCAGTTATATAGTGTTTTGTTATGTTTGCTGAAGAATGAAGAAAGCATGACCTTCTTTAACGATTTCACGAAGTAGAGTCTAATAGATGAAACTGACTCGTTGGTATTAAAAATAACGGAAATACAAGCTCCTGAAAAAAGCTTCAACAGTTTGCAGTGTCCTAGTCCCTTTATTAGACATAGGTAACAGGGGCCCCAGTCCCACCAACTCACTAATGGTCCCACGCTCCTCCACTGTGCCACTGATGAAACTGTACCGTGTTGGCCTCGACAGGAAATACAAATATCTCCCGTTTTCACTATGCCGGCACGGTTTTACTTGAATACGGCACGAAATGAATACAACATGCTGAATGGTATCATCGCTCAAGCTGCGTAGTGTAAAGGGTTAGTGTCGGATGTTGGTATCATTTCATTAAGGATTCACATTGAAGAGATAATTTGGAAAAAGCGAATCCTGTTGCATTCACTTTGTGCTAGCATAGCGGGCATGGTGTAAATTGCAATTTGGTTTGAACATAAAGCCAATACAGTCTTATGCCGTATTCGTTTCCTACCGGCAGGGCTCAAAAATTTTTGTTTTTCTTTCCTGGTAGCAAGCTAAGCAATGTCGTTTCTTCTTAACACATTTTCTTCTTCTTTCCCATTATACTGCCCAATTCTGACCCATTGCCTTTCTCTCCCTCCTTCTTTCCCTTCCGTTCATCCCATTTCTTTATTTCTTTCCCCTCTCCTCCCTTTCCTTACATTTCTTTTTCCTTTTTTCCTTTTTCCTTTTTTCTTTTCCTGGCAAATTTGAGCATTTCTGCTGCCTTCCTAGCCTTCGTGCAGACTTTACTTGCGGAGGAGGTAAATCCTGGCTGAATTACCCCTGATTGCGAAAACAAAGGCCAAAAAAAATCCCAGGAACATGTATCTACGTCATTCTAATTTGTCATTTCATTCTTTTGAATCAACGAGACAGCTGCTATCTTGTCTTTGTTTAGAAGAATTCCTTCGCTAATCTGCCTGATGTTGCCAATTCAAATCTTAAGAAATTATTAGCTGAGTTTTACAGTAAGTTTATGGTGTAACAGTTCAGTGTATCGATGCGAAATTGGTAAATTTGGATTGCTGAGAAGAAGGGGCATCGAATGATACCTGGAAATCAACTTTCTACCCAGTAGTTTTTATATTCCCCGAAAACCATTCCATTCCCCGAAAACCATTCCATTCCCCTTTGTTTGAAAAAGCAAAGTTTATGTTTTGATTTGTAGCAAAAGTGTAAGTGTTATTGACTTGCAACTTGGTGAAAAGATATATCTATAGAAGTACTCTGCAATTATATACTTTACTATTTTATATACTGTATAACTTTTCCATTCCCCGAACCCATTCCATTCCCCGTTCCATTCCCCGTTCCATTCCCCTTTTTAGAGATAGCCAAATGGATTTCAAAATATCCACCATTAAATGAAATATTTGCCATTAATGACCTAAAAAGATCCGACCCTTTCCAGGGAATGGGCCATTGTGTATTGCCCGACTTTCCTGAACAATGCAAACCCTTAACTTCGGTGATTGGCTCAGGGAAATCAAATTTCCGGCCAGAGCAATACACCTGCCTCGCGGATGGAAGAAAGAACCGCCAGGAGGAAGGAAGATGTGGTAAAGGAAAGAGAAAAGACAGAAAGGAACTAAAATGGATAAAATAAATGTGTGGGAGGGTGGGTGACGAAATAGTTTTTGAACTTCCTTGTTCCTTTCACTTTGATCTGAATGATATGCGTGAACACGGAAATGCGTGCAAGACACACGCCCTTCGATATCCCACAATTACGAGGGACCCTACGATTGGCTAATAACAAAAATACTTTTGACGTCATTAACTCAGGCTAAACAAGTCTAACCCCCATATATCATTGTCTTGATTTCAAAGGAGCAGTGGCCTTGCCAAAACAGGGATTATTTTGTTGACTCGTCCAGTTTCTGACAGCAAGCAATTTCTCTTATGGCTGTATTAAAGGTGTAAAATCCATTCTTGAGACCTTCAAATATTTTTACCTTAAAGGGGCAGGGTCACGTAATGTAAACAAACTTCCTTCGAAAGGACGATTTTGCAATATTTTTGATAGGCCATATCACAGAGACTTTCTAATGTTTTTCTCAAAATGAAGGTGGTATTTTGAGGATGGACTCTTGAGCTTCGAAGAGGAGCAAACGAAACACTCATACGTTGTACGATTGCAGAGATATTGGTAGATTTTTAGAAGTAACTTTCTTGTGGATTCACCCCATCCACCAGAATCTGTGCAGAACACAATGGCTACGTGTGGACAACAATTATAGATTATAGAGATAACAGGTTTGTTTACGGTTACGTGACCCTGTGCCTTTAAGTACGTGAAACTTTAGTGTAAGAGAGATATTACCAACTTTCCAGGTGCAATTTTGAATAGACAGCAGCTCCTCGATAGAAAAATCTTAACAATCGCAAATGGTTCCACATGAAAGTTAAATTCATTAATCGAGTAACTCGATTGTCGCTGCAATCTGAACTCTCCGCCTATTAGAGATAGGGCATAACAGTAAAGTTTTCGTTTCTTTATTTTGCAGATCACAAACATTAAGGCAGCACAAGATATAACTGGGCGTGGCTTTACAAGAAAATGCACAGGCCATCAATCACGTTTCAGGCGCTTTTCTCCTAATGTTTGGAGAAGACCGATCCCGCGAAGATTCATGATGAGAAAGGCGGTACTTGCAACATTTCCTGAAATCCTTAACAGCCATAGTAAACAAGGGTCCTTTGTGAGCATGCTGCAATAGACCTTTTACCTATTCTACAAAGGAGTCTGGATCGAGCGATATCTTTATACACTTGTATACGAGAGGTTCGATTGACTCGCGTTAGAGCTTCGATCGCTGTTGTGCACATTCGAAAATTCCACAAAACATGATGAATATCGTTCTATCCAGGTTGTTTTCAGAACAACTAAAAGGTCTATTCCAGGCTGTTTGAAGATCAAATTTAGCCTAAGACTGCGTTTACACGATGCCCTTCACATTTTGAAAATTGTGAAAGATGTGGCGGATAGGCCGTTCACACTAAAACGGCACATTCTTTGCCGATAGATTTCGAAAGCTGTAAATTTTGAAGACGGAACCCCCAAATGGCACATTTTGGAAACGGCATCGTGCGAACATTGGAAAATGATGAAAACAGAACATCTTTCGACGCTTTTGGACTGTTGTATTCTTAGGGTGAAGGTAGACTGATTATATGGCCGTAGTCATCGCTATTGAAAGACTGCTGGACGGTTTTGTGTTGTAGTCTCGTTTTGGATAGCGATTCTTGGGACTCATCGTAATCAGCCTACCTAAGGTGAGGGTGTAGGAACATTTTTTTGGCATCAAAGCCTTGCAACAAAGTCTTTGCTGTCAAATGCCTACAGATTCCAAATTGTTCCGGCATCGTGTGAGCGTAGTCTAAATGGAATTGCTAGGATTTGTCGCGTCTGCCTTCAACACTTGACTCAAAATATTCTTTGATTTTAGGATTTTATGCTATAAGAATACAGAAGCAATCAGCAGAACGAGAGTTTGTCATTGGAGAAATATGATGATGATGATGATGATGATGATGATGATGATGATGATGATGATGATGATGATAATGATGATGATGATGATGATGATGATGATGATGATGATGATAATGATGATGATGATGATGATGATGATGATGATGATGATGATGATGATGATGATGATGATGATGATGATGATGATGATGATGATGATGATGATGATGATGATGATGATGATGATGATGATGATGATGATGATGATGATGATGATGATGATGATGATGATGATGATGATGATGATGATGATGATGATTATGATGATGATGATGATTTTATGATTTTATGATTTTATAAAAGGAGCTGAACCAGACCTACTCCTGTCCACATGGTGTTAACATTTTACCTACAGTACAACCCAAGGAGGATATAAAGCCTGTCCCATGATGCAGTTCTGAAAACAAAATAATATCATGATGGCGCGCGGAAGAAATTGGCCAAAAAGGGCTGCCAAGGATATTTACCTTCTCTTCATGTAAATACAGTGTATAAAAATGGTGAGTGTCTTAATCTATTTGTTAACTTTAATACTTTTCAACGAAGCTGAAAAGATGTCAGAAAGATCTTGTTTTCCAACCTTCCTTCGGCGGAAAAGTTTCATGGCGGTGGTGAAATATAAAAAACACTGGTTGGATTGCCGACTTTTTAATAGCTCAGGCAGGGGACTTGTAGCTGAAATTTCATGAGATGAAACCTGAAACCTTGTTTCTTTCAATATACTTAGAAGTCCCACGAAGTCCCCAAGATTTATAAAGTTACAGCGCCTTAAAATTTCTCAAAATTTAGGGCCTAAGTATGGTAGCTACAAACCGTTCAAGTGAGAAACAGCGACAATATCCTGAGGTCAGATGATGTGTATGTTAAGACAGAGTCTTCATCAAAGCAGTGCAAGTAAATCTCTGGGTGCAACTCAAGGTTTGGACGCTTAACTCCTTCGATTGCTTGCGTTTATTTGTCGTTCGACGACGTGGTTGATTTGCTTAGGCCTGTTGTTGTCCAACTCCTCTCCACTGCAACTGATTGTTATCACGCGCGCTTTCGTCGCATATATGAAAGTCCCCAGGTGCATTGTGGGATACGCTTTACATCCTCCTTGAGTACAACCCTTATTTTTGCCAAAGTTAAAAAAACTTATTAATGAAAATGAAGAGCAAAAAACAGATGTGTACCCTCCGGAATATTTGGCTAGAATGGCCCCTTTAACTGTCTTCAAACTGAGACTCTGAAACGCCTTTTATCAGGCAGACTAATTACAGATGACGAAATAGACTTGGGGCAACTCTATGTTAAAAGCAAGGGTGTTAGGACACGGATGTTTTAATTGATTATTTATTTACCTTGTTTTGATCTCTGTGTCTTGTTTTGTTGTCTTGTTTTCTGTTCTGTTTCGTCTTCAACTGAGCTTGTTAGGCCCATCCGCTCTCAAGTTGTTCGAATAGAGCTCCCTTGTATTTCTGTGTCTTAGTGTGCCTTCGCACAAGATAGGTTTAAAAGAGAGGGAGCTTATTGGGGATGGCCTTATTCACAAAATCAAATGACAAGGATGTGTGTGATAGCTTTTAGTTCCTTTACTCCATATTTTGCAGATGCAATACAATTTGCAAGTCAAATACATAAATTTGACACAGCTTTATCCTAAACTACAAGATGCGCTAAAATAAACTATGCACTTTTCACAGACCACAATAAATTGTTTACTGTGACCGATCGATTTTGAAGAGTTGGTCTTTAGCTAAGGTCCCCAATAAGATACTAGTATTCATTTTACATTTTTTAGTCTTACACTTATGGAGCTATAAGTGAGTTTCTTAAATTTTTCGATTTCAAAAATAACGACAACGGTTGAAAACACGTTGATCAAATTTCTTAAGACGAAACATGATTGGACGAAGAGAGAACGTTTTCGTGGTAATTTCGGGATGTAGAAACTGATTAATTGTAATCTACTGCATAAGTGTTAGCTCTATGTTGGATCGAATGTAAAAATACTTTACAAAGAAATGTATTCCTACAAACAGCAGTGAAACGACGTGATGAGGTCAAACAAGCATGAAGTTATGATCAATTTAAAAGCTCCCCAAGGCATTACAAACATGTTCTCTCTTTTCCATTTATATTGAGTCTTAAGAAAATTTGATCAACGTTTTTCGACCGTTTTCAGTATTTTCGAAACAGAAAATTTTAAGAAACTCGCTCATAACTCCATAAATGTAAAATACAACACTAAAAATGTACAAAAAATGAAAGCATCTAATTGAGGATCTTAGTTGAAGATTAACTCATCAATCTTCAAAATCAGTCCTGTACAGTAAATCCCCGCAAATAAGAACCTTATTTTTTGAGAGAGAAGCTGAAATAGGTTCTTATTTCAGAGGCACAAACACTAATTTGAAGGTATAGATGCTCTTGTTGAAGGATGCCTTTTGTAGGCCTTTTCAGAGTCTTACAAAAGTTGTTCAGCCACATTGTTTGTTCTGGAAGGGTTTTATGGACCTAATAACTAGTTGGGGAGGAGAATCACACCAAGAACCAATTGGCACCACTATGAACTTCATAGGAACAATCAAAGATCAACTTTGTTACCCCTGCAATTGGAAGTATGGTGCAACGTACTGAAGCAGGTTCTTAATTACAAGGTGCATAATTTAGGAAAAACAGCCTCTTGGTTTTTATTTTGATAGATTCTTATGTGCGGGGATTTACTATCTACAATTTAACGTGGCCTGTCAAAAATGCATAGTTTATTTTGGTGCACCCGGTATATCGCAATTACCATGCATTAGCTAAATGAATGGAAAATCTTTTGTAGCTTCTGGAATTTGATCCATCATCCGTGACCTAACACCCTTGCTCAAAGGGGAGGAGTTTATTAGAGAGGGGACTTAATGGAGAAGGAGGCTAAATTAGCTTTACGGATAATTTGTCGGGGAGAAAATTATTATCACAGACAGGAACTGAATTTTCGATCAAAATGTTGATCCTGGCTGTAAGTGCAGTAAATGTTTCTTATATTAGAATTCTGATTTGAATTTGCTGGTTTTAATTGTTTCCTGATTTTCTTGCATTCATTTCAAGATGGAAATGCTTCTCCTGAGGATGCATGGACAGAAACCAAAACCGAAGAAGAAGTATTTTAAGCATGTTGACGGTGTCAAAGCCTTTAATGTAAGTAAACAATCACTTCCTGGGAAGCAGGGGGGAGGGGCTTAACCATAGTCTTCGTCGGGCATGTGACGCTGAACAAGGGCCTCTTTTTCCTGAAGTTTGTTAAAATTTTTTGCTGTCCTCTGCATCTCAATGTGACTTGCGAAATTGCACTGAAAATGATGCATTTACATGTTTCTATATCTTGACATGTTTGAATGAGTTCATCCTATGCAGTATTAGTCCATTCTTTGATGTTGTTCAAATACACAATTTCTGTTTGGCTGTTGCTGTTTTGCTTTTCACTTTCCAAGTTAGTGATAACTTCCCTATTCGGTTTCTCCACATAACGTGTCCTAAAGATATCATTTTCCTGTTTCTGGTGGTTTTACGTCAGAAAAGAGCCCATGCCGACCAAACAACAATAAGATTAAAGTTTCAAAATAGCTCATTGTAACACATTTGCTTCGAGTTTATTGCACTTCTCTACGGCTGCGTATAGGAATCAAATGTTTAAGCCGATTTTTTGCTCGCGTCCCGTGGCTAGAAACCTCCAAAGTCCCACCTCCACGGACCAATCAGACGGCGAATAAGCAAAGAAGACAAAAGATGTCCGTGAAAATTTTTGCCGTATTCTTTTCCTACCGGCAGGGCTCAAATTTTTCTTTTCTTTCCTGGTAGCAAGCGAAGTAATGTCGTCTCTTCTTAACACACTTCCTTCTTCTTTCCCATTATACCGCCCAAAAAACGGGGCCTAAGTCTGTCATTCACTTCGTTCCTTACCTTGCAGGAAGCCGGACCGGTGTACTTTTCAGATTTGAATATTGAAGTAAAGCCATGTCAAAAGCCCCCAAAACCACACCCTTACTTCCCGCTTCGCTACTATGATTTTTGGAGCATGCCGAAATATTCGTACTCTGGCGGTGGCGGTAAATATTCCAATTCTCTTTTTATAATTATTTTGCCTGGATTGAAGCTGGCCGAAAATAAGGTTTACCGTTAAAGCTCTATTAAGCCCACGGGGGGCTTACTTAATTTCGGACACTCCCGAAGAGGGGCTCATAAGAGAGAGGTGCTTATTAGAGAGGGAGCCTCGTTTACAAAGTCAAATCACAAGGATATCTATGATAGCATTTTAGTTCTTTTACACAATATTTTGTGGATTCAACACGCACTTTAGCGAGTAAAATACATAAATTCGAGACAGCTTTATTCCAAACCATGTAAAAATTAACATGTACGTTTTTTACGCTGAATGAATGCAAAATCTTCGGTTAGAACTTGATTTAAGTGGGGGGGGGGACTAACAGAGAGGGAGATTGTTTCAAATTTTTGCTGGGAGAAGAGGGGCTCATTGGAGGGGGAAGGCTAAATACCTGGTGAGTCAGAAAAGATGTAGGGTGTTTGTCGGACTGTGGCGTCGGATTGAGCCACTCAATCGTTGTGAACTAAATTTTATTCCGTGCATCCAACAGTCAAATTTAGATCATGAACCTTTCTCCGTTGAAATCAGTCTCTTGATGCATTTGCTTGAAAAGATTTTCCTTGTAAAACCTTGTATGCCAGTCTAACAAACTAATAAAATCTTTGCCCAAGCCCCTTCAGCATATTTAGACTTGCCAGAGTTGAAGGCAGACGTTGTATCATAAGGGGATACTGAAACGTTAAGCCTGGTTCACACTTGGTCGTTCAGGTCGTTACGATCGTGCAGAAAGACCCAAAAGCAAGGACTCAGAATTTAATTCCTTTGTCTTTTGGGTCTTTCTGCACGAGACTCTAATTACTTAGAAGACCTAGCTAGTGTGAACCAGGCTTTAGGAAAAGATGTTGTCTGCAAGAAGTCCCATTGCAATTTATAGAGCGGTGGTCGGTACCGTAAACAACAAAGAACGCAAATCAATGTCTTTCAAACATGTTCTCTCCGCAGGACAATTTATAATAAGACATCCCAGGGTAGAAAATACATCTTCGAGCTATTTCATCCTCCCTTGTCAAAAGTTCTTGATCCTCCGCAAAGCTATATTGATCACACTGCCGAACTACTCGCCACATGATGTACAGCTACCCATAAGCAATGATAGAGGGATCTTTGGGCGACTGCCTTGGGGATATACCGTCCCATATTTGGTCCCTGAGAATGATTTAAAACAGTAATGATAATAATAATAAAAATGATAAAAATGATAATTACTACTTGACCAAGATGCTAAGCAAAAAATTTCTTAAAAAACTGATGTGTTGCCGTATTCCTAGGAATGTATCCGCTAAAGTCCGTTTACTACTAACAACTATTGTCCCAAAAATTTTTTGACTCTGCTCCTCCAGATAAAGTTTCCTCCAATTGAGCACGATATTGAACACCATTTCATCAAATTCTTTATATTTTCTTCACTTTGGGAGAAATTTTTCAATCCTTTTCTCAATCCTTTTGTTACGTTCATTTTGGAAGCAACGTACAGATCTGAGACCATACTGCTTGGTATTTTCTGAGTTGGAAAGGTATCACGTTTATTATCTTGCCGTGTACCATACTGATGAACAGAAGCTAAAGTTTCGAAACAATTATAAAAGAAAACAGGAGAGGTTTTATAAATAGGTTCATGTACAAAAATTGATAACTTGAGATGAAAAAGATCTTGCGACTTTAGGATTTTCAAACCAGAGAAGATGGGAGTAGAAGGGGAAGGGAAAGTTTCAAATGCAATTGCTCTTATAACCCTTTTCTCCAGTAGAAACACTTGATTAATGTCAGTTTCATATGTAAGACCCTATAACAGAATATCATATTGCAGAAAAGGTGAGAATAATGAGCTGTAGAGACAAATTAGAACATTAATGGGTTGGAGGTGTCTAACTTTGAAGAACATGCCACAAGTTCTGGCCCATTTCTTAGAAACTTCTGTCAAATGATATTTCCACAAGAGGTTTTCGCCCAGAAGAACTCCAAGAAATTTGACATAAAAAGTCCTTTTGACTGGAAGGTTACCAATTTTAATATTGACAATGTTAGAGGAGGAACTTTACGGAGACTTAAAAATAATGGAATTAGTCTTATCAAAATTCAGTGATTGTTTGTTAATGTCAAGCCATACTTTCACCTTTTCAATTCTTTGTTAACCACGCGTTGCAGTTGATCAAGATTTTCAGCTTCACAGTAAATATTAATATCATCAACAAATAAGTAGAAGGCTAGTTTAGAAGATGAGTGAGGTAAATAATTTATATAAATTAAAAAAGGAGAGTGCCGAGAACTGAATCTTGTGGGACACCACAAGTAACATTGAGACAATTAGAGTTAGATCCATTTATTGAAACATATTGTTTCCTGTCTGAAAGATATGATTTCTATTATTGCTTCCTAAACTCGAGTAAAATCTTTTTCTTTGGGTGTAGGAGTTTTTCAGGCAGCCCCCCCAAAATCTTATCTCACAGTCTACCCAAGTTTTATCAGGCAGCCTCCCTACCAACATGCAGGTCCATATAATTATGGTGCACTAAGAATTGATTTAAGAACCCATGGATGCTGTTAGCCTGTAGAGGTCCATTTCAGCCTGTGACAGAAAATCACAAGTTATTTTTTGCCAGTTTTATTTTAATTCATGTTTTCAAAGACGTCTCTATGACTAAGAAGCTCAGATGGAGGAAAATGATTCCATTTGTAGCTCTAAGGAAGTCACCGCTAGATCCGACGAGGACTAAGTCAAGCATTTACTTGTTCGTTGACCAGTTACTGCCCAATGCAACCTCTAAATATACTGAGTGAATATTTGTTAGAACTTTAAACTGTTTACGCAAGATAGATAGCTACTCCTTATCTCAACCTTTCAAGTGCTTGTATCATGAATTCAGTTAGGATTACAGTGAAAGTAGTGGAAGGAGCGTACCACCCATGTTTTCAATATTCAAAATAGAATCGAATCTTCATTGGAATTTGTTTTCTCTTCATAAAGAAATCATTGAACATTCTCATTCATTATGGTTTCCAAGGAAAGGAACTCCAATTGCAATCGTTCTTACGCTCAGCCGAACTCAACAGCAGCAACACTCGAATCGGAAGGAAGCAAAAACAAAGCAATATTCGAATAGTCGTCCAATTGTAAAAATCTATTTTCATATAATCTTCGAACTTACATAGTACGTTACTTCCGCTTTCACCGTAATGATCTAGATGAGGTTAATTTACACAGGTCTTCGCTGGATGTATCCGTATCCCAGATTTATTTCAAGATATCTTAGATCTACAAGAAGACATTACTCACCACAAAAACTTAACATGAGACGCAAACTGAAGGAAGTAGCGCAGCTGATGAGGCCGAAGGTGCCATTAACTCACACAAGAATGGCAAAATTGAGGGATTCGGAACATGAAGGAGCTAGTCATCAAGCAATATGGAAGGATCAAGCATCACAACGAAAGGTGATCAAACCAAGTGAATTAAACGTCGTTGCTAGTACTTTGTTTCCAGAGACATGGATCTGGACAGAAGACAAAACTGAGTATGTCATTTGAGTATGTCATAGGCCATTATCTCTAATGCAAATTGCTTTTGTTATGGTTCTACAGAGAGCATCAAGTGCAGTAAAGTACCGTTAAGCAGCACCTTAGCCACGGGAACACAAATGTATCAACCCATCTTTGCGAGATCTATGGAAGAAATCCAAGAGAGAGCCAGGTTTCATGACACATCTGGTCAGCATAAATTTTCAATATTTTGCAACATTTTTTCTTGCTGTTCGGTTAGTTTCCTCGGAATCTTACGGCTTTTAACATCCCTTTGACGTAACGTATACATGACCTTGAAAGTGTCCGGGAAAAACCAATTTGCCAATTTTGGGTGCAGTGTTGTGACTTCTGTCCTAAGTGTTTCTTGGTATTTGTCTTTGGTATTTGTACTCAGGATAACCTTATCCTTAGAAATTTTTCGGATTCTATTAACTTTACTGACAATTGTTTGAACGTTGTCCATGGATTTACTGCAAAATGCCAAGGATTTAAAAAAAGTTTCACATAGTGCGCTACTACTGTTTCTCTATAGATTTGAAGGGTGATTTAAAGGAAGGAGGTAAACCCAATGCACTCAAGAAATCAACCTTTTTGAGATAGAACTGGCTCCAATTTCCCCAAAAAGAGACATGTTTTAAAACGAACCTAGAACCACTGACATCAAAAGAAATTACCAGTCCTAGATCATATCAATTAGAGCAATCCCTTTTCATGAAACCTAGGCTAGGGTGAAACCAATCCAGGTTTGAAATAGGCAAGATTTAAAGTATCATATTTTGGTGCGCATCACATGACTTTATAACCGTTTTGAAGAGCCATAGGTCACATTGACTTCTAGAAAATATTTCAAAGGTGCTCTTTAGAATCTTAGTAAAAGCACGATATTCCTTAAGGTAACTCTTTACTCCGGCCTGTAGGCTGAAATTTTCAAACCGGAGTGAGAAGTGGAGCCAGCTCACTCAGGAACGAGTTTATTCCATCCATCCCTAGCAAAGAATTCAAAGACTCTGGTCAGACTTAAAGGTTCCAGTCATCGGTTTACTTTTATATACTTTTACACCAAGGTTGAAATCTGATATTGTTTACATATACCTAATGATAGTTTAAGACTGCGTTCACACGATGCCGGCACATTTTGAAAACGATGAAAAATGTGACGGTAGCAAAATTTGAGCTAGCGTTCACACGATGCCGGAACAATTTGAAAACGGTCAGAAATTTGCCGGTAAAAAGCTCGTTGCAAGACTTTGATGCCAATTAAGTAAACCTAAATCCTAAGAATCGTTCAGTCTCGTTCCAAAAGCGTCTGAAAATGTTCTATTTTCATCATTTTACAGTGTTTACACGATGCCGTTTTCAAAATGTGCCGATTAGAGTTTCGTTTTCAAAATCTGCCGTTTTCAAAATCTGCCGGCAAAAAATGTGTCGTTTTCGTGTGAACAGGAGACCTATCCGTCGAATTTTTCACCGTTTTCAAAATGTGCCGGCATCGTGTGAACGCAGTCTAAATCTGATGCACATGGTCGGTTACTGTCTCCCAATTTTTGTAAATCATAAACTGTTATTCAGCTCAAGAAACCTTTCTTCATACAAAGGATGACCCTCTGATACAAAATATTGTCAGTATTGAATATATGTATTTTCTGGTATAAAGCAACATAATTTGAATGTTGTGCTGAACGAGTTAGGAATGTCCATTTGAATCTGCTCCACGTTAACCTGAAAATGATTTACGGTTAAAACTTTAATGTCTTGTCTTCGTGAAACCTGAGAGAGATTGAGAAGATGTTATTGAATGCATAGATCAGCAAAGTTTCAACCTATCAATCATCTGCACGGAATTTATCTTGCAGCGAAACTCAAAGAACTGCCATAAATTTTAATGCTGTCATTGCGCCTGATCATGCCGAATGAAATTAAGTATCAAGTCTCAAAGAAGTTGTTGCTCTTATGAGGCAACAAGCTATCGAGTTGCTGACTGAGGATACTGAATTGTAGCCATGTGGTATCTAAATTCAAAATCATCATTTCATGTTTAAAGATAATTCAAAGACAAAGATAATTCAGTTTCGCTGCTTTGACTGCTTATAAGAGAAAATGTTTTACATCTAAGAAGACAGTAACCAATGAATATAAAATTAAAACATTGCTTAAATTACTGCATCAAGTCGCAAATAGATATTTTATTCCTTTTATCTTTCCTCTTTCAAGTTGATATATTTCTCATCAGTAGATTTAACTAGTCTGCTATGTCATTTTTTAGAGTTCTTTCCTTTCCTTTGCTGCAAATGGTGATGCTTCCCTAAGTGGCAGCGATAGGATTTGAACCGTGACCTTCTGAACGAGCGCAAAGTCTTAAGATCTCTGATAGATCACATTCAGCTGTTAGTTTCATTTATTAGTACCGCCAACAACAATACTTTCTAGTAAAAAAGACGTCCTTTGTCATCTTTAAAATGACGTAGCTGTTTCCAGGTAGCTGAGAATTTGCTCGGCCTCCCCTGAAACCTTGATTGCTTCAATGCATGTAAGGCCTTAGAACAATTGGTTCTTACCTTGATGATGATGCACCTTGTGCATATTTGTGCATGGTGATATGTTGAAGAACCCCTCCTCAACACAAAGTTGATTTCAGAGGGTAATCGTCCTACCATCTATCAGACTTGCTAAATGAATCAGTTTGAAGCGTGTTGTGGCTCAATGCAGTAATCCTCTGACTTTGAAGCCACAACATTTAGGTGGACAGTGTTCGATTCTAGGTAGGGCCGCACCACTCAAGTGTTATTACAATTGGTCGTGGACTCGACCAGGTCTCTTTTACTTCTGCGATCTCAGCGCTTGGCGCTGAAAACTGTAGCTTCACCTTAATCTTCATTCCATCATACATTGCAGTGTTCACAAGAAGTCGTTTTCAAATTTTACCAGCCAATTGTGCTATTTTGTGTGAACAGGAGGCCTATCTGTAACAAACTTTTGCAGTTTTAGAAGCATGGTGTAAAGACAGCCTATTTTTCATTCAAGATATGGCGTATCTGATTAAAGCATGACTAAGAAAGCTTTAATGAAATTGTTCATTGAATAAATTGGCAGAAATCTTTGGTCGGATGGAGTCAAAATTCTTTTCAATCCTTTTTGGTAGCCAGTACGATCGAAGAGTGCCACTGGAACTTCACGTAAGCCCAACAAGCTCGCCCATCCTTGCAACTCTTCTTGAAAAGGCGCAACATTCACAACGGCATGAGTGATAGTCCTTCTCTATGCAGCAGACAGCATGCTTGGATGCGGCATGCACATTTGGCCTAAATTAGATTTCAGAGCTAGAAATCCTGACAATCCACTCAAACAAATTGGAAACAAACAAAAAAACAAATAACAGCCTAAGACGCAGTCTTTCTTTTCGATGAAATTGAAAGAAAGGTAAACTTTAAAGACTGCACATTTGTAAGCGGTAATTCGTTCTTGATGAGTATCCACTGTGAGTTGAACCAATTAAAACATGGTTAGAGAATTTCTGAGAACTGCAACTCAATCAGCATCAGAAAGAACTGCAACTCAATCAGCTTGCCAAGCGTCTTTGTGTCACTTTTGTTTGAAGTTGATCCAGAACAGACCACGTTCACTGATTCCAGTTTGCTGAGTCAGCCGTACAAGAAATCTCTTCATGATGCTCAGCCTTTCTATTTTCCGGTTCTTTCAATTCTACAGAAGGAGGATTGCACGCAGGCTATAATATCAAATTTCTCATCAAAAGAGCGCCATTTTGTCTGCATGCTTCCGAAATCTTTGTTGACAGCTTTGGAGCGTCATATGCAATTCTGTATCTTCTGATAAGCCCATTTTTACACAGGTAGTGGTTGTGGCAGATTGGCGCTGTGCTCAGTACCAGGCCGTGGAAGATTCACTTCACGCACCTCATATAAACACAAAATAGCAGGCAAGTTGCGTGGAGAAGCGCGGCGGTACCTGATGCAGAGGATTTCGTCTTTGGGTAAAGTGGAACGGGATAAAAAGAAAACTTCTGAAAACAGTTATCAAACAAAAAGGAATAATGAAGCATCGCGAAGGAAGATGAAGAAATCAAGCCTAATGAAGGTCGCTGTTCGCACTTCATTTCCAGAGACATGGATTTGGATAGAAGATAAAACCAAGTACGTCATCTCATAAGTCATTGTTGCTGATGGTTCTCCTGCACAGGATTCGATAGAAATCGTTCTGCAGTTAATTCTATTCTGCCATGGGTGATAGGACACACAGTATGTATCAGTCTGAAATTCTTACTGGTAGCATTCAACCTTAGCCAAGTAAGATAAGTCAAAAACGCAAAAAACAAAAGTTGAAGGTGGCTCGCTACTACCGGGCGACCAAACCATCTCCTCGAGCTAGATCATAACTAGATTCCTGAATCAAAAACTCTTGTCAAATGCTTATATCACTGTCCAGCTGAGGCTTAGCTATCGTTTGGGTTCTGCATGTTTATTTCAAGCAATGGCTACCATTCGAAAGACCAGGTTGAACAAAAAATTGGAATCCTGGATTCGTCAGTTTAAGTGACAAAATCGTCATCACTTTTCTAGTCAACATTTTGTGACGACTCAACTTAGCGAGGGATATGAAATCGTCTGGGGAAATTTTTGGTTTGCAGAATGATTGACCTCTGTTCCTCATTCAAATTTCATGCTCCCAAGTAAATTTGGAATCCTTTGGAATCAGCTCTTTTCACATCATCCAAAGCATTGACTGGGAAACGAGAGAATAGTTCGAAAAATGTATGAAGTTTCATATTTTTGTAACTTTTTGTCCGGACAATAGGCATACGTTAAGTAACATCTCAAAAGATTGATGAGCCTTTCAGATACACACTGATGCCTTGTTTGTGTTCATAAAGTTTCTTTACAGGAAACTATGTGCGATCTAGCTCGTGAAGTTTTTCATTTTGGCTCACGCGGTAGTATACATTTCACATTGATGCACAACTTGTGTCCTATTGCCCATGATACTCCTGCGATAAGACCACAGGGAGCACAAACTATGTCTATTCCATGGCCACTGAATAAAAGAAGAAACAGGACATAAAACTATGTGAAACTGCTACCAAAAGGGAAGAAAATTTGCAAAAATGGGCGTTACGGCTGTGTGACTTGTGACTTAGATTCAGCTTTTCTAATCAAAAGTGTCAGTTTCATCGCTAGGAAACAGAGTTAACAGAAGTATGTCTTTATTAAGACTATCGGGAAAATCTTTGTCACCATGCAATGGAATCTGCATTAAACACTCGTTTGAAAGATTGGTAGTGCAAGCGATCGCAATAAAGCAGAAGCTCCAGTGAGAAGGTCTCTACTGGGTACTCGAAAAGAAGTGCAGAGGAAAAGCAGTTCACTGCATCCTCAATTCCATCGTTGAAAGGGCACATTGGGTTACCGTTTCTTTAATGCTCAATATTTTCGATTAATTTCGCTCCCCTGAACTGATATGTCTACCTCCTATGTATTGACGCACAAAACATATTGACAATTACCTTGCATTCTGTTATTTGGAAAGGATACAGTGGAGATTAATTGCCTTGTGTGACTTCCACCCTGATATCACTTAAGAACTGATTCTGCACGGCGTAGTATCTTACTAAATCCTGATAACTGTTTAGACTCGCGATTAGAGTCCGTCCACTGTTGCTTATCAAATTGAAATTATGTTGTTGTTATTGCTCCTGTGAGGTTGTCCAATCTCTTCTGGAAGTGGCAAAACATTTCCTGGGTGGGGGGACCAAATTTTTGGCCCCGACCAATCAGGAAGCAAGATTTTCAATAACCTGATCGGATTGGTTCATTCTATTTCAATTTAACTTCCAGCATTATGAATCATAAAAAAAGTTCTTCTATAAGGAAGTCTTCCTCAACACAAAGGATAATGCGATATACTTTCTGGTGCTCACAAAACAAATTGATGAAAACGTCTCTCCTGAAGAAGATACAGGAGTCTCGAATTGCACACACACAGCATTCTTTGCGATCTGCTCTCGTTGAAGATGCCAAAGGTAAATCTGAAACCAATCGACAGTCATAAATTTTGATGTCCTATCCTCGTGAAATTGCAGAGGCCTAGAAGATAGTGTACAGTGCTCGCAGCATGAATTAGCAAGGCTTCATTCTATAGGTCATGTGCATGCAACTCGTCATGCAGTATATTCAAAAATATGGCACCTGCAATTCATGAATTTAATGACACAAATTCAATATCTGCAAAAGGCAGTTTCATCGGTTGCAAACGTGTGTAGCCCTTAAGATCTATCAAATCATCAAACTGTTCATTGCCAAGATAAATCGTAGCCGTCACTATTTAGATTCAAAATCGGCGTTTTACTGGTATTGAAATTAACTTGACAGGTTTGCGTTGTCGATAAATGTTTCACATCAAATGCAAACAATAACCAAAGTTTTTCCTACAAAATCCCAAACATTGCTGTACTGACAGTACTTGCAATACATTTGAATAACTCTTCCCTTGTGAAATTTTCTTGCTCTCTGGCCATATGATTTGAGCTCGTTACTGCATTCCGCACGAGATCAAAAGTGGTAAAGACTATTTTAGCTTCCAGTTCTTAGCACCACTTACCTGTACCAACAACGACAGGTTTAATTACGACAAGGATGCTTTTTCGTGAATTTTGTAATGCGTAAAAGGTCATGTATGCGTATCGAGAAATATCATCATCATCATCATCATCATCATCATCATCATCATCATCATCATCATCATCATCATCATCATCATCATCATCATCATCATCATCATCATCATCATCATCATCATTATTATCATCATATCGTACTTTCTTGCTATTCAGCTTTCTCGTTGTTGTGGCATCATGGTGATACGTGGTAAGGCATCACCAGTTGAGCATCATGACAAGGGTCGCGGACAAGATCATTAGTTAGCTACTTCTGCGATCCCAGCGCTTGGCATTAAAAACAGCAACTTCGCCTTTAACGCACCTTCGCCCTCACCTTCACCTTGTCCTTGTTTCCTCGCTGGTGTTAATAAATGTTCATTTCAATCGCCTCCTGTGAGGTCTTATTTTCAGTCAATCATTTATAGTCTAGCCTCTGAAAACTCTCTTCTACAGCTATATTTTGCATGAAGCTGTCTCGCAGTCTTTTCTGCATTATCTTGCGACCTAGAGGAGGTCTATTTCAAATCGTCTTTGTTGAAATGAACGCAGCTGCCAGTAAAGTGGCGAAGTGCTGATAGATTCTGCAACCACTTGGCATGATACTGATATGGTATTGAGCAGGACTTGAGCCATCTACTCAAGTAACATTTATTGCTTCAAAGTCAGAGGATTCCATTCATCCGTGATAACACTCCGAACCCATGCAAAAATTGTGTTATTCAGGACTATCAAAACAAGATCATCCTTCTTTCTCGACTGTAATTTCTCGTATAATGCAGATGTATAATCTCTGATTCGTAGATATACATTTAGGTAAACTACCGTAGTGAAAAATTTAAGACCACATGTTTTTCAACAACGTTTCTTAGCTTACGTGATGGAACCCTACCAGTCACCCTGTTTACTCTCTTGCATATCGTATAGATCAACCCTCCATGTAGATTCCGAATTTGGATGCTGTGTTTCGAATTTCTGCACCGTTTCACTGTGACGTCGCAATGAGATCTGTAGAAGTTCTAGGAAATTTTATAGTAGTTCTGCCGACAAGGAGTGCGATCCCAAAAATCGCGTTACTTAGCTCAATTTTACATCAACCTATGCAAAAATTCATTTTCTTCGATTTCCAAAGGTGGTTTTATATTTGTGTCCATAGCTGTTGACTGGTGCATAGAATGATGTAAAAGTCAGTTGAGTAACACAATTTTCAGGTCACACCCCTTGTCGGCAGGACCACTAGAAATTCACGATGCAATTCTATGAATTTCATTGTGACGCCATAGCAAAATGGCACAGAAATTTAAAAAACTACAGCATCAAAATTCTGATTCTACGATGGATAATTTACTTAAATGAACTCTAAGAAAGTAAAGTTGGCATAGTGATAGGATTTAATCTCGTTACGCCAAGAAAATCATCGTTTTGATATCATTGGGAGAGAGCTTCAGCCCTCCTGTCCCTCCCTGCTTCCTAACGCGCCTGTATCAGCTTAGTTTATACTTCTAGCTGTAATCATTCTGCATAAAGTAGAAGAAAATGAATTGGCAGTGATAGTGATAATGATAACTATTGTCATAATTATTATGATTATGACGATCAAATTTCAAAGAAAAATCAAACGAACAAATTCACAATTAAGCAGTTGAAACATCGTTATAAACTGTCTTCAACAATTATAATCTTTTGAAATTTTTAAATATACAAGCAATTTAATTTCCTAAGAGATTATTACTCATTTTGCTGCACAAATGATGTAAAACACATAAAACATGGAGATGATAAAGTTAATGGGCTGGAATAGTTAAGTAACAAGAATTTAAAACATTAGCTAGTAAAGAAGACGTCACACGCTGGCTTCGCTTGTAACTCCATGCAGAATCATGCCAGCATTCAAATTGTTCATGGCTGAGGCGCCACGTTCCCTCAGTGTATGTGTAAAAACGAAAAAAAAGTAAGAACACCTCGAAAAACTCATCACTTCTATGTACTTGCGTTACGTAGATTACCAGTTCAGTTGAAGTAATGGTTTTGGCCAAAGCACCATAAGTAAAATAAATTTCCAGACGGGCGTGGGGAGACGGCATTATGTGACGTAATGCCAACAGAATTTAACTGACTGCAAGAATGAGCGGTCGCGAGACGGAAGGGGGGGGGGAGCTAATGCATCTTGTAATGTCAAAAGAAACAGAAATACCTATTATTTACTTTCATTACAATCCATGTTTGTGCAGTTTTTTTTCACGTCGCAAAACGATGCACTTACTAACTAGTGTTATTGCTAGTCTTGGATTTCTTCCATTCACCTCAGGTATGAGTGATCTAAGATTTCTCTGACTGTCCTTCCTTGTCTGATTATTGGCCAGAGCCCATTTAAGGACGCCCGCCCTTGCAGCTATCAGCTTTCATTCCTGGTGCACACCGGTTGGGTCAAAAATGTTTACGGGTTTGTCAGGTTTTGGAATAGTGTGTGTGACCGATGTTTAAATCTAAAGTGTTAATATATCAGGCGAAAGCTAACTTAGATGAGGAATTTTTTTGGTAAAATCACTCATCATCAAGACTTGAAATTGGATAAATTCCTGTAAGAGGTTTGTATGGGAATCAAGAATTCCATGGTCCATTCTGTTCGATTCTGTTCCACGATTTAGTTAGCATGCAAATTGAATTCATTGCAACTGTCATTTTCAGAAGTAGAATTTCATTTTCAACAGCCAGTAAATCATGGACTTGAACGAATGTTGAATTCACATTCCCATACAAGCTCCTTTTGCTAACAAAATGCTTTCATGTATAGCCTATTAGTCCAGGAAATAAGTGAAAAAATCGTGCACTTTTGGATACCAGCATGAGACTTGGCACAGACATAGAACTTTGTCTACTGATCAAATTTTGATATAGAAGCAACTTCAAAAATGGCCCGTTGTCATGGTAACCAACTGACAATGCATTCTTTAAAATTCCCTTCGTTACGTCAATCTTAAAGTTCTAATTTTGAAAGTTAGATTGTTTTTGAAACATTTTATGCTTGCAGTTGATTAAGTAACGGGAAAAAGTATTTTCAACCGTTTTAGAAAGCGTAGTTGCCATAGAAACCACAACATTCGTGACGAAATGGACCGTTTTGCTTAGATCTTCATACACTCGATTACATTATATCGGAAAAAGTCTAATAACACAACTTTGATGCAACTTCAACATTTTCAGATATTTTCCAACATGGTAGGGTTGCCATGGCAACAAAATCTTTTCATCAGACTGCCTACAATGGAAACTAAGAACGACTGAACAAGGCACTATGTCATAGAATCCGTATTTTGTCTTCAAATTTGATAGCTACGTGAACTTTTGTTAAAAGTTTCTAAAGATTGGTAACGTCATTGTTTTGTGCATCTTGTAAAGATTTCGATTTCCACTTGAGAAAAAAAGCGCCAAAACGCACATAACGATAGGCCTTGTCCACTCTTTGAAAATGGACAAAACGTCGAAGGCTGCTCCTGCTGAAGAAGCTTCAACTTTTTAAAGCTATTACCCTTGGAAGACCGAAAGACAAATAAAAAGTACAGGAAGTGGTTTTCGTTCGTCAGCTATATCAAGCAAGATAAGAAAAGGAATAATTTACTCTGCTGGTCAGTGAGACAATGACATGAGACTCTTTGACAAAGAATTTTTTTAAATTTTCAGAACTGTTTCTCGTCAATCGCCGCGGCTTTTCCCTGCCGTGGAATGCTGTAGTCATGTGTTAGAGCTTTCGAGCGATTTGATTAGTTGGCGCCATAGGACGCGGTGGAAAAGTTAAAGTAAATCCGACTTTCAAATACGCGCGTAGCGGAGCGATTAGAAGTGATCATTGTTAGAAATAAACAATGCAAATACAGCAGCCGCTCCGCTGCGGGCGGAAAAATCCGCCTAGTGGAACACCGGCTTAAAGATGTATACAGCAAGCAAGTAGGCTTTTTGTACTTGCAACTTGTCTTCCATCATGCCTAGCTTTAACAGTGCAAGACTTCTGGACGAGTTTTGATGAATCCCGCATCTGCATCCAATATTGCTCATATCGACCTTGTCCACTTGCTATTCCCAGCATGTAGGGTCCGGTAGCTGGATGCTTGTTTGCATTTGTTGCCACGCAAAGCCGGCGTGGAATGCCCTCGCTTTGCATATTGTTGCAAAGAATCCTCCGTAGGATAGGCTTTCAACTTCTCCGTCTTTCATTGTGAGCAACTAATTTAGTTATTCGTTAACCTCAGGGAAAGAGCGCAAAGGTAAAATGTGATTCAATTTGACTGATGTTGTCTGACATGTTAGATATCTAACTCATAGTTGACTATGTCTGATAACTGACAATGATGCATGAAATTTCTGTTGTATCTACTGCCTAGCAACTCTTCATAGCGCTTTATACAGGGCAAACGTAGATAAATATTGAGGCCCCCTAAAGGATCTCGGGCTCCGAATCTCTAGGAGATATTTAAATGGGCTTCGGGCTCCCAAAGGCAAAAGTGCCGTGTTCCAAGGCTCCAGTGCAAGGATCCAGAGGCTCCATTTCTTAAGGTTCGAGAAAACCACCATGGGAATTGTTTGGGCTCTAGGGATCCAAGCCTTCAAAATGATGAGCTCCAAGGCTTCAGCGGCTCCCCCTTTGGAGGCCTCAATATTCAAGGTGTGCCTTACCACTGGATTGCTCTTGCACATGCAAGGTCTGGATCCGATATCATCCAAGGTCGAAGTTCATTGCTGTTTTCGGTTGAACTAAGCCTTCCCCAGTAGGTCTACTTAATCACTGAGTACTTGGGGATATGTGCCTGCAAATAGGTTCAGTTTTCGGCTGAAAATGTCGGAACAGGATTATGCCTTATGTGTCATTGTTCGGCACATGTCTTGCCGAACACTTCGGCAGTGCTCAGCAGCACACCCACAATGCAGAGAAGGTATTAGAGTCGGATTTCTGTAAGATTCTGTGGGACTTCTCCATTCAAACGGATAAGAAACTGAATCACAGCAAACCAGATATAACTGTAATAGATAAAGTAAATAAAACATGTCTCATCATTGATCCTTCATGCCCCTTTGACTATAGTAAAGTAGTGAAAGAAGAAGAGCAATTATCGAACTATGACGAACTCAAATACGAACTTACAAGAATTTGGAGCATGAAGAAGGTAACTATCGTACCCATAGTAATGGGAGCTCTCGGTACAGTGACAGAAAGGATAGATTCTTGGATAGAACAGATTGGCATAGACTGTCTAGTTGCACTGCTGCAGAAAGGATGCCTCCTTGGATCAGCTAGGATCATAAGAAAAGTAATGAATAGCTAAGGATAAGAAGAAGAAGACTATTTATGATAGACATGGCTGCAGGCAGTGGCCCGCTATAATATCCACCAGGAACATGAATGTACCTGAGAACAAACCCATAATAATACACCAGCTTTCGAATGCTTGAAAAGAGGCACAGAGAATAGGTGAAAACGAAAGTACTCGAAGATTACTGATAAAAATTGAAGATTTTTGGTCAGAGGTGAAGTTTCGGGTTTTGGCTCTTTTACTTGCGGGTCTTCGGATTTTCCTAATTTGGGTCCAGGTTTGCGGGTCCTACTACCACCCAAAGCCCCCCTTGTTGTTGTCAAGAAATGCAGTATGGCTGAGTATCAAGAAAAGGCATGGATCCATTCTGATCTGCAATTGCAAGGAAGGATGCCAGGCAATATGCAAGTGCAAAAAGGCCAATTCGCAGTGTACACCTGTTTGCTCCTGTGATCTCAAATCTCTCAATGAAAATGCGTTTACAAGATAGGCCAAGCAGTGGCATTATCAATCTCAAGAAACTTTTGACAAAACTTCACGTAGCTGTCAAACTAGAGGACAAAATACGGACCCTAGAAAATTATGCCTTTCTTTCAGTCGTTCTTAGTTTCCATTGTAGGCAGTCTGATGAAAAGATTTTGTTGCCATGGCAACCCGACCATGTTGGGAAATATCTGAAAATGTTGAAGTTGCATCAAAGTTGTGTTATTAGACTTTTTGCGAAATAATGTAATCGAGTGTATGAAAGTCTAAGCAAAACGGTCCATTTCGTCACGAATGTTGTGGTTTCTATGGCAACTACGTTTTCCAAAACGGTTGAAAATACTTTTTCCCATTACTTAATCAACTGCAAGCATAAATTGTTTCAAAAACAATCTAACTTTCAAAATTAGAACTTTAAGATTGACGTAACGAAGGGACTTTTAAAGAATGCATTGTCAGTTGGTTACCATGACAACGGGCCATTTTTGAAGTTGCTTCTATATCAAAATTTAATCAGAAGACAAGGTTCTATGTCTGTGCCAAGTCTCATGCTGGTATCCAAAAGTGCACAATTATGGCAAAAACCGGCACTTATTTCCTGGACTATATGACTTACAGATTAAAATTTTAGTTTTGAATAATTACCAAACGGGTAAGCTTTTCTTAGACCCAACCGATATATCTACACTCTCGTTCGTATTAATTGAATCGAAGGCACTCTGGTTATGTTTTTTGGAAATGCAATACCACGCACAGCGGCTCTGTCTATTTTATCATGGATACTTACTTGCGGTCCGTTTTTCATCTAGATTTCGAATTTTTAAGTCATTTCTTGATTTTTTTTTCAATGCCTTATGACATTAACCCTTATTTCCATGGAGCCGCACTTTCAGCTCCAGCGGAAAATGCTCGGGAGCATATTGTTTGAAGTGAGAAGAAAGTTAAAGCTGAGTGACATTTCATTGTGTAAAATTCTGTTCGCTCGCAAAATGCCACTAAAGGCTTTACACAGGAGTTTGCAAAAGGAAGCCTTCGAAATAACAGTGATCTAAAAAATGAATTATGCAGGCAAAATGGTATGACACAGTGATTCAAATAAATCGATGAAAAATTTCTTCCTCTACAACATATCCAAAGTCCACTTGAAACAGCGCAGCGTACCATCTTCATCTGGGATAATTCACCTGTTGTTGGTGTTCTATCTTTTCCAAAGGTTCTCATAAACTGACGAACAATTAAAAAGAATATCATCAAAAATATCCAGTATCTTCATGAAATATGGACCCCAAGCAACCACAAATGACAAAATATGTCAAACAGTTGTAACAAGTATTTTCCAGCCAAAAACGTTGCCAGGTTACCTGTGATTCGATTAACACGAAGAAGGGTGTGAGTTGTGATGATTCCCAGGTACCTGAATGTGTCATTGACTTTAAGAAAAATTTCTAGATTTTGGGAATATACACCTATGTTGTCTACGAAGCTTAAAGGGGCACGGTCACGTAACCGTCAACAAACCCGTTACCTTTATTATATATATTGTTGTCCACAGTTCTCCATTGTGTTCTGCAAAGATTCTGGTGAATGATTTGAATCCACAACAAAGTTACTTCTAAAGATCTAAAATATCTCTGCAATCGTTCAGCATATGAGTGTTTCGTTTGTTTTCCTGCGAAATTCAATAGCCCATCTTCAAAATAACACTGACAGCGTGAGAAAAGTAGTGAAAAATCCCTGCGTTAAAACTAATCAAAAATACTGCAAAATCGTCGTTTCAAGACCGGTTTGTTGACTTTACGTGGCCCAGCCCCTTCCAGTTGGTCATTCACCCTGATGTATCAAAGTTGTAGCTTTGCGAATGTGGTCTTTGTACAATAAACCTACCGGGTGAGCAAGAAAACAGTTTCACCTTTTTTTTGGAAATTGACAGCATAGAATACTGGATGGATTGAAATGAATGGAAGGAATCAATATTTGCTTGACTGCCAAGAGATCGAGGTATTTTGTGATTTTTTCGCCTTCTCACAAACGCTTGAAACAGAGGTAAATTAAACATTAAAGAAATTTCATGGTTGTAAGAAGACTGAATAGGCCTAGAATACTTGACCAAATCATAAAGGATTCCTTGCACAGAACAATAAAGAAAATGCAGTTTCTCACAAGTGAGAGATAGCCACTTGCACATTTACTGCCATGGGATAGAAGATCGTTAACATTTATTTGACAGCATATGTCTTATTACTCTCTAGAGAGGTGAAAGACCCGTCCGTATTTCTCTGTGTGAGGAGAGTTTTTCAAGTATTTCAGCCCTCTTTCAGTCATCTTACAACCATGAAATTTTTGTAAAGTTGAATTTACTCAGGTTTCCAATGCTCGTATGAAGGTGAGAAAAATCCCAAAAATACTGCGATCTTTCGGCTTTTAGCAAGAATTTCAATCATTCAAGTCCTTTATGTAATCTTGGTGCAATGAACTTTCAAAAGAGGGAACTCTTTTCTAGCTCACCCTTCACAGAATCTTCTTAGCTAAAGAAGTTATTGCTGATTCTCTCTTTCTCGACAACATTTATCGCATTTGTGAAAATAGTCTGTCTGCTATTCTCTAAAGAATGTATCACTTTCATTTTACAAGCACGAAAACTGGAAAGAAGACAATTGAAGCAAAAGTACCAGATACTTTGACAACTTGGTATGCAAATGCCTTTGCAATGTCATCTACTCATGGAATTGGAATTGCATCTCCCACACCATTCCTTGTGTTTCAACCATTCTTTGTATCGTTGACATTGCCTTACTCGATGATCAAAGGAGAGACTGTTAAAGTTCCAGCCACCGTTTTCAATTATTTGGATAGGTGTCTAACGGTGAGAGATTATAATTTCTTTTTTACCATCTGAGACGGGGGTACTACTGAGACTGTTGAAGCTCCAGCAACTGTTTTCAATTCTTTAGACAGCTGTCTAACGGTATACCTAGTATTCTGCATTCATCAGCATTCGTGTTTTTATACGTTGCTATAACAAAGGGACTAGGTGGCTGTTAATAGATTTTTCTACAATGAGATCAAAGGATGTGATCAGATGCATCATTGCTCCTTTGGCTAGGCCTTTGCCATGGCCCGTTGCTAGCCACGATTTCAGTGAGATATTTTTAGACGTTCCCAGTGCACGCTTTTATCCAAGCATAAGCTATTTAACTATGGAAAGTGAGATTCCACAGTTACCTACCAGTTACCGCAGTTACCTAAAAATTTCACAACGTTTAAGCTGAGAAAGCAACTTGCAGAATGCTTAATATTATCAAAGATTGACTTTAACGATCATGTCTATTCACCCTTGACTATTGCACAAGTCAACAAATTGCAACGATTACAGAAGGCATCTGCGAGTTTTGTTTTCGGCAAATATGTCTCCACCAAAGATATCCTAAAACTGAGCTGGCTTCCTGTAGAAGAGAGACGGGCGTTCAACTGCATGAAGCTTACATACAAAGCTATTCATTATGAAAATTGGCCAACTATCAATCAAATAGAAACCAAAGCGACAGGACGCATGCTCCGTAGTAGTAACGACTTGAAGCTTATGTCCTCGATGATAAAAGGAACGTTTCAAGATCAAGCCAGCAAACAATTCAACAGACTGCCATCTACTGTTCGACATGAAACAACTCTACCCTCGTTCTGTAATAGCCTACGGAAACATCTTTTTAAGCAAGCTAACGAACGCCTTGCCAATTAATTTTTATTCTGAATCTTTTAAGCGTTTTTACATTTCTTTCATTTTCAATTTTACTATTCCTTTGATACAATTGTAAACATAGGGAACAAAACCTTTTTTAGATAGAGTTGAAGAGCCACACTTTAGTTGTGGATATGCTCATAAGAACCATGTATGTATGTATGTATGTATGTACCTGGACTGATTGTCCATCCGTTGTTTGGAAAAATATGATCATGCAATACAGGTTAGCTCAAATTTATATCAAATACGGGGTGGGTGTCTCATAAGGAGCTTCTCAGCTTTAAGCTCCAATATCTCTTGTCTTGCTCATCCTAGCAAATGAAATAAGACAGTCTCTAAAAGCGTAACAATGCAGTTACTAAAAGAGGACAAGTTTGATACAACTGAGCACTGGTAACAGAAATGAAGGGGTGCCAAATTTGAATCAACTTTTCAGCATTTGTAAGCAGCTCCTTATTTACAACATGAACATTAACAAGTGTAGCTCGCCATGCCAAAATGACTAGCCAAGAGTTTTCAGTTGACCTCAACATCAATTACACCCATGCAAATGAATCATTTCTTGATTATACCAAATCTCAATTCTGTAAGCAAGGCGGAAGTTATAGTGGCAAACACTGGTAAGTGCTTGAATCTGCAGTTTGATGTTGTCAAACGCTGCTTAAAAATACTGAAAAATAGATTCAAATTGGACGACCAATTACCCTTGTTTTCGTCACTCCTTTTTATCAAACTAATGTGCAACTGTAGTACTACGCTTTCAGAGAATATTTCATCCATTTTCTTAAGTTCAGTTTCAGTTTCATATATTTTAGATTCCACTCATACAATTTATATATAATTTACTATACTAACAAATGACTAAACTACAAGGAAATAAGACAATATTACCGAAAATTAGTACATTGATACGGAAAATTAATACAATGTACAAATACAGAAAAGCAGGATGAATTTTATGGAGGGAATTAGTTAATGGAGGAGCTCTCTCAATAGGTAAACTAATCGAGGAGAGGGGTCCCGGTCCCTCCCTCCAATTCTATGATGATCTGACGTGATTTTGGTCGGATTTAAATGATTCCAAACAATTTACACAATTGATTTTATCGTGCAAATATCAAGAAATGGCTCAACATTTGTCTGGATGAGCAGGTGAAGAGGTATTTGAATTTAAAAAAGAGAAGCATTTGATACACCCTATAGATTTACAAATGTAATGTTGTTTAGAGGAAGCATGTGATTAGTCACAAACGATATGAACTCTGGAAAAATTACCTATCTTTTCATATGATATACCTTTCTGTTACTGATTTTCTTGCTTTTGTTGGCCTATGAGTACACCCATTATCCTAAGGAACAAAGGGTCTACGAAATAAAGAGATAAAGCTTGCTACAGCTGCCCAATTAATTAGGCTAATCCCCTTTTCAGATGCATCTGTGAAACGCGTCTAAACGAAAGATGCATAAATCAAGTTCTAGAGATCTGGAGCTGCAGTAGACTGATGACGATGAGTCCCTTGTATCCCTGCGGTAAACCTTGCTCTAGAGGGACTCATAATGAAACAGTAATAAACCTGGCCCTATCTTAGGCATTCGATCGATCGAATCAGGATCGAACGACTGCCGTAGTTCTGTTCAACGGTCACTCGTCGGAAAGAAAATGCTACAAAAATTACGTTAAACAGACATTTAATGAACAAAACTTGGTATAAATCTGAAGAAGGAAGTTCACTTTACCTGGTGAGTGCAAAATAAGTCTTTTAACGCCACATTTTCCATGTTTTGAAGACCAAAACAAACCAGAGCAATTTACAACAACCTGCCGCAGCAACTTCCTTCAAGCTCTAGTCAACTGCATCATTCGAATTGAAAGTTCGACAACATTGTTCTTGGCCAAATCTCGCAATCTGATTGGTACTGAAGAAATTGCTCAGTTTGGGCCTAAATAGGGCCAGGTTTTTCATAGTAATACTATGAGTCTCTATTGACCGAAGCGCCATCATCAAGTCAAGGAGCACAGGTAAACAAGAGACTCATCGTCATAAGTCTTGAGCTGCAGTAGCAATCTTTTGTTCATTAATTCGTAAACCATTTGGACAAAGGGTCTACACATAGGCTAGCTTTTCTTAGCTGTCCTGGCACATCCCTTGGATCAATTGATACATGATATATGACATCGATATGAACGAATGTCCATTTTTTCAAACCAGAAAATCTGGCGCTGCAGAGGGCTGCCAGAGAATTTGAAATCTCTCCAATCTTCTGCTCTGCTTTGCATCGTGGGTTCTTTATCGAATGGCCTTTGCAGTTTGACAAAAAATATTCTTGGCTGAATTAGAAACAAGCTAAGAATAGTAAGACTTGCATACTTTTGCTACTAAAAAGCTTTTTGCAAAGAAGGCAAGCAGATAAGAGTAGATAAAACTTGAAAATTGAATTGAATAGATAAAATGAAAACTTGCTTGCTGCAGACAATTTTACGACTAAAAGCAGTTCTCTTGATAAGGATTTGCGAATTTGTTGTTATTTCTTGTATTTTCCCATGCTACTTTCTCTCAAATTAGTTTAGAATGAGTCGCACATGGATGCAATCAGATTCAATTTGCGTACCTTTTCTTTCTCTAATATCTAATGAAGCCAAGACTTTCATATTCGTCAACTTTGGTGTAAAATAGAAAATTTAAAGCGATTGATCTAATTTCAACAGATTCGATTAACACTGGAAGCCAGCAAAGGTTTCGATTCTGATACCTCATCAACAAAGCTTTGCGTCTGTGGTGGAAAATCAAACACATTCAAATTTAAAATTACAACGAAGAAAATTGGTAAAATTCAAATTCTTGTCAAAGCAATCTCAGTTGGTGACAATGTTTGCGCGAAAGATGAGAAGATGGGAAATTCAGTTGGTGCAGCAGATGCAGTGAAGAGAATGCTTCTTGTGGAGGTATGAACCTTCGTGTCTTTACTTCCTGCAGATCGTATTTTGAGATGTATCATTTATGCAAACAGATCCGATAATTTTTTTTCAGATTAGACTGCTCTTTTTGCTCTATAGTAAAAGCTAATCTAAAAATCATTATAAATGGAATGGAAATGTGCTTCGAACCCTCCATTGCCCCAGTTTGAGATCTTGCTGCCTGGTAGCTTTAAAGATATCCTGAAGCATTTAGGTTGAATCTAGTTTTGATTACATTTCGAAGTGGTAACTCACTAAAGATGATGTGTTTTTCGGAGATGGTATAAATCTTCATTTTACTAATATTAGGCATTCCATGTTAACTTTGACAAGTCAAGGTAACGATTAAAGATATTTTCAAGTACGTATAAAGAGAATAGATCAGTTGAGACGTTATCATGTTTATTCGTACTTCTCCAACCAACTTGGTTCATCAGCAGCGAATCTGAATAATAATGAGTGGCAATTTATTCCGAGAGACAAACAAACTGAAAACGAGGTAAACAAGCGTGAGTTATTTGATGTTGCCTACATCTTAAATTTGTAAGATAGTAAGATACGGTGTGGTTTCGTTTCGTAAAATCACAAGAAAAATATTTTTTTCTTGTACAACGAGAAGTTTGTATAAATTTCCATGTTGTTTCAAATTTTAATGTTGTTTTTTGAATTTCTGCGCCATTTTGCTATGACGTCACGAATGAAATCCATAGAAATTCTCGGAAATTGTAATGGTTCTGCCGACAAATCGTGTGACCAGAAAATCGCGCTACTCAGCTGGATTCTACATCAATCTATGCACAATTCATTTCTATGATTTGTTTGCAAAATATCGAAACGTTACGAAAAATGTTGCTTCAAGGAAAATGGTAGTGGACAGCCTTCAGCCAAAGTTTTGGCCAAAAGTTTAAGACCACCCTTAAAGAAGAAAGACAAACATTCAGTGATTATGATGTAAGCGCCTTTGATACTCGATAATTCAAATAATAAAGGAGTTTTGAAGATAAGTTCGAATAATTATACAATTTGTTGTTTCAAACTACAAAAAAGTGCTGGTCTTAAACTTATAGCCAAAGCTGTGGACAGAAGGCCCTCCACTACCATTTTCCCTGATGCAGTATTTTTCGTGCAGTTACGGTATTTTGGAAACATATCATAGAAGTGAATTGTGCATAGATGGATTTAAAATCCAGCTTAGTAACACAGTTTTCGGGTCACATCCCTTGTCGGCAGAGCCACTACAATTTCCGAGAATTCCTATAGATTTCGTTGTGACGTCATGGTAAAATGGGGCAGACATTCAAAAAACAACATCAAAATTAGGAGTCTACGTGGAAATTTGTCTCAATCAAACTTTAAGAGAGTTAAACAGGCAGAGCGCTAGGGTTCTATTTTGTTACGCCAAGAAACGTTGTTGACAAAACTGTGGTCTTAAACTTTTGTCCACGACTGCAATTGAATAAACAGCTTCTCCACAGTAGCCACACAAAATGGGGCACAATCATTCTAGGACACCCTGTATATGATAGCTTTTCATTTCTTTTACCTCATATCTTGACGATTCAACGTACAATTTTACGATTCAAATACATAAAATCGACAAATTCCTTTATCGTAAGCCATATCAAAGATCAACATACAAATTTGCTTTGCTGAATAATTGGAAAATCTTTAGTAATTTCTGGAATCTCATATAAATGGTGTGGCTTATTTAAATTTTTTGCTCAGAGGGGAGGGGCTTATTGGAGAGGAGGCGTATTGAGGAGGAGGCTTATTAGAGATGGGACTAACTAGAGCTGCCGCGGCACACATGGTCTGAATCAGTGTCCATTGCCTGAAACCAGGAAATTAGCATAGCTAAGGCAGAGATTTCGAAAATCAAACTATTACAAGGTACATAATTTAACAACTAGCAAGGTTATGAAATTTTGTCTTAAGGTGTTTTCATGACATAACCCATTAGCCTTCACCATACTCAGGTATGTTATGCAAGCTTGCTTTGATCAATAGAGAGCAAAAGCGGATTTAGGTGGCGGTAAGCAAATACGGAAGGCAGTGTTGAGACTAGGAGAAACGCTTTTTTCTACAAATCATGGCTCCGTTTACATACAAACCGTTGGATTTGACAGCGTAAAAGCCCGTTTTTGATAATATGTGCTGATATCAATCGATCATAACAGCCTTGTACCTCCATGTGTGAAACGTCAAAGAGTCATTTTCGAGACTTCTTATGGAAGCATACTGCTCTAAAATAGCCGCTATTCTTGTTCAATTAAGCCTGTGTGTTTCTCCATAAAACACTCATACTTGCAATGCATCATAGTAAACTTCTGTCCTTAACACCCCTTCCGTCAGATCCAACTCCAAGCTTGCTAAATCTTATCAAATCCATAACAAATGATTTCAGGACCTCAATTTGCAGATCATTATGAGCAGCTCCCCCCCCCCCCATCTGCCCCCTCTCTGTCCGATAAACCTGCAACCATATGAGCTTAGGTTTACAGTGCAGTCCTCCTGCCCCTCTCTTCCCATGGCTCCCATGGCTCATGTAGGTTTTATGTGGAACCCCCATTATACTATCACTAGATCAACTTGCCTGTACAGTCCTCCTGCCCACTCCCACCTCAGTCCCCTCTGTACATCTTCGTATCAATTCAATTTGGGCGTTTGGAACATTGGGTTTCGTAATGTACGGTAAAGATTGTTAAGTGCGACTAGTCTCATTACTTTTATTTGCCACTCTGGCAATCATCATCGTTTCTAAAGGAAAAGTCAATCATAAAGAAAGGCTATAATCAGATGTCCATCCATGAGACAAATGATTTGATTTTCATGCATTGTATGAAAGGATACTGTGTTTCTGTATTTCCTCTACGAATTTTACGAATTTTACTTTCTTACATAGCATGATTAACTTCGTTCTTACTTTATAGATATCGTCTGTATGTATGCCTCCTGTTAATGAAAATGATAAATACTTGTTTGCCTGGGTGTGTAAATACACTGAAGAAGATTTTGCATTGAAATGTTTGATTGTTTTTCATTATGATTTTTCTTTTTGCCCTGGTGGATGTTTCAGATTGAAATAATAACAATAGAAGCATGTGGTTTTTGTCATTTTTGCGTATGAAAATAGTGAAATTAGGGATTGCAAACGGCAACCTCAAGAGCAATGTTCTTCGAGCTTGTCAGGGAGGTCCAGTGGGCATAACGCTCTCAAAAATTTCCAGTAGTTTCTACAGTGGATCTTTAATCTTCCATAATCTTAGTTTTTTCAGAATATCAGATAGGTACTCCATATTCTTACTTTTGCCTCTTTCAATTTCTACCTTCCAGTAGTATAGGAAGCTCTTAAAGGTATTTCCATGCAAGAAAAAACGGATGCCATAACTCTACAATTTCTTTTGGGTAAATAAGGCTTTTTTGCTTTATGGAGAATTTTTACAATTTCCACCTTAACGTAGATTGACGTGTAAAAACCATTTGCATTGAGAAACAAAATTGGCGTCACTTTAAGCCAATCTGATATTGGGCGTGGTTACCCCCCGGACCCTTTGATAGAATTTCGCTCGCTTCGCTCGCCGCTCGGTCTCTGAAAGCCCCCTCAAGCAATAAATGTATCTCTGCCCTTGGTTCAGATAAGACGAAAGTCGACTCTTGCGCCGCGAAGGGTCATGGTTAGCTAATAGATCTTCAAATAATGAGTCCAGAACGGCAGATGATTCACTACGGATGAGGCCAGAAAGTTGTCTACATATAAACTTTCTGTTCAATGATAAATTGAACGATAAACTCAATTCATATTCTTTGAGATAAAAAGCATAACAGTAACACTTCCTGAAGCCACTTTGACGCTCATCGTCTATCAAGGTACACATCAATTTGAAAGTCTTACCTACATCAGTAAAGAATTTAAGGCAGCAAATGATGGTAGCTTCCCTTCCCTTACTTAACGATGAAAACTCAGCTTGGCGCCCCCTTTTTGGTTAGAAGTGCGTCCCTCCCTGTGACCCCATGACACTTGTTACGATCGGAATTCGGGGCAAACACACATATATTTCATATTTCATATATTCATATTTGAATTTTTTTTTTTTAAGGAGGGTAGCCCTTCGGCAGAAGCCGTTTTTCAAGGGGCCCTCCGGTAAAAACTTAATTACAGCATACAGTTAAACTTAAATATGACTAGAATGAAAAAAAAAACCATAACCTAAAAGCCTATTTACAATTATACAATATATACAATAGAAATGAAAAATCAACCCTTTATCAGTTTCTTAAAACTATTCAGGGAGGATGCTGTCTTTGACTCAGCAGGAAGGCTATTCCATATTTTAGCACCTCGGAAAGAAAAGCATTTTTGCCCATTAGCAGACCTTTTCTTTGGCAATCTCAAATCAGTCTCAGTGTTCCGGAGGTTGCGGGAGGAGCATGCTGAGTTTTTTGTGAAGAGGTTACACAGGTATTGTGGAGCCAAGTCATTGAGCGACTTGAAGACCATTGTTTTAGACTCATTGCTAATGAGCTCTTCAATGGTCTGCCAGCCCAACTTTGCAATAAGTGGTCTGCTTGAGGCATCAAAGCTGCTATTTGTAATGATTCTAGCAGCACGATTTTGTAACTTTTGCAGCTGGTCGATGTATGTAGATCCAGCACAACCCCATACAGAACAACAGTATCGAAAGTGGGGCTCAACAATACCTGTGTAAAGAGTTTTCAAACTTGCCAGAGGCAGAAAAGATTTAGCATGTTTTAAAAAGCCGATCGCCCTGGAGACCTTTGTAGAAACTGCCTTAATTTGCTCTTTCCAATCTAAAGAGCAATCGATTTGCACTCCAAGGTATTTTGTCTTTTGAACAACTTCGAGTTCATTGTCGCGTATCTTCAGTACCAAGGCTTCATTTCGACTTTTGAGAGAGTTGTGTCTCTGCTTGGTGGATATGAGCATTGAATGAGTTTTTGCCACATTCAACGAAAGCTTATTTCCTTGAAGCCAAGTCTCCAATTTACTGAGATCGCTATTTATAGCCTCATTAAGCTGAGTCAAATCGCGAGACTGATGACAAAGACTGGTATCATCAGCGTACATAGTCACAGAGGAACCTTGGACAGCCTCAGGAAGATCATTGATATAGATGAGAAAGAGAAGAGGGCCAAGGCATGAACCCTGTGGTACTCCTACTTCTATTTCCCCGATATCTGAATCAACACCGTTAACCCTACAGAATTGTTTGCGGTTAGATAAGTAAGACTTAAACCAAGACAGCTCTCGCTGCTGGACGCCATAAAGTTCGAGCTTTTTACAGAGAATATCGTGGTCGACCGTATCAAATGCCTTTTTCAGGTCAATAAATACTAATCCAACGAGCTTACCGAGATCAAGCCCGTTGTACCAGTCATCGCTCATTTTAAGCAAACAAGTTAGTGTAGAATGTAGGCGCAGAAAACCTGATTGATCAGATGTAAAGAGACCATTATCTTTCATATGCTGGTACAGCTGGTTGAAAACAAGTTTTTCAAAGAGCTTTGAGATGACAGGCAAGACTGATATGGGGCGATAATTAGATTTTTCAGTCTTATCTCCATCTTTGAAAATCGGAGACAAATCAAAACGTTATTTTGAAGAAAAACCAAATAGTTGTTTGAATCAAGAGTCGTAAGATTTTGCACACCCTCTCTGCAGACTGCCCCTTCTTCAACTACTGGCTGGTATCTCCCTTGCCCGAAATCTAATTAAAAAGCATTTCTTGTAGCCTGAGGGAGTCAAGAACGAATACAATTACAATACATTGTTCTGTCCACAAAGAGGTGAGTATATTTCCATTTACCTAATTCATCCATTTCACCTTCGTTTCATCTCTTTTGTCAATGGTAGCCTTTCAGTTGAAAGCCTGATATGCAACTTACCACAAGCGACTTTGAGGATGTTTTTTGTTTCTTTTAATTCAAGTTCCCCTTTAGAACCAGAATCACTTGAAAAGTACCAGAATATGTTTTAGCATACATCCTCCTTGCTTGACTAAAACACCAATTACGATGGTCATGTTTAATTTCAAACTTTCGTAGAAAGGTGCGCATGAAATAGTTTGATAACTTTGATGGGTTTGGCTGTTCTGACTGCTTTTGACGTCAGAATGAGATCTACCGCTCAATTTTCAAGAAGATACTCATTTCTAATTGCTGTTATTTGCCTGCACCCACCTTGATCAGGAAACTTTCCTTTTCTAAACCGAAAAAGGACGAGTCATTTTCAGAGAGCCCTTTACAATCTAAGTCCACACGATGTATGAAGGCACTTACCATTTCTTTCAACATGTTATGTATTACCCCTACCCCCATTCTCCTCTGAGTGTATGCCTGTAGGCTACCCCATCTGCGTAAACTCCCTTGCTTGAAGGCCGTTGGATGCTATCTTGACATTAATGTGAGCTAAGTTCAGCAAGTAAAAGAAAACATAAAATTTTCGTCATAAAGAGAATGTGTGCCATCTTGAATTTCTTTAAATAGTGCACGAGAAAAAGCGCACCCTTAGGTGAATCTCAAATGTCTGAGAAATGTTGGAAAATAACGTGTAACTTTTAACCAACATAATAGACCGATTAACATCATTGTAGCAAAAGAGAAAATGTGAAATTTATTTGACTGCTCTCGATTTACGTTCGTGAAGAAAAATTTTGTAGCCGAGGCAAGAAAAGAGCTGGTGTAATGCATAATAATAAGATATATCGGATATTGCATACTCTTTCGACACACTTAGAGTCAACTAAACAGTTATGAAACACCTACGTGTTTTACAACTTAAACTGTGTCGAAAGAGTATGAAATATCTTAGATATTTTTTTATCATTATACATTTGATTTACTTTATCTTGATTTAATTGTTTTTCTCACAAATTTGTACGTAACAGATGGACATGGATCACCATACACTGAGTCATTTGAATTGAAGCTGCCATCAGAAATTGTGCCAGACTCAATCTTTACAACAGTTTCCGTCTATGGTAAGATGAATGTACTTTGTTCGTAAAATTCTTACAGTCGAAGCGGAAGGAGCGTACCATCTATGTTTCCAATATTCAAAATAGAATAGTAACTTCATTGGATTTTGATTTCTCTCTATGAGGAATCATTGAACAAAAGTGGTTTCCAACGAGAGAACTCCTATTGTAATCTTTCATACACTCCGCCAAGCGGAAGCAATATTCAAATAGAACGGAAGCAAATAGTAAAGCAATGTTCGAACATTCATCCAATCATGAAAGTCTATTTTCAAATAGTCTTGAAATTCACATGGTACGCCCCTCTCCCTCCACCCTGACCGTAAACAATGTATCACCAAGGGAGTTAAAAAAACGTAGAGTGTTTAGCAAGCCACATTTTGTGAAAAGAAAGTCAGATCGGGTTTCTTGAAGCTGCAACTTCAAGAAGAAAGACTGAATTAGTTTAGAGAATAAATTTGTTAAAATATGTTATTTCATTCCATATCCACCTGAGATTTTTTGATATCGCTATATTGGTGATAAGACATCATTCGTCTTGAAAGAACTTCCAAAATTTGGGGCTAACACTCCCTGGCTGGTACCCTAATGCTATTTGCATCAACGACTTTTCTATTTGTAAGGTAACTTTTCTGTTGGTTTAACTATAATGCCAAAATATTTCTATATGCTTTATTTCAATCTTCTTTATTTCAATCAGAATGTTTCTGGTGATTTCAAAGCTCACACCTGCATGCACATGAATCCAATTGGAGGCCTAATTTTGAAATACTTCGAAATTTAGTTTCACTAAAATTGCTAGTGATTATGGAGTCGGGAGCCGATCTCGACCAAATCAATTTCTGTATCTTGATTCCCCTGTTTTCCTATGCAGTCAATTTTGAAAGAAATGAATTTTGCGAAGTAATTAGCACCAGTAAAACTTGGCAAAAGCCCCATGTTTTTCCTGACTCATCCAGAAGATTTTTGCAAAGCAATGGATCCAAGAAATACTGCCAATTCTTCAAATGGCATTGTCTCATAGAACTGACCAAGAATGCTTAAAACTTCAAAGAAAAAGCCATGATTCCTCTTCTGCCAACTCTTTCGTACTGGGTTGTAAAAAGTGATTTTTTAAATTCATCAAAATTTTATCATATTAATAAAATGATATGAATATTTTTCTGCATTTGGATAAGAGACCAAATTGATAATGAAAGTGTTGTTTAAGTCTTAAAATTTGTGATAATTTTTGCTTTTACGAGCTACCTGATTTTGAAGCATATTCGGAAATCAAAAGAAATGAGTAAAACGTACATTCTTATCCTTCCAGTACCTCTTAAAATTATATGTTGTCCTGATTTTGAATTGGTATACATCGTCCCATGGATTCCATATGGTGTGAAAGAGAGGAAACGAGAATGAAGACAGTAAATTTGTATGAATTTCTTCTTCAAACAAACAACTAATACATGATTTGTTTCTATGTAAGGTGATTTGATGGGCCCTACACTTACCGATCTGGACAAACTCTTGGCTATGCCATATGGTTGTGGTGAGCAGAACATGCTTAAGTTTGCACCAAACATCTATATTCTGCAATATTTGACGAAGACCAACCAACTGACAAAAGAAATTGAAGAGCGAGCGAAGAAATATTTGATATCAGGTAATTTGTCCAGTTTGCATTCGAAACAGAAGATTGCAACTTTCCTTACTTGTTACCTGCATAATCCTGCTACTGATGTTGATGTTGTCATAGAGTCGAAGTAAACCGATATTAGACAAGTCGGTGGATATCCCCTTGGCTCGCCCTTGACTACGTTGATTGTTTTGTTTGCTCTAGTGCCTTCGCGATGTTTTGCATCGCACGAAATTTAGATTGATTTGATTGGTTTATTTCTTAAATACTACAAAGAATTTTGCCAAACATCTCTTGACTCCATCTTTAACGCAATTGTCTATTAGGTCTACGTTGTGCATAATTAGGTCGTCAAGTACTCTTTATGAGCAATGTCACTTATGAGGTATGCCTTTAGAGACCTGAAGCTTGCTCAATCTCATTGTCACTACTCACACGGTAGAAATTGGGGTGATGTGATAAAATTTGCTGTGGAATGCTCCCAGATGTGTTTCATGCTGGTGTACCGTAATAGTTAAAAAAACAGCACCGATGAGATGACTCCTGTTCTACTGGCCACATCTAGCTTTGTAGCCCACGTGTCAATTAGAGTTTGAATTAACTTCATTGAAAATTGGCCGCTCCGTTACGTAGTAATGAGGGATTTCTCATAAGCTTAATAACGGCCTAAATTATAATTGTACTTCCCTAAATTGCATTGACTTGAAAATAATTGTAAGACATGGAAAACAACGAAGTGTGATAATCACCTTCAGCTACTTGTGAAGATCCTTGAGGGTCTCTCTTTCCTGAAAATTATTAGAGGTTGCTTGAGACATTGTCACAAAGAATGAAGCTCAACATCGATTAACCCGTGGTGAAAAAGTTACATCTTGCAAAAGAACAATCACTGATAATGTCAGGACAGAATGACCGATTCAAGCAAAATAGATTTGTAGATCTAGTTGAGCATTCCTGAAGCAGGATATTTGCACAACACCATTGCAGTACCATCTAGGCAACAGTAATCTTTCAAACGGAGATTTTCTAATCTCAGTCACCCAGTAGATTATTCATAGTTGATATTTATTTTAGCAAAAACTACAAATATCATGTCTGCTGATATTTGGTTATTTATTGCAGAGAAAGTATCCTTGAAAAAATCTTTCAGAATCCAGTGAGATCATGCTACCAGTTACTCTCGCAAACTTATCTCTGGCTGATCGCAAAATAAGTCTAATTTTATGGTCAAAAATATGGAAAACAGACACAGCAATGTTTAAAACCATAGAATTTATCTTATGGGTAAACAGGCATTGTTTTTGCAGCGATACAAAGAAAGCCAAATTCTATCCAGCAAACACTGTTCTTTTGGTAGATTTTATTGTTCTCTGAAGGACATCGTATTACCAATTTTATCATTTTAAATATTTATAAGAGTATCTTCATTCTCCAAGGATACCAAAGAGAACTAACATACAAGCGATCTGATGGCTCATATTCTGCTTTTGGGAAAAGTGATAAAGAGGGTAGTACGTGGTAAGCAATTATATTCTTCTTTCCGTTTTCTGAAATATCGGGCTACGAAGATTTGTAAATGAACTGAAAGTTCATCCCACAGTTGATTAGATAAATTGTCTAAAGTTTTAGGAATGGAGAATCTCTTGCTTGAAATGATGTTCAAACTCAGTCAGGTGCACTATTTTTGGTAAAATTAAGTATCACGAACTTGTACGTAGTGACGTCATTACGCATAATTCGCTTATTTGAATATTTGATTCCAGAAGGAAAAGGTGACATGTGGTCGGAGAAGTGCAATACACAATTCATAGCAGCATGCTCTTTTATTCTGATCATCAGTCATATCGATCGCACACTTTTCCTTTAAAATACTTCCAACTTTTGTGGGGTTTAGCCAAAGTTGAAAGCTTCTATTTGCAAAGAGCAAAAGGATCTAAAAATATTTCATTGACATTACAGTTGGCGACATGCGATAAACAATGCTTAGCCCAAGAAAAAAATGCTGTGTTTGAGTGTTGTCTTTTCCCATTTTACGACCTTTATTTCAGGGCTATCAGTTGTCTTCAGCCTCTCTTCTTCAGCGCAAATGATACAACTTACCGCCCATTGTTACCTTGGATTCGAGGTTGGCTTATTTTCCATCGCACATCCCCTTTTGACTATGCCGTATTTGATTACCATAGGCTAACTGCATTTGTTCTAAAGTCGTACGTGCAAGCAAGGCAATTCATTTTCATTGATATTGAAGAAATAAATCAAAGTATAAAGTTCTTGTCATCGCTTCAAAAGCCGGATGGCTGCTTCAGAGAGGTTGGAATGGTGCATGATAAAGCCATAAAGGTATGCATTTCCCGTAATAGACCTTTTAGCTATTCTGAAAAAGAATGTGAATCGAACGATATTTCATCACAATTTGTCGAATTTTCGAATATGCACAATGGTGATCGAAGCTCCAACGCCATTCAATCGAACCTTGCGCATCAAAATGTATAAAAATATCGCTCGATCCAGGCTCTTTTGTAGAATAGCTAAAAGGTCTATTAGCTTTAATTGCAACAAATTGTGAGTGTAGCAGCTTTATACTGCAGCTGAATCGAGATGGGCTAGACTATTTTTCAACAAACAAAAAACTGTTTGGTGTCAGTTCAACGTATCGAATGTAAGTTAAAGAATAGTGAATAAGTATGATTTAATATATCTTCTTGTTCTTGATTTGGCTCTGCTGTTTCAAACACTTATATTTCAGTGAAGGAACGTTGAAAGAGCATTGCCTTGATATGAAGACCAATCTTTGTTATCCTATTCTTGTTTCTAATGTTAAACAAAATGTTATAATTTCTTAACATTTTTGGCTTCGCCTACCGTAGATCAAATTTCTAATCATTAGAAATAACAATAATTATTGAGTGCTGCGTTTGTAGCATTAGAATCAAACTCAACCAAATTATGGATCAAAACTTGATAACAAGCCTTTCCGTTCTCGTTTGGTTTGCGTTACAGAATCGATGCCTGTCTTGCAACCGGCATCGATCAAAGCCTCATTTTCCAAAAAAAACAAGACACAAATTACGGAGACTTTGCTACCGCTGCATTTGAATTTTCAGGACTTTAAAGTCACAATAGTCTATTTACAGCAATCCTTCGCTTCACCTCAGCAGTGCAGTGCTCTTGCAGCGTTGGTGTTGGACTCTTCTAGAAATAAGAATTTAGTGGACCTGACTAAAGAAAAGACATCTTTATCCAACCCAAAAGAAACCTTTACAAGCTATATCGCTAAACCAGCTCACGTTGCATGGAACAAAATTAGATTTGCTGATTAAGCATACATTTTCGCTTGAAAATAGTCTAAAAATATTGCATCGCACACATTTCTTGCCTGTGACAAGCAGACAATGTTTTTGAACTTCTTAAAAAATATTGCTCAAAAATTCTACTTCTCGTGTAATTTTTGTGACGTGATCAAGGGAAAACCTTGCTTGAATAGTAAGTGGTAGTCAATTAGCAAATAGTATTTGATATTCTGATCATCTGGCCAAGGCTTCAGATCTACATAAGCGTCAGATTCCCTTAGTCATGCGAAAATTAAAGGAAGCAATGGGACTTTTTGTCTGGCAGCCACACTAGATTTATCTTTCCGTACGCTTATGGTTCTTATGTAGATCCAAGCCACAAGAAATGGTTGTATTCATTTTAAGGGAGCAGTCATAAAGTATCTGCTATATGGGGGTGGATGATATTTTGATGGGCCATGAAAAATTCTGCCATGACGTTTTGGGGCTATGAAAAATAATCAGATATATTTTATGGGGCCATAAAAGTTTTATAATAGAATGTTATTTCTTAAGTTTGTCAAGGGCTGCAAATGCTGCAAAAATTGTTTTCTGTTCCTTTTTCTCACTTGACACTTGCTTTTCTGTTCATTTCTTTCCTTGTCCTTCTTTTGTTTAGTTCAGTGGCTAACCAGTGCTTCAATATTAAGTATTATTTCTGAAATTACACTAACGGGTAAAATCATCGAGCCTACATTCTAAAAACTAAATTACTTTATGGGGTCATGAAAAATATCCTAGTTCTTGCTATGAGGCCATAAATAAGTGAAAAGGAATCTAGGATGGGCCAATAATTTTTTTCCTAGATTTTTTGAAAATCATCCACCCCCACATAGCAGATACTTTATGACCGTTCCCTAAAGCCGTGAATTATTGCCTTTGTTGATCTCTCTCGTTGGATGTATGGAGTTAGTAGATATCACATGCTGATGTTGAGTTGCTTTTTATCTATTAGAATCTTACTGCAGTATTGAAACTTTTCTCAATAGGGAGGAATAACAAGTGGAGTGACCATGACAGCATTTGTATTGACTGCTCTAGTTGAAGCTCGTAGGAATTTGGGAGTGCATTATTACGATGTAAGTATTATGTGATTTTTATCAAGGAAAGGAGCCTGTTGAGGAATACTGGGTGCCTGAAAAAGCCTAGAAAGTAAAGTGTTCCAAGCGGAGTTGGAACATTGTATTGCAAATTCATGGTCGCCATCTTAGCCTCTCGTGTTCGAGTCTCTGACCTAAAGGGCTGGGTCCTAATAACTGCAAAACAGGAGGTTAGTCTCTACACTACGGAAAGTTTCAAGGATTGCAAATGTTCCTTTGTTAAATCTGTCAGTGAAATTCATCTTAGCTTCATTTCGCATTGATTAAAGTTGCTCTTAGTGTGACAAAATCATGATGCTCCTCACTTCTGTTTCTTAAAGGGAATCTAAGCAAAAACAATCCTGTGACAAAAGTAGCCCTGCAAAGACAATAGACCGTGACATGTGCGGAACCGTATCTAGGTTACTGACCTACGTCAACAAGACATGCTGATATCTGACAGGCTAGTTTGTTTGTCAGTTCTTTATCAACATGCTTGAAGACCGGCGAGAATTGTCGATGAAATGGTCCTAATAAGGAAGAAATTAAGAAGAGATAGGTAAGAAATAAAGAACTGCGACAAACATAGACTGCTAGCATACAGAGTGTCCCAAAATAATTGTGTCCCATTTGTGTGACTACTGTGGAGGAGCCGTAGATTCAATTATCTCTGTTTTTACACAGTTGCATAGTTCAAGCTTCAACGTAGAGTTTGAGACTTTGCTTGGGTCAAACTGACATGCGGTTGCTGATTTATGGTAGAGAAAAGGCAAAATATGTAGTCGCTTCAAAATGTCAAAAATAAAGTCAGTTTTCAAAGAAAGGGTTTTGGCATTGCATTGAAATTTTAACAATATTTTTAAAAGGTAGGGAGTGCTCTATCAAGAATAGACAAGTCAACACTGCTAACCTGCTCAAAGATTTAGCAAGGGTTTTAATACGACGCTAGAACCCTCTCTTTGAAAATTTACTTTATTTGACATTGCTGGAGAACAATAGAAGTGCTGTTTTTGAAGTCACCACTTATTTTGCCTTTTCTCGACCATGAATCAGTAGCCACTTGTCAGACTAACTCATACAAAGCCTCATTCTCTCTGACCTATGCAGCTTTGTAAAAATCGAGATGATTGAATCTACAGCTCCTCCAAAGCAGCCACACAAATGGGGCACATTTTTTGGGGCACCCTATAGAAAGATATTTGTGTGGCTCTTCTTCCCTTCTCAAAAGATTTATAATGCAACTCTAATCATTCAAATGTTTGAAACCTTGCAATTTTGTTCTCAATGTTCTAGTAAGTTTACGAGCTTCCCCAACAACAACTTTAATGTAAGCTTGTCAGTCAGTCAATCTGTGACATCTGAAATATTTCTATTAAACGATGCCATAGTGAGAGAATTTGGTTAATGGTTCATGATAGTATATTGTGGGAAACCCCAAAATAGGCGTCGCACCTCTGCAAAACGATAGATTTGGCAGCATGGAATTTCATAGCCTCAATCTTTGAAATCAATTGATGGAAGGTGACTTCCCATAATCACAGAGAGGGCATTCAGTGGCACCGCAACGGAGGGGATTGGGGAGACTTGTCCTCCCAGATTCCAAAAGTCGGCAAAAATTGTCAAGAAAAATGACATAAAATTAGCTGGGTGTACATATAGACTGAGAAATTAAGTCAGAATCCCGCTACGTCTTTCGAATTCTTGGAGCTGGCACCAACACTGAGCATTTTTGATATCATCGTTTTTTTTCAGAATTGTAGCATTTCAAAACTTTCTGCTAGTTTTGAATTGTGACATTGTCAGATTGCTGAATCATAAACCATAAAGCTACAGATTTTACCTCGCTTTAGACTTTCAAAAACTGAGTATCTTTTGTGTTGGTCACATTGATTTCCGACATCACTTTAGCAGGCCCGTAGCGTGGTTTCAGAGATTGGGGGGGGCACTTTCGCTCCGAAGGCGCGAAGGGTGGTGGGGGGTCTGGGGGCGCAGCCCCCAGAAAAATTTTTGAGGGTCACGCCCTTTTTTCTCTCGGAAAAGCCCATTTTCTCTCAGAAGAGCTCTTCCCCACATCATATTTGTGTTTGTTTCTGTGTTCATTTTTCAAATTGAAACCTTTGGAATGAAGGAGCTATCCACAATAAATGCTAAAAAGGTCCTGAACAACAAACCTGTTACGACGCATTTATAAATGAATACATTAAGAGTAGAACGGAAGAGAATCTTAAAGCCTTTAAAAGGCAAAGAAATTTTTGCGTGAAGCTCCTGTGCAGGACGAAATCTGATTACTATAGGAACCTTGACCTTGGAGACCTTACAGATAATCGTAAATTTTGGAAGACTTTCAAACCGGTTTTTTCAAATGAGATACAAACAACTTCATCTGTGACTCTGATTGAAGATTGAAAAATGATAACTGAAGATGCAAAAATTTACGAGATATTTAATCATTATTTCGCAAATATAGGAATCTCTGAAGACCATTCACTACTGTCAGGAACAAATGGGATAAAGGACCCAGTAGAAATGGCTATCAAGAAATATGAAAATCATCCCAGTATTAGAAAGATCAAAGAATGCTACGAACTGAACCAATTTGAATTTAAGCCAGTGACTGTCAATGAGATACATTTAAAGATACAAAAACCGAATCCAAAAAGGTCATCTCCCCTAAACAACATTCCTGCTAACATTCTGAAACAAAATGCAGACATTTTTGCCATCCTCCTTGAGAAAATCTTCAACTCTAATTTGTCAGAGTGCTACTTTCCAAAGGAGTTGAAGGCTGGTGAGATCTCGTCTCTTTTCAAAAGTCTTGATTCCTTTGTTATTTATCAAGAAGAACTATAGACCAATAACGGTTTTAGCGTCTGTATCCAAAATTTATGAAAGGGTCTTAGAGAGTCAAATAAAATATCATGCCCTTAGCTTCTTTTCTCCTCCCTTGTGTGGATTTCGAGAGGGCTATGGAACCCAACATGCACTTTTGCGACTCATAGAAACCTGTAAAAAACTCTAGATAAAGGGGGTTTTGCTGGAGCACTACTCATGGATCTTTCAAAGGCTTTTAATTGCTTAAATCACAAACTTCTGATTACAAAATTAAGTGCTTATGGTTTTAGTCCAAGTGCATTGCGGTTGATTCATAGCTATCTCAGTGAGAGGAAGCAAAGGGTAAGATAAATGGGTCATTCAGTGCATGGAGAGAAACAATGATAGGTGTGCCACAAGGTTCATTCTTGGCTCCTCTTCTGTTTCATATCTACATAAATGATCTCTTCATTATTTGTAAAAGATGCTCAAATATGTAACTATGCAGATGACACCACGATCTATGCCTGCGATACCAAAATCGAAAGTGTTATCAAAACACTGGAGAGCGATGCCCTTAAAATTGCTGAATGGTTTCCAAACAATTTTATGAAGTTGATTGGGGACAAATGCCATCTAATGGTATTTGGGGACAAGAGTAATGATGTGACATTAAATATCGGAAGTATAACGATATAAGAGAGTACAGAAGAAAAGTTGCTTGGAGTGATTCTTGACAAAAACTTATGCTTTAAACAGCAAGTAAAGTCAATTTGCAAAAAATGCTGGTCAAAAGCTGGTCATTAAGTGGGCGGTGGTTTGAATGTTATGCTTGGTGTTGCGGGGACCACTTACTCAGATGGCAATGACCCTCTTGAGCTAAACACGTAGCACCTTGATAAACTAATCACAGGACACCAAAATTTACAACACAGAAATTTATTTCCTTCCAAACATCAAACAGGGTAAAAGAAACCAAGCTCCAACTCCTTATCTTCTTTACTCTGTTCACGAAAATAACCGTAAATTTACGAAGTAATCTCTGGAAATTATTGGGGGGCACGAGCCCCCCCCCTGCCCCCCCCCCCCGCTTCCTACGGGCCTGACTTTAGGATTCATGAAGTTTTTAATGTTTGTCATAGCTTCAGATGCCTCCTCTCGTACATCGTTATATAAATCTTAAATTCGCCGAAATTCATGAAACAATGATTTGGAATATGCTCTTTGTAGGGAATGTGGCTAATTACAGAATGTCTTCTGGGGTCAATTCAGTTGAAGAATGGGCAATAACCCTTTGATGTCTTAGCTGCAAACGGCAACGTTTCTTCTTGGCCGACCCAAGAACAGTAAAAGCACCACTTGATGCAAACGGAGACATATCTATAGAAGTCTAGAAAACTTGAAATATTCTTGATTCTCTTTTCATATCTTAGTTTTGTTTGTTTTGTTTTTGTTTGCTTTCAATTTGTTTTTGAGTGGGCGTGTCAGGATTCTTAGCTACTAAAAGATAACTTAGGCCCACTTTGCATGCCACATCCAGGCATGGGACCCCTAGTTTAAAGTCCCTCCTGATGGACGGCAAGGTGAGTTGTGAGGTCAGGGCTCCAAGGTCACCCATCCGGAGTTTGACCTCAATCGACCGAGCTTAACTTCAGTTACCTGACGAAGAAGACTGTATAAGCCACTCGGCCATTCATCTCGCATCTTTGTATCTGAGCGCTTTAATCTCGCATCTTTTTATATGTTTGATTCTTCTCTTACAGGCAGCAATGATACGGTCAGCCTTGAAATGCATCTCGAGAGGACTTCGCAATGTCACAGATTCTTACTCCGTTGCATTGCTCGCGCACACCCTGACAATTGCTAACTCCGAATATCGTAGCTACATGATGACAAAATTGAAAAGTCTTGCACTTAAAGAAGGTATCATTTCCTGACCAGATCTTTAAGGAACTGTCTGAAATTTCTACCCGTGGGCCTATTGTGTGTTTGTGCATCAATTTGTGCTTTTAGAAATTTTGTTTAGCATTCTCGTCAAAGCTTTTCTAAGGCACACTATCTTTAGCCTGGTTTTTGAACATTTTGCGCGTGAGTTGTCGTTGAGTAGTGGTATGGGTGGTCCCTGGTAAAAGCGGATTACGAAATGAAGGCCCCTTTTTGTTGTAAGTCGAAGGACTCCATTACTTGAAATTATACGAATGGGCTGCTGCATCTTTCCTCATTTTCAATCTTGTAAAAAGTCAATGTCTTGCTATTGAGAGGTGATTGATTATGTTATAATTTTAATCTATTTAACATAGTTTAAGCTAGAGTTGCATCATTTCTGAAAAACTTCTGTGATCTGTTACAGACTTTAAAGCTTTGAATAATCATATTGATATGGATATTAGGTATTGGATACAGTTGCAAAATATTTGTTATGCAATTGGCATATTCAAAATTTAAATCATCTTTCTTACTGGGCCCTTACTGTTAACAGTACGTGTGGTACAGACAAGTCTTACCCTTTACAAATATTCCTCTCATAGGTGGAATGACACATTGGGCATCAGGAAGACCATTGAAGAGTGACGGTAAAGCACCGCCAGTAGATGTAGAGATGACCGCGTATGCTTTGATGGTTTACATCAGTGGTCCAAAGAAGGAATTTTTGAGTGCACTGCCAATTGTTCGTTGGTTATCAAAACAAAGAAACTCCCTTGGTGGATTTGCCTCAACCCAGGTTTGTTCGTGCCTATTTCTTTCAAGTGAAAGTCCTTCGCAACCTCATCCCGGACCATTTTGCCTCGGGACCAGATGGAGTTCCTCATCTGTAATTTACATCGGCCGCCGTCATTTGGAGTCATTTTCTAAGTTTTGAAGCTTTCTCCAACAGAAGTTGTTAAAAATGCTCAAAAGTGCTTTATACAATACTTTTAAGCACTTCAAACCATTCATTACCAATTTTGGTGGAAAGACCCACTTCGTGGTCTGACGTCATCAGTCTTTGTCATTTCCGGCCAAAATAACTGTATAAAAGCACCATATTGCATCATATATAAGTTGGAGATGTATAATGCGGAAATTGAGTAAGTTAAAAATCAATCATATTTTGTTTATTCATTGAGCACTGTGGACACCTTTATTTTGAACAAAGTGTCTACATAAGTTTTATCCGTGGCACTACCTTAAGTAGCAGCGCAATGACCGAAGCACCTCTCCGGAGGAGTACCTTGCCAGCTCTCGCTTTGGCAGCACTTAGGGTAGTAGCCTTGACTAAAACTTTTTTCATATTTTCACTTCATTTTTATTTTTTTCATTTTCAATTCATTATTCAGGGTAGAAGAATCAATAAATATTTAAATATTGCTTTACAGCTTGCCCTGTCAACTAAACAAAAAGAAGATGTAAACTATTTACAATTTATTTCAATCCTAAAGTATTAAGATAAAGAGAAAAAATTGAGATAGGATCAAGATGTCATTGTGGTTCACGTAACAGAATGAACTATTCGTTCAAAAATAAAGTTGTCCGTAATGCTCCATTCCGTTCTAGAACAAATTATCTCGAAGACCACATAGTTTGACTTTTTTCGAATTTATGACGTCATAGTTATGTCATCTAACTTAGTGGACACACCCAAAACTTCCAATCAGCTAGGAATGGATAGTACTACGTTCGTGCCAAGTTCCAATGACTTCCTAGCAGTCTACGGAAAGTATCAGGGGTGTGGTTGGAAAACACCCCTTGTCTCCTGTGTAAAGTACGAAAAGCCGGTAGGATTAGGGTTAAAAGATGAGAGCTCATTTGTGTTCAAATAGCCATTGCATTTTAGAATCCAGTGCACTGTCAAAGAAAGCAGATCCAAAGAAGCAATGGCATGTGTAGGTTTTCCTTCGTCCCATTCATGGGCTGCACTACATAGCTGCGTGTTGTAATCCATTTACTTTGCAGCCAGGACAGTCAGGCGGATGGGGTTCAAATCCCACCAGCAACTTTGAGCGTCATGACAAGGGGTCTCGGACTCGATTAACGCTTGGCTATTTCTGCGATCCCTGCGCTTGGCGCTGAAAACTGCAACTTCACCTTCACCTTCACCTTAGTTTTTTATCAGTGAGGATTTAATCAAAACTAAACATTCTTCTACGCTGCAGGATACCTGTGTTGCTCTACAAGCACTTGCTATATACGGTGGATTGATTTATCAAAAAGGAACAAACTTGAAAGTTAACATCCAAGCATCTGAAATCAATCATACATTCACTGTCAACGATGAAAACAAATTGGTCTTACAAAGACTGGAAGTATGTTTGCTTTATCTAAATACCAGTTGAGCCAGAAAACATTTCCCACCTTTGAAAATTCGTAGTACTTCACAGATTTTAATGATTCAACTTCTACCTAGTTAAAAGCCATCAGAATGAAGTATTTTTTTTTTTACTTTGCTCGCTGTCTTGCCAGCACTAGAAGTATCAGTAAATTCAACTTTTTTAAAAGTCTTATGGTTGCAAAATGAGTGAAAAAGGGCCTAAACATTGATCAAATTGTAAAGGTTCTCCTAACACAGAACAATACAAGATGGGCATTTCATCCCTCTCAACAGTTATAAGAAATCAATTTTCAAACAAATGCCCAAGATTTTTAGTCCCATGGCAATAAGTGTGCAGTGGATGCCTCTCTCTCACCAACAATTGCATTTTCTTTATTGATCGGTGCGAGGTGTCCTTTGTGATTTGATCAGTGTTTCATGTTCCATTTTCAGTCATTTTGCAACTATGAAATTTTTATAAAGTTGAATTCACCTACATTTCTAGTGCTCGCGAGACAGCAAGAAAAAACTGCAAAAATGCTTTGATCTTTTGGTCCTTAACTAGAAATTGATCACTCAAATGTGTGAAGCACTGTTGATGCTATGAAGTTTCAAAAGTGGGAACTTTTTTCTGACTCGCCTAGTACAGATTTTTTCACCATTTTTCTACCTTACATCCGAGGACAGTTTTAGGACTCTGAGAAACAAAGCTTATCGAGGCAGTTTCCTCTTCTTTGACGTAGCCATACATTGTGATTTCTTCAGCCTAGAATTTCACGGAGTTTGCGACTCTTTTCACTCTTAGAAGCAGGTCTAGAAGGGCGAGGACTCGACACATCAAGCCTTAGGCTGGTAGTGAAGCCTGCTACCATAGAGCCATCCCCACTAAGCAATGTAGAACATTTGATTGTTGAATTGTTCTTTGCTGTTGGCCGGAGCTGTTTATTCTTGCTGAGTTCTTGCTGCAGAATTACTGCGATGGAGTCCGTTTTTTCAAAAACATTTTGCAATTTATGTTACCCGTTGTAAATTATGCCTCCTTTCAGCAAAAATTCTCCATAAATTCTTTGTCAAAACAAACTTTGTCTTCGTTGCTTCATTGTTCTTTATACTGTGATTCACATGCATACAATTTCTCTTCCAAATGAAGAGGAGGGAACTTGAATTTCTTCTGTTATAGACTCAAGATGCACCCACAAAGATCAAAATTGAATCTTCTGGAAAGGGTTGTGCATTATTGCAGGTATCTATTCTTTTATTTTGTGTTTTTGAATATGTTTCTTGCTAGTTTCTCCATTATTACTTTCCACTCAGTTTGTCAATAGCATTAAGGTTACGATCAATTTACGCAGCGATTTTTTCCAATTGCATGATGCCTCTATTATGTGAGCAAAGTCACTTACCGAAACCGAATAGATCCAGAATCGCCAAAATTTTGAAAACCTTGAGTCGGTTTGACCAACCTGAGACAATCAGTTCTATTTGCCTAAACGGGAAAAATGTAATCATTTCTTGATGTTGTTTATATATTTCGTATAAGAATTGTCTGTTCCTACAATGTCATGTAGATCATTTTCTTGGTAATCAGAGCCCCGTTTTGGGGATTCCGATGAGTTTGCACCTTGCCATTTGACCTAATTTCACCGAATTTGTTCGGGAGACTGCGCAACCCTCTCCCCTTTGTCAGTCACATAAAGAAAAACGTTTTGATCTCATGTCAGGTATGCGATAGCGCAAAATTTGCTAATGGAAAATCCTGTAATTTTTTGTTCACAGGCATTTTTACTCACTTATTTGAGACAACCTGTAGATTCTTAAATACATTAGGCATCATGTGCATTACTTAATCAGCTGATTATACTTAGCTCACCATTTCCGGGTTACCTGGAAGAAATAGGGTGTCTCAAAAAATTGTGCCCTATTTGTGTGGCTGCTGTGGAGGAGCTGTAGATTTAATCATCTTGGTTTTTAAACAGTTGCATAGGTCAAACTTTTTAAAGTAGAGTTTGAGACCTTGTATGAGTCAATCTGGCAGATGGTTGCTGATTTATGGCAGCGAAAAGGCAAAATAAGTTTTTAATTCAGTCATTCAGTCATCGTCAGGTGACTGAAGTTAAGCTCGGTCGAGTGAGGTCAGACTCCGGATGGGTGACCTCGGAGGCCTGACCTTACAACTCACCTGTCCTCGTCGTCCTTCGGAAGGGACGTTAAACTAGGGGTCCCATGCCTGGATGCGGCATGCATAGTGGGCCCAAATTAGCTTTCAGTAGCTAGAAATCCTCACAAGCCCACTCAAAACAAATTGAAAATAAAAATAAAATGAATAATAAAATAATTCAAATGCAGCAATTCTATTGTTCTCCAGCAATGCCAAAATAAAGTAAGTTTTCAAGGAAAAAGTTTTTAGCGTCATATTAAGATTTTTGCTAAATCTCTTTAAGAGTTATCAGTGTTGTCTATTCATAAGAGAGCACTTTCTACCTTTTAAAAATGTGATGAAAATTTTAATACGATGCCAAAACCCTTTCTTTTAAAACTTACTCTCTGGTCTCTAATAGACGGGGGGGCTGGAATAATAGGGGGGGTTGGAAAAAATACAATGCAATGAGATCACAGATTTCGCTCGAAAGTCTTAATCTTAGTTGGGTGCATAGAATTTGGTTGTGTAGCTTTTGTCTTGCTGGGGTCTTGCTTGGAACTCGTTGCCAGAATTAATAAGCGAGGGGTTGGAATAAGAATGTCCTGGGTGGAAAAGTTTCTAAAAATTAACAAGCGGGGGGGGACGTTTATTAGAGACCAGAGAGTACATTATCTTGACATTGCCGGAGAGCAATAGAAGTGCTGTCTTTGAAGCAACCACTAATTTTGCATTTTCTCTGCCATAAACCAGCAACCACTTGTCAGACTGACTCAAACAAGGTCTCAAACTCTAAGTTAAAGCTTCTTGACCTATACAATGCACAGTAGCCACACAAACAAAGCATGGAGCTCAAATCTTTCAAATCTTCAAAAAGGTGGGTGTGAAATTGTATCAAATTTTTCCATGAATTGAATGACTTCAAAGAAACTTTAGGTAATTTGCTGTAAATCTGCCGTGGCAATTCCTTACTATCTTGATTATTTTCAAAATGGCGGCACTTTGATTGTTTTTTGTAAAAATCCATCAAAAATTTTGAGAAAATTAAAATCATCATAACCCTTAAATTACTTGAAGAAAATTGACACAATCTTGAAGAAAACCATAGTTTATGAAGATCTACAATATGACTGCAAGCAGAAATTTGTAGCTCTTCTGGTTAGGGATTTAGAAATTTGACGACGTCACAACCTCAAAATCAATAAATGCTGCCATAGTAAAGCCAATCACGATATCAAAAAATTGCCACGGCAGATTTACAGCAAGTTGCTCTAAGTTCCTTTCAAGCATTTTGATTCAAAGAAAAACATAAAAGAATTTTACACCCGTCTTTTTAAAGATTTGAGCTCTATGCTCACAAACAAGGCACAATTTTTTTTGGGACACCCTATACATTGTAGACTTATTTAGTACCTTAGGTTGTCTCTCCTCGTTTGATGAAACTTGCTCTGCTCCAGGTGTTGTGGTGCCTTGTTGTAATCCACTGACTTTGGTGCCAGAACAGTCAGGCGGACGGGGTTCAAATCCCACCAGCACCTTTGAAGGTCATGACAAGGGGTCGCGGACTCGATTGGTGCTTAGCTATTTCTGGGATCCCAGCGCTTGGCGCTAAAAATCGCAACTTCACCTTCATCTTCACCTTCACCAGGTCAATGTGAAGTACAACATTCCAGTGGTTAGAGAAGTACCAAAGTTCTTCTTGGATTTGAAACTGAAGCAGACTGGAAGTAACTGTAGACATGATGTGAAAGTATGTGCCAGGTTGGTACTCATTTAAGCAATACATTGCGGGTGTTCCAGAAAAGTTTCCCTGTTTAAAGAGTTCCCGAAAAACAACCATTGTCTCGCTTCAAGCGATAAAAACGGCGCTCTCTTGGATCCATGTAAGTTTGCAATTTTTTTGCTGGTTCAAAGGCCTCAAATATCATCGTTATTTGTTGGGGATACGAGGAGGCTAAGTTGTGAGCCTTGGCGAATCCCCAAGAAGGGCTCCAGATCACATTCGCAGTAACGAGTTACTTCAATGACGTGATATTCAAATTAGCTTGTCCGTTGAAGACAAGAGGAGAAACCATAGCAACGATGCGAATGACAGTGTGACCTGAGTTCCAATGTTGATTCGCTCTAAACAAAGCTGAGCAATGTGCCAATAGAATAGGGTCAGCACTTTGTCTCTCCAAAAATTATTTGATCTATTCATGGAGTTCAAGCTCCAACTGTTGGAGTTTCTTAAAACAAGCTCGATTTCTGTGAATTTTGAGTCAGGCTTGATACTTTTATTGATTAGATAGCTTAGATACAAAAATGAAAGATATACTCAGATTTAAGTTGGGCATTGCATAATGGATTCCTGTTTGCGTTTTTATTGAATAAAAAGTACTTTTGATAAAATAACAGCACAACAGGGAAACCTTGTTTAGGACACTTGGTATTTGCACCATGTTTTGTTATTTCTTTATTGTGTATTTCTTTCATTACAGTAAAAACACTCACATGAGAACCTACATTTTTCAGACAAGGCTGTTTTTGTTCTTATGTAATGAATAAAATTTTTGAAATCAGGCTGTAGGTTCTCAAATTGATTCTTAACCTTTGTCAGAATCTTTTTTGATGATATTTCTTTGCTTTCTGTTTCTGAAATATCTTTATCTATACCCAAAACATTGTGATAAAAGAGAGAAGACTAGAATTGCAGTGGAATCCGAGTTGATTAGTCATATCAAATGATCTCGGAATTATAAATTCTCAATATTTTAAACCAAAGTCAAATAAATGCTTCGACTTGTCACAGCTAAAACTAGGTCCATGCATTTTTTCTTAAAAATATAAACCATGGAAAACCAGGATGGCAAGGTTCTTACATAAAAGAATAGATATTGAAAATTTCAGGCTGTAGCCTCTTGTTTCAGGATAGTTCTTTTATGCGGGTTTTTAATGTAGCTCTGATATACTTGAATAATCAGACCTGTAACTTTGCGAAATTAGGAGAAAAAAAAGATTCATTGATTTCCTGCAATCAAAGAAATTCTTTCAAATTTTCGAGAATGAAGTTGACAAAGTTCGGCCAAAAGATTACTTGTGGGTGCAGTGCAAGTGGAAAATCGTTTCATAAGATCTACGGTGCCCAGCTTGAATGTTGCGGTAACACTTTATTAGCTTACGATTCTTCAAGAATAATAAAGAGAGCTGTCACTGGTGACACAGGAACAGTGCAAATATTGATTAAGTAGAAAAATGGGCAAACTTTAAGCATATAGGTAATTTTGAATGTTCAGAAACAAGGGCAAACTTTGCAACACAATAGCATCAGTTGCTTTGGTTCACACCTCAATTCAAAGCGATTAGCGACTGCAGACAAAGGAAATTCTCTCCACCGTTAATTCAAAACAAACGAAGCCGCAAAGTTGCCCTGAAACCAGTACGGCAAACTCTCGTCTGGTGCGGGTGAAGGTAGGTTTTTAAGAGAAGGTATGTGCTTATAACGAAAGAAGATGGGTAAATCTAAAGTTCTGTCTCGCGGATTTTGTCTATTTGATTCAGGAGCTGAGGAGTGACTGCGTACATCTGAGCAATAGATATGCAAAATTTGTAGTGCCCACTGCTCGGTTTCTGAATCAAATAGACAAACTCCGCGAAACAGATCTGTAGATTTACCCTTCTTCTTACAAACCTTCTCTTAAAAACCTCCCTTCGCCCGCACCAAACGAGAGTTTGCCGTACTGGTTTCAGGGCAACTTTGCGGCTTCGTTTGTTTGAATTTCTGCTTGAGAGAATTTCTTTTGTCTGTATTCGCTAATCGCTTTGAATTGAGGTGTGAACCAAAGCGACTGATGCTATTGTATTACAAAATCTGCCCTTGCTATGTTCAGATAATTTGCAGATAATCTTTGCTTGAAAGACAGGTCATTAAGACGGTCACTTTTTCAAAACTCCATGAGTTCATAGCAATTTTAGTCTGACAGTTAATTAAAGATTATTATGTAGGGCAGCTGCTTCACTTTTAAATGCTGTTCTTGATGTAGCTGCATGAAATAGATAATCTAAAACTGGACATATTATATTTTCTTATACAGCTATTCTGGAAAGGGTGCTAGCAACATGGCTTTGATTGATGTCAAAATGGTTTCTGGATTTGAGCCTAGCACAAAGCACCTCGATAAGGTTCGTTGCACATACTTTACAACAAATCATAGTGACTAGTGAAGTCAAGTTTTTGCAATGTCAGCTTTTCTCTGTTTCTTCAAGCTGCAGGAAACCGGAATGGAAATGTGTTGGCTGGTGGCATTGGCCTCCTAGTAAGGCAGCCTCGCTATGATACTTTCTTCCAGCAACTTCGATGTGCTTTTCCAAGCAGTCAAGTGTATGAGAAGAAGCAAGAGAACTTCATAGCTAATCTCGTTGTTTAGAAGAAAAAGACAAGACTGACTTTCTTACAAGGATGTACAGGAAACCAAATTTTACTACAATTAACTAAGACTATGTTTCCATCACTCCTTTTTCGAATGTCTCCTTTTCCAAATCACTCCCTTTTCGGATGATCTTGAACTGTTTTACTCCGTTTTCGAGAAGAAGACCTGGCATTAAAAAAAACCGAGGTATTTCCATTACTCTGTTTTCACTTCCCTTGTTCAGACTTTTTATTTGCCTTGTTTTGGCACAATGTCTGTTGCTAATGTTATAGCGTTTTTGAATAATTCCGTTTTCGGTGTTTCCATTGAAAACGATGCATTTTCAGATGTCCCTGTCTTCAAATCACTCCAGTCTGAGCTGCGTTTTCAAATGTCTCCCTTTCGATCTTAGACAGATACATTCTGCCCTGTTTCATAGGAGAACAGACCAATTAATGGAAATGTAGCCTTAGGCAGCATTTTTACACGGGAACCGTTGGAACTGTTCCGTACGGAACCGATTGGAACTGCTTTGAACCATTCCCATTTACACGGGAACTGTTCCAGAACTTTCAAAAATTATCCAAGGACAATGTTGTATCATAAACATGTTTTCGAGCAAAGAAGAGCATTCTTTAAATTTCATTCTTAAAGATCTCTTTTACAGCGTCATTTTCCAGCCGTTCCCGCTTGGAACCGTTCCGGCGGTTTTCACTAGGCCTTTCTTGGAACTGGCAACGGTTCCAACCGAGACCAACTTCACAAGTGGACATATTTTAGGTACGGCTAGCGGTTTTGTTTAGAACCGTTCCGGTAGGTCCCGTGTAAATGCAAGGCCTAAACGTACCCATTTGGGTAAGGTTCCAACTGGAACCGATCCCGTGTAAAAGCTACTTTAAACTTTTGACAAATGCTTCCTTGCAGAAATGATAGATACATGAATAATACAGGGAGTTTTGAATGATATGATTCATTTTCCTGTACCTTTGATCAGCAAAAAAGTCTGAAAGATACCTACCGGTAAGCAAAGCAATAAATTGTATATGAACTTTCTAACAGATATACTTGTTTCAACATCATAATCGATATTATTCCTTCTTTTAAGATCTTGCAGTCTACAACGAATGATCTCTTGAAAGACTATGAATTTGAGGAAAACAAGCTTACACTGTATTTTGAGAAGGTAAGCTATTGATAGACGTAAAGTACATAAAGCTGCTAAGATTAAATCAGACGAGTTAATTGTGCTAGAAACATTTGCTTGGAGGAGGGAATTGCTTTAAGAGCAAATGAATAATCACTCATAACCGATGCACGTATTTCTTTCATAAGAAACTAAGTATTTTGGGCTGGTACTAGAAGTCTTAAAGTTAGCAAATTTTGATTACTCAGAGTTTCTTAAGTGTGTCTTAAATTTTTCATAACAATCGTCATGTTCACTACGTGCCCTCGTGAACACTTCAAAACAGTTACTTCTAGAGCCTTTCTAATATTTGGACATTACTCACGTTCCTGGTAGCATGATACAGGAAACAATGAAAAAAGTAAGGATATGTCAAGGATCTCCTTTGTCAAGACAATTAGTTTCTTTAGTTATATTTTCCCACCACTGGAGTTTCTTAGTTTTTTGGCTATATGAGATTTGAACTTCTTGTTAGCAGTTTTTTATAACAAAAAAATTATGTGTATCATTGCAAGCAATGCACCTAGCTTTTTATAAAAAAAAACTGCTTATGCGGAACTCAACCCCTAGATCACCAAAAGATCAAGAAGCAGTCGTACTGAGAATTATAGCTTACAAACTATTTTCTATAAACGAGATTGGTTACACATTTTTACTTAATTTTCACTTCTCTTCTGTATGAAATTACTCGAATGATATTTGAGTAATGTACAAACATTGGGGAAGCTCGAGAAGACCTTGTTTTGAAATATTCATGAGGGTACAGGTAGTAAACATGATGATTATTGAACCTTTAAGGAACTCGAAAGAAACTCTGAGTACTCAAAATCGTATGAGTTAACACAACTTTCAGTGCTGGCCCAAGTTCTTAGCTTTCTTTTAAAAGTATTTCATTCATTCCTGACTAAAGTAACTTCAGATAAAAAGAAAAACTCTAATCGTTTGATATTTCAACTTCTTATCATGCTTTTATCAAGCAAATACAATTTCAGTTTCAGTTTCATTTTATTCAAATTCACTGCATACAATTTATGCTAACAATACAAACAAATAACTAAACTACAAATATGAAAATAATGTCACAAAAAATTAATACAATGATACAGAAAATTAACACAATATACAAATACTAGGAGATCTAAATAAATTGTATGCAGGGAATTACTTAAAAGGAGGAGCTCTCTCAATAGGTAAACTAATCGAGGAGAGAGCCCCCCTATCCTAAGGTATAATCAAATTAATTTATAAGAGTTTTGATAATTGTGCATTTACCGTGCCAAAATAGCTTAGATTCAACGATTGAGCTTGTTCAATAAATGAATCATTAGTTTTGTTTTGAACATTATTTTCGTCGTAGCATATCGGAGTTCCTTCTCATAAACATCAAAATCACAGCATATGATGAGTAAACTTTAACCAACTGAACTTCATATCTTTTTTAAAAACAAAATAAACAACAAGAAAATAACAAACAAAGTCAAATAAGATATGTATCAAGATCCTTTTTATCACAGCACCACACGTCGTCTGGCCGCCATGTTGAAAGCAGTCAAAAAGGTCTATCAATGTCTATCCTAGGAATTTTCTCCTTATCTACTAGTGTGACTTTAGAAAGAAACAAATGCTATCATCAATATGCTAATGTGCTAATGTTTATATCTTTCATTTGCTATCTGTTTAGATTGAATCAAAGACCTGTTTGACGTTCCCCATCGAGCAAAAAGCTGATGTAGTTAACAGAAAGAAAGCTTATGCTAAAATCTATGATTACTACAATACAGGTAACTGGCTTTTTTCTATTCATATAAAATAATTGACAACAATTCTTACATTCTACTATACCTATCCAAAGTTACTACACAAAGTGGCTTGCCACAAGCATCCCCCTGAATAACAATCGCCCGTCTTTTTCTCGTACATGCTCAGCACTTTCCATGGTATGATTAGATTTTGACAGTTTCTGTGTCACTAAAATGTAATTATTCAAAAGCATTGCGTACCATTATAATGGTTGAAAAGATGATGGAATTGAGCCTATTGAGCTACACATTTATAGTCTTTGCCAAAACCCGTGAAAGCTAGTTCTTGGGAATTTTCATTTGAGATCAACATTGTGCATTGTAAATTATGAATGACATACCAAAGTTAAATCAAACCTTCAGCCAAACAACGGATTTGCAACTTTTCAATTCGAACTGATTTTGTTCTACGATTTTCCAAATAGTGTTCGCATTTCTTTTCTCACTCGGTATGCTAAATTCAATTAGTGCTGAAGAATTTTGAAGCCAAACATGAGCCAAGCAAACTTAAAGCATACAACAGTGTTTCAAATTAAACCTTCTTTTCAGTATACTGGTTGAGTCAAAAAAGTTTACGCGTTTGGAGAGCTGTACAATAAAAAGTAATGTGGCCGATATTCAAAACTTGAATGTAGATTTATCATTAAAGGCCAACTTAGATGAGAAAATTGTGTTTTGTAATATTCCTCATCTTATAGAATTAGAAATTAGGAAATTGCTGGAAAGAGATTCATATGGAAACAAAGATTCCACATTCCAAATGAGTTATCCATTTCTGGGACTGACAATGTCATTGAATCGAAATGTCAATGCCAAATAAATCATAGACCAGAGTAGAACGTGGAATTCTCAATTCCCATACAAACTCCATATACAGACATTTTCTAATTTTGGGTCTTAAAAGTGAGTGGTTTTACCAAACAAAGTTTTCTCATCTAAGTTAGCCTTTGACTGATAGATTTAACTTCTCTGTTTTTTGAACATCGGTCACACATTTTTCATCCCAAAGCCAGCCAAACGTGCAAACTTTTTTTAATCACCCGGCATCTTTCATCTTCAATTATTTTTCATAAATAACATACTTGCATAGCCTCACAACATACAACCTCGGTCCCAGGGTGTTCTTACGTCATACGCTGATCACGAAGCCGAATGAACACCCTGGTACACTTCGATCACATTTGCCCAAAAAATGGGCAAATGTGGAAGCCATTATGGATTTCACCGTTGGCTAGCCAACGCCAATCGACGGAAAATGGCCGTAGCTCTGGCGCTAACTCTGCACAAGATGAATGGAGAAATTGAAAACGAACACTTTGGAAACCTTATTCGAACCTTTGTGCAGGTATTTAAACAATAATATGGGGTCGGCAAGTGTGTTTAATGTGAAAGTAAGCTTGGTTTGTTTGGAACGAAATGGGCCTAAGTTACAAACTCGGGAAACATTCACCGCAGCTTCAAAAATGAAATGGCTCGTTATTCTTCGAATTTCGGAAATAAGTTGCAAATTATAGTCGGAATAGGTAAAGAATATGGTTTTAAGCTGAATTTTGACACGTCGAGGTCGTTCACCCAGCGCAAATCGGAGTTACGGCCCAAAATGGCGAACAGCCAATCAGATTGCCGAACGGCCTCTTGTATCCCAGAGTGCACAACATAGTCCCAGATATCGCAAAATAGCAACAACGACAACAACAACAATAACAACAACAACAACATTTCCTTTTTTGCTCAATCTGGGCCTTATGGACTTTGATACAAATTTTTGAGACGGAGATGCACACGTTTATGTGTGCCCTTTGGAACGAGGCTGCAGTGTAGTCTCGGAAGCGAGGCAAGTGACCCTCGACAGTTGGAAATTCTCAAAGCTGCGGTGAAGTTCATGGAAGCTAATTGGCCTTAAAACTGAGGAACTCCTGATTCACACTGAAAGGTTTGTTGATTCTTGGATTGAGGAAACATTCGTATGGATACTGGTGGCTTTTGTTCATGGCTAATATCACTGTAAACTTGAATTCTGAGCTGTTTTAACAATGGAGGTTCGAGCCGGCAACTTAGGCCCATCCACCATTGCCTGGTGTTCGTACAGTGTTGCTATGGTTTCCATATCTAGTAATGAAATCGATCGGGGAAAACTTCATCCCAAATTTTAGTATCAAAGTCCATAAGTCGTAGTTTGAGCGTCCATCAGTCTATCAATAGCGATAACTACGAATATGCAATCAGTCTAATACTTGCATACAATTTGTGTTTTGTTAAAAAGATTGAATGAAATTGCTACAGTTAGACTTATCAAAGTTCTCTCATTGAATCGACAAGTTTCATCATTTGAGCTCAAGAACTTGCCTACTTAGTGAATTTAGAAAAATATATTCATTTTCAACATATCCTAGTGGCCGTGCTAATGCATAGATTCCAGAGAGGTGGTCTTATCTTTGTATATCAAAGCAAGAACAGAGCAACGTGATGTACCATGTACCGTGTGAGCCAGAAAAAAGTTCCCACTTTGAAAATTCATAGCGCCAAGACTACTTCGCAGATTGGAATCATTCCAATTCTAGTTAAAAGCCGAAAGATCAAGATATTTTTGTGATTTTTCTCGCTGTACTACCTGCACTAGAAGTATTGGTAAATTCAACTTTATAAAAATCTTATGGTTGCAAAAATGACGGGAAAAGGGCCTAAAACATTGATCAAATCGTAAGGACTCTATTCACATCGAACAATAGGCAATGTGCGTTTTACTTCCTTCAAGTATTATAAGACATCGATTTCCAAACAAATGCAGAAGATTTTCAATCCCATGGCAATTAATGTGCAGAGGATATCTCTCAACCATGAGAAGTTGCATTTCCTTCATCATTCTGTGTGAAGAGTCATTCATGCTTTGATCGATGTTTTAGGCCATTTTTCAACCACTTTGCAACCATAAAATTTTTGTAAAGTTGAATTTACCTATACTTGTAGTATTCGTGAGGCAACGAGAAAAATCACAAAAATATTTCATCCTTTTGGCTTTTAACTAGAATTAAAATTCATTCAAATCTATGTAATACTTTTGCTGTAATGAATTTTCAAAAGTGGGAACTTTTCTCTGGCTCACCCGGTATATTCAATACCATCATTTGTCGAACAGAACAAAATTCCTCAGAATTTTCAACAATCCTTGACATTCTGATCAGAATTCTTCAGTGGCACAAAAGACTATTAGATTTTTGAAAAATGTTCTCAAGAATAGCGTAAATATGTCCAAACCTAAGTATGTTCTCAAGAATTCTTTAGACTTCTCAAAAATTCATCAGAATTCTTGTACTGAAAATAGTATTAGTTTGTGCAAGGCGTGTACTGTATGTAACAACCTTTTAAGAACTTTGCCGGCTGGAACTTAGAATAACAGCCATTTAATTAAGAATTCATTCAGGCTGCCCAAGAAAAACCTAGGGCCTCCTATGCTGGTTTCTACCGTATAAAATTCCGTCCAGATTTGCGAAAATTTAACTTGCTGAGACCGATTCAAAGTTAACTGAGGTCATTCTTTTACGTTAAAGAGTTAAATGAGGTAATTTTGAATTCATGTCTGTATTTTTCAGGTGAATCAGCAACAACCATGTATTCCATTGATACGTGCAAAGATTTCAACGCTTAGACTGACACATGGAAAATACTTCTTCGTTAAGCTGATGTATTTCATCATTGCCTTCGTTTTATTTTTGTAATTAAGGTACCGGGTGAGTAACAAAAGACCAGGGATTTCATCGAGCCATATTTTGGCCTAAAAAACTTAGAGCTTATACGTTAAAGTTTTGTAAAGCAGAAGGCAGATATGGTTTAGCTTCAAGGGGTTTATTTGCTAAAGTCGGCCGATTCTTTTCTTGCTTGTTGGGGATTCTTTTCTGTGGTGATTTTGCGGAACAGGTAAAGTTTCTGGTCAAATTTTTTCTTCTGAACAACAAAATTCAATGAACTATTTTGCTTCCTGCTTGCTACAGTAAAAACCCGCGTATAAGAACCTAGTGATTAAGAACCTACAGGCTGAAAATTCTGATATTAGACCCCCAATATATAAGAACCCATTCAGCCTGAAATTTGAAATAGGTTCTTATTCGTGGAGATCATCAAACTAAATCAAAACTCTAGTTGCTTTGTCATAGAGCTTATACATACTGATTCTGTGATGTGTGCAAATTGCAAAGAGCTCTAAAGATGCTTTGAAAGCTTTTCCTTGCATTCTGTAAAATTTCTGATTCTTCCATGAACTGATGTTTTGATAAGGCCTCATGAACACAGGTGTCTCTCAACTGACAGTGGATAATGGGCTTGAAGTCTCAATCTGAACAAAATAAATACCTGGAAGCCCTGAATGAAATAAGAACCAATTTAAGAACCTGAACAGCCTTATTTCCTACTAAATACTAAATACATAAGAACCTAATCAGGCTGACTTGCAAAATTGCAGGTTCTTGTACGCGGGTTTTTACTGTACTTGCCTTCTGACTCTCTGATGACTTAAACAATGCAAAATGATAGAGGACAGTTTGAAATTACACCAAACGATACAATTGGCACGATGTCAGAAAGAAGCGCTCTCTCATTTTGACATATCGTTACTCGCTTCTTGCCTGCGAATTCGCTAGAGAATTATTTTGCAAAAAACTATACATTAAGCGAAAAAACAAGAATCAGGTTTTCAGAACATCACTACCTCGCTTATGTCAGACTTCCCGTTGCAGATGAGTTAAAAGAAGCGTTTAGCAACTAGGACGGCGACTGTAACGGAAACACAAATGTACCCTTTGTTTCCGAACTTCGGCTTGAAAAGACTCCTTGTTTTCCTTTCGAATTTGCTTCCCTTGAGAGTCTATGAAGTTGTCCTTTTCAATGGCACTACTTAGAAATCCTATTTCTAACGTGCTGTTTTCTAGATCTGGATCTTTGCAATGAACCTCATTCATTTTAAACGTTAATTATCAAGGATTTAGAAGAATCCAAAGTATTTTGGTGACGAAGAAAAATTTGTCTTGGCTTGTTTAAGGACATGTGAAGGTAACTTGTCGGAAACTCTACTCGGTTGTATCATAGAAGACGATGTTCTGGTTGGCGTCGCCGTCCTGGTTGCCAAAGGTCTCTAAAATTTTTCGGCCGGTATCCTGTTTTTATACATCCTGTAGAAGTCTCTTCTTGAATAGCGATTACTAGGACTCATTGGCTCATCGTAGTCACGACCTTTTTCCGGTAAGAACGTTTCAAAGACACGAATTTGTGAAGAAAGTATGGCCGTAAAAATTGGTAGATGCCCCATCTTTTTCAACTCACCCGGAAGCCTTTAAAAGATTTTGCTGCACTGATCAAACCGAAGAATTGTAGACAATAACACAGATTGAGAGTTACGGGACAAATTGATATGAATTTTGATGATTTTTGTAAATTCTGAATCATAGTCTTTAACATAAAAAATTGGAGATGTTTTGCTTGACATGAAACTCACACTGAATGAAATATGGATTTTTCGAACTTCAACGGGAGTGCACAAAAGCATAATGATTCCAGTTCCTGTCTGTCAAATACATTCTAGTTGTTCTACAAGGTGTTTCAGAAAAAAACGCAACCATACTATAATTTGCAATCTTAAAAGATTGCCAAAATTTTGGTACATTTAATGTATGAACAATTCTGTAAAAATAATTGAAAATGATTAAGTTTCTTGTCAATTGATGTCTTTTGGATCTAAAAATTAAATTACGTTTGAAGTCCTTTTTGGTTTACTCTGATATTAACGAGAGGTATGACATTGGATGACTTTCTTTTGCCTTGATCTAGATAGCCGTTTCGCATTAAGGGCCATCTGGGGGTCACTGGTTTCAGCTGTTGCGTATTTTTAATCTTTTAAAACTTGAAACTTAGTGAATTTTTAACGGATTTGCAAGATTCTGGTCTCCAAAATTATTTCAAAATCTTAGGGACAGGGCTATCTTCCCATGAGCCTGTTAACTTTATCGTTATTTTTCAGTATCGAATCAAGCATTAAGCATTTTTCTGGACCACCTTGAAGATCGGATATAAACGGGCAGGCACTTGCTGCCATGAATTTGATGATCATGTAGCAGGTAAATACCATTTGAGTCGAAAGTATTTGCACTGTTTCAAAGACTTTAGCAAACAATGTCTTATCTTAGGAAATTCACTTTCTCTAAATAACGTCGTTGATCAACAATTTTTCGACTCTTTTTCAGGAATTCAAATGTAAGGCTGATGAAAAATCTGATTTTGATTGATTCTAACACTTTAACTCCTTTTGAGCTGTTATCATAGTTTAGTAAGTTTTTACCTCTTCTTGCTCAATTAAAATGATTTTTTACATCGGGATTTCTCATTGCCTTGATTCTTCAACCGTCCATTCTCATCTGTCTGTTCCGAGAACCGACATAATTAAGGGCTGACCTGCTTGGGCCAAAATAAATATATAGTCCACAGGGTGTCCCCAAAAAATTGTGGTCCTTTTCTGGGGCTACTGTGGAGGAGCTCTAGATTCAATTACCTTTGGTTTTACTCAGTTGCATAGGTCAATCTTCAACTTAGAGTTTGAGACCTTATTTGAGTCTATCTGGCACGTTCAACTTTGATTTCACTTGGCTGTTTTAAGGTTTTGTACTCGGTGCAAGTGCAAGCTTTTAACTTTGCACAAAACCTTAATGTGCTTCATGCATTAAGTGCAAAGGCTATGTTGCAGTTTCTATGATCTCTACGGGTATCTTTCTCTACACATCATTGGGATAAAAATCATTGGCCAAGTTACAATTCTACATAAAGAGCATCATTCTGCCACGACAGAGTTCTTGGGGACAAAGGATCGTATATCTTTCGGTCTTTGGCCATAACAATGGCGGTTTTACGGTTCCTTTTGCTCTCATCGGTGTGCAAATTCCTTCACTAAATATGATTCGAGATGGCAAATTGTTGGACATTTTAAGATAACCGCTTTGAAGAAGTATCCAACTCGATATTAAGCATGTACTGTGAGGGCAGCTCATTAAGAGATTTGAAGACAATTTCTCATTTGTGGCAGGCCCAGCACATCAAAGCAGCCGCCAATGAAATACAAGCAAACTGACCTTATTGCTGTAAATATTTTTAAAACAGTCTTCTGAGAGCCCAATTCAACGATTGTCCAGCCACTAGTTTTGCTGGTAACGAAATAAAATATTTTTGTGCTCGATCCCTTTGATTAAACTTAGCATTGATCTATTATTCATTCAGAAACTTATTTACATCGAAGACAAAAGCATGAGTATCATAGCAAAAAAAGAAATAAGAGATGCTTTTTCGATTCAAGTCGACATTTTCACAAATGAATCAACTGTTTAACTTTAGAATTAGAATACGTTCACACGATTCCAGCACAACTTGAAATCGGTGAAACATGCGAGGTTAATAAAATTTAGCTAGCGTTCACACCATATACCAGTAAAATTTAAGAACGGTAAGACACTTGACGGAAACAAACTTGTTGGAGTCTCCTCAAGAACTTTATGCCAAAGAAATTAATTCATCGGCCTTATTTTTTAAGCATGGATTTATCCGTTTTCTAGCCTAATAACCAGACGCAAGTTTTTTAAGGATTTTGCTTGAAGCAAAGGGATTTTTGCCAAAGGTGTGCGGGATTTTCAGAGAGTGATAACGCCCCTCGGCTTAGAGTTCCATGTCTTCAAGATCTACCTGCAGAAAGTGCCGTTTTGTATGTCACGATCGTGTGTACGCAATCGTTGATCGTTTCGGTTTGCAAAACCATCTTTCTTGAAGGCCATTCAAAATAGAAGAAGTTGGGTTTTGACGCATTTTTTGCTGAAGAAAGGCTGAAATAGTTTTAAACAATTTCTTAGAATCTTAAAATGGGACATAAATTCCCTCGTCTATTTTTATTTTTGTCATATAGCTTAATTGGTGACAACCATCTCTTGTACAAGGCTCTCTAATTCCTTTCAATGACAATTGAAAATTGAATAAGAAGTCATACTGTAAGGGATAAATATAAATTATAACAAGATCCTTTGGTGCTCTGACACAATGCAAGCTTTGTTCTAATTTGTTGGTAGAGAAACAGTATGTTCGTCAGGGTTTGTCATTGTTCAAAAGTTCCCACTCAGAGGCACTTTTCAAACAAACAGAATTTGTGTTGTTTTTGAGTTGGAAAGAAGTTACAGTTGAGCTATCTTTTTTCTTCTGCTAATCCCGCTCGCTCGCAAGGTGCCGCTGTGTGGACATAAAGTTTCAGGTAAATATACTTTCCGCTCCACTGAGCAGTGAGTTGCCATGTTGCAAAACCACTCTCCTTGGAAAACAGTTTAAAGCTTTACTATCACTATAATTACATTCCTAGCCTCGCTTTATCAGTTGTTGTCTAACACCATGAGAGACGGTCGTCAGATCCCCTGTCTTCCTTGCAATGGGAAGTTACACCTTGTTGATCTTCAAAGAGCTCCAAAGGCAAACCGGACTAATCTTCATGACCGGACAATACATGCGAGGCTGGCAACTGAATTATTGGCTGCCAATAATTCAGACGTGGTTTATATAGCGACGATAAAGCTTTAAGACCCTGTGCTCCCCATGATCCTTTGTATGGGCACAAACCAGCAAAAAAACGCACTTTGACCACAGAATATGAGGAAATAAATAGCTCTAAAGGAAAAAGCTTCCCTAATCCTCAATTACTTTTGGGAATTTCTCTTGTTTGAGTTCAAAACGATAACTTCACAACATTCATTGGAAGGTTGAAGTGACAATGAAGCCTTGCGATTGCTAGGCCATAATCTTTTTCATACAGCATGAAATTCATTGTCAGACCAGAAAGGATCATGGGGAGCACAGGGTCTTTAACTTCTCCAATACCGTTTGCTCCATAGATGAGCGGCAAAAAAGACGCGTTCATAAACTTGAAAATCGAAAGATCTGTTAATTGTCATTTTTCCACTGAAGCTGGCTTTACAAATTATTTTATTCAAACCTTTTTTGTTGATTTTAGAAAAGTAGATTGATCTCCAAAATTGCTCCAAAAAGTTTGGCATTTTCGCTATTTCTTTAGCTAAATATTGATCTACGACTCTACTAGATCTACGCTAGATCTAAAAAAGCTACGCTAGATTTCTTGCAATCGAATTTTATTTTTCTCACAAAACTAGCTCGTAATCAAAGGACGGAGAGACCGGAATCGACTTTCAACCGAAGAAATTTTCATGTCCGAGTTGGCATTCCTTCTTTGCAACGTTTTTTTTCGAAAACAAATTTGGAAGCAAACTGCATCAAAAAGTACCGGCAAATGTCCCACGTTTCTCCCGAATTTACCTGGTAGAGAAATGTCGGTTACTTATTTCTATGTTCAGAAAGTTCTTTCTTAACTTTACGCTGGTCAAAGACCTTTTATCATGTGCCTCACTGACCATTTAGAGCAGAATTTAGAGGAGCAAATCAAGGTAGGCTTCAAGAGAATCTGTCTTATTCTTCAAGAGTAGACCAGAAATTTACGAAATAAATCATGGCTGTTTGCAGGAAATTCTTTTGAAACTCGTAACTCGTCAACACTGTTTTTATTTCCTTCACCAAAGATTTACATTGAAATTTTGAGAAAAGGTCTGCTAGAAAATTATGCATAATCATTTCATTTTGCGGCATATTCTTTCCAAACGGGAAACTCGGACGGAGCTCCGTCATTTACTCCAATAAAACTTACTTACTTTAAGAACATTGTACATTAGAATTGTTAGAAAAAGTCTCCTACCCAGCGAAATGAATATAACTTATTCATACTTATTTCTGGAGATTTCTTACTTCTGACCAGCAAAATTGACAAAAAGATCTTTCACTTTCCTCATTAACGATTAGAATCGGATTTTAAGATGAAATTCACCAAGAAAATCATGAATAACTAATTGCATTCAGCAGAATGTTCTTTCTAATCGAAAATGTCGTTAACAACGGGTAGTTACAACTCTGTACTATTTGTTAGCTAATGATGTTTTGAAATTCTCCACCAATGAACAAAGAAGCAATTGTTTTCAGTAGATCAGAATCTTAAACGAGAACGACCAGCTGCCTCGTCAACCTGCTAGCAAGCAGAAAAGCAGGTTACCCGGCCTTTTGCCAAACATTAATTCTCGGAGCGTTGCATAGGCCTACAATGTGGTGATTTTATCAACAAAAACAACTGTTGGCCACACTGCTTCAAAACAAAATCAACAAGGTAAGTTAGACAGCGAATTCCGTACATACTTTGTTACTCAGGCCACTTAAGTGAAAAAATCTCAGTTATTCATGCATAACGTAATTTAAAATCACGGAATTCAATACAAATTTGAAGCGATAATGTTAAATAGGGTTTTCAAGCTGCCTGGTTCTTCGTTTCTATAATGAATACCGACTATATGACACAGCTACTAAAGCAGATTCTTTGCTTTGTAATTTGAAACTCGCACCTTGGCCTTACCTTGTTTTTTGTTTACATTTGCATTTCAAAAGATTCTTATTGAAACCTCTTCTTTCGAAATAATTCTTCGAATTGGCAAGTATATTGGACTAAACAAGAAAAGAAAAGTTCAGTTACAATGGCTTTGCTGCATGAATGTTATTCGTCTGTCCAGCAAAAGCATGCAACTCGATCAAGTACAAGTTTTGATAAGATGTGTGTATTTGTAAGCCAGGCTGATATTGAACAGTTTAGGTTGAAAGAAAATTCAATATTTTTGTTTCGTTGTGCTGTACATAATAATCAATAAATGATCCGCTTTCATCATACAGCACGACGATCTCCTGACTGTCATAAATTCCTTGCATTGCACTTTCTGCAAATACATGTGGAAGAATTGAGAACAAGTCGTTATTACTGTCAGGACTAAATGTACCCTGGGTACCAGACTCTATGTTTCTTCAAGGGAATATGCTATAGTAAATATGTTTATCTACCGGGTGAGCCAGAAAAAAGTTCCCACTTTTGAAAATTCATAACACCAAGGCTACTTCATGGATTTGAATCATTCAAATTCTAGTTAAAAGCCGAAAGATCAAAGAAAGTATTTTTGTGATTTTTCTTGCTGTCCTACCAGCGCTACAGATATGTCCAAAACATCGATCAATGCAAAAATGACTTCTCGCACAGAATAATGAAGGAAATGCAACTTCTCATGGGTGAGAGATATCCTCCAGGCATTAACTGCCTTGGGATTGAAAATCTTTCGTGTTTGTTTGAAAACGAAGCCAATGGAGGAGATACTTTGTGGGAAAATTTTACTCTCTTGTCGGATTTTTTGTGATTTGAATGTCTAGCTTTGGAGGATTTTGACGAGAAATAGCGCATAAAAGCATGAATTTATTAGCGTTAAAAATAGATTCAAACAGAAAGTATGGATTTTATTGCATATTTTTGTTGATATTAACTACAGTAAAGTCCCGCCTTTAAGAAACTTATTTCACAAGGACAGCTTGACTGGTTTCTAAAGATGTTTCTAAAGAGGTTAATATATGGCTAAATTTTAGTTACTGAGGAGTTAGATCGGCAACTTTATGTATCAACTAAGCTTATGTTCCTCCAACTGTTGTTGTTGCTGTTGTCGTTGATGGTTTTGTCGAAAAATGTTGGTTTTTTGACCCCCCCCCCTCTGATGCAGACATGGCTGGTATCGGCCTATTACTTGTGATGTAAATATCCTGACCAGTTGCTTGCAAGAAAGATTCATTCAGTCATCTCTCTTCATCTTTAATGTAAATTTTTCTTTGACGACGACTTGGTTTGGCTATTGTCTTTGGATTATTTATCTGTGGTACTTTACAACATCTGTTGTTCATGAATACGAGGTTGATACATTTTTTAAAGGAAGGGTAGCGGAGCAGCTGGGCTTAAGTAAAAATTTTGTACGGGGCGAGCAGATGGTTTTGCAAGGATCTGCTTCTCCACCGGCCATGTAATATGATAAATTTTACACTGTCCATCAATTGCTCACGGCCAGTGTACAGCTTTGATTTCATTGGATGTTTTAAGGTTTTGTACTCGGTGCAAGTGCAAGCTTTTAATAATAATAATAATAATAATAATATATTGAATAAGGGAAAATAAGGCTTGCAGCCTATAAAACCCTAAAAGTTGTATTTGCATTCACAGTGGAAACTATCATAAAGTTTTTCAAAATGCAAAACTGTCATACAGTTGACAATCTCTTCGGGTAACGCATTCCACGATTCTACGACTCTTTGTGAGAAGAAGTTTCGTCTTACGTTCAGGCGACTTCTTTGCTTAAACAGCTTGAGCTCATGTCCTCTTGTATTGTTTGTGCTTAACTTGAAGAAAGTTGTATAGTTCAAGTCGACGATACCTTTCATGATTTTTATTCTTTTTAAAAGCGAAAACTGAAAGTTAAAGTTTACAGGTGCTTTGGAAAAGATCCATAATCCAAATCATGGCTAGGCCCTTTTACAAAACCTCTGGTTTTGGGTGCACTGTAACTTTTGTCTTTGCAAGCTTGTATCTCTGGTGTTTGTTGGACGATTTTCAAATGCAAGGTATGTGAATCTAAGTTGAAGATTGATGAATTTAGCTAACTACTCGGAGAGTAATGATATCTTATCGCTGCGTTCCTATTTCCAGTCAAAAGGGGATACTTTTTTTGAGACACCGGTATGTGAGTGATATCAAAACTAAAATGTTAATTTATCAGTCAAAGGCTAAGACTGCGTTCACACGATGCCGGCACATTTTGAAAACGATGAAAAAAGTGACGGTAGCAAAATTTTAGCTAGCGTTCACACGATGCCGGCACAATTTGAAAACGGTAGGAAATTTGACGATAAAAACTCGTTGCAGGATTTGATGCCAAAGAATAGTACCTACACCTTAAGAATAGACCTGTCTCGATTCAAAAGTGTCGAAAAATGTTCTGTTTTCATCTTTGTTGAGTGTTTAAACGATGCAGTTTCAAATTTATGCCGGTTACGGTTCCGTTTTCAAAATCTACCGTTTTCAAAATCTGCCGGCAAAAAATGTGCCGTTTTCGTGTGAACGGGAGGCCTATCCGTCGAATTTTTCACCGTTTTCAAAATGTGCCGGCATCGTGTGAACGCAGTCTAAATTAGATGAGAAAATTTTGTTTGGTACAATGACACATCTTTAAGATCTAACAATTAGAAAAATGCATTTAAGGGGTTTGTATGGGAACTGATGATTCCAAGTTCCATATTGGTCCATGATTTATGAGCATTAAAGCTTACATTTTCATTTTCAGAAATAGAGTTTTGATTTCAACTAAATTTCAAATTTTAATTTCAAATTAAGTTAAAGCTCACTGATGAGGCTGCCGATGGGCGGTGAAATATTTGAAGTAACAATGTTTAGTTTTTAAAATCACATAATTGCATGTGTCTTAAGGAGAATGGTCACCAAAACAACATTAGCAAATTACAACTTATCGCACAAGACACGGAATCTACTGAAAGATCATGGAAACAAAATCTCACAACGTAAGTTTTAATTTCAATAGCAAGTAGCAAGTAAATCTTTTTTTTTTTTTATTAGAAGGTATCTAGGCCAAGACGGCCTCTAACCTAATAACAACGAACATAACTACAAGATCAACTAAGTTACAATAATGTGAAATTAGTAACAAAGAAAATATCAATTGTCCTGATAAAGATAACGATGATCTACATGGTGTAAATAATGCATAGCAAACATTAAGTGGTGTGCGTTTATTGCAAGGAAGATTCTGATTTCAGTCTGAAACATTTTAATAAGAAATTTGCTACCAAATTCAGGCAGCTTTTGTCCTCTTGGCTCAGTAACCAGATAAATTTATTCCACACACTGAGTTGGATTACATTTGGGAACAAATTTACTATTCTGGTTTCGAGACGTTTCCTGTCCTCGTGAAACTGTGGGCACATCATGACAAAGTGAACTTCATCACCAAGAACTTGTGTTCCAAGAGACAGACAGTATTTACAGTGTCTATCAGATCTTGGGGTTTTATTTTTACCAAACCGCCCAGTTCTATTTCAAGGTTATGTGCACTCATTCGTAACTTTGAGAAGCATTGTCTCTTCTTAAAGTCATTTATTACATCCAAATATGTTTCGAATTTGAAAACTGACTTTATCTGCGCATAAGTACACAGCTTTTTATCCTGCACTAGTTGTTCATTGAGATTAGACATGGTGTGATTTTCAAAGAAGCGCCTAACTTTCGACTTGATAGCAGAGACGTTGTCACTTGGTAGAATATCATATCTTGCTTGCAATTCACGGACCCTTGATACCCAGTTTACAAAACCTAAGTCGGCAGCATCACAAAGGAAGCGAAAGGATTTACAGGCAAGTCGATGTGGCTCAGAGACATTCAGTAATTGCAGTCTAGCAAAGAATTTCAGCATACAGACATGTCTGATTGACTGAAGGGAAATTCTTCCTAATTCAGCATAAACTGCGTCCGTACACGTTGTTGATTTTACACCCAGAATGTATTTGCACGCAGAAAGATGCAGTCGTTCTAATGTACTATATTCTTCAAAGCCCCAAATTTCGGAAGCATAATTCAAAATAGGAACGATTGTTTGATCAAAGAGGTAAAGAAACAATCTGGGTTGCAAACCATTGAAATCTTTGCATTTTGAGATAAGAGCATAGTATGCCTTACCAGCCTTTAACTTCATATTTTCAATGTGCTCATTGAAAGAACCGTTAGATTTAATTGTGACACCAAGGTATTTGTAGGAATCACATTCTTGTAGTTCCTGTTCACCTAAAAACCATGTATTCTGTGGGTGAGACTTTCTCTTATTTTTCCTTAAAACCATGACTTTGGTTTTGCCAATATTGACCTTCATCATGATATTTTCAGTGAAATCTTTCAGAACATCAAGTTGTGTTTGAAGGTCTTCTGGAGTTTCTGCTACGAGCACTAAATCGTCTGCATACAACAAAGTGTGTACCACATCGGCACCAAAACTAATTCCTTTCGCTTTGGAACTAATGGCTGCATTTAAGTCATTTAAAAATAACGAGAAGAGCATTGGACTCAAGAGACAACCCTGTCTAACTCCCCGGGAGCAACTGAAAAAATTTGCAAGGCCATCGTTGGCACGTGCACAAGATTTGACCTTAGCATACAATGTAGAGACTATTTTGTAAAATTTTCCCGTGATTCCTTTGGTTATTAACTTTTTCATCAACAAAGAGTGGTCCACTGAGTCAAATGCTTTTTTAAAATCAACGAAGCAGACATATAAGCTAGAATTATTTTGATTAAATGCATTTTGAATAATTGATATAAAAGTAAGTAGATGCTCAGACGTTTGATAACCTTTCCGATACGCAATTTGATTTTCCTCTAAAATTTCGAAATTGTCAAGCACCGTTGTTAATCTTTCTAAAAGGATACCCAAAAAAAGTTTCCCGAAAATACTGAGAAGCGTAATACCTCTGTAATTATCAAGGTCAGACTTATCTCCACCCTTGAACAAAAGGACAATTATGCCTACTGCCCATTCTTCTGGGAATTCACCGTGATCGAAAATTTTATTGAATAGTTTTGTAAACACAACGAGAAAAGGCTCATTAAGGCCTTTCAGAAGTTCAGCAGTTATGAGATCAATGCCTGATGCTTTCCCTGTTTTTAATTTTCCAATCATAACATCAACTTCTTCCAAGGTTATTTTGCAGTTGAGAGATTCATTTATGAGGCTGCTCATGTTTTCATCAATTTGGTTTTGCTCTTCAATTTCTTCAGCTTCAGGCAGCGGATTATGGGGTTCATTGGTACTTAACAGGTTATTGAAATAGTCAAACAGAGTATTTTTGTCAAAATCAAAAGTATTCAGTTTCTTTTGACCCCCAAGCATTTTCCAAAAATCTTTCGGCGAGGTTGACTTCAAATTCCAAAGCTTTTCTCGTCTGTTTTCATTATAGATTTTGCGCTTTGATTTAAGTATTTTGTGATATCTGTTCTTCTGAGAGAAGAAAGTATTACGCGAGGATTCCTTGTGGGCCTGTGAATCATTTTTCAAAGCAGATTGGTAAGCCTTGCGAGCTCTGTTCAACAACTTTTTTTCCAATTTGCATTCTTCATCGAACCAAGGACAAGCCCTCCTATAGCCATTTTTCTTGTGTGCATTTTTGAAAAGTCTTTTCGATGGAATAGTACTTTCAGAAATTTCCGATAACTTACTGCGTAGTTTAGCTGCAGAAACTTCTACGGGAACTCCAGGATTATCTAATTCTTCATGAATTAGGTTCAAAAAATCTTTTACATGATTATCATGGAGAGCTAACTCTATTCTCTCGGCAGTAACGTCATCCGGCACAAAGCGCATTGTATAACCATCTCTTAATTTTTCAACGGGATCTGTGCCGGAAACATTGGATTCATAGTTGTTGTTAGAAACAAATGCGTCACTGGGGTCTTTGTCGTTTTGATTCATTTTTATTAAAGCATGAATAGGAGCATGATCCGAAAATTCATTTATGTCACCAACGATTAGGTCACCAAGGTTGTCAAAAAGATCTTCCTTGGCAAGGACATAATCAACTACACTGTTTCCGTTTGTAGTAAAACATGTGAAATTTCCCGAAATTCCTTTGTTAACCCTACCATTAACAATGCGAAGCCCAGAGGATTTACAAAATTGCAATAACTGTCTTCCACTTGAGTTGACTGTGCCTAAATCTTGCGTCATACGTGTAGGAAGTGCATTGTCAGGTTCATAATTATCGTCCAAAGGGAGGAATTCATCATTCTCGTCATCACAGATAAAGTCATTTTCATCACTTGTTCTAGCGTTGAAATCACCCATGATAAAACATTTTCCTAACTTTTCATATTCAGCACATTCCTCGCGTAGCGTGTCAAAGTTCAGTGAGAGCCCACTTTTGAACCAGTATGAATCGGCAGGCGGAATATATACAAAGCATATAATCAAATCCTCCGCAAGGTTAGAGTGAATTTTATCTAATTTACACCAAACTCTGTATGAGCTTGCCGCTAAAATGCTAAAATACTTTTCCAGTGTTTTTCGTACAAAGACGGAAGTGCCACCTGATGATCTGCCCCGTTTGCTGTTGCGTGCACCTGACTGATGAAACCCGATAAAATTGTCATCTAATTCGGTTAAGTCACGATCGGTTTTGTCACGCCATGTTTCAGTTAGACAAATAATATCATTGTTCGCAAAAATTTCCTCTGTAACAGAGTCTTTTGAACTAAACCGATCTATTTTCTCAATTTTTAGACCATTTATATTCCAGATGCAAACACTTACCTTGTTTTTCACCGGTTGTTTAAGATCTGAAACCGTGTTGAGATTACATGGTTTAGCTGCAGTCTCCGTGTGGTTTTCCGGTGTTGATACAGTTGCGAAGCCGTCTTGGCAAAGATCCTAGCTATGCTTTGAAGTCAGCTTTCATAGACTAGAATTATAGACTAGAATGAAACGTGAAATCCTCGTTCCCAAACACGCCCTTTAGCAGTATCATCCTAATTTCTGAGTCTCAATGATGAGTGATGCCAGCAAAAACATTTTCTCATCTAAGTTTGCCTTTGACCGAAAGGTGGACGTTTCAGTTTGAATATAGCCCTTTAACATTTCATATCCCATCCCTTCCAAACGCTTAAACATCTTTTGACTCACCTGGTACAGCATCAAGCATGGCGATAGAAGCCCGGCAGGAGAGGCCTTGTGCAAAGGGGAGGCCATGGCTAGACTAGTTTCGAAACTTTTTGGAGAAGAGTGGTGTAATGTAAGAGACGATGCGGGGGAGAACGGCCTCTTCGGACTGACCGGGAATGGCAGCAGGTCGTGAGTGACATGAGTTAATAAAACATTGAGTGTTATGTTGTTTATTTCGTTGATGTTGTGTTAAACCTTACCTGGGTTGATTACTTGTGTCTTGGTCTCGCGAAGCGCTGGTTACGGCACATCATTTGGCGACGAGTCTGAAAGCCTCAGGGAAGTTCACTTTGCGAAGAGGGCCTAGCCAGCGAGAACACAAAGCGTGCAGAATCTCCCGCGCAGGGCCGCAGTTTCCGAGAGCCGCAGTAGAGCCGCAGATATGGCAGATCGAGGGGTGTATGGGGCCCTCGAAAATTTTCGAGAGGGGAAAGACCCAGGGGTAACATTGGAAAAATTCCAAAAATACCTAAAAAGAGCTAAGATGGTGTTTGCAACCGCAGAGATAGACACAGATCCCAAAAAGAAGTCTTTTCTTCAAATTTGGGGAGGGGAAGACATGATGAGACTTTTTGAGCATGTGGGAAAAGTGGCAGAAGCAGATACATTTGATGCAGCGATGACAAAAATAGAAAATGCTTTGAAAGGTCAGATCAATGAAGTATACCCTGTATACAAATTATTTTGTGAAATGCCCCAAGGCCGGCGAACCTTTGGGGAATGGTATCCAGCAGTTTATGAACAGGCAAAGCAGTGCAACCTAGCAGAATATACGCCTGAACGGGCCGCTAGAGACGCCATGACTATGCAGACAGACAACAATCAACTGCGGAAAAGAGCATTAGCAGAAGGGCCCTCATTTGGAAATTTTGTCAAATTAGGAATAGCCATGGAATCAGCCACAGCTCAGGCAGGAAAAATGGAAAGAACAGAGTCAGTCAGCGCCATACAGCACAAAGAGCGTGAACGAATGTATGCAGGAAAAGGTCCTGGGAAACCCCCAACTCAGTTGTGTGATTTTTGTGGATACAATCCAAAAACTGCACATAGTAAAGGCAAATGTCCAGCAAAGGGAAAGAAATGTAATAAATGTCAGAAAAGGCACCACTTTGCACATGCTAAAGCTTGCCCACAGCGAGTATATGCAGTCTCAGGATCAGAAGAGGAAGATTCTGAGAGCGAAAGTGAAGAAGGTGAAGTGGGCAGAGTGCAGGTGATCAACCAGGTAGATAGTGCCAAAGAAATGGAAAACATGGTGGAGATCAGATTCAATGATATCCCTTTAGAGGTGAAAGTAGATTCAGGGTGCAGCAAAGTCATAATACCCGAAAAGGTGTACAAACAAATCTCCAAGACAACACGATTGATCAAAACAAAAGTCAGACTTAGACCCTATGGTATGAAAGACCATCTGGAGGTATTGGGGAGAGCAAAGGTCAGGCTGACTGCCCAAGCTGGCGCAAGCATGGAAACATGGTGTTATGTGGTAAAAGGGTTTCAAACAGAGTCACTGCTAGGCTCAGAAGAAGCAAAAAGGCTTGGAATCCTAGAAATACATGCAGAAGGAAAGCCAGCAGATATTCAAGCTATCAGAGCTAGTATGAAAGCAGAAGATCAGAGCAAACAGCGGAAAGAAACGATTCAAGCGATACTGGACAAACATGGCAAGCTCTTTCAGGGTATAGGGAAATTTTCAGATCAGGAAATTAGGTTCAATGTGGATCCTACCGTAAAGCCTGTAGTACAAAGAGAAAGACCAGTGCCTCTAGGATACAGGCCAAGACTATCAGAGCATTTGAAAGAGTTGAGAGACAATGATGTTATAGAGGGTCCACTGGATTCGACAGTTCCGCATGATTGGGTGTCCAATGTGATAATAACTGAGAAGAAAAGCACAGGGAAAATACGCATGAATGTGGACATGCGACATGCCAATATTGCGATACGAGAAACACATTTCCCAGTACCAACAGTCAGAGATTTAAGACACAAACTCAATGGGGCTACAACCTTCAGCAAGCTAGATTTGAGACACGCTTTTCACCAAATGGTCTTGGCACCAGAATCTAGGGGTCTCACTACTTTTTATACACATGAAGGCCTGTACAGATTTAAAAGATTAGTCATGGGGGCTGGGCCTGCCAGTCAAGAATTCCATGAAAAACTCAGATTAGGCATGATCGGACTGCAAGGAGTCATACAAATAGAAGACGATATATTAGTTTATGGAGCCACCCAAGAAGAACATGATGAGCGATTGCAAGCAGTGTTGCAGCGTTTTCATGACAAAGGCATCACATTGAGAAAAGAAAAATGCGAATGGAGCACTGATTCTGTGATATGGTTTGGATACAAATTTAGCAAGGACGGAATGTCCCCAGACCCCGCTAAAGTAGAGACCATCCGTAGTATGCCTAAACCTACAAATGCTGCAGAAGTAAAAAGTTTTCTGCAAATGTGCCAGTACAATTCAATGTTTATGTTTGATACAGAGGAAACATATAGTGATACAACGGCCCCGCTACGAGCACTGTTGCGAAAAGATGTAAAGTTCAAATGGACCAAGCGATGCGAGGAGTCATTTATCCAATTACGGGAAGGATTGATGAGTGACAAAGTGATAGTTCCATGGGTGCAAGGCCGACCTACTAAAGTGCACGTGGACAGGGGACCTTTGGGAGTAGCAGCTACCGTATACCAACAAGAACCAGACTCAGGCTACTGGAAGACAATCAACTACACCAGTCGGGCACTGACCGAAGCAGAGCAGGGTTATGCTGCAGTAGAGGGAGAAAGTCTGGCAATTTATCAAGGCCTAAGAATGAATCGGATGTATCTATATGGGATACCATTCAAAGTAATCACAGATCACCAACCTTTAGTGTCTCTGTATAACAATCCAAGGAAAGAGGGACCCATGAGAGTAGAACGACATAGAACAAAGCTTCAAGGTTTCAACTTTACTGTTGAATATTGCCCCGGCGCAAGAAATCCAACTGATTACAATAGTCGCCATCCACTTGCCTTGTCTTCATATACAAGCCAAGACCTGGCAGATATGGACATGGATGATGATGAAGAGCTCTACATTAACAGAGTGATAGAGTCAGATTTACCGGATGCAGTAACAATGAAAGTGATGAAAGATTACACCAACAAATGCGATGTGATGGCAAAATTGAAGTACTGCATAATACACAAGGGCAATATACACACTAAAGATCCTGATCTGGCACCATACAAGCAGGTATTCCCAGAACTATCGGTGATGAGACAGCTCATTATGAGAGGAGAGAAAATTGTTGTGCCTAGGGCACTGCAAGAAGATGTAGTTGCATTAGCACACAGTACTCACCAAGGCAGTACTAAAACAAAGCAGTTTCTAAGAGCAAGAGTATGGTTCCCGGCGATGGATCGCATGGTAGATGAGTATGTGCAGTCTTGTATTCCATGTCAAGCGGCCACATCCGGAACATCAGTGGAACCGGTAAAACCCACAGAGCTACCAGAGCACCCATGGGAACACCTAGCTATGGACTTTAAAGGGCCTGTAGGGAAAGAATTCTATTTTCTAGTGGTGGTCGATGAGTACAGCAGATACCCGGAAGTAGCCGTTGTGAAATCTACAGCAGCAGAAGCGGTACTCCCTGAGTTAGACCGGATTCTTTCCACACATGGTGTTCCACAAAAGATTAAAAGTGACAATGGTCCGCCATTTAAGAGTCAAGAGATGGTGCATCATGCAAAACAGTGGGGTTACTTTCATCAAAAGATATCTCCTGAGCAACCAACCAGCAATGGGCTTGCAGAAAATTTTATGCGAATGGTGGTGAAACTAGCTCATACTGCATACATCGAGGGAAAAGACCCAAAGCGAGAAATTTATAAGTATCTGCTCACGTATCGGGCAACACCACACAGCACTACAGGAATCCCACCTGCAGAATTGCTGTTCAATCGACCTGTACAGACCACCATACCAAAGATGCCACGAAAACATCCCCAGCATAAGCAATTAAAAGCCCGTGATGCCCAGAAGAAGCAAGAGATGAAACAGTACAATGATCAACGTAGGCATGCTCGCAACCACACTATTAAAATAGGGGACAAAGTGCTAGTAAGCCAAAAGAAATCAACAACAAAGCCACCATACAACCCAACGCCAATGACCGTCACTAAAGTTAAAGGTTCCATGGTCACAGCCACTGTTGGGAGAAAGCATATCACAAGGGACGCCTCAAAATTTAAAAGTTTGCCCTCCGGTAGGCAGCTTCATGGCAACATCGAGACAACGCTGCAGGCAAACAACTTAGAGGAAGATGCGGAGGCGTATTACACATGGTACACACCTAATACAGACACGGTTGACCAACACCAGCCAGCCGTTGCCCATCCAGAAGAGCAGCCACAAAACGAGCAAGGTGTGATTCCAGAAGGGGAAGGAGAGGAAAGAGAAAGGAACATATACGAAGAAGTAGAGCAAGCAGTGCAAGAGAACCCAGCAAGAGAACAGAGAAATGCAAATATACAAAGAGAGAGACGGGTTTCACGAAAACCTAAATACTTGCATGATTATGTTACTGACAACTTAGAGGAGAATGAAGGAGGTGGTGTAATGTAAGAGACGATGCGGGGGAGAACGGCCTCTTCGGACTGACCGGGAATGGCAGCAGGTCGTGAGTGACATGAGTTAATAAAACATTGAGTGTTATGTTGTTTATTTCGTTGATGTTGTGTTAAACCTTACCTGGGTTGATTACTTGTGTCTTGGTCTCGCGAAGCGCTGGTTACGGCACATCAAAGAGCTTTACTCTCTTTGCCAACGGAAATGGGGGAATTAGTAAAGAATAGACAGGTCCCTCTCTTTTCTCGTTGGTGCTTGCTAAATCTCCCAATTTTGTCTGGGTTAGGCCAACCACGATGTTTGTGATATAAGTAGCTTCTATTTGCCTGCATTACGGCGAGAAAGTCATGGTATTGTGGAAGTTTAGCTGGTCCACCTGTACAGCCCGTTTGTTTTCAACCTTGCTGCCTTACCTTACAAGTTGTGCCCCGGTGACTTGATGTGCCTATCAAAATATTCTCAAGCTAAATTCTACAAGCTCTATCGACAGGAAAGCTCTCCACTTTCTTTGATTATCCTTAAAGCGCACGTTATGGAATAGGGAATGAAAAACGGCTGTCCTTGCTGGAAAATGTCTCTTATTCTGAAGGAACTCAAGAATTCTATGAACTGAGCTTGCTTACCTGTAAAATTTATATATACAAGTCAACAAGAAATTAATAACGTATTCATAGTCAAAAATCACTTTCAATTAACAACCTGTTGCAGAGAAATATCTTTTGTCGGCAATATTATCAAATGAGTTCACAATAGACAATGCAATATTTCCAATGGAATTCTGCTTTTACGAAATATTTCTTGCCATCGCTCCTGTATCTTGGATACCAGATTGCTCAGAGCTGGCCAGTTGATTAAAGGGGCAGGGTCACGTAACCGTAAATATACCTGTTATATCTATAATCTACATTGTTGCCCACTTGTGGCCATTGTGTTCTGTACAGATTTTGGTGGCTGGGGTGAATCCACGATTAAGTTACTCCTAAATATACATCAATATCTCTGCAATCATACAGCATATGAACGTTTCGTTTGTTTCTTGACAAAGTTCGAGAGTCCATCTTCAAAATAGAACCTTTATTTTGAGAAAATTAGTGGAAAATCTCTGCGATACATCCTGTCAAAAGTACAGCAAAATCGTCCTTTCGAAAGAAGTTTGTTTACATTACGTGACCCTGCCCCTTTAAAAAGCCAAGCAAAATATCTAAACATGTCTGAGCAAAGTAGCTAATAAAGGGGTGGTGCAAAGTTTCTTTCATAACATGGCCGAAGGAAAGAAAATGGAACGCTGCAACTACTTTTTTTGAGGCTGTACACAACTTTGTCAACACTTTTTATAAAGCAAATATGAACGGGCTTGAACAAGACAGTAACTTTTTATATGCTCAAGATAGGATGAACTTTTAAAATGGCTCACTATGATGACAAAATTGTCAATCATGCAAGTTGAGAAATGGATGCAAAAATGTGTATTTATGACGCCAAATTTCCTTGTTAGCTTCTTTCAAGAAGGGTTCATCAGTCATTGACAAGAACTCATACTTAGAGGAACTGCCTTAAGGTCTTTAGCTAATTCATCGATGGTACTTAGTACTATACAACATTTGTTATTCATGAATGCGGGGCAGATGCATTTTTTAAAGGAAAATGTGACTGGGCAGTAGCACTTTTGCAATGATTTCACACGGGGTGAGGAGATTTTTTGCAACAGGTTTTCTTCTCCACCGGCCATGTAATATCATAAATTTTGCGCTGTCCCTAATTCAGAATTCAGTTACAAGGGGATCATGGACCAGAATCAGATGTGGAATTCTCGTTCCTTTTCAAATTATTTATCAGTATGTTCCTAACTTCTGGGTCTAAAGAAAGACTGATTTTAAGAAACAAGAGTTTCACATTTAATTTTTTTCTGACTGATAGATTAACATTTCAGCTTTGTATGTCGGCTGCATAAATTTAATTTGACAGCCCGTCAAACATGTCTTTGACTCATCCGGTAAAAGGTGGTGGAACACTAGCTAAAACTAAAAGTGGCTAAATGCTAGCTAGCTAAAAGTGGTCTTCGACAACTACACGTTTTTTTTTATAAGAAACTGGTTTATAAGAAACTAGTACTAAGATGGCCAAAATTTTAAGAAACTCTAGTACTATGTCTGAGAAGTGCTAAGAAACTTTTCAAAGTTAAAAGCATGAATTTTATAGCAAATGGATCGTTGAACCTTTATTATTGGGAAATATTATCTAAGCATTTGTGTTTTCAACATAACAGAACACTGTTTATTCCTATATGATGTTTTGTATATCAAGAAACATATCTGCAGCAGTGTTAGCGACCACATTGACAATTCATGCATTCAAAAGTAAGAAACCAATTAAGAAACTTTTAGTACTAAAATGGACAAAATTTCATGTTAAATTAAGAAACTTTTAGTACTATGGCCTGATCCTAGTTTCTTATAAAAAAAACGTGTAGCTAAAATTCAGTAAATTGCTCGCCAAGGTTGGTACCTTGACTTGTGAGATGATGCTTATCCAAAATATGAATCTGCCGAATTCCTAGATTCTTAATGAGAGTTTTGTTTATGGATTGATTCAAACTGCCATACAATGCGCTAGTTTCTCACTCAAGTAGGACGTGCTATGAGTAGAAGGAGAGCCCTGTCTGCGTCTAAAAAGGTTTAAAGTAGAAATATTTGGAAGATCAACAACATAACCCAAAAAAAAGTATTTGAAAGGTTCATTAGATCCTGTGTGATAAAAGACAATGGCATCCCATTTATTGTGATTGACATGCTTGTACAAAGCAATTGGCTTCTGTGATGTTCAATGTAGAATTTTACAAAGGCGAGCTACTAAATGCACTACTTATGAAGTACTTTACAACACTACAAGCACAATACAACTGGGAGCATCATATCGTGCCTGCTCCATGGCGGTTATATGGAGAAAATGCATCTGAAATAACAACCAAATTTACAAGTTCTAAAGGCTACACTTAAGAGATTTGAAATTATTAAGCGATTTGAGTGAATTTCACTCGTTCTGGGACACCTTGGACAAGATTGGGATTTTCCACGTTTCTAAATCGGTATTGTATTTTTGCGTTGCTCTATCTTCAAGCTCAAACACGCGGAGTTGGACTGACTTGCATGAAAATGCTTTTAACTTTGCTCTGTTTGCATTGTTGAATGTGTTAAATGCTCCACAAGAAATATTCGGAAGGAATTCGGAATCATATCACAGAGCATCGATTCTTGACGTATCAATCTTTGCTAGGGGCGTAGCTATAACGTGTCACTCACTCTGTAAAACTCTCGTACAACTTTAAAAATCCTTTTATTTAGGAAAAACCAGTAAAATCCAATTGTTTTACAAAACCTCGTAAGCTGTTTGAAAGGAAGGTGTAGCAGCCGGAACACTGAGCGTATCCCCTGACACCGAAAATGTCAGCATCAATGAGAAGGCCCCGTTGTACAACCGTGCAGCCCTTGGCCATGCGTCGTAACAGTGGCGTAACTGAGCAGCTTGGTGCTCTTGGTCATTTAGCTGTGCAGGAGGCCCCTCCCCTGCGGTGGTAGATACATAGTTGTTCAAGTTCATGTTAATTCATGTTTTAGATTCTACTAGCTAAAATCAACAACTAAAGACAAACGACGATATAATAGCATTGCACATTGCAATGAAAAACGATAAAAATCTAGTAGGTAGGAGAATTCTAGCTAAACTAATCGTGGAGAGAGTCCCTTTCGCTGAGGAATTTGGGAAAATATCAACAAATGCTTGCCAAATTTCCAAATCAAAGCGGTATTTCTATTGGCTGGTAAATCATTTTGAAGGCAAAACCAACACAATGTAACCGAGTTCTATGAAGGTTTTATACGTCAAGGCACATTGGCGCAAAAGACATTTTGGAGATGGCAGCTAAAGTTGAATGCGAAAGAAGCGCATTACATTTCGGGTCCAGGGAATCTCCTCAGGAACATTTTTCAAACCACACGGCTCTTCAGTCACATTGTCTCGTAAAACGCTCGCTTTAAAATACAGAGAAGGGTCATGGCCCAAGGAACTTTTGAAAATTGAGCCCAAGTATCGTTCAGAAACGGATTTTTTTCAAGTGGTCTTCTAAATGCGTTGATATTCTCTGCAAGATAACAAAGCAAAAAGCAACAAGTTTGTCAAAGTTGCGTTCAGTTTTTAAACGGTGTTCAATTCACTAGAATTCTTTAGGGCCTGTTTATATGGGGAAAATCATCCCACCTTCCAGCCAGTGAGCTGAGAGGTGAGATCCGACCCTACTATACAATCCCTCGTAATTTTCATCTTGTGTTTTTGTATGGCAACTGAGCCATCCCGGTCAGATGAGATCCCACTCTACGAGAGATGGGATCTCACTGAGGTGGAATGAAATTTTTCAATATAAACGCTGGAAGGTGGGATGAAAATCTTTGGTTTTGCGCACGCGTCAAAGTAAAACAACTGGAAGCGTAATCCTTGCTGTACCTTGTGTACCAGACTCTCTCAAGAAAGAATTTTCTTTCTTGAGAGAGTCGAGTCTGGTATCCAGGGTATTCCTGCTGGCGCCAAGCTCCATTTACGATTGTTATTGTCGGAAATCATGGCCTGAATGGGAGGTGGGATGAAAGCGCTGGAAGGTGAGGTGAAGTCATGTACAAACACACGCAGATTTCATCGACATCTTGCAGCCTGGAAGGGGCCTGGAAGGTGCGATATAAAACGGTCCGAAAAGTATTTAGTGCAATTGGTACATTACTTAAATTGGCTACTAGGGATCCTTAGAAGTTGGGTTGCATTACACGCATTTTTTGGAAACTGTTGAAAAGAAATTCAACTCTCAGATGGCCAAAAAATTAAGAGACTCAAGTACTTGGAATATGTAATTTGGGAAACTATTTGCTTGACTATGGAAATTCTTAGCTTGATTTTACTTTATTTCACTTATTTCCTGTGTCCTACTTCTCGTAATGTACTTGAGTAATATCGAAACTTTGGAAAGGCTTCTGAAAAGGTCGTAAACATTGACATTGTTTTGTAATGGAAGTTTTAAGGAACTCAAACTCTGAGGACTCCAAAGTCTTAAGACGCTTTCAGCACTGGCCTGTGTTCCAGACCAGACCACTAAAACCTTTCCACAGTGATCCAAAACTGCAAAATAAGGGAATAAATTCGAAAAATGAAGTTTTTAATATCAAATTCTTATTACACCATCCTTATTGAGCACACCCTGGGGGTCAATGTAAAAAAAAGATATTTCAAATCGGTCAAGGGATGGTCAAGATATTGATTTTTGAACTTTGGCCTAATTTGTTTGTTTGTTTACATCACAATTTCCGGAATAGTGCTGTTTTGAGGGCACTTTTCAAATCCTCATTTCTCCATCTAGGAAAGTCCGAAATTCTTCATTTTTGTCTCAAATAAAACTACTATTAATTTTCTTCGAAGAAATTTCAAGATATGCTACAATTTCTTCACTTTTGATACTTTTGAAAGAATTTTCCTAATGGTGGGTTTTCGAGAAATTTATGGGCTTAAAAAGTTAATTTTGAAATTCAACACTGAATACAAAAAAATTGTATCAAATTGCATGAACCAAATAAATTCTATGATTTAAAGCCACTTCCCCTGCATCTTTTTGCCAAAGGGCTTGCACAAGTTCGTGGCCATAAAAATTTTCTGACCGTTCAAAATTTGTCCGTGGCCACTTTTGTGTTCTTTATTTTATCGCACATTTTGAACAAATCTTAGCACATAGGCCCACTAAGTGAATTTGCAAAGACCAAACGTCATTCATGTGGTCTAGACAAGAAAAGCAACATTTATACCAGCTTGCAAAGTATAACGTTGAATAAAATTGATGATTTACGAGTTTTTCGATTTTTATTATGATGACGAATGAGCAAAAACGCTTATTTTCGCAAAAAAATTTATCTGAAAGGGCGGAATCAGGCTAACAGCAAAGAAATCAATTGAGTTGTACAGTAAAAATCATATTGTAGCAAGGAAAAGCATCGAAATTCAGAACTACAATTTTTTTCGTCAAAAATCCTTCAAAAATGCATAAAAATGTAGGTACAACTGTAAAATTTGAATAGCTGTAGATTTTTTATGGCCACGAACTTGTACAAGCCCTTTGGCAAAAAGATGCAGGGGAAGTGGCTCTAAATCATATTTGGTTCATGCAATTTGATACAATTTTTTTGTATTCAGTGTTGAATTTCAAAATTAACTCTTTAGGCCCTTAAATTTCTCTGAAACCCGCCATTATGAAATTGCTTTCAAAAGTATCAAAAGTGAAGAAATTCTAGCATATCTTGAAATTTCTTCGAAGAATATTAATAGTAGTGTTATTTGAGACAAAAATGAAGAATTTCGGACTTCTCTAGGTAGAGAAATGAGGATTTAAAAAATGCCCTCCAAACAGCACTATTCCGGAAATGGTAATGCAAACAAACAAACAAATTAGGCCAAAGTTCAAAAATCAATATCTGGGCGGTCCCTTGACCGATTTTGAATATATTTTTTTACATTAACCCCCAGGGCGTGCTCAATGAAGATGGTGTAAAAGAAAATTGATATCCAAAACTTCATTTTTTCCTATTTCTTCCCTGGCCTGGATCACAGTGCTTTCCTTTCAAGTGGTCTGGAACAAAGGCTTTGGCCCAAATTCTTTGTTTCATGATTCGTCACCAGCCGGGCTGTAGTACCAAATGAACGGCACAAAAAGGAAAGGTAGGAGGAACTGGGAAGGAGCCAACCGTTGGAAACGAGGTTGGAGTTAAATAAACAACTTGATTCTTTTCTACGATTAGTAATGTGAGCACCACCACACCAGAGCAAAGAGGCAGAGGGGAAGTTGCAGTTTTACTGTTAAAGAGGTATTCTAGCCAATGATTTCCTTCATTTACAAAGGAACGCAACCTTTAAGTTTCAAGACTAGCAAATCTAGTCGAATGGTACTCGCACAGGATTTTATTTCATCCATAAATTTGTTATTGGCCAGATTGTTGATTTAGGGCCTAATGGCAAGCCAGCAAGCGGCAAGGCCTTACCACGTCAGAGCTCACGCTTTCACAGGACGCTGGGCCCCAGCGGCTGGGGAAAATCACACTTAAGGTTACTGTAACCCTTAAAGCAAGAATTTTTCGATTTTTCAATTTTGCTATATTCTGATGCTTCAAGTATTTAAGCACCGTTTTAGCCAATTCGCTTCACAAAACAAACCCAATTACTTGCAAATTTGAGTATTTTAAAAGAAGCACTCATATTTTTCAGAAATTGCGCGAACAGGCATTAGGGGATTAAGGTAAACTAACTTGACCTTGCGAATGATTCACACAGTTCTGTGGTTTAGAAGGCAGTAAGTGTAATCCGCATGGATGTAATGCTTGCTCTGTTGTTATGGAGCAGAAAAGGACCAGAGTTTAGGAAAAAGGATTAAAAAACCTTTTGGAAAAGACAAAGCTACAAATCTTGCGTTATCAGATAAGGGGTCGTGGTTTGACCAGGAAGGTTTAGACAATGAGGGATCAGAATCGGAAGAATCAGACGAAAAAGGACTTGAACCAAGAAAGTACAACCGAATCATCAGCAAATCTTTACTCAGTAGGTTTACTGTATTCTTTGCCCTCGGTTTGCAAGGAATGCCACAGCAATTTGAAAATATTTGACACTAAAAGGCCTGAGTGGCAGCTGGAAAATTTTCTGCATTAATGATGACTGCCCATCAAAAAGCACAAAGAAGTCATTTCCAACGAGTCCTAACGACTGTCTATCGCTAGCGGAATTTCGTGATAGTTACATCTGTAAGTCACTCGTTGCAGTTTTATTGACAAAAAGATTTATAAAGACCGCGCCAAATCTTTATTGCTTGACCTGTGGTTTCGTGTCTGCACGCACAAGCATAATCGTTTTTCCCGCACTTTTTGACCGAATTTGTTAAAAGCCTGATTTCTCGAAACAGGATTCTTGAGTACTGGTGCGTACTAAAAAATCTTTGTGTACCCAACGGGCCAATGAAATTGCTTGAAACTTGGTACACAGGGTCACAGAGCGTATACCTACGAAACCGTGTCAGCGATTTTCGATAGATCCACAAGTCCGTTTTTTACAGAGGTTTGAAAGTTAAAAAAGACATTCCATACATTAATACAAAGTTTAAAATGGTATTATTTCTAGCCAGTACGTTTTACCAAAAATTCGTGACACGGTTTTGCAGTTCAGGACCTTGAGTCTATGGTAAATAGATAGTCGTGGTCCTACAGTGCTCGCTGGGGTACACAAAGATTTTTTCGCGAGGGTGGTCGATTTCGCCTAAAATTTGGAATAAATCATTTGTGCTTTTGCAAAATCAATAGCATATATTTTTATGATATTCTGCGTTTAATTCTGCCTCGAAGGATATATAGCCTTGTTTGGTATATCTTAACAAAAGGCTGTGGTAAACAGAGTTTCTTAATCACTGCCTGAAGGGTTACAGTAACCTTAACAATTGGCACAAACTGGCGCTTTCCCTTCTTTGGCATACTTGTATTTAAGTCTTTTTTGTGTCTCTGGTTTTTTGTTCATCTTGCCGGGGTGATGAAAGGGAAGGACTGGGCTGCTCGATCAACTAGGTACTAACTGTGTGTATTTATCGTATTAGTAGTCGGCGTAGGGTCGCGCCTCCAGTCTGCAGACAGCATTAATCAAATGGTAAGGGGTCGTCCAACAATCCAGTTGTGATCGCTTAGCGGTATTGGGCCGCTGTGTTTGTATGTATGTATGTATGTATCATTTGCCACATAAAATATATGTACAAGCTACTATAATAAATATAGAAAATAGATACAATACAATACTTTAGGTTAAAAACGTAAAAGGAAATCACCCCTAATTTCCAGTGGCAGGGATAGCATTAAAGGGTTAAGCTGACCTTATTTCCATAATGGTCCCCTTAGAGGTGCTGGTATAACAGAGAAAAGATAAAAAATAATAACATTGATAAATAAATAAATAAATAAATAATGAAAACAGGAAAGTACTTTAGTTGTTATCAGCATATAACACAGTTTGTGCGACAGAAACATGGTTGGGAGAGACGAGGAAGGGTCTTAGTAGAAGACGTATATGTCATCTTCCTCTTTTTGTATTGTTTGGAAAAAATTTTCTTTGATCTTATGTTTGAATGTGTTTGGATTTTCAGCTGATTTTAAGTCAGATGGAAGACTATTCCATATTTTCGGCCCAAGGTAAGATAAGCATTTTTGTCCAGCAGTACTTTTGCGAAGTAGAAATTCTAATTTAAACTTGGATCTTCGCGTTATTCGCCCTAGGTTGGCTGGTTGGAATATTTCGGCACTGTAAGCTGAGGCAGTTCCATTAAAAAACTTCATTACATTAACACAAACACATTGATCCATCCTATTCTTTGTGGGGAGCCAATTTATAGCCTTAAATTCTGTGGCACCAATATGGACTCCCCAGAGAGATTTTCATCCAGAATACATCCCAGATATGTGACCGTTGAATGTTGTTTGATCAATACATCACCTCTCCTGATATCTAGCTTTTTAAGATTCTTGCAATTTTTACGCCCAAAGAGAATGCACTTAGTTTTGTCTTCTCCAAAATGAATACTCAGCCAGTTTTCTAAGAACCAATTGCAGAGTGTGTTAGAATTTCTATACAGATTAATTTCTATTTGCTCGATGCTTTTGTCTCTAAATATTAAGCAAGAATCATCTGCGTACAAAAGCAGGTCACAGTCAACTGCCCGTGCCATGTCATTCACGTAAAGAAGAAATATGAGGGGACCAAGAATTGACCCCTGAGGAACCCCGCATGACAGATTTCCATGATTTGAATATTCCTTTCCTATGTTAACAGTAAACGATCGGTCCTGAAGGTAAGATTTAAACCATAATATGGTAGAATTACTAAAGCCAAGGCAAGCCAGGGGAAGGGGTTTCATCAAAATCCGTTAAATGAGCATTGTGGTGGAACTTTAGGAATGCTGATCAAGAAATTTATGTTTATTGTCAATTTCACACACCCAAACAATGATTTTTGCAAGTTTTTGCTGCCGTTTCTTTCAAAACATCCTGCAATCCATTGAGCGGGTTGATTTAGGCCCATAATAATTGGAGATGACTGGAAGCTTGCATCATCGGAATGACGGAATAGAAAATATACAAGTCCACTAAGGGGTCGTCCAAAAATCCACTTGTGATCGCTTAGCGGCATTGGGCCGCTAAGGGGGGAGGGGGTTTCATCAAAATCCATTAAGTGATCATTGGTGGAACTTAAGGAATCCTAATCAAGAAAATGTATGTTTATTTTCAATTTCAGACACCCCATATGATGATTTTTGCAAGCTTTTGATGCCGTTGCTTCAAAAAATCATGCAATGTAATGAGCGGTCAATTTTCTGCCCATGATTGGAGATGACTGGAAGCTTGCATCATCAGAATGACGGAATAGAAAATATATAAGTCCGCTAAGAAGAGGGGAGGGGGTTGAGAAGTTAGCGGCCAAATGCCGCTAAGCGATCACAAGTGGATTTTTGGATGACCCCTAATCATCATCACTTAGAAATTGCATACAAACCTTTGAATCGCAACAAAAGTAGTTTAAAATATGTGCTATTAGAGTATCTGAATTGAATTTCATTAATGTCTCCAAAACGGAACTAAAACAGATTTCTTGGCTGTTCGTTGTGTTGTTGTCTCTTTCCAGTTTGCGGACAAGTAATAAATGTGAAACGGAATTTTTTGAAGTTCACCATTTCAGAATGTTTCCAACAATCTAATCATTGCTATCACACTACCATGCTTTCCAAATCGCATTGATTCAAATAAGCTCTGCATTCAAACCAAAATTAATGAAATTAACAAAATTAACGATTGATCATAACATTACATCAAAATTGGGCCTAAATTGTCACGTTTCCACAGGGCACAGTGGGCCAGATTACAATTATTTTGGAAATAAATTGTACAAGTCATAAAATGTTAAAGAATGCTAGAAAAGTTGGAAACTTACAAAGAAAAACGTAGTTAAGACAAAATTTCTTTGCTTAGTTATGTGCGCAGTTGTCGAAAAATTCTTCTAAGTCCTTATTTGAAACCCAAAGTCAATGCATCAAAAACTTCTGATAAGTACGTACCCACAATAAGGAAACAAAATTAATGAATAAATCTGTAATCTGAAATGATTCTTAAAAAAGGACAGGCTTTGAAATAGACTTGGCATAAAAAATGAATAGAATTTGACATCGATCTGACTCTTATTCAGCAGTGCCCTGTTCCCTATACACCTCAATTTTTTGCCGAGGCAATAACCATCGTTGTATTTTCTACGGCACCTCTCAGCAGCCAAGTGTAAATCAAATGGATAGAGGATGCTTCCGTGCTTTTAAATATGCAAAGAAGATGTTTGGTGTTTGCAAGCGAAATTTTGAACTTACAGTAGCTTTAAAACACAGCATACAAAGTGCAGCAACATGTATATAAAGGATGACCAAAGAGGTTATGAAACTTCAGTACCAGGAAATATCAACTTAGAGGCTGATTTCCAGTTGGTATAAATTTCTGAGCTTGTGGGCAGAAGTTCTATTGATCACAAGTGAAAACAGTTCTCTAGAATGGATGGCAAACTACAGATGAGTGACCTTTTATTGTGTAAAAGTCCAACCACTTGGAGATTCCACTGGCTGAGCCTTCAGAAACTATCCATTTTGGCCATGAAAATCCATTTGATCATATTTTGTACTTTATCTTTACTTGCCCCTTCTTCATTCTTGAGTAGGGCTGCAAAGCTTGATTGTTTTTTAAACATTCAAACTTTCATGAGAGCACTGGAGTAGAGAAAAGATTTTTATAGAACCTTTACAAAACTTATAAGAAACTCTGAGAACTCAAATTGTGGTAATTTTAGAAATCTTCAGTACTGGCTAAAATTCCTTGTTTAGAAAAAGAGGTACAGTAGGACTCCCTGATATATAGAAGAGTACCCGGAAATCAAATGCCCTTGATTTTGTAGGATGAGATCAATTGAAATAACCAAATTTTGCTTGCACAACTACAATCAAGGGCGGCGCCACGGGGTGGACTGGGGTGGACATGTCCACCCCCACTTTCTTCAGGTCGGTATTCGTTCCTTAGCAAAAATGACATAAAAGTTGTTAGGTATACCTTCTGGCATCAATTCTATCTCTTTTCCACCCCAATTTTTCTGGGCTAGCGCCACCCCTGACTACAATTCAATCTTTTCACGTATTTTCGTACTGCTGCCTGGATAAAAAAGGAGGGAAAATTGTTTGTAGCTTTGATTTTCCATGTCATTCAAAAACGTTTTTGGACTGTGCAGTACTGACCAATGTTGTGGCACCAATTTTTAATCGTTAATTTTCTTGATACTTCTTTTGAGATCCCAGCAGGTTCTTTGGAAGCCCTTTTAGCAAATGTAGACCAATTCCACAGTATGTGTAGAGCAATGAAATCTTAAAGAAACTCATTTTTGATTACAAAGTCCAACTTTGTAATCAAAGAGGGCACTCGATGTCAGTCAGTAAGTAAGAAAGTCACGCTCGTTAATGGAATTGATAAACGTTTTACCGCTGCTAATGAGCACTCAGATAAAGAAAGCGCACAGAAAGCGCATACAACACAGAAGCTTTCCGCGATCCTATAGCAGAATTTGACGTCGGCTTATTTCATGTTAGACAGATTTGACACCATAAGATGGATAAATTACTAGGATGTTTACCCTGGCACAGCAACAAATTCACCCAGAATTGGCACGTTCTTGACTTCATTAGCAGCTTAATTATGTCAAAACAATCGTTTTCTAGAACGAACGAATCATTAGCCACTTATTGATAGTACTCATTATGCAAATAACTCAACTTTAGAGGATGATGTAACCGGCGGCCTGCACAGAGGCTAGCATTTGCAGCATAACGAAAGGTAGAAGGACCGCCCTCCTACACAGCAACGGATGCAATCATCGCAGGTGAAGTTGAGACGAAAGGTGCAGAATTCCAGCAAGCAATGACGCAGACGTGATCACACTGAACCAAAACATCTTCATGCATATCGTTCTGCACAGAGGAATCTTCGTGACTGCTTGTCTCAAATTAGATGCCCGCGAATAGCAACAACTGAAACGTTCTGTAGGGTTCTGCATAAGTAATTTTGCGTTATCGTAAATCTCACATGACATCTCATTTGACACAGATGCACCAATAGTTTTGTGCACGAACTATAAGCAAACTAGGGGTAATGACTTTTGATTTTTGCGTATCATTCTCGTTTGACATAAGACCAAAATATTGCCTTTGACCTTGAGGCGATTCTTGTCCTTATACTAGGCGCTCGATTTTCCATTGAAGGCGACTTTAGCAGCAACACTCATCTCTCTGACTGAAGCAAAAAACAGAATCAACGATCATTTGGGGTTATGAAGAAATCAATAATCAGATATTCTTATGCTTGTTTAGCTCAGGACGGACTTTGTAATCATCCAAAAGGATCTTATGTTTTATAACGGTTTTGGTGGGCAACACTCTAAGATTTAGGAATATGCCTGAAGTCCTGAACTTAAGTTTCTTATGAAGAAGTGAATGCTGTATACTGTATATAGTTTTCTTAATAGCAACACACTGCATCTTGGTAAAATGCCCTTTATGACCACCTTAAGCATTCTTGTCTATTGCAATGAGGGTTGTTGATAATTTCCTCGCCACTATTTTTTGTGGTATCATGTATTAAAGCCAGTCTTCCCCACTAGCAATGACATTTTACTTAATGTACACAGCATGGTTGTGCTAGCACTCTATACTTCTGTTTAGATCAGTGGATGCCCTCAGGCACTTAACTAAAACAGCTGCTTCTGCATGTGCATCTGCTACCAGCTTTGCAGAAGGATAACAATCATAAATAGAAGGTCCTAATTTTGTCATTGTATGTAGCTAGACCTACTTCTGTCCATTCAAAGTCAAGTTGTAAGTGGACTCTAATTTTTGCAGAATAAGATTGATGTTTGGGTTCACAGTGTGGATGGAACTGCTTTGCAGAAAGATGTAAGTACTCATGCCAGAATTTGGTTTCCATTTTATGTGCGAAGAACGACGACATTATGTGATGGGGCAGAATTTGTATAGGAAGGAAGCGAGGTAGGTAGGTAGTTAGGTAGCTATCTACGGACGCTTTTCGTGCCAAAAGTTTTACAATAGGTAGGCATACCTGAAATAGTTTGACCATTGAAGTAGTCATCAGAGCCTCAATTAGGCTAGATAATTTTGAACTTTTATCTGGCAACTTGACAGCGACATTTATGATGAAAATTAGCTGTTAACAAAGTTAGTGCAGCTCAGAACACTAGGAAACGACAATCGTTTGCCAACCTGTACTCACTGCCATTCACCAGGAATTTGAGTGATTCTTCTCACTTGAAATAATATGCAAGTGCAATTGTTTTCCTTCCGGATTCATTAAGCGGTTTACAAAGCAACTGTTTGAAAATTCCACCACTCCTCCCAGCCTTTACTCTTGAAAACATAAGATCCTTTTGGATGATTACAAAGTCCGTCCTGAGCTAAACAAGCATAAGAATATCTGATTATTGATTTCTTCATAACCCCAAATGATCGTTGATTCTGTTTTTTGCTACAGTCAGAGAGATGAGTGTTGCTGCTAAAGTCGCCTTCAATGGAAAATCGAGCGCCTAGTATAAGGACAAGAATCGCCTCAAGGTCAAAGGCAATATTTTGGTCTTTATGTCAAACGAGAATGATACGCAAAAATCAAAAGTCATTACCCCTAGTTTGCTCATAGTTCGTGCACAAAACTATTGGTGTGGTGCATCTGTGTCAAATGAGATGTCATGTGAGATTTACGGTAACGCAAAATTACTTATGCAGAACCGTACAGAACGTTTCAGTTGTTGCTATTCGCGGGCATCTAATTTGAGACAAGCAGTCACGAAGATTCCTCTGTGCAGAATGATATGCATGAAGATGTTTTGGTTCAGTGTGATCACGTCCCTTCCCCCAGTCCATGGCGCCATTGCTTGCTGGAATTCTGCACCTTTCGTCTCAACTTCACCTGCGATGATTGCATCCGTTGCTGTGTAGGAGGGGGGTCCTTCTACCTTTGGTTATGCTGCAAATGCTAGCCTCTGTGCAGGCCGCCGGTTACATCATCCTCTAAAGTTGAGTTATTTGCATAATGAGTACTATCAATAAGTGGCTAATGATTCGTTCGTTCTAGAAAACGATTGTTTTGACATAATTAAGCTGCTAATGAAGTCAAGAACGTGCCAATTCTGGGTGAATTTGTTGCTGTGCCAGGGTAAACATCCTAGTAATTTATCCATCATATGGTGTCAAATCTGTCTAACATGAAATAAGCCGACGTCAAATGTTGCTATAGGATCGCGGGAAACTTCTGTCTTGTATGCGCTTTATGTGCGCTTTATGTGCGCTTTCTTTATTTCAGTGCCAATTAGCAGAGATAAAACGTTAATCAATTTCTTTAACGAGCGTGACGGAAGTGGGTTACTTTCTTTCTGACTGACTGACATCGAAGCCCCTTCTTAGATTACAAAGTGGACTTTGTAATCAAAAAGAGGAAATTTATCTGCGGGAGGAGATTGCTTATGATTTGCTCGAGGGGGCTTAGACCGCTTTTTGAAGCATGTCAGAGCAAAGAATTGTCTGGAAATTGTATGTTTACTAAAGCCGATATTTTGGGGTAGAAGTTTACTTCCCCATGTAAACGATGAGTAACTAGCTGAGACAGAAAAAAGCAACTGATTTGTCTCACATCCTAATAGTGAACATGATCACTGGAAGTAATGAGTCCACTTTGTGTCGAAGAATTCCATCTGTATACTCCAAAACACCCACTTCCAGTTCTCATATTCATGGCTTTCACCTCGGCTTTCACATTCCAGACTTCTCCCTCGATTATCAAAAGAATATAAAATACAACAGCAACAAACAAGCAGTGTCCTCTTTGACACCACCACTCTATGGACCACACCGAAATTCATTCTCGCCCCAATATTTTACATCCACCGGAATTCTTCGCACATCCCTATAGGGTCCCTATTTTTCATATTAGATGTCAAAGAATGGAGAATCTCCCTTACAGTATGTGACTTAAAATATCATTTAGAGAGAAATTAGTGCTGTATAATTTTCCATTAATTTTCAAATCAATTTCTTTTGTTCTGGAGAAATTCTCAAGTAAAGTTGGTGCTTGCACATGTTTTTCATATTATTGTTTGCAGTGCCACATTGCAAGGAAGAACTACATGTTTCATGGTAGTAGTTGCTTTTTCCTAGTTCTTTTTATCATAAATGAAAACAACTAAGCTAAAACAACATAATGTTCTATGGCTGCCATGGCTGGAAAGGACAAGATGCCATGGAGTTCCAACTATGACAGCCACTATCAGCAAATGACAAATATGTAGAGAAATTTAATAAAAACAACGATTCCACTCAGCGTCTCAGAAAGAACACTCCCTCCACCGTGTTGTCCATGATTTCTGAATTCTTATACAACAAAGCCTTTGTACTAGCCTGGTTTTCCTGCCTAGATTTTTTTGAGAGTATTGTCAATGTCTTTAGAATTCTGATTTATTGTAAGAAAATTTATTGTCTTTCGTATTGCTCAAGAGATCTCATCAAGATGTGAATTAATACCTGCAAATTCTAAGAAGTCTTTGGAACTCTTTTAGTGTAAGTGTGCACAAGGCCTAAAGGGTAGGATAAAGATACTTAACTGAGTCTTCTTGTTGCAGAAATGATATTCTGGATCAAATTATTGTGCCTACTGTGCTTGCATGTAGGGGAGAGTGGGGTTACTTGTCACAGGGGTAAGTTTTTGCAGTCGTAAACTGAATGCAAACACAAACCAAGGGAATCTTTACCGACAATGTTTTTGAAACACTTTAATGTATATTTTCTTTCAAATTTATCAGCAATATCCATAACAATCAAAGCTTTCGATTTACTATGGGAATGTGAGAACAACTTATCCATGTGATAAGTGGCTCCGCTCTCCGCTACTGTAACTTTGTTAAGGCACTGTGTGCCCAGACCTGAAAGCAATTGAAAAATCTATTTTTCCAAAAACAATTCCTTTAATTTTGCTCCTGTTGGCCACATACTCTGAACTCTGAAATCCCTGAAACTGAAAAGGATTTTGTTCTAGTGGGTGAGTAAAAAGAGAATCCTTGCTTGAAATACCACAGCTCCCGGAATATCAAGACTATAATAATGACAAATACGTCATTTAATAGCGAAACATTTTAGATAGACTATATTCTAAATTTTAGCTGCCTGAAATCGATTACTCCGTTCTGAATTTCTTAGAGATTTTCTCAACGACCAAATATCTCTAATGCTTATGCCACATAGCAATGAATTGTATATGCTTTGGCACGTTTCATTCCTTCGAGAGGATTAGAATGTTATCCCTGGGGAAAGAGCAACAGTATTCTGGGCGACTGCATCTTTCCAAGCAGCTAAAACACGTCAGAATGTGTTTAACTCAATTTAGATAAGGCAGAAAGTTAAGGACATCTTGGTCGTTCTCTTGAGGCTATTTTGAAGATTTCTCGAAAAAACTTTCTGGAGAACGTCCCAAGTAAATTTCAAAACGGAGCTGCCATTCAAGTAAATTTGAGATCTATTAGAACATGTCTGCTGTTTTATGATATTTTTCACAATATCGTCACCTTGATATTGGGGGAATAGTGGTCTTTGAAACGGGGATTCGTTTTATTGACGTACTTTTTTTGGTGACTTTTCAAAGTTACCAAATCTTCCGTTTCGAATCCAATATATGATCAAGATTTATGAAAAACGACTTATTTCTATCACAGCGATTGAAACTGTTATACTTCTCCGAAATGTTTAAACTGTGGCTTATCTGAAGATAAAATAGCTTCTTTTACTTGAAAGGAGTTTAGAACAAGGTTAATGAATTAAATGTGAATTTTTACCACATTAAGATTAATTTGTAAAAAAGATAATTTTCAAGTTTTAATCGATCCATCATGATAATCGATGAAATCATAGAGGGAAAAATGAAGGGGGGAGGGGACGAGGCCGACCACAGACATCCTGGTTGACTGATTTAAAGAATTAACAAGTGTCAGCATAGCAGAATCAATCCATCAAGCAGAAAACAGAACTTGTTGGAGTGCTATCGCAAAGACCACAGCAGCGCTTTGCGCTATCTGACCAAGAAAGAGAGAGAATCGATGCATCTAAAATGCTGTTTTGTAAAAAATGCTCAGTGTTTCTTGCCAAAGCCAGTAGATTTTCTTCTAAGTATGACCATTCAAGAATAGAAAAATCCTTGAGTTTCATGGATTGTGTGATTTGCTGCAGTTTTTAATTATCAAGTCTGATTATGTTACAGACGTTTAAATTCGATTTTCTGCTACAGATGGAAGCCTCTTTCAACGAACATACCTCCAATTTCTTTCACTCAATGAAAAAGCTTTCCAAGCATGCTTTCAAGGTAACCAGGACCTAATTTGACAATCAAATTGGACACTGGCATTAGACTGAAGTCTAATGTGTATGATCTGCCTCAGAATTATAACGAAACACGATAAAAAATACCAACGGGAAAAGTATCCATGAATAAGATCCTTGAAAATTCTCACTCGTGCGTGGCTTTTTTTGCGGGTGCACTGTGATTGAAGAGACATATTCCTTTGAGAATATATGCAATAACATGTTTGTCCATTTTCATCTTTCGACTTTCAATTGAAATGCTTGCTCAAAGTATGGGTTCTTGCTCGTAACTACTACGTTATGCTTGTGACTAAGGAGATTCCCCTAAACAGCGCGTTTGCAGTTAGGCCAAAATTCGGAATCTCTAGGTTGGGAGTGGAGGCAAAACTGGACTTTCAATATCAATATTCCTACCCTCAATGCACCAATATCAACAAACAAGGTATTTATCTTCAAGTTGACTATCGAGGATTATTTTAAAAATTACTTTGGATTGATTCGATCTAAATTCTTGTCGCTACCCCAGCTCAAATCTGTTGCGTTTTTCTTGGACACCCGGGTATGAAAACTTGAATCTTTGTCAGGAAGAATTCCAGGAAACTAAAAACATTTTTAAGAATCATTGAAAATTCTTAGGCAGGAGAACTATGTTATCGTGTACAGTTCCTGTACTTGCTCAGCATCTTAAGGTACAAGCTTTTTGCTATGGCTTAGTTCGCGATGCATGCACTAACTATGATCGTTATTAGACGTTGGTTGTTCTTTACCTTGAAACTACAGGGGGGTGTCCCAAAAACATGTGGGCTGCTGCGAAGCAGCTACAAATCCAATTCTTCCGTTTTTAAGAGTTTTAATAAAAGAGACTTCAACTCAGTTTTTGACACCGAGTTTAAGTAAATCTGATAGGTAGCTGATGATTTATGGAGCAAGAAAGTCAAAATTTTTGGCTACCTCATCCAAAAGATTGATTATTCTCCATTCTATCACTATCAAAGAAATTGATTGAAAAGACGTACGATTGGAATTTTCTGATGTTTATGACTGGAATAGATAGTCATTGGTCATGAACTGGATTTAGTAACAACCAAGAATATTGCAAATATTAGGGGTGCTAGAAATGGAAATGTGCAACACAAAATGCTGCAGGCCATGACCTGCCTCCATCAGTTACTTCTCAAAATGACAAAGCCGTCGTAAATCAGCAACTTACCATTCAGGAGGCTCCATGGTCAATTTTCTTGAGTTATGTGGTCATTTCGTACTCCCAAATGTATTTGCTGAAATAACTGCAAAGTCCAGTTGATGCTAAAGTGCATCTTATAAGGCTAAGTAAGGAGAAAATTTCTCTGGTTTTTGAAACAACCACTGATTTTGACTTTCTTTCTCAATAAATCAACAACCATTTGTTAGATTTGCTTAAACTCGGTGCTAAACTCTAAATTGAAATCTCGTCAATTCAAAATTTACTATGCAAATGCACGAGTAACTAATGATTTCTACCCGAGCATCTGAATTTGTAAGGATAGAAGCCAACCATAGAGTTTGTTCATTTTGCGGCAGTGGTAAAGTAGAATGATTACAAGCCGTAGTCTCGCTCCTCCGCCAAACTGATATACCCCGCTCAACGCTTCCTGCAAGCTGATTGGTCCGTCCCGATCGAGAAGTGAGCAGGCCGGTTTTTTAGCAGTTTGGTTATGAGTCCCAGATGGAGCGGTCTCGGTTTGGCAAGTAGTAGTCTCGTTTTGGTGAGCGATATCTAGGACTCACTGTGATCAGTATAGTGGTAAAGTATGAGAATGATTTTTTCATAAGGTTTATTCAATGAAGTACTTGCAGCTGAGTTCATCGCTAAAAAAATTGGGATCCTACTGTCGTAGAAACAGGTGCTATTTGATACCCCGGAGGAAACTCCCATTGTTTTCAGAGCCAATCAGCTGCGTGACAGTACTCCTGTAAGATCTCGTCAATTTTTTACACTTTAGAAATACCTTACCCAGTGCAGTGCTTACCAAATGAGCAATTTACTGCAGCAGTATTGGGTGGTATCGGATGATAGCCAGGACGGGGCAACTAGAATTCTGTCAGACAGATGCGAATCGTCGTGTGTACACAGCCTAATGTCTCTGTAGACGATAACACTAAATATTGCTGGGAGCAACGTTTTAACCTGCAGGGGGCATTACACCCATAAATGTACGGGGATGTGCCGCTGGGATAGAGGTTCTTACCCTGTGCGTGGGACTAATTTCTCAAATTGATTACCCTTTGTGGGAGTTTGGAAGAAACGAAAAATTGCCAATTCCCAATTGAAATCCTGTAAGAGAGCTATGACTTTAAACCGGTGTACTTTTCGGGAGCACAATTTGAGAAAATGGATACCCTGGTTGGCAGTAAACTTGTAAGAAAACGATTCAGCAGCACATACCTGGTTCAAAAAAGATAGTGCCTCCTCCAGGCTTTTTACCGAGATGGATTTTGTTCCAATTAAAAACCGTTAGCCGTTATATGGAAATTCAAGCAAAGAACGCAATGCTTCTTGGTAAACAGTTTTGCCTTATGGTTTTTTGCTAAAGGCAGCTGCCTTTTTCTAAACGCCTAACCATATAACAACACCCCCGCAAAGATCTCTATTGAACTGTTAACTAGCTAAGGTAACAGGGATATCTGTATCAACTTTGCTGGTCGTCATAGTTAACAACTGTTACTGCTTTGTTGCTAGCCAACTTCATTACTTATTAATGTGAAAATGTAATAAAAATGCTGTATTATGAAACAATTATGCATACCGAAGAGTTCTAAATGCTGATTTTGGTTAGACGTTTCTATCAAAATGAGCCCTCGCGTAAATGGTTTTGTAAGTCTCTCCGTAGGCAGCTGCCTCTTCAATACAGATAGTGATGTGTTGGACCATGAGCGTTAGGACACCCAGTGTGTAGCTGTTAAAATTTATATTAGTAGCGAGCCACCTTAACTTATTGTTTTTTTTGTGTCTTGAACTTGTTTTTACTTCGTATACAACCACCTTTCAATGTTTCGTAATTTTGAAATTTTCAGTAATGAGCCACCCTACTGAAAATTTCAAAATTACGAAACATTGAAAGGTGGTTGTATACGAAGTAAAAACAAGTTCAAGACACAAAAAAAACAATAAGTTAAGGTGGCTCGCTACTAATATAAATTTTAACAGCTACACACTGGGTGTCCTAACGCTCATGGTTGGACAAGGTAATCAGTTATTTGCTAATAGACGTACTACATAAGTCCATTTGCCCACTCTCTAGATTGGACCGAATTGAAAAAGGCCGCTTTTTTCCAGGTCTCCATGCAAGCCGCTTCTTCACTAAATATCTTAGAGTTCTAATTGACAGTAATCTTACTTGGAAACAACCTCGCGAATATGTTAACACTAAAGTTGCAAAAAGTATTGGGATCTTAGCTAAAGTGAGACACTTTGTACCAAATGACATCTTACGAAACATCTATAATGCCTTGATTTCCCCACACATAAATTATGGTATCATTAACTGGGGAGGAGCGTATCAAAGCTCACTAGATCATCTAAGCAAGAGACTAAAAAAGCAGCCAGGATATGTTATTCAAACAACGAAATGAACACTGCAAACCACTGTTCAAGATACTAACGTCGCTAAATTTGCAAGACGCTTCTAAGCTACAGGGTGTCTCAAAAATAAATTGTTCAACTTTTGATTAAATATTGAAAAATAAAGACAACATGAACAGGTTGGTGGAAAGATAACCCTGTTCCTAAGATTATGAAATAATTTAGAGACTAAAATCGTGCAAATCGGTTGAAAATTCACTGAGTTACGAGCTCTCGAAGATAAAAAATATGCGATAGCTGAAACCAGAGACCCCCCAGATTACTTATATTGCAAAAAGCTCGAAGACGGAGGTAAGAGAAGCGTATCCAATGTCATACCTCTCGTTGATATCAGAGCAAACCAAATACGACTTTTAAAGTAAATTATTTCTTGCGATCATTCTCAAAATTCCTTAACATTGCATTCCAAAAACAGCGGTTCAAAACAAAATCGGCGAGAGACTGAATCTGTTTCCTCAAAGCATCCATTTTCTTGACAGTTAGGTTATCGAATACCTGTTTGAATCCCACTTGGCTCGCCCTGAAACAATTGAAAAATAACAGAAACGACGGCCTATGGGACTTTTATACCAAAAATGCCATTTCGAGGCCTCTGGTTTCAGCTTTCGCAAAAACTTGAACTTCAAAAGCTTGTAACCCCATGAATTTTTATCGGATTTGCAAGATTCTTGTGTCAAAAATTAATTTAAAATCTCAGAACAAGGGTGACTTGAGCAAAGGTCCATTCAGCGTATCGTTATTTTTTAGTATTTAATCAAACGTCGAACAATTTTTTTGAGGCACCCTGTAGAATATGCCAAATTCATGTACGACAGCTCCAACGGATACTGTGAAACATTTTTTCAGCGATCTTTTCTAATTAACTAGTAAAAATAACGCATTAAGGCCAGACAAGCAACATCTGGAAAATTGTCCCTACCAGAGCCAAAACTAATTACAAAAGTAGGCTCATAAAAAGTTTTGTGTAAAAATCAGGATCGATATTCAAAAAAATATTAGGTAGGACTTCTCCTACAAAAATGATTTTCAGAAAGCAGTAAAAGTATCTCTTACCCCAGACTTATCAATGATTGAATACCCATTGGTTTACAAACTTTCTTTGGTGATTTAACTTATTATTTCTCTTTCCTCTCTCCATCTTCCTTTTGCCTATGTTTTATACGTAGCTAAATCGTAATCTGTAACCAAAGTTTTTTCAATAGTTTAATCAAATTTCTTGTATTTGCACTGATGTTAATGTTATCGTTCTATAAACCGCGTAACCAAGGGCATTTGGCTCGAAAGCTCTACCAGAGTTCTTTCCACAAGTCCTCTTCAACGCTATCAATTTTAAATGCAGGATGTAAATTTGATTTTACGCGTTTTTCATGATTTTGTATCAATTTAGCATCATATTATCGTAGTTTTACACGTAGTTTTTAGCTGAGAAATATACAGAAAATTAAAATTGAATTGTGGTATCATTCTCAAGATCATCAGCTTGTTGCAAGGAGAATTACTCCAAATTCTTTGTTGAACTGAATTAACAAAACGGTTTGCCAAGTCTCTAGCCAGCCACTTATGCAGGATCGCCAGCCAATTGCGAATAGACTAACTATCCAGGCCCCTAAATTGGTAAGATGATCTGGTTTCGGTGCAATTACTTGCTAAACTAGGAGTGTCTCCTTTGAAGCAGTTCTCTGAACTATGCACTGTGGAAACTCTTTTCGTGGTGCATAAAGTGTGATATTCCAACTGATTAGTGTCTGCCACTGAGGAGAGAGTGTTCATTTGATAAAGACTTCGTTATCTTGTATGCAAAGCATTTGAAGGTTCTCGAAAAAATAGAAGGATTTTAGCCAAGTGTGGATCAGGTTTTTAGGGTATAAATTGCCTTCAACAAATTATAAGGAGTATGCCGGGAGTTCCAGGAAAAACGCAAATGATTTGAAAAATTCTAATGGAAATTTGTTCATACTCATTATCAGATGATTATTTTTGTTGAAATTGGCAATGATTAGAGTAAGTTTTGATGTATTTTCCAGTATTTTTGAAGTCTTGGTTGTAAAGTTAAAGGCAGTGTGTCCATGTAAGTAGAGGGCTTCGAGGGAGGTATCTCGGAAACATGTGATCTTTTGTCGTGTTTTCATGTGACCAATTGTTTATGCTTAGGCCCTGGCTTTGTTTTCGAATCACCACGCACCCTGAGTCCACCACTTCTGTCCGCCTGCACTGTCATTGGGAATTGTTTCGTTAGCTCAACATTGCTTTACAATCTCTGTTCATCCCTTCTGCTATAAAATGTAAATGTGTATCGCCACTGTCATTGCCAAGCATAAAAAACGTTCGGTTTGTCAGAGCTTGCCTTGACGCCATTCTGCCATTGCTTGTATGGTCTTGACAATGAGGCTGTTATTTTCATGTGATCAGTTTAAAACAGCCAGCTCTTAACCAATCAAATCCTCGAACAGTTACATGCTTGTCAGCATCGTGTCATCAATTTCATGGTTCGTGCATGCAACTTATCTATATATGGACACATTGCCTTTAAAAATCAGCAAACTTCAAACTTGTCCCTACGTCAAAACCAGAGCTGCTGCATTAGCATTAGTGAATTATAGTGCCAAATTATAAAACATGACAATCCCAGCAATTACTGAAGACTGCTGACAAGCACGAAACACAAGTTATTTAAGAGACATTTTTTATGAAGAGTTCCCTCAAGACACAGTTAATTTTTCTAAAATGACAGGGCCATCATTAGAGTTATACTTTTAATTGGAAATGAACACTGAAAGCTCCCTCAAAACTAGATAACTCATGAATCAGCAAGGGATCCCTTTTTCACAGTGTCTTGATCAAATTGTGTGCTTTTCTGTAATCCTATGAAGTTGCATGCATGCCATGCTTGTAATTTTGCAGTATACTGTGCACTAATGCTTGCAGCTCTGGTTTTGCTCTGACAACAAATTTAAAGTTTGTGTGTTTTAACTCTGCAACCAAGTCACCGAAGATTCTGAAAAATAGGTCAAATTTGGACTAATCATTGCAGATTTAGAGAAAAATAATTATTTAATTATTAATTTGAAACAGCGTGTGTCAGAATTTTTTAAATCCGTTGCGTTTCGTATGGATAACCCGATATGTCACGTGTACCGTGTGTGTTGATGATACATATGTATTTTTCGTGATTGTTTTACAGGAGAAGATAACGTGGAACAATAGCATCAGTCAAGTGACAAAGCAATCATGAATACAAGTACTATCATAACAACTTTATCAAGTCTCAGCATTTCTGTTAATCATAGCGTAAACTCTGGCCAAGATGGTGTCTTACGTGGCAACGGAATTACTGACTTTGATGCTGTTTTCTTGTTCATTGTGTTGATGACCTCCCTCATTGCAAATGGATTCCTCGTATGTAAGATTATGACGGATAGACGTCTTCAAACATCCATCAACTTTCTTCTCATGATTCACAATATTTTGAATATTTTATTGTGCTTTACAACATTACTACCTGCGACTGTCATGCTTACTGCATCAATCAAAACAATTGATCCACATTTGTGCAAGATTAATGCTTCAACTTATCTTCTGTTCAATTATTTCTCTATCACAAATTTAACAAGTATTGCGATAGACCGTTGGCGAACAATTTCGAATAGCAAATACACATTGGTAGCACAGCAAGTTATTATTGCCCAGATTATCCACATTACAACTGCAACAATATTCGCTTTACCTTGGAGCTATTGGCTTAACAAAGACATGTCAGTGGTGGAGTTCTCACAAGGTTTCCTCAAATGCAGAGTAGTGCATAAATCATGGACAGAAAACACTGCGTTATTAGTCTTCTTCATGATGGTTAGAAGTCTGATATTTCTTGTTATTCCAGTAGTCATCATCAGTTTCTGTTTTATCAAGATCTTTTACAAAGTAAAAGGAAGATGCCATGCCGTTGGACCTGTGATTCAAGCACCTGATGGTATTCCTGTTGGCTGCTACTTAAAATCGGCATACACAAATGCACTGCTTGTTAGTGGCTTCATATTATTACGGTTCCCAGAGCTCATTTATGTTACCTTGGACTCTAGTGGAAGAGTGAACACTAAAGAGGATATTTATGCGCAACGATTTGTGGCCTATATCGCATGGATAGAAACAGCAATATTTCCATTTGTTTGCATTATGAGAAACACGACTTTGTTGCGTAAGGTCACATCAACGGCGTGTTGCAATTTCGTGATGCAGTTTCTGTTGCGGAAGAAGGATCGTAGAAAGCGTCAATACGAGGTGGAGCAGTCTACTGCTTCTGACAGATGTATACTTACCCCTACACAGGACTCTCACGACAGAAGAGCCTCTGTTCCTTCTAGCTCAATATCGACTCTAAGGTCTGGCTCGCCATTATGGAGCAGGGCCTCTACTGCATCCAGAGATGCATGGACTATTCAAAGCCAGAAACCTATAACTGCATTTTAGATGGACAATATTTGTGGCTTGAGGCGAGCTGAATTACTGATGGATGAGCCAGGAAAAAGTTCCCACTTTCGAAAATTCATAACACGAAGAGTTAGGTTTGAATGGTTCAAATTCTAGTTAAAAGCCGAAAGATAGAAGTATTTTTGTGACTTTCCTCGCTGTCTTACCAGCACTAGATGTATTGGTAAATTTAACTTTATGAATATTTTGCGGTTGCAAAGTGACTAAGAGAGGACCTAAAATATTGATCATATCGTAAGGAACAAGGGCAGATATTGTAATACAATTCCATCAGTTGCTTTGGTTCACGCCTCCATTTAAAGCGATTAGCGAATGTAGAAAAAGAAGTCCTCTCAACCGGTAATTCAAAACAAAATAGCCCCAAAGTTACCCTGAAACTAGCACGGCAAACTCTCACTTGGTGCCGGTGCATGCAGGGAGGTTTTTAAGAGAAGTTATATCTTTACAACAACAGAAGAAAAAGCTCTGTCTGGCGGATTTTGTTTATTTGATTTAGGAGCTGAGGAGTAGCTGTTAACATTTGAGTGCTAAATATGCAAGGATTGTAATGCCTTTCACTTGGCTCCTGAATCATGTAAACAAAATCCGCCAGACAGAACTTTAGATTTACCCTTCTTCTTACGTAATAAGCAAATAACTTCTCTTGAAAACCACCCTTCGCCCGCACCAAGCGAGAGTTTGCCTTGCTGGTTTCAAGGCAACTTTGCGGCTATGTTTGTTTTGAATTACCGGTTGAGAGAATTTCCTTTGTCTGCAGTCGCTAATCGCTTTGAATTGAAGCGTGAACCAAAGCAACTGATGTTATTGTGTTGCAAGGTCTGTCCTTGTTATCGTAAGGACTCTCCTTACAGAACAATACACGATGGGCGTTTCACCGGGGTTTCACCTCTCTCAAGAGTTGTGAGATATCAATTTTCAAACAAATAATAAGGAATTTGAAGTTCTTTATGATTTGATCAATGTTTTAGGCCCTTTTTCAGTCATTTTGCAAACATGGTGAAATTTTTGTAAAGTTGCATTTTCCTATTTCTAGTGCTGATGAGGCAGTGAGAAAAATCACAAAAACACTTCGATCTTTCGGCTTTTAACAAGAATTTGAATCATTCAAGTCTGTGAATTCAAAGTGTAAACTTATTTCTGGCTCAGCCGGTAACTCAAATTTGATGCTAGGTGAAAATGCCCGTGAATAAAAATATTTTAAGTTTTCCGCATGAGCAATTTTGCGAGATCGCAAAAATCACCTGAAATCTAATTTGAATTGGACCTCTTGGACGTCTATATGTAAATATTATCATATAAAAGTTAATAGGTCTGCCTTTTCCAACAAAGCTGACTTTGCATTCGACTTGGCTTCCCTCGAAATCATTTTATTATGCAATATGACTGTTGTGCCATTATCACTCCCCTGAAAGTCCTTGGCCTCACCTATGTGGTTAGCAGCTGAAGGGATGACGCGTATAAACAGCTGAAAATAATAGAAATGGCAACAGGTAGGAATACACCTTTTCAACTAACGGCCTCGTTTTTTGAAATTTTTAAAAAATTTTTGATACGAAATTTCCAACCATAGATTGGGATTCAGCACTCCAAGTTTAGTCTAACTACAATTTTTCATATTCTTAGGGTATTTCATTTCCATTTTATGGCGATAGTAAATTTGAAAATTTATATCGGATTCAACCGTTAAAATCGTTCGCGGGTAAACACGCTCAAATTCACGGTCAATACCAGGGATAAATTTTGTAATTAGTCTAAAATTTGGGTGGTGATTGTGAATATGGAGTCGGAAATTTCATATGAAGCAAGCCAAAGAACTTTTGAAAAATTCCAAAACGAGGCCGCTTAATTGCAAAGTTGTATTAAATGGATCTCATTGAGCTAAGGTCGTAAATACTCTACTGGATGAGTTAGAAGAAAAGGCCCATCGTTTTAGAGGTTAATGCTCCGTTATTGCTCCCAAAGAATATAAGCAATGATCCAGTGTGTTCAATTATTCTTAGAAGTTTCGCAGCTGAAATCAGTCATTCTATTGAGATTTTACGAGAGATTGTCTCGGGGAAGTCCTTTCGAGAAACCTTCAATTTTTCTAGAAAAATTTTATGCATTTTGTGTTTGTGTAGAAGTTTGTCGTGCATGATTATGCTCCTAAGACCGTTGGGTCGTGCAAGCATTTCATGTATGATTGTAAGGTATGCTGCTAAGACCGTGGGTCGTGTAAGCATTTCATGTATGATTGTAACGTATGATCGTAACGAGATTCTCTGCATACCCCCGTCACTTCCCCAGTCAAATACCCCCCTCCCCGGGTTAGCTAATAGCACGACCGTCATGCTTGTGTACGTACTAGGGCGGTAGAGGCGGGAAGTGTAATACTTATAATGTTTATTTTGTGCTTCTGTTTCATATTACACAAATAGACTGAAGAATATCAACAATTGCAATGAGGGTCCTTCATTAGAGTATCATTATAGTATCATTTCATTAGACTGTGGATATCCATCACTCGCGTGCAAAGTCAGTTTATGTTGAGTTACCACATTGTAAATTGTAGTATAGAAGGTTGTTAAAATTAGTTACAGTTTGACCTGGAGTACAACTATATTTGTAAACCGCCCCCCCCCAGCATATAATATGAATATCAAGCCGTGATATTCAGCACAAAACTCTTGCCATGCAGAACTTCTAAAGCAGAAATGAGCGACAGTCGTGTTTCTTAAAATTGTTATCGTCATCTTTGAAATCAATACTCTGCCAAACGTAGTAAGTGGCATACAGTGTCTCAAAACACTTTTCATTTCTATGTTTTTCCTGTTATTTTTCTTAGACAAAGTTAATGTTTAATCGTTGCTTTAAAAACAGTCAGTGGCGTAACGCACGGTGATTGGGGTTAGAGCAACTCCAAAGGGCCCCCAAGCTTTAGTAGCCCCGAAGGGGCCCCCTACGATTTTCAGTAACAAACTGATTTAAATAGGAGGAATGGCACATTAATTTGCACTGAATACTCTAGGGCTCCAAGAGTTCTAATGCATTGAACACCATTGTGAATTGAAACAAATGCAAGTTTGACATATGAAGAAGTGCTGTAAATTGCAAATATGTAAAAAAAGCTATGTTATCTTCCAGGGGACATGAACATATTTCGTTGCGATGTATCTCGTCGATCACAGTCCTTTTTTCTTCATTCGATGGTGAAAATTGTTTTTGAAGTATCTGCCGCTTCAGGGGGCCTCTGTATGGCAAAGGTACGAGCTGCTCCGTTACGCCACTGTTTCGAGCGCATGCGGATGGGTCACGAAATTACATTTCAACGCATTGCTTTGCTATAAGTTCAGATAAAGGGCGTATTCTTTGGGCATCTGAAGGCTGCGAAGTCTTCCTTTCGATAGAATGGCACCAAAAGAATGGGATTTTAGCTCCTAACCATTTTCAGAACATACCAAAACGGATACGCCAGCTTAGTGTTGGTTCTGTTTGTAAATAAATTGAATCTCCATGCTTGAGCGTAGCGGGAGAGAAAAATTAGGGGGCTGCGCGATAAAAATCTATTGCTTACGAGCATTTTGCCCGACTTTATGCTGATTTTCTGCCCAATTTTTAGCAATATCTGCAAATTTCTCCAACATTCGGGGGCTGCAACCCCCAGCCCCGTGCATTGTACGCCTATGGTATGTCTCTATGGTGCATCTAAATTTACATTTGCATTCACTGACCTATTAGCCTGCGTGCAGACAATACCCAATGAAAAGGTATACCTTTTCCTTGGGCATAGTCTGCACGCAGGCTACTGACCTATTTGTGTGGCCTTTAAGGTGTCCAAATTTTGGACAGGAAAAAGGTGAGAATAAAGTGAAAACTAGCCTGTGTTCCAAGTAAATGCTTGTAAAAACATGCTTGAGTTTCTTAATTTTGTCGAGGTCTTTGCCCAAATATGGCTGTGTCGCTTGTCACGTGACACCCATTGTGCAAGAATTTCATTGCCACCATGAAGCTAATAGATAATTTGAAAGAGTCAGGGAGGTTGGGAAGATATACACAATGGTGTATTTTGATTACTTATATTGTCCATAGCCAATGAACCGATTTTCAAAAACTTTGTTTCATCCGATTGCCGGAAAAAGGCTAAATTGCGTTCGAGGATCTTGGTTGTTGTTATACGTGAATTCCACCATGCCTTATCAGTTTTTGGTTCCTATTGAATATTTCGTACCCATTTCTTTCTCATGCCATGTAGGGCATGGAATCTTTCTCATGCCATCTTTCTCATGCCATGTAAGGCTCATGCCATATGAGGATTTTTTTCTCATGCCATGTAAGGCTCGGATTCGAAACAAGTTTATCGATCTTCTTTTCGACATAAAAATTCATCGTCAAGCCGCCATGGTCGAACACAATGGATAAAACAAAACAAAGTTTTTGAAAATCAGTTCATTGGCTTTGGACAAAGAAGCAATCAAAAGATGATACATCATTTTGGGACAATCTGGAGTTTTTGCTGTTAAACCGGCAGGAGGTGGAAAGCATGCCATTAAGGCCAATTTCCAGTCAGCGGGATTTTCCGAGCGGGCGGTATTTTAGACAATAAAAAAATCAGCCTTTAGGGTTAATTTTATAAGCGGCTTCTTTTAAGAAAATGCTTGCATCTCCTCATACTAGGTACTGCTAGTTTCAATTCGGAGGCATCTAAATTTTGCTATAGCTCTACATAATTCGCTTTCTCGCACAGTTTAGTTAGTCGCATCCTGCACTTGCCCCGCCCCTTCCCCCAGGGTGCTTGTGATTCCGACTTTCAACATGCGAAAATGCAGATCTATTTCAGCCTCTGATCCAATCGCAGAGCTCGAATCTGATTGGCTAATCGTTGTATCTACCGCTTGCTTGGTTTGTTGTTGTGATAGAATCCAAGATGGCTGATTCGAAGTTCGATTAAACGTGATGTGTCTGTGTGCCTTATTCGTATAGCTGCATAGCTTGAGAAGCGATTCATTTGCTGGAAACATTTTGAATACAACTTAAAAGATTGGTGCATTCATCTGATGATTTACGATGCGACCTTTAACCGAATACAGGAGGAAATACAAGGAGAAAGGTCCGGCTTGCCATGAGGACTATGTGGTCCGTTATGAATATATGGTTGGACGAAGGAGTACTGAAATGAGCCACACACCGCTGGAATGGGAAAGCGACAGTGACAGCGATTCTGATGCAAGTACTTCGAAGCCTCAAACTGGCCAGGCAAAAGGAAAACATGCCAAGAAGCTAGCTAAGCTACGCCAGAGAGACGAACAGAGAGAGGGAAAAGATGAGTCATCTGGGCCTAAACCTGAGAAGAAGCAGCCCACCCAACAGGCTGTCAATGTTGGCATTCAGGTAGACAAAATAGAGGTGCGTGATAGCATTTGCAATAAAGAAGATGCCGAGAAGAAAATTCCAAAGAGCTGCATGAAGGAAGTGAAGCATTCAGATGATGGAGAAGAATCACAGAGCAACAACAAGAAACCAGATAAAAAATGCCATAAACATCATCATCGACACAGACACAAAAAATCACACGGACAAGTTGAAACAACAGAAAGGAAGGCACCATTGATACCGTATGGCTGGGCATACAGAGGTCCAATTGACAGCCATAAGACATTTAATGTGAAAGTACCAGAGAGAGAAGCTAGTGAGTCAGCTTTGAGGGCACAGAAACGAAGAGAGTTTGACATTATGAAAAGAGAAGAAGAAAGAAAACGACAATCATTGGACAAGAAAAGGACTGAAGCATTGTTCAATTTTATGGAGGATAGTGATGATGGTTGGATATCTGAATATAAAAGGAACTTTTCAGGTTATCCATCCAGGTGATAAGCATAAGAGGCTGTTTGTGATATAAGATGGTTTAAAGGGATTGAATCAGCATAAGACAAGAAGCTCATGTGATCACTTGATTTCAGCCTTTGATCTTTATCTGTGCATGTTTGCAGTGGTGAACATTGTTTCTATTTGAATGCTGTTTCATTTGTATAAACACCTTTGGAGCTGCACTTGTGTCCCGAGGGGCTGTTTTTATCATCCTCAGGTGCAGGCGATTATATTGCTTGTATGTAAAGACAATGGAGGTGTAAAAGCCCCTATGATTTGACCAACACCTTTTGAATTTTGTAAGTATCAGCTGATCTTAGCATTGTTTCTGAACTAAAGCAATCAACACAACAACACACAATTTCATGTGATCAATACAGAACTTGCAAATCAAGATCCTTATTTTCAAATGCGTTGTCTGCAGATTTTGACAGAAAGGGTATACATTCGCTACTTATGCTGATTCATTTCCTTTAGTTGGTTTGAAAGAGACATTTTCTTATTCTTAAATAGGCAGTCTGTGATTTGCCAACTCACCAAGTCATTTGAAATTTTTGCAAGTTACAAATAGAACAAACCAAGTGTTTTCCAATATCTCTGCCTCAAAGCCACTTTTTTCGGGTTTGTGTGTACTTGCAAAATTAAATTCATGCATTGAATTCAGGCATGGCTATCAAAACTTTGTTACACAGTTGTGATTTTGCTGCCAACATTGATTGATAATGACAATAATGTAGCATTGTATGTATAAATTATGCCCCTATATATATATCATTTTATCGCCTTGGCCCCTGCCCAAGGATAGGCAGGGGTGTTGCTAGGCAATGGGTCTCTTGTTCACTGAAAAAATTGTCCAAGGTTGGAGGGACACTTGGGTTGAATCGCTTCCCTAGCAACTTTTAAACATGCACAGTAGCATTGCTTTCTAACTAAAATGGCATCAAGAGAGAGCCAAGAATGAGAAAAATGGTTAAAATATTGTCATTGGTTGAGCAAAAAGGAGTGTACATTCTTGTGTCATATCCTAATGCAGTACACAAGAAATGCGAAAGTTCTATCTATCCACTACCAAACATAGCAGGACTTTAAGCAGTGTCAAACACGAGTGATCAACTTCATTCTTAGGGCAATATGACCCAAATAGGTGGGGATATCACTCCCAAGAAAACATGAATGGCCCTGCAGATGCCCCTTCTATCCCACAGTGGGGGTCAGGACAATAAAATGATAGTTACATTAATCTCAGGAGGTTGGTTACTTGAGTCTGTGGATGATGAGGATGTACAGCCCCAACCTAACGCACCCATGGGTCAATTTTTAGCCATTAGGCAAAATTCTGTTAATCTTGCTAGGCAATGTGTCATTTCACTTAGACATATGTAACAATGACGATTGACTCCCATCAACCAATTTTCAAAATTTCCAGAATCTGAGTCCAAAATCGAAAGCAATACACTCAACAACTTTTTGTTACAGTTTGAAAAGCTACCCTTTTCAAGTGGAAAAGCTATATTTTGATACCCATATTTAGGGATTCCTGGGGTATGAAATGCAGGCTTCAGAGGCACATTCCTATTACACTATATACTAAGCAACCTCCTGGGAACTTATAATTCAACATGTATATATTTAACAAAGAACAGTAGATTTGATTGCGAATTAAAAGGTTATTTGTGATGAATGCTGCTGAAAGTGTTCTTGTTTGTATCACTGAACCCTTTAATAGGCTGCAAAGATGATAAGGCATCTAGCAGTTAGTGCTTTAATTGCGTATTGAGTCATCTTGTGTTTGGAACTTTCCTCTCTGTTCATTTCCTGAGAGGGATCACTTCTTTACAAATAAAGTTATCAAGTGGGGTATCAAATCTGTAATTATTGCAAACAAAATCTTACCGCAAACAATAATTTTGGATTGATTTGAACTTTCAGAACAGTTTACACTCAGGGAAAAATTAAAAAGCATAAGATTTGATTTTTCAGGGGACAGTTATCTTTCATATCCTTGTCATTTGACGTTGTGATTATGGCCCCTTTCTAAAAAGTTCCCTTTTTAAGCCTATACTGATTGGTGATAGATTTTTGTTAACAACCCTTCCAGGATGAAATATTTCAACAAGTGAGGGGGAGATAATTTTCCAGGACTGACCCAAGGCAAAGTTGTCAATTATCGCCAATTGTCAAAGATCACCAATTGTTAATTATCTCACATCTCAATCATCACCAAAAACATTAACAAAACTGCAATATTTTGCAAATTTCTCTTGTAGAGTAGCATTATTTGGTATATTTTATCATAATTATCATCTTTGGATGAAAATTGTCCTCCAAATTTAATTTCATCTTTGGTTTTGCAGATTCTGGCCAATTTTGCCACTTTTCTCAACCCCAAAAAGAAAAATGCAGATGAGAGCAAAGATGGTGGCTAATTTTAGGTTAATTTCTATTATGAAGCACATGCCTGAAGCTATTTGCACACCAAATTTAGTTCCACTTCCTATTATCAGTCAAGAGTTAGGTAGGGGGTGGGGACTTTTTTGTACCAAACCAAAATACAACATGTCAAATAGCCCAACCACTATAGGGTCAAGGCTACCTCTGCAGAGAATCTGAAGTTAAATCTCAGGGGGGGGGGGGGGTGGGGTAACTCAGCCTATAATGTGATGGGGACGAGCCATTTTGCCCGAAAAATTGGTACCCATAATTCCGCAAATTCTGGTGGATTTTAGGGCCATAAGTCCACAAATCGAATAAATATTTGGGCCATAATTCCGGAAACTATGAAAAATCCCCTGAAATGGACACCCATAATTTCGTGAAATGTCAAAAAATTGTGAAAATGATACCCATAATTCCGTAATGGTTTGAAAAAAGTACCCCTAAAAATGGCACGCCCCCGTACCACGAACAGTATTAAGGTACCCCCCCCAGAGTTAAATACGCCTCCTGGAGCTAATCAGAACTTTTATGGTACAGTGGTTCAGTCTAACGAGGCATTCAACCAACATATTTGCAAAGCAATGCAGCTATGAGGTCTGAAGATGCTTTCTGATTACAGGAACTGCTCAAATGTACAGGTGATCTGAAGTGAAAATTTTCATTGATGCCAGTGAATAGCACTATTGAATGCTGCGAACTCGTATTAAACTTTATTATGCCTTGTTTGTTTCGTTTTCAAGTTATCCACTGGCACTTTGTAGGGTCGGCTGATGACGTCCTTCTTATTAAACAATGTTGATCATGTTGCGCTTCCAAAGATAAATCGAGTCATCAGTCCTTACCTGAAATCAGTAAATAACTTTTAAAACGAAATGAGATATCAAACAATTAAACGGGATAAAGTGCTATTTATTTGGAGCAATAACGATTTTCGCTTCAGGCCACCTATAAATAATCGATTCTTATTACCGACAGCTTCTGAAAAATCTTGTTAAAAACTACGTGAAAAGAAACATCGAATCTTTGGCTGTACGAAATATTGATGAATATGCTTTACAGTTAAATGCTGATTTAAGAGAGAAGCAGCAAAATGTAAAATTACGTGTAAACAATTTGAAAAGTTGAAGAACATTGGGCTTAAGACGTCACAAACCAGTTCATGCTTTTTATATGATATCCCAAAGAAAATTTCGTCTCATTTGTGTTGCTGCTGTGGTGGAGCTGTGTCCCGGCCTTTACACAGGCTTCAACTTAGAGTTAGATACCTTGATTGATTCAATATGACAAGTAGTTGCTTATTTATCACCGAAGAAAGGCAAAATGAATGGTTGCTTCAAAAACAGCACTTCTGTTGTTCTCTAACAATGTCAAAGTCAAGTAATGAACGTTTGAAAGAAAGTGTCCAAGCGTCACAGTCAAACCATTCTCTTCATTCGAAAATTTACTTAGACTGCGTTCACATCACACGATGCTGGCACATTTTGAAACCGTTGAAAAATGTGACGGCTGCAAAACTTCAGCCAGCGTTCACACGATACCGGAACAATTTGAAAACGGTAGTAAATTAGACGGCAAAAACTCGTTGCAAGACTTTGATGCCAAAGAAGTGCGCCTACACCCTAAGAATTGATGAGTATCGTTCCAAAGCGGCTAAAATGTTCTGTTTTAGTCATTTTCAAGTGTTTACACGATGCCGTTTCCAAAATGTACCGGTTAGAGTTCCGTTTTCAAAATCTACCGTTTTGAAAATCTGCCGGCAAAAATGTGCCGTTTTCGTGTGAACGGGAGGCCTATCCGTCGAATTTTTCACCGTTTTCAAAATGTGGCGGCATCGTGTGAACGCAGTCTTAATTTCGACATGGTTGGAGAACAACAAAATTGCTGTTTTGTTTAAAGAAACCACCTATGTTGCCTTTCCTCTACCATAAATTAGCAACCACTTGCCAGGTTGACTGAAACAAGGTCTAGCAATCCAGATTGAAGCCTGAATTTAGCAACTGTACAAAAACAAGCCACAAAAACGGGGCACAATGTTTTGGGACTCCCTGTACGCTACAGCACTAACTAACCCTATTTGCATTGCTTTCATGAGGACGGAGAGACGATGAGAAACAAATAAAACGATTTTCATGATCTGGTTCAGATTCTAAAAACAACAAAACAGAACTACTATTGACAATTTGAGATTACCTCAGATCGTCAGATGCCGAAATCTGGCATAAATGAATGATTAACACTTGGAAAAAACAACAAACTGAATTTATTTAGTCCCAGGAGATGGAAAAAGAGTAGAGTCTAGAAAAGGCTTCAACAGAGTCGCGGATTCAAGCTTGCCAGCGACTTTAAGCTGAAGTTGCGTGCCTGCACATGAAATAGTGTCTGTATAAATAGCCCGTACAGGAGTCTGAAGGTCACACATTGATAGCTAGTTTGCTAGGATCAGAAACCCCTCCCCATCCCTCCCATAAGACTTCAGAGCAGCGGCACTATCAGTTTTGTTTATGTTAATTCTGTTTTGATGCCACTTGATTTACCAATTCGTAATGATAAGCCCCAGCAGGCTACTACGATGATCTAACCAGGATAGGCTCAGCAACACTGTGTTAAATTTGAGACTTTCCTATGTAATTCGTTTCGTAGAATATTCGTTTTGCCTTATCTTATGCACTCGTCTTTTCGCAAACTGATAAGCGGATCAGTACTGCTGTTATGAAAGACTCTTACGAGTAACTGTAATTAGATACTAAATAAATGTAGTTATTTTCGGTTGAATTAAATTAATTAGAAAATAACTAAACGTTCTTTTAAATATCTTTCCAGGAAGTTTGTTGCTAAATTTTACGTATAATAACGGTGTGCAAGTCTTAAAATTTTTCCTTAAGTGTTTCAAGTTATCTTTGTACATTTTATGAATTAACTTAATGAGATAAACCCTAGCGACAGCTTTCAGCAGCAGTCATTTTCATCACACAAATGACAGCTTTGTGAAACTGTCACGAGTCTCTTCATTTGAAGACATAGTTTTGCAAGATAAGAATTTGCTGTCCAATTATGTTAGCCTGCATTTTTTTAGATACAGCCAGCAGTCTCTATATTCACGAATAAAGAAAGATCTTATTAACAAAGTTTCATTTTCTAAGTCAAATATAGGAAGTCGAAAATGAAAATATGTGTCAAAGAAGCCACGCCGCCATGACATCAAGAACATTTCAGAGTTGGCATCTATTACAAACGGTTAATTTGGATTGAGTTTGAATGGAATGCCATTTTGGACACCTAGAGTTGGACACCTTTTTGCTTTGACAACTTAGGCTGTAGTTGCGGGCCAGAGGCTTCGAAATCATCAGAGCTATCAATTCACTCATAATGCTTAAGAAATTTGCTTCGTTGAGAAAACTATAATCCATAAAAGAGAAACCTTATGAACCGGCATTCCAACCAGAATAGGATGAACTAAAAGGGCAAAATTCAAAATTCTACTAATATGTATCTACATACTAAGATGCGTCATAGTAATGTATTATACAAAGAAAAGTAGAGGACATTTAGTCAAGATCGGGGGTAGATTTAAACCCCATCTTGAAATTCATCCTCTCTCTTAAAATAGAGATATACACACATCGTGACCTCTTGCTCTGTAACCAATCGTTGATTTACATATGCAAATTCTAAAACTCTTATGGGGTGACCCACAATGAAGTATCGCTGTTTGTAAAGAGCATCGAATTCTGTTTTTGCTAAAATGGTCTTATCCTACAATTTGGCCGTAGAGTAATTTAACCTCACGGTATGGGTGTTCAGAGACATGATATTTCCTAGGCTAGGAGAAGATTCAACAAACGCCAGTCAGCTTTATTTGCCTGAAATAAAGTTTCACCTTCGAGTTCTACAGAAAAACTCCTAGCAGCAATGATCACCATTTCCTCTGGTAGTTATAGAGCAAGGATAACTTGACGATTGACAGAAAAAGGGAAGCTTAATCGTTATTACATGTAATAAAAACTGACTAACATTCCTTGAATTTGTGCCAAATCCAGCGGATTAAGCATTATGAAACAACGGGTTAAAAACCTGGTTGTAACCTATAGTATTTACGGAGCTTTTCAAATGCTTCATTCTATCTATCAAAATGAGCATTCGATATCTGGAAGGTATCGCAGCTTCTCTGTGGTATGCGTGATCATCAAGTGATATGAAAGTATGCCTGGCATAAAATCATTTCATTCCATCAGTTGAACTTTAAATTGATAGCCAAAACATACGCAAATGAAACTAATTTCTAGAACAGCTTGTTGCACATAAAAACACAAGGGCACTTTCGAACATCTGCAATACATCATTTAGGGTCACCTTGCTTACTAAGGTTAGTACACAAAATAACCTCTATTAAAATTTTTTATTATTAGAAACAAACTAGATAATCTGCCTAAAATTATAACGCTGTTAAGAGGAACTGTCTACGATTATTCAACTTAGCTACAAAGGAAAAGTCAGAACGAAGCTAGACTTACACCAAGTCTATTTCTTCAGTCCCTCTGACCGTTCCCTTTATGTTGGATCCTGGCTCTGCCGTTCCAGCATTCTGTGCATACTGGAGGATGGAAAGTTGGAGTGTCGGATCCAGGAACTACAAAGAAGGGAACGGTGAACAGGATTGGGGAAATAAACTTGAGGCAAGTCTAGAACAAAGCAAAACGGACATAATTGTACTGTTAAAAAAATATAGTGTTCTTTTAACCAAATGCTATCTCCGAAATGTCTATATTCTAATGAAGCTAGTGAAATCTAAATCATGGCACAGTCTTCAGATCCGCTACAAAAAGGTCGTGCTGCTATCAATTTTACCTAAAGTCATTTCAAAACAAGGCACAAAAGGTCTAAGATGGCTCAATGAATTTCGGACTAAAGTTTTGTTGATCATTGAGAAATGTTATCGACGACTTTGACTCTGCTGACTACCGATATCAAAACCAGCTAGGTCCATAAACACAGGGCTTAATAAGATTATTAGCCAATGAGTACGCACGTTTTACAAACGTAAAAAAAGTGCTTAAAGTTGAAGACATTTTCACTTCAATTGAAATCTGACAATGAAAGAAAGTCTTTCCCTGAAGCTACCAACCGCTTTTGCTGTTCAACCAAAGTTAATCAAAGATTGCTGAAACTGATTGCTAGCAACAGTACAGTTGCTTGTCCATCCCATTCCTTTCTTGGGATAGTTTGTGAATCTGAGTACCAAGGTACAAAAGGCGGTAAGGGCAACATGCAAGAAAAAAGTATAAATCATAAGTGATGCCATAAAATAGGGCTACCTCTGCGAGGTACAGTCTGTTTACACAACCCATCGACAATTCTCAGTTCGTGGCCACATAAAGCACCAATGAGCATGCAAATCGGATGCTACTGCGCGCCTTTCTTTATTAGGACAAAGTAACAGAGCTTTTAGAACGGTTCTGTGATGTGCTTTAAAGGCAGCTTAACAGGGACACTAGAAGATCAGTATCCATAGCAATCTTTCCACATTGAAACATGAGCGTGAAATCAATGCTGTGGTTAATGAGCCAAGTTTCAATAGCTAGATTGAAAAGACAGTAAAACACACCCCTAAACGCATTGAGAACCCACATTGTTTTAGAAAGTCTACCACTGCCCTAAATTCTTTTATATTTACATTCTAGTGGCAGTGGAAGACATTCTGACAGAAAGCAATGTAGTGTACTACTTACTTCAGTCAAGTCCAATAAGTGTGCGGAGTTCTTGTACGCGACCACGAATACGTTGCTCATTGGTTTGTGGAATTGATCCAAAAGCTTCTTTCATCAACTCTCTTTTCCTTTCTTGCAAACTCATCATTCTTTCTTCGATGGAATCCTTTACAACATACTGAAAAGAACATAATTTCAAGTTGAAATAGCAGCAAAACTTATTCCGTTCAGAAAAGTTGAGCGCTCAAGGGTTGCGTTCGTATGGAAGTGCTTGAAATAACACTGTTCCCTTCCTAAACGTGTAACGACAAAAAAGTAATACGAAAAGTGGGGCGATACGCAGTCCTTCCGTTCCGTTCACATGTGAACAGGCAGGGAGTTGAAGAACTGGTCCAAATAACGACGCGATAGGATTTTAGTTCTAAGCGCATACGCGGATGTAGTTGTTGCTTGAAACAATGACAAAGACAGAAGAAACAACTGTGGAGCGGAGCGATTGAGTTCCCGTGTGAAAAGAAACAAAAACTGACACGCTATCGTTCCATTCCGGTGTGAACTGTCTATTTTCGCGTTTCAGAACTAGAATGAAGATGAAACAGAACGACTGTGTTCTTTTGTGAACGGGGCCTAACATGCTCACAGCACACCATACCTAGTATTCCAAGAAAGTATACAGATTTTAATGGCTCCAGCGACATAAAATTAGCTCTGGTCCATGGTTAATCATTCTCATGTTCCTCGATTGTTAGGTTACACATAGGTACCTCGTTTGTTGGTATTGGTGCGTTGACAACAGAAAGCTCAAATTTGCATCCACCTTCAAACCAGAGCGCTGGCGTTTTGGCCTGAATAAATTCTTGCAGCACATCTCAATCAAAAACTGTAATTAACAGAGTATCAAGAAACTGCACACTGGGTAACTTCAGCAAAGGTTCCAAATCTTTAAATCAACGAAAAAAGGCGGGTGTAAAATTCAATGACCTATTTCTTTAAACTGAATGACTTGAAAGAAACTTTAGCCACTTTTCAAGGATTTTACCGTTTGACTTTTCAGAAATCATGAATTTTTGTCGAAATTACAGCCTATTCTATATTTCAACTCATTTCATGATGTGACGTCATCAAATTTCTAAATCACAAACCAGAAAATGAAAGAATTTTGCTTGATACCATATTGTACACATCCATAGACTATGGTTTTCTTGAAAAATATTTGATCTTTCGTCAACTGGTTTAGAAATTACGATAGTTTTCAGTTTTTTTCGTAAATTTTCTTTAATTCTTAAAAAAGAAGAAAAACACTGTAATTCTGAAAATATTGAAGATTTCAGAAAAGTTCAACGGCAGATTTACTGTAAAATAGTTTCACTTTCTTTGAGGCCGTTCAGTTCAAAGAAATAGGTCATACAATTTTACACTGAGCTCTTTAAAGATTTGAAAGCTATGCTGGTAACTTCTTACAAACAGAATGTAATCACATCGCTGGGCCCAACCAAATCTGTATACTTTTCTGGAGAACGGGTAAATCCGTTCTACGATCTGCTTCTCCCTATGGAGTAACCAGAACTTTGGTATAGCCTTTAGTACCTGTATCGGTTCTTTGTTAAAGATAATTTAGGGTAGCCATGCCTATCATGCTCCCAATGGTATCGTTCATGTAAATATGTTTTGTTAAATTGTAAATTTTTAGATTGTGTATATGAAAAAAATCCGAACATGGGCTGGATCAAACGGCAAATATTTCACTTATTTCAAACATTCCGTGGGGCAGACGGCCCACTCTTTTCTCTCGTCTTTGCCTGGCACTACTGTTGTCTACATTTCTTCAAGCCTTCAGGCCGATCGTTGTTAGTTTAACACAATTTAATAGGAAAGTCCTTTTTAAGGTATCGGGAGGGCCAAAACAGTTCCCCTTTAAAAAATCAGATACACTGCATAACAGTACTTGATGGATTGAAATGAATCCAATTATGCTTGATAGCCAAGAGATTGAAGTATTTTTGTAATTTTTTTTCGTGCATTAATGAGAATTGAAAATGGTTGAAATTGGTTTTACTAAAATTCCATGGTTGCCAAATGCCTGAAAACTCAAGCAAATCATATGAAGAACTTCTCAAACAGAAAAAATAAAGAAAGTGCCATTCTTCACGGGTGTGGGATATCATCTACACATCTATTGCCATGTGATTGAACGATGTAATTATTTGAAATTCTACTTCTTATAACTCCTGCGAGGATGACATGCCATCTGCGCATTGTTCCAATTTGATCAAGTGCTTTCATTTCAGACCCTTCTTCAGGGATCTCCCAAGAAAACTTATGTAAAGCAGAATTCACCTGTACATTTCTCAATAAGAAAAGTACTCTTGGCATGAAATTTCCAACGCCGGAACTGTTTTCTGGGTCACTCGGTACATTTCTGAGTTCTTGTTTACATTTCATGTAGTACTGCGTTTGAGCTCTTGATTTATCAATGTAATCATCTAATCATTTGCAAATGTCTGTAATCCAGAAACTCCTTCCTTACCTTGACGATTGTCACATCTTTTGTTTGACCAAGTCGATGACATCTGTCAAAACACTGCTCCTCAGTTGCTGGGTTCCACGCCTAATGACGAAATATATATGCAATTGTATTTTAGTTGAAAAGTCAATGTAAAACGAGTCTGTAAGGGTTTCTAATTTCTTTGTTTGGGCCTTTAATGTTGCAATAAAGCCCGGTAATGAAATCATAGTCAACGCAAGAGTGGTGTGACTGACTGAAATGGGAATATTAACCGTATGATAATCGAACATTGATTTTGAAGAATCAGATAATGATTATAACACCTTGACTTTGCTGAACGCCCCATGCGCTGTTGCAGTTGAGCGGATGTGTGTGCTTGACCAAAACGAAACATGAAACTCAATTTATTTGATAGTGCCGGCGCCTTACAGCACTGGTCATGTCATTATTCGATTTATTATTCGAATAATATTGCAACAATGATTTGGAATAATGAAATATTTTAGGATTATGCTGTTCATACTTCTCTTGCTTTTACTGTTGCGAAACCATGCAACGATTCTCTCAAAAACGAAGTCAACGAGACGTTACTGCCAGATTTCTATCTACCGGGTGTCCCAGAATATGGTACGCAGGTTTGGTTGGTTCCAGCGATAAGAATTTAGCTTCAATTAAAGGAGCAGGGTCACGTAATGTAAACAAAATTCTTTCGAAACAATGATTTTTCAGTATTTTTGATAGTCCATCACAGAGATTTTCCAATTTTCTCAAAATATAGGTGTTATTTTTAATATAGACTCTTGACTTTTCTAGAGAAATAAACCAAACACTCATATGTTGTAGAATTGCAGAGACATTGGTGGATTTTTAGAAGTAACTTTATTGTGGATTCACCCCATCCACCAAAACCTGAGTGGAACACAATGGCTACGTGTGGGCAACAATATAGGTCGTAGAGATAACAGGTCTGTTTACGGTTACGTGACCCTGCCCCTTTAACGAGTAACCAATTTTCAAAATGTTCCTCGATAGTTATTTTGAACGTAGATTTATCGTTTGTGGACATTTTGAGAGTTGAAATATTGATATTAAAACTCCAATCTTGATGTCACTTACAAACTAGAGCTTTGGCGTTTGGCCTAAGCAAATTCTTAAAGCATAGCGAATAAATAAATACAGTAGTGTCCCGTATGTAAAAAAACAATTTAACAAGCACCTACCCTGATTTTCAAAATGATACCCCCTTCGATAAGAAAAAGGCTCTGGTATGAAAAACACTCGTTTCTTAACTTGACATTAGAATGGTTTATATTTCAGCTTTCCATACAGTTGAGTCAAACTGATCTATTCAAAGTGAAAACAAGAGTTTTACATGCAAATGAGCAAAAAGCACAGTCTAGGAATAGGTGTAGCTTATCTTGAAAGTGAAAATTTACAAATGCAACTCAAGTAGTGTGTTTTGTATCGCCATCATAGCTTGTGTCTGAGTAGTTCATTGATAGTACATGGTCACCCTCATTTGAAGTTTATACCTCACTTTAAAAGAAACACATCAGACCTGAAATTGAAAACGTTGTTTCTTATATGCGGGACACAATTGTATCCGCGATTAAATTTGAGTAAAACTTAGATTCTGTTTATTCTGTTTATTCTGCTTGCCAAAAGTCACATATTGTGCCATTGTTCCACTTTTCTCAACCTCGTTCCCAGGGTGTTCTTACGTCATACGCTGATCACGAAGCCGAATGAACACCCTGGTACACTTCGATCAAATTTGCCCAGAAAATGGGCAAATTTGGAAGCCATTATGGATTTCACCGTTGGCTAGGCAACGCCAAGCGACGGAAAATGGCTGTTGCTCTGGCGCTTGTACTGCAGAAGATGAATGGAGAAATTGAAAACAAACACTTTGGGGCGCTTATCTAAACCTTTTTGCAGGTATTTAAACAATGATCTTGGGTCGGCAAGTGTGTTCAATATGACAATAAGCTCGCTTTGTTTGGAGCGAAAATGGGCCTAAGTTGCAAATTCGGGAAACTTTCATCGCAGCTTCCAAAATGAAATGGCTCGCTATTCTTCGAATCTCGGAAATAAGTCGCAAATGATGGTTGTAATAGGTAAAGAATGTGGTTTTACGTCAAATTGCGAAATTCCGAGGTCTTTTACCCCGCGCAAAACGGAGTTACGGCGCAAAATGGTGAACAGCCAATCAGATTGCCGAACGGCCTCTTGTATCCCAGAGTAGAGGTAGAGCAACGAACTCACTCTGGGGACGAGATTGCACTTTTCTTTAATTCTAGTTAGAAATTTCGATGTGCTACAGGAGCTTACTTAGGCCAAAATGCCAAAGCTCTATTTTGGGCTTCGATGCAATTTGAACTTAATTTGAACTTCTGCTCTCAATGCATCCATATGGATCAATATCAATCAATTCTTCCATACCATTCAGTGCTTCATTTCAAGTGGGTGGGAAGGAATTTTAGCTATCTAAAGCTAATTCAAGCCCAATATGCATGTCGCATCCAGGAATGGGACCCATAGTTTACCGTCCCATCCGAAGGAAGGCGAAGTGAGTTGCTTGGTCAGGCCTCCGAGAGGTCAATTATCCAAAATTTGACCTCACACGACCGAACTTAGCCTCAGTTACCTGACCGTAACTATTTAAGTTATTCACCAAACGATGCGTGAAAACAAAACTGAAAAATCTTACTGGATCCATTAGGAAGACTTTAGTTGCAGTTGTGAGTGTAAGGCCAACACCACCAGCATTCAACGATAACAGCATTATGGTAGGTGTATCTTCTTCACGAGAATTGAAGTCATTTATTGAATTTGCTCGGTCTTGTTGCCTCATACCTCCATCAATCCTTGTGTACTTGAATCTTGCTCTTCGTAAAGGTATTTGAATCAGATTCAAGAATGAAGTGAATTGTGAGACGACAATACATTTGACTGATGGGTCTTGTGATCTTATTTCTTCCAATGAATTCATCAAAGCGTCGACCTGCATAAGACATGCCAAAATATTCTTATATTATCATTTTCATGTAGATCAATATAAATTCAATGCAATTATCTGTTTCAGAAATAGAATTCAAACTTCAGTGGCATTAGACAAGAATTAAAAGTGGAATTTTCTTTCACCTACAATCCCATCAGCAGGATTTTTCTAACTTTTTGTGTCTAAAGACGAGCGATTTTACCAAACGAGATATTTACATCGAAGTTGGCCTTTTAATGACATGTTAAGATTTTAGTTTTGAAATCGGCCACGTATCTTTTATTCTACAGCCAGCCAAACGTGATAACTTTCTATTCATCCACCCGGAAGTATACCTAAAATTGCGCTTGAATCTGTGCGAATTCAATTCATCTCTGCGAACCAACCCTAATTTGTGTACGTAGTCGTATAGCCTGCGCGCAGACTTTGGTTACTGGGGAGGAGAGGAAAGAAAGAAACTACAAAGTCTGCGCAACGGCGTGAGTTTTCTTGTTTAGAAACTTTCAATGTGATTGCGCAAGCGAGAATCCTTTTTGTTTTCTTTTATTATGAAAGCCAATCAATATCGAGTCCTCAAAACCCAGGACCCAATAGATTTAGCGGATTACAATCGATATTGTCTTTTTAAAAAGCGAGAAAAATGGTTGATTGTGGTCGAAGTGCTCAGTTGTTGAACAAATTAGCGGATTATGAAGGGAAGCTTGGAAAAGATTGTCGTGATGAAAAAGAATTTTCAGAGAGGCTTATATCACGCCCAACTCATTTTCAACGTAAACAGGATCCTTGATGGGCACAAAACTGTGATGAAGAACTTTTTCAAGGACACTACATGTACTGCAGTGCTCCGACCGATTTTTCTTGGTTTTGAGCAAGAAACAGGTCCTGACTAACTGGTCCTGACAAGGTTTGTTCTGATCGAATTCTTTTCAGCCACAATGTTTTCCACTGAATTCGCACAAATCCACTCCCTTTTTGACAGCTATTGAACCTTGGTCCTTCCTGTGGGTTGTTTGATTAGGTCTACAAAGTCCACAAGAATCACAAGTCACTGTTTACGTTGTGTAATGAATCGAGTAACTTTCTTCGCTTCTTGAACAAATCTTTGCAATAGCGAAAACATATTTTTATAACGACTTTACGACTCGATGAGCCAAGGTCATCTACGAGATTCCTATCAGCCTTGATTGATGTTCAGTTGTCTCAGAGATCGTATCGTTCAAGACAATTTTGTATAAAGATTCTTTGGCGACGCTCTCTCAAAATATTTTGGCAAATGGGAAAAAGCGGTCATGTGATCTAAAACAAGAAAACTCACGCCGTTGCGCAGACTTTGTAGTTTCTTTCTAATCTCTCCTTCTCAGTAGCCAAAGTCTGCACGAAGTCGTATAGATGTACATAAATCCCTTGAGAAAAATATAATCATTGCTGGAATTAAGTTGTTCTTTAGTATAGTCGATCAACAACAACATCATATTTCAGAATTCAAAAATGAAATGATGCCGTTATTTGGATGAGCCAGTAAAAAGTAGGGAAAAACAGATTTTTACCTTGGCGCTAGATTCCCAATGCTGTTCTACATCTTCTATCATTTGAGGTTCTTCTGCAGCAGGTTTTTCTGGGACTTTAATAAGTTGGTCTTTGGATATCTCTGATCGACAAAGCGGGCATACACTGTCAAGCTGATCACTTTCAATCACATCAGTAATGCATACCATACAAAAGACGTGGGCACATCTGCAAAGAAATTGCTTACGTTATTAACTGTAACAGTCCTCTTGAAACAAAGTACAAAATGCTTGTTACGCTGCTTGGTCGTACCTTGAAGCTGTCATCTTACAGTAGACGAAACAAACAGAATACACAAATTCAGCAAACATTGTTTCACCCGCTCCAGATCACGTGATTTTCCTATTGAGGATAATACTTTTAAACACAAGTTAAGAACTTCGCACCTTGCAAAGCGTGATGCGGGTAACTGTGTCAATGGACAAAGAGATGATTTCCCAGGTATATGGTCTCTTGACTTGAAGTGGGTGACAGAGCAGAAACTGCGTAAAATGAAGTCATCGAGCAATCTGAGATAAGGAAGGGTTTGGACAAGGAAGCTTTTTGAAATGATAAATCAAGAGTTTAAGGCCCAAGGAACAAAATTTCAAGTGTTGCCTAATTTTGGCATCTGTTGCAGGGAATTATGGGGCTCACAATAACGAGCATTTGCACTTGCGTGCGCAGTTTCTGCTCTGTCGAAGTGGGCGTAAACAAAGTTAGCTGAATTTCTGTATAACATTCAATACAAAAAATCCTGAACATAAAAACTGGCATACTTAAAACTTAAGCAAAAACTCTTAATTCTTGACTATAAAATTCAAAGATGCCTTTTCAACCGGAATGCTTGCGAATGCATTTCTTCTTTGGTCTCTTTACTGCAACTTTCATGATCCATGAAACGGCAATTTGAAAGAGATTCGCCGGTTGAAAGAGCCCCATTAAAAAGAATGCATAGAAGAGGGCACAATACCACATGTCAAAAAAGTACCCCTTTAACTAAACGAAGGAAGAAGATGATAAAACATCGAGACTTTCCGAGTAAATCGCTAGATATCTTAATCTTCAACTTGTATGCACATACTTTGCATTTTGAAATCGCAGACAAAACACCGGAGACACAAATTCACTAAGTCAAAATTTAGAGTGTAACTGAAACCAGTGGTTGTTCAACAGGTACTAGCCATGATCTGATGTCAAGGGCATTTTGCAAATGAATTTTCGACCTTGATTGTTCGCCTTTACTTTTGAAACAATGTTCTTTAAGATGCTTCAGTTTTTCTGGAAATTACTTTTCGTTAAATATTATTAGTCACTGCATTGCATTCCATTGAAAATGTTACTCGTATCAAAGAAGAGGAATGCAGGGAACAGGTTGGCCCAAGCCCTGACTGTAGAGAGATCCTGAAAGCAGGTTATGATAGGGAGAAGTAGCGCAAACTGGGCATCTACTATGTTTCTCCACAACCTGGAAGGTGAGGTGGAAAAAGATTTCTGAAAGAGGAGCAAATATCAGACCTCATCTTGTTTATTCAATCTGTGTTTCTCGAAAGGCTCCAGTTCGCTTTTGTGCCTTGGGTAACATGAAGTCTCCTGGCAGAACTGCTTCCAAACAAGAACAGAAAGAGGTAGTTAGTTTAGAAGAATCAGTAGTAAGCACCTGGTTATAACAGCGTTATTCAAGTTATCCAAACAAATCGAGCACTCTTCGCTATCACCAGCTGCTAAAACTTCCATCAACTGTTCAATCAATTTCTCTTCATCTGCATCTGTTTCTTCAGCTTGTTCGCCTTCATTTGTCACATTTTCTAAATAACGACAGATACTTGAGACAGGGATTGATAATAACACTGTTTTATTAAGTCCAAAAGAAGGAACTTTGTCTACTTGCAAGACAACATAAACTATTCTATACGACAAATTTTCAATGACGAAGCTATCTTAAAGCTACAGTTTGGCATTATACACACGATTCTTACCTCAACGATGAAGTCATTCCGTTCTGAGCGGTTACGAAAGTGAACATTTATTGAGCTGATAAAGTGGGCCAATATGTTCTATCCAGTCAATTGATATTCTCTTGACTCTTAATTGGAAATATCTGGCTACAAAAATGTGTTGTTCTATACAAATCATATTTTATAGAAAATCTATAGGCAAACATGTGTGTTTTGTATAACAGAAAAGGGGTTGGCTAATTCAAACTTTGGTCTTCGCTTCTTGCTAGAATTTGGAAACGAATGACTACTTACAGAAGTCAACAAATGGAAGAGCACGCTACAGAAGGACTTTAAAATGAGACAAATAGAAAATGTAGTTTTATCATCCATCAAATTCAGTCGCATTTATCAACCATTTTATATTCCCTTCAGTAATTTTCACAACTACATGGCATGCAACTGTCTATTTGAAAGCGTATCATGGGCTACAACGTTCCTTTGAAAACTTTGAAATTGAACAAAGGAATAGCTATTTAACCTCTAAACTTTTTCATGTTATATTTTCAATCAATAGGCTATACAGAGCCTCCAAGGATGGTTATTGTTTTATAACATTTGATTCTTGACCGTTGAGTGAGGAGATTGTCCATAATGTTGATCGAGAGTTTTACCTGAAACAATCTGTAACTCCTCCCACAAATGAACGCTTTTTGTAAATTAGATTCATCGATTGGCACAGTGCCCAGAAAGACGGATAACCATGAAAAATATTTTGGCCTGGCCTTGCGGCTATCAAAAAAATTATCATCTATCCTATATGTCAAGCAATCTACATTTAGAGAGCGGTAAAAGAATAAAGCTAAAACAATACGAAAGAGGATTTAGACCGTACCTCCCTGTCCTTGATTTTCTTTGTCCTGTTGCCTCCATCTTTCAAGGCGATCCACTACTTCCATTGCATGCTCTATTTCCCTGATGACGTTTTGGCAAAGCCTTGGATGACAACAAAGTTGCCGAAGTCGCATGATGATAACCAAAATATTCGCGTAATGTTTGAGGACATATTTGATTCCCCGTTTCAGGTACCTGAAACATAATATGTTCCTTACTCAAATATGGAGAAAGAAAAATGCACAGAGTGTCCCAAAACATGTGCACTGTTTGAAAGGTTGCTGTGCTGCAGCAATGAATCTGATTTGCATCCTTTTGAGATCTTTCAATGGAAAAGGTTTCGAATTAAAGTTTGACAAATATGAGTAAATATGATAAGTAATTGCTGATTTATGAAGCAAGAAAGTCAAGATCATTGGCTGCATCAAAACAAGATGATTTTGTCTCTATGCCAGTAACTTGAATTTTGGCATCAAATAGACTCTTTTGATATGTGTATCAGGGAACACATTTGGAAGTGATCAATGACCAAAGGCCTAAAGAACATTTGCCAGGAATCCTATCAAAAGCAATACTGTTGGTTTAAGTGGCTTCCATGTAAAGTATCTGACGAATGCATGTAAAGTTTTGAATATAACTATTTCTAGCAACACTAAATAAGTTTTTTTCTGTTCTGGTTATCACAAATCTAATGGATAATTACGTGATTCACTTACAAAAATTAAAAACCAGACTTAGTTACGCTTTTTTCCACCTATTTTCTTAGATTTTGACATCAAAGGAGAATATCAAATCTTCAGGTTTAGATGCAACCAGTATTGTTGACTTCCTGTCTTCATAAAGAAGCAAATTCTTATAAGCTCTACTCATACTTGGTCTCAAATGCAAAGTTGAGACCTCTTGAAATCTCAAAAGAGAGGAAATCAGATTCACGACTCCTCCACAGCAACGATTCAAACGTGACAACTTTTTTTGGGACACCCACTAGTTGGACTGAAATTCATTCGTAGAATCAATACAAAGATCCGTAAATGTCCTAGTGCAACGCATTTCATAAGAAAACAATTCATTCACTTTAAAGCTGGTTAACGGAGATAAATATCTAACCGGAGAGCTGCAAATGCTAGTCTAAATCAGCCTAAGGTATGTCATGATTTCGACATGTGTGTGGGTATTGTATTGTTTAGCTAAAGAAAACATACAATGCACAGGCGTTTCTTTGCCAATTTTAGGATTACATCTACTTCCTAATCCTGTTTCTTACTTCTTGCTGGTATAAGTAAATGGAATTTTAACATTACTTGATACCTACCTGCATAATTTAAGTTTTCCATCGTTTTGCATTGCCTCATATTGTCTCTTCTGTTCTCCTTGCAATTCTATCTCCTCCACAATCAATCTCTTTGCAGGTAATTCTACAATGGGCCTGCCATTAATGATGTCCGTCTTCATTCGCCGTATACTTAAATGTTTCATTAGTTTCTGCAGTCGACTGGAAAAGGAAATGTAAAATTTAGAATACAACAAGAGACCCAATATTAACAAATGACAGAATAAACAAGTGATAAGGTAAAATATGAGCACTTTGGTGCGAAATGAACACAGCGAGATGTTTCGAGCATTGCCAGTTATCACGCCAGAAAAACATGAAGGGATGTATTAAAGAATGAATCATTGCATTGCACGATAAGCAGTTTCAAAAACTGGACCATCCCTCTTTGCATAAATCCCAGGATTTGATAATGCAATGACTTCAGAACTTGTTTTCATCGGATCGTATCGCAGCCCATTTCTATTCTAACGATACTGCATGGACTAAAAAAGACTGCAATAAACCAATAATCAAAGTTTTTTACTGAATGAGTCAATAAGAACGATCCCATTTGAAAGGCCACTGTTCCCTTGGCATCAAGACAATAACAATAGCCAATGTATAACATGATAGAGCGCACGTTCAAATAGTTCAAATAGATGTTAAACTTTACTTGAGTGAACGCAACCTCTCCGTTCTGAAATTATAAGGAATTTTTTCGAGAAGGCCCTTTAAAGAAACCTTGAAAATGGCAAAAAATCATGACCAAGTTTCCCTAATATTTATACCCTACAACAATGACTTATACATGCGTTAGAACGTGTTATCCCTTTAGGAGGATAAAAGTGTAATGGGAACACAACAACATTATTCCCAGAATTCTCATCCTCCCAAGAGGATATCACGTAATCAAACTTGCTGAAGTTATTGCAGTAAGGCAAAAGTATTTGGAGTGGCCGATTTCATTCAGGTAAAATTCAAAGTCTGTCTGCTTTTCCACCAATAAATAATATATGTACCAATATATCGTCGTGCTATTCAGGCAGCAGTTGGTATTTCAAACAGGAAAAATTACTTTTTTCCTCATCCGACAGCTGCTTTCACTATCCTTAGTATTTAGGAATCATTGATTAAACATCAAACGAGAATACGAGAGAACCAATATCAACGAATGACAAAATAAACAACTAAACAAGGTAGAATGTAAGCACTTTGGTGCAAATTGAACAAAGCACGACGTTTCCTTACTTGGACGTTTCCTTACATCCAACCTTACTTGACATTAATCGAGAAAATCAAATCCTCTGGCTTTGAAGCAACCAGTAATGTTGACTTCCTTTCATCATAAATTAGCAAATCCTTATCAGCTCTACTCATATTTGGTCTCAAACGCTAGGTTGAAACCTCCAATACTGAAAAATCTCAAAAGAGAGCAAATCAGATTCATGGCTGCTTCGCAACCACAATTCAAACGCTAGATTTGAATTCTTACATGTAATGTTGACTTCCTTTCCTCATAAATTAGCAAATCCTTATCAGCTCTACTCATATTTGGTCTCAAACGCTAGGTTGAAACCTCCAATACTGAAAAATCTCAAAAGAGAGCAAATCAGATTCATGGCTGCTTCGCAACCACAATTCAAACGCTAGATTTGAATTCTTACATGTAATGTTGACTTCCTTTCCTCATAAATTAGCAAATCCTTATCAGCTCTACTCATATTTGGTCTCAAACGCTAGGTTGAAACCTCCAATACTGAAAAATCTCAAAAGAGAGCAAATTAGATTCATGGCTGCTTCGCAACCACAATTCAAACGCTAGATTTGAATTCTTACATGTAATGTTGACTTCCTTTCCTCATAAATTAGCAAATCCTTATCAGCTCTACTCATATTTGGTCTCAAACGCTAGGTTGAAACCTCCAATACTGAAAAATCTCAAAAGAGAGCAAATCAGATTCATGGCTGCTTCGCAACCACAATTCAAACGCTAGATTTGAATTCTGACATGTAATGTTGACTTCCTTTCCTCATAAATTAGCAAATCCTTATCAGCTCTACTCATATTTGGTCTCAAACGCTAGGTTGAAACCTCCAATACTGAAAAATCTCAAAAGAGAGCAAATCAGATTCATGGCTGCTTCGCAACCACAATTCAAACGCTAGATTTGAATTCTTACATGACCTTGCATGCAAGGTCCAAGCTAACCTTAGCATCGATAAAACATCCACCACTAACAAAGATCATTTTGGTCTGAGACGCCGAAGTTTGAAAAGAAAATTACAAAGAAAGGAAGAAATAAGTTTTGAGATTAATCAGAAACACGGATATCTAGTCCACTGTAAGACAACCGGCACGTTTTGGTACCAGATGCATGGAAAAAGTGTTAAGAGCGTGTTCCCTCTTGACTTACTCGATAATGGTTAAATTTAGTATAAAAACTAACTTGTAACTGTATAAAGTTCTGTTTCGCATCGGTGCAAGCACAATATTCTGCCACCAAGTCCTATCTGTGAATGGTTCAAACTTGAGAAATTTCAACACTGTCCAAAGATCAGCCATTCTGTTTTGAATCGGGGTTCCTACAACAAAAATATAAAATGTTAATTTACTGTGAAAGTCGATTCGGGATACATTTTGGAGCATTTTGGCCACATTACTGCATGGAAAAGGTTACTGTAGTATCCTGAACAGGCCTGGCCTTAAACAGAGGGGTTAAAAGGATATAATTGGCTTAGTAGGAGCAGGCTATATGACGAAATTACATGTCATTGTTCTGACAAGTATAACTGGTTGGAAATAATTAAAACTACTTTTAGCTATAACATATTGAAATCCAACGAAAAAGGAAATCTATAATAACAGCAAAACAACATTGTCATGTTCTAAAAATTCAAGCTCTCTTGTTCAGGAGACTAAAGTTCAACTTTGGCAATCACTTATGCTCAAAACTTCTTTTTCAATGAAGATATGCCAATGAACGAAAGCTTTAAAAATGCAATTCATCCTAGATGTCCTCTCGGTCAAAATGCAGCTAATTGGTAAGTTGTGATTGTCAGAAAATTGGAGAGACTAATGCCAGAAATCATGCAGCGAGCTCTCAAAATAGTACGACGGGGAGGACAAAAAATATTACAGAAATACCTTTGTTTGGCATTGGTTTGTCTGAGCAGATGTTTGTGGGAGGAAGGAGAAAAGTTGATGATACGCAGGTTCTTGTTTGACAGCTTAATGACATTGTCCTATTGCTTGTTGGTGGTGATGACTCTGGTGTCAATGGTCCTTTTCATATAAGTCCTATAGTACTTAACGATCACAGGAGTCTCAAGGGTCCTAGGGTCTGAGAGTCCGATTTTTGCAACATGCCCTCTTACAGAAGGAGTACGATTAACTATGAGCGAAGCTTGACAGTGGTAAGTTCCAACATAGTTCAGCTACCCAAACAAGTTGGCTTGTGTCAATGCCTATCATCTCTCTACGGTTATTTTCTTCAAGGGCTTACGTATGTTTAGATTCCCATCAAAATTTAAACCAAGATTCATTTGTTACCTGTCAACACCCATCTTCTTTTGGCATTTAACGAAACTGCTGCTATGCTTTGTGAAGATCGTGCATTTCGAATAACATGGCCTTCATCCAACACAATTCTTAGCCAAGTGATTTCATGCAGCGGAGATGTACCCTGATGCCAGAAGGTGCAATTTGAGTTAAAAACAAATGACGGACATAAAGCGACTAATTTTACAACAAAGCAAAAGAAGGCCGTGCGTCTCTGTTCGTCCAACTATTTAGATCATCAAATGCGATGGAATCCAAATAGGCTATATTCAAATTGCACAGGCCTCTAAATAATGGTGCTTAGCATTAATTATACCTCTGAATCAGTAGCTACCTATACACCCATAAAAGAAACAATGCAGCCGGGAATGGTATCAACTTTTTCTGTTCAGGGTAATCTGAATGAACTTCTCTTGCAATTAAACATTCTCAAATAACATTCTTAAAGGGTCTGCTTTATCGAACATGCCTTGCGCGTGCTGTCTCTTGGTTTCCCTTTGTTGTAGCCATTTCCATGGTATTGTCGCCATCTTCATGTGCCATGAAAATGGCGACATCAAAGGCCAACCAAGAGACAACACGTGAAAGGAATGCTGGATGAAACAGATCCTTTAACAACATGCATATTTGTCCTACCATGAATTGCAAATTACTCAGAATTAAGTAAGGTAAAGAAATGAAGATACTTAAGGTGTTTCAGAAAAAGTTTTTCAAGATTCACAAAAAGTTTTTCAAGATTTGAGTAGATGTAATGTAAATACCTTCTGAAACATAATATGCCTCCTCTCTAACGATGTACAGTTTTAATGGGAATATTTATCATTGAGTTAATATTTTAGCAAGTATAGCCGACTTCAATAAAGCATGCAACCACAGAAAAAAAATACCTTTTTTACTGTAAAAATTTACAGACAAAACAGATTTTGTTAAACATTTCTGGCCTAGAAGCACTTGAGGTGATACCCAGGTTAAACAAAAAGACAAATCTATTCCCATGGCATAAATTTGTTAAGAATGGTAACATAACCTCTTTCAAAGATAGACGCTCATTTATGTAAAAGTCCTATCACTTTCTAGCATCTAAAATAAGGTTTACAAACGAAAATGTCCTAAAACTAAGCGATAAATAATTCAATCGATATGCCAAACTTGGGGACATCATTGGAAAGAAAATCGATTGTGTTTTCAGATGCCATGATTCAGACCAATTCAATATGATCATTTCCTGAAGAATCTCAAATATAATTGGGTAAAGTTTTTCTGAAAAACCTAGCATGTTATCAAAGCAAGAACGATGATAATAATGTTAATAATGATGACAATGATGATGATGATGATGATGATGATGATGATGATGATGATGATGATGATGATTATGATGATGATGATGATGATGATGATGATGATGATGATGATGATGATGATGATGATGATGGTGATGATGATGATGATGATGATGTTCATGATGATGATGATGATGATGATGATGATGATGATGATGATGATGATGATGATGATGATGATGATGATGATGATGATGATGATGATGATGATGTTCATGATGATGAAGAGGATGACGTCGATGATGTCGTTGATGATGATGATGACAATGATGATGATGATGATGATGATTGATGATTGATGATGATGATGATGATGTTTATGATGATGAAGAGGATGACGTCAATGATGTCGTTGATGATGATGATGACAATGATGATGATGATGATGATGATTGATGATGAGGATGATGATGATTATGATGATGATGTTGATGATGATGATGATGATGATGATAATAACGATGATGATGATGATGATGATGATGACGAGAATGACGATTGAGGCGATGAAACCTAACAGTGACAGCAACAACATTGCAATGGATAATGCTTGAAATCTCACGGATCTGAAATCAGAGGAAAGCGTGTTGTAAGTTGTCAGCACGACGTCTTGCTGTTTGATATAATTGATGTCTTTCACTCTGTCGCCACCATAATACAAGTAAAGATTCAAGTCAACTCCTGGGTCAACATGTTGTTGAAACTGGTCCTAGAATAGACAGAATTCATTTAATAAAAGAATGAAAATCCAAAATAAAAACTTCAATTAGACTGATGAAGCATGATATTTTCAACACCTCAGGATACACAGTTGTTCGAGATAGCAACGTTTTAAGAAAATGGCAGCTCCAAAAGTACATAAGCTAATCAAGGGGAAGTACTAAAAAGTGCTTGAAAAAGTGAGAACAGTAGTTAGGCCCTGTTTATATGGGGAAAAACACCTCACCTGCCAGACCCGGGGCTGACAGACGAGGTATACTTTAGTCACTGTTTATATGAGATTTTTCACCTCACCTGTCAGCCCGGGGGCTGAGAGGTGAGATGGAGTAAACTCATTCTTCCGTGAAATCAGAACGAACTGACCAATGAGAATCAACGAATAATTTCAATTAACCTCACCATACCGGTGGTGTTTCGTTTATATGGAAAAATTTCACCTCACACAGGTGAGATTCCACCTCTAGTTAGATGGGACTGCACTATACCGGTGGTGTTGCATTCGTCCGGGTCTGGCAAGCGAGGTGTTTTACCTCATATAAACAGGCCCTTAGAGACAAAAACCGAGTTTGAGCACTGAGCACGGCACACCCCCTCCTTTTGAAAGAATTTTTTTTCAATGTACTGTATACGTCTCTTTTTATTCGAGATAATACCTTAACGGCAAGTCTAGCGAGTTTCCTCTAAAGTTAGTTGCACATGTATCCTCCTGTTTGTGAGGAACCTAATTGCATTCATAGTTAATGTTGCAACTCGAATAAAATTATGGTTGTAATAATGGACAAAGGATTTTGGGTTTATATGTTCGAAAGCAAAATAAAAGCCAAGGCTTTTAAGCAATACTTCATATGGTGTAGTGATAATTATGGAAGTGGAAGGAAAAGACACAAGGTCATTTAAAGTTTGAATTGCAGAGAAAATGTCCGCACACTGACTTGCACAAATTTCATTTGGTACAAAATTTGCTAGGCAAACCCTCTCAACAACTGCACCATTACATTTCATATCATGAAAAGTCCATGGCTGCCTGTACCGATGCCTGAGGATATCTCCTGCTTGGTAATTTACTGCATCCTTGTTCTATGTATCATAGCCCTGCCATAGCAGCAGCTACCCCTAATAAGTCATCTACGGAAGGTGTTGTGGCGCCGTGTTGTAATCCACTGATTTTGCAGCCAAAACAATCAGCCGGACGGGGTCCAAATCCCGCCAGCACCTTTGAGCGTCATGACAAGGGGTCGCGGACTCGATTAGCGCTTAGCTATTTCTGCGATCTCAGCGCTTGGCGCTGAAAACCGCAACTCCACCTCCACCTCCACCACTTTTGCTCGAGAGCAAGGCAAATGAGTGCACATTTTACTTTCACAAAAATTCCAACTTAGATGCAAGTACAATTTCCTTTTAAGTTAGGGTCTAAAAATCTAGATTGTCGAAAGGCATAACGTTAGCATTAAACGGTACCGTAGCAATTAACTTATACATTTACCGTCCAGTTTGAAAGAACAGACATTGGACAAATTATTAACGTAATTGAAGCATCGTCTTTCTGTCCAGATGGTTGCAATCTTTGTGTGCTAACATCTTTGAGACTGGGGCCTAAAGCAAATTGCAGAAACTACATTGATAAGGAAATGAATCAAAATTCAGCGAATAAAGAAAAGATGGTAAAAGAGTCAAAAAGTCTTTCATCATTGAACCGTCGATTTACACTGGATTTGTCACAGGATTTGACACTAGATTTCTCTCTAATAAGACACTCAAAGCTCTCAAAACGATGTTTTTGTCACGGTCCTTGCACTGAAGTTTATGATGAGTCAAAGATGATGGCATTTGTTCATTGGCTTATTTCAAAGTTGAAGATCAACATCAGATGTTATCGTCAAAAGCGCAACCGCCTCTCAACTAAGAATAGTTAAAAAATGTGTAGTTTTCCGCCAAATTCATCATAAAAGTGGGCACGAAGCCAAGTTTTGATATTTAGAAGAGGGCACTTTCCTGAAAATAGAGCGGTAGACCCCATCCATCCACAAGTCATGTACCCAAAATACGATACCAAAAGAAAATAAATTACAATTAGAAGTTTACACATAGGCTCAAAATATGTTTCACCCACTCCCTCCCCCCGTGTACTGATCTTCCATGGATTCAACTCCCAATTAAATAATACAAGCAGAATTCACTTACTTTTGACAATGCTAGCAACTTGCTTGTTCAAGTTGCATATATCATTTTCATCATCACTATCAGAAAATACAATAACATCGAACTCTGGTTTCACTTTGGGCTCTTCTTTCATTTTTCTTTTCTTGCTTTTCCTCCTTGACTTATCCGATTCTTTACCTTTTTTCCTGCGGAAATGGTTAACTTTCAATTAAGCGCCTTTTTATTAAATAATTACTATATAGTGGTCATGATTTCCTCTCTGTCCTTGTTTCTTTTCCCTCGATACCTTTTGTTTTGGTGTTTTCCTTCTTTCATAATTAACTACCAGGTGACTCAAAAAACTACACTAGTTAAATTGCACATGGCTTCCTAAAAGCAAATGCTTATGGATGCAAACAAGCTATCAGCATGTAACCGAAAGGCTCAGCTACCTTGTGAGATGTTGCTTGGTCAGTTAAAGTTAGGATTCCCTCATTGGATAAATGTTGTGATTCATCCATTTCTCGAACTTTCCCCTCATTTCCCGGTCCATGTTTTTGGAAGATGTAAAAAGAGCGGAATTCCATGCTAGCATTGGAGCACGAAATGTGAACAGGGAACCAAGGTCAATCATCACCGGGCGACGCGAAATCAATCAGCACGTCAAGTTTTCATAAGATATTGACTGAAAAAGCATGGCGATTGATTCACTCTTGAGACGTGGTGAGTGGCCGAGTTGCTTATACAGTCTTCGTCAGGTGACTGAAGTTAAGCTCGGTCGAGTGAGGTTAAACTCCGGATGGGTGACCTCGGAGGCCTGACCTTACAACTCACCTCGTCGTCCTTAAGAAGGGACGTTAAACTAGGGGTCCCATGCCTGGATGCGGCATGAACAGTGGGCCTAGATTAGCTTTCAGTAGCTAGAAATCCTGACAAGCCCACTCAAAACAAATTGAAAACAAAACAAACAAACTCTTTCTTTAAGCTCGTTTTTCCTGTACCGGGTGAGCCAGAAAAAGTTTTCACTTTTGAAAATTAATAACACCAAGAGTACTTCACCGATACAAATGATTCAACTTAAATTTAAAAGCTGAAAGATCAAAGTATTTTTGTGATATTTCTCGATGTCTCACACGCACTAAGAATATTAGCAAATTCAAGTTTACAAAAATTTCGTGGTTGCAAGATGATTGAAAAAAGGCCTAAAACATTGATCAAAGTATAAAGGACTTGTTGCACAGAATAATGAAGAAAATGCAACTTCTCATGGGTGAGAGATATCCTCCGTACATTAATTGCCATGGGATTGAAAATCTTCCGTATTTGTTTGAAAATCGATGTCTTAGAGCTCTTGAGGGAGGTGAAACGCCCATTACCTATTGTTCGGTTTGAATATAGTCCTTACGATTTGATCAATGTTTTAGGCCCTTGTCCAGTAATTTTGCAACCATGAAATGTTTACAAAGTTGAATTTACCAATACTTCTAGTGCTGGTAGGAAGCGACAAAAACCACAAAAATGCTTTGATCTTTCGGCTTTTAACTAGAATTTGAATGATTCAAATCCGTGAAGTAGTCGTGGTCCTATGAATTTTCAAAAGTGGGAACTTTTTTCTGGCTCACAAAGTAGCAATAATAGCATGAAGTGACCGTGCAACAAGCATTTTAACTGACCAGTGACATAAGGCATTTGGCAATAACTTTTGAATTCAGAGAGCCAGTTATAATTAAGCTCGTGAAGTTCTTTTCTGGTCATCCAATACATAACTTACAAATTTGTTTACTCTATTTTGATGATATCCGTTTGACTATAAATAGCTTATTCACGCAAAATTCTAGTGGGTTGAAAATGGATCGTATTTCAATCAAATATGATTAGAGTCTTTAGTATTTGGCCTATGGCAGCATAGGCTCCAAATCTTTACAAAGGTGGGTGTAAAATAAAATGACCTATTTCTTTTAACCGAATGACTTCAAAACATTTTTAGCTATTTTGCCACGATTCTGCCTTTGGACTTTTCTGAAATCTTTTGATATTTTCAGAATTATGCCCCATTCACACTGCAAGTTAAACAAGCTTAAATCAAAGCAGGTGTCTGAGTAGGGCCTGCTGATTGGTCAATCCAACAAACCCAGTCATTTGATTGGTTGAAATTTAAACTTGCTTAGATAAAGCTGGTTTAACAGTGTCAGTGTGAATGCAGTCTTACAGTGTTTTTCTTCTTTTTCAAGAATTCCTGAAAAGTTTTCAATATACCTTTGAGCCATCATAATTTCTAAACAGTTTGACGAATATTTTGCTCTAATATCAACTTGGACAGTTGTCATAGGATTTTACACCTACCTATTTACAGAGATTTAAAGATTTGGAACCTATGCTGCTTTTGGCCATTAACACACAATATGTCTTTCCAATAATTCACAAATGATTCAAAACGTCTTGCTCTTGGTCTTATTATTCAGTTAATTAAAAAAGAATTTAGATTTAAAAAAGAAGAGTTTGCAAAGATCATTTATGTCTTACTTGATCTCACTTAAGAAGAACTGCCTGAACTGAAACCCTGGTTCCTTCATGTCTTTATTTCTACAAGGAAAACGACCATTTAGTCTTTTATAAAGATGAAAACAGTATATAATGAATACATCATTGCTGTACAATCCATAGTTTCAAAAGCAATGATGTCTTGATTGAATTCACAGAACATGAAAATTAGTTTCAAAATATAAGACTAATGACAACAAAAGAGAGAGGTAAATCATTGGTCGAAGATGGGAACTCTTGGGAGTGAAAAAACTGAAATGTCAATCTATCAGTCAAAGACTAACTTTGATAAAAAACTTTGTTTGGTAAAACCACTTATCTTTAAGCCTAAAAATTAGAAAAATGTCTGTAAGGGGTTTGTATGGGAATCGAGAATGCCACCTTCCATTCTGGTTCCATTCTGATTTATTTGGCACTGCTATTCAAATTCAACACCATTATCAGTTTCAAAAACGAAATGTAATTCCAATAGCACGTAAATAATGGGCCAGAATGAAGTTTGAAATCCTGAGCCCCATATGAACCTCTTTTCTGCATTTTCCAAATTTCTTAGTCTATAAGATGAGTGATAATACCCAACAAAATTTTTCACATCTAAGTTAGCCTTGGCTGACAGATTATTTCTGTACTGAATATCACCCAGATAGTCTTTATTCCACAGCCCTCCAAACGCATAAACTTCTTTTGACTCACCCGGTATGATCTTCCATTTCATCATTCATCATACCGATGCTGGAATAGACCTTTTAGGCTTTATTCAAAAGAGATTCATTGAAACATGCGTTATTTTTTCATGCTTTTATACCCCAAATTCGATCAACTGGCGTTAGAATTTGGATCACCATTGTATTCATTTGAAAATTCTACAAAATGTTGCACAATATTGTTCAATTCTGATTCTTTTCAGAATAGTTATAGCTAAAAGATCTATTGTCGATTTAGAATACTGAGTTCATTTCAACAACTTGAAGAGAGTTTGCCACATTTACAAAGCACGCTAGCAAACCTATATGCACTACTGTGGTGGATACGCCATACAGAGGTAGGGTATTATGCTTGATGTGGTGGGTATGCCATACGATGGCAGGGTATTATGCTAACGTTGTGGGGTATTATGCTTGATGTGGTGGATACACCATACAGAGGCGAGGTATTATGCTAACATGATGGGGTATTATGCTTGATGTGGTGGATCCGCCATAGAGGCGAGGTATTATGCTTACATGTTGGGGCATTATGCTCCGCCTCTGTATGGCATATCCACTACATCAAGCATAATACCCCACCAGTTAAGCATAATACCCCGCCTCCATATGGCATATCCACCACATCAAGCATAATACCCCACCTCTGTATGGCGTATCCACCTCAGTAGTGCGTATAGGTTCACGTGCATAGGGTGTCCCAAAAACTGTGCCTCGCTTATGTGGCTACTGTGGAGGAGCTTTACATTCAATCATCTTGATTTTTACTCAGTTGCATAGGTGAAGCTTCAATTTAGAGTTGGAAACTTGGTTTGAGTCAATCTGACAAGTGGTTGCAGAATTACGGCAGAAAAAAGACAAAATGAGTGGTTGCTTCAAAAACCGTTATCCAACATTGTCAAAGTAATGTCAGTTTTCAAGGAAAGGGTTTTAGCATCATATCAAGATTTTTGCTACATTATTTAAATGGTAGAAAGTGCTCTCTTATGAACAGGCAACACTGCTAACCCTTTCAAAGATTTAGCAAAAATTTTAATAAGACACTAGGACCTCTTTTTTCTTTGTAACCTTACTTATTTTGGCATTGCTGGAGAACAATAGACATGCTATTTAAAGCAACCACTTATTTTGCCTTTTCTCTGCCATATGCAGCAACCACTTGTCAGATTGACTCACAAAAAATCTCAAAACTCTTAGTTGAAGCCTGGCGTATGCAACTGTGTAAAAAGAAAGATAAGTCTGTTTCTCACAAAGCAGAAAATAAGTAAAAGATGATTCATACTTGGTTTTCTTTGGTTTGAGATATCCTTCCTTTTTCTTCTTAAATTTAACACATTTCACTTCCTCTACATCATCATCATCATCATTGTTAATATGCCTTTTTCTGATTTGCATCACAGGGTCACTTTCTGCAGTCATACCTCCTGTGGGCATGCTTCCTTCAGTCCCATTTTCATGGGTAGTTATTGATGGCTTGCCCTGCAAATTAGGTAAAAATGCTCATGTTTATGGACAATGTACAAATTCAGAAAGTTACAAATGGACCTTTAAGATTCTGTTCTACTTTTTCAAATCAAGAACCTGAAATTTTGAAAAGAATTGAAAATCCCTTTGATGGACTACAAATTCCGTCCCTGGGTCTCATGTTGTGCAAAAATATAAAAGTGAGAAGTTCGGTTTGCGATGTTTGTCATTAAGCGTGTTTTGCACAACCATGGCCAACCAAACAATCAAGCATGGACCTAGCGAACAACAGTTTTGGACATATTGTATGCATTGTTCAGATCATGGTGATATTCCATGAGGGTGCTAGCTGACCATTTCCAAATTTCTCAAGCAAAATCATCAATGATCAGTCATATGGACCAAAATAAATTTTCCGAGTGGACTGAACATTACACAACAAAGTTTTTGTCACATGTAACACTCTATTCAGCTAAAGGGCATGAGTGAAAACCTAACTGAAATTGTCAAATTTTACACAAAAGAAGCAAAGTGGCTGCAATTTTTTCTTTGTTCTAGAAGAAAGTAATTACCTCTGCCCATTACCTTCATGGCATCTATAAAAGGGGATCTGTTGTAATACTGCAAAGCAGATACTACAGAAACAATCAAATCAATTAAATTCAATCATTCCCACAGGACTAAGCTGCAGCAGGGCGTATTGTAAACCCTGAAGTGCACACAATTGATAACAAGCATTAATCAGGGAGGACTATATCCTTCAATGCATGAACTTTGACTAGACCAATGGTTTTGTAAATAAATCGAGGGATCTGCTTGTTCTTTTGATCAGTGGAGGTTGTACTCAGTCAAGAGAATGACATTGGGAAAATGAAGGTCACTCAAGTTGTATACTTTCTTGCCATTATTTCCAGCATTCATTTTTTCTTTAGCTGCATCTGTCAGATCCACCCGTGTTGAAGTAATGAATGTTGACTGAAGGGTCATGATCTACCATTTCCTTGTGGTAACATTACCCATTTAGCCCCACCCACATTTCACTCCTGCAGACCTTAAACTCATGTTGGGCAACATTTTCTAGCATGACAATACTATGCACAATTGCCCTGCCTATTTTGTCTGCTGTAGATTCTCTAAATCCATTTACTGCTGAACAGATAGTATATACCTTTCTATTCTTCTTTGCAAACATTGGCTTCCCACCAAGATGGTTGCTCAGTATCAAAGCAATTGTAACTAGTGTCTTTCCAAGGCCCATATCATCAGCAAGGATACCACCCTTCATACACATTGGTTTATCACTCCTGTATTTCAAAGTGGCGCGGTTGTAAAAGCAATGACTTCCTGTCTGTTGCCAAAATGGTGCCATTTCTTCACTATTTTCTCTTTTTATCATCCAACTTAGTGCCATTCTTTGGTGACACAGCATGGGAGTCATGATAGCCTAAAATTAAGAAAACAAATTCACTCTGGGCAGAAAATTGAGTAATCTGCATTAAACCTATTTGCAACTCAATAAAAACTAAAATTTACATGTTTTAAAAACAAAGGTGGATACATAATTCTAATACAGGTTCAAAAAAATACTGGTAATAGCTCCACAAACTGTGATGGCTGGCACAGCATTAAAAAAGGCCACATTTACTTTATTTCCATAAATGGTCCAAGCAGAGAATATGAATAAGAATATAAAACTTTGAAGTGTGTTTGATGAAACATAATTTAGTAGGGCAAAACTATGAGTTTAAGAGAGGATATAAGGTGTCAGTAGTACACATATACGTCAAGGACTCAGCTGTGATTACCTGGAGGGCAGCTAGTCCAGTCACCTCTCTTCAATTACATTCATGGCTGCAGTCACACCATAATCTCATCCGATTATAATGTGAACAGTTTAACTTCCTTTAAATTTATCTTGGACAATACAAAGTATGGCACTATAATGATACAACAATACCTAGTCACACTGTGCTGATAACTTTCTTCCTGTAGCAGCAATCCTCATTATTACCTTGGCAAATCATGATTGGTTCAATTTGTTCAAACAATACCATAACTTAGGCTGGCACATTATTTGTCCTGTTCTTTTGTTCTTTTGGATACTATAGCATTTAAGGACTCTTGCCCAAGGAACAGAACATTGTAAACAGGGGTGGCTGGGAGCAAGAACGAGTTGCTATTCATTGTGAGCCAAGCAAGCTAAGGATGGGTGTCCAGGGGCGTGGCCCTGGAAAAACTTTTTGGACCATGCCCCTCGGCCTCCAAGAGAAACGCCCTTTTTCTAGGAAAAGGTTCTTGAAGCGTGTTTGTTTTTGTCCGAATTGAACTATATAAGTTTAGCCTTGATACAAAAGAAATTAACTGCAGTAGTTCTGTGAAAGTTCAAGAGGTAAGGTAGGATCGATGAAATAATGAACATTCTAAGTGATATAGTTTCAAAGTTCCTTCTTTGGCTGTTTGATTGAATGTGGGGAAGGGCTGGGAGCTAAAGCCCGGCACTAGATTGAATCAATGATTTGAGGCTTTCAGTCTACCATAGGAAAGCCGCCGTGCTATTAGAATCACCATTCTAATAGCAAATAGCATGAACAGCCAAAGTGAAGCGACCAAAATCATATGCCAACCAAGATCAACTTTTGCTCTCCATCTGGCAAGGGGTTTTTATCACATTATTCTTTTGAACTACTAGCCACAACAAACCCAGCTAGCAAAGTAGCTACTGTCCTCTCCATCATCATAACATCAAGCGAAGATTTCGCGTACTGATTTTAAGTAACACTTGTAAGCGCAGTGTTAACTCTTTTCATATCTTGATACTTTTCTCTTGTTCAAAGAAAGGAAAATCCTTAGCAACCCTTCCAATGAGAAGACCTGTCGAGTCTAGCGACAAAACAGCACATTTTGACGAACAAAATTCACAGTTTTTACAATTTTTGTGCAAACTTTGCATGACTAGCAGCAACTGGATCTGCCTGTGCTATTAGATTTGGAAAACTAATTGCATGGCTGCATTCAGTCATTGTTCAATTACTTCTCCGTGGCATCTTTGATAGGAACTTGCTGCTGTTAGAATCAGAACACTAATAGCGTGGCCAATTTCATTCAGTGAAAGCAATAGGAGAACTCTATTGGAACGGCATATACTTCATTGATATTGTTAACCGGAATTTTGTCTCAAAGAACACCAACAATAACCAAGTGAAAGTGTTGAGATCATTTGTTTGTAATTGATTGTAATAAAGACCTACAACACAGCCAAGTGAATATGGACAAATACTTTGTGCAATGTTTGGAAAAAAATTGCTATTAGACTAATAGCACTAATAGCAGGGCCAGCCACCCCTGATTTTAAAGTGTTGCATGTGAACATAAAGAGTGGTCATACCACTTGTTTCAAAAACACAGCAGGAAAGGGGCCAGGTGAAAACCGCGGACCCCGCGGACCTCGCGGACTTCGCGGACTTTTCGTGGCCGTAGGTCCGCGACTTTCTGAGTCCGCGTTTTTCATTTTGGCATAGGGTGAAAATGAAAACCGCGGACTTCGCGGACTTTTTCAAAACTGATCTAAAATCTCCGTCTTGGCTTTTTAGTTCACAGGAAACACATTCTGAAAGTTTTCGTAAATGTCAACCGTACATCCAACGTGCGTTTAATTTATTTTCTGTCAGAGTTTCAGTTGTATTTTTGAGGTTGTTCTTTTCACTTAGGCCACACGCTCTAGAATCTACGATATTAGGACACAAGTATTGACGTGTGCCCCTTGTTCCCTGAAATTTCATTTGTTCCTATGCATCAGTCGAAGCAGTGAACGAAAAAACTTGAAAACACAACGCTGTGCAAAAGTCCGCGAAAGAAAGTCCGCGTTTTTCATTTTGGCATAGGGTGAAAGTGAAAACCGCGGACTTCGCGGACTTTTTCAAAACTGATCTAATATCTCCGTCTTGGCTTTTTAGTTCACAGGAAACACATGCTGGAAGTTACTGAACATGTCAACCGTACATCCAACGTACGTTTAATTTATTTTCTGTTTCCTGTGAACTGAAAAGCCAAGACGGAGATTTTAGATCAGTTTTGAAAAAGTCTGCGAAGTCCGCGGTTTTCACTTTCACCCTATGCCAAAATGAAAAACGCGGACTTTCTTTCGCAGACTTTTGCACAGCGTTGTGTTTTCAAGTTTTTTCGTTCACTGCTTCGACTGATGCATAGGAACAAATGAAATTTCAGGGAACAAGGGGCACACGTCAATACTTGTGTCCTAATATCGTAGATTCTAGAGCGTGTGGCCTAAATGAAAAGAACAACCTCAAAAATACAACTGAAACTCTGACAGAAAATAAATTAAACGTACGTTGGATGTACGGTTGATATTTACGAAAACTTTCAGAATGTGTTTCCTGTGAACTAAAAAGCCAAGACGGAGATTTTAGATCAGTTTTGAAAAAGTCCGCGAAGTCCGCGGTTTTCACTTTCACCCTATGCCAAAATGAAAAACGCGGACTTTCTTTCGCGGACTTTTGCACAGCGTTGTGTTTTCAAGTTTTTTCGTTCACTGCTTCGACTGATGCATAGGAACAAAAGAAATTTCAGGGAACAAGGGGCACACGTCAATGCTTGTGTCCTAATATCGTAGATTCTAGAGCGTGTGGCCTAAATGAAAAGAACAACCTCAAAAATACAACTGAAACTCTGACAGAAAAGAAATTAAACGCACGTTGGATGTACGGTTGACATTTACGAAAACTTTCAGAATGTGTTTCCTGTGAACTAAAAAGCCAAGACGGAGATTTTAGATCAGTTTTGAAAAAGTCCGCCAAGTCCGCGGTTTTCATTTTCACCCTATGCCAAAATGAAAAACGCGGACTCAGAAAGTCGCGGACCTACGGCCACGAAAAGTCCGCGAAGTCCGCGAGGTCCGCGGGGTCCGCGGTTTTCACCTGGCCGCAGGAAAGGATTTTTCTGCCAGAAAAATGACAGTAAACAGATAGTTCTGAGTAATTTCTGCCTATCAAAAAGAAAATCTTGGCAATTTGCACTCAAAATATCAACCCTATATCAGTCCTGGCTGTTTGAGGCGGACGATCGCCCGCGCGCGCCTCCACGCTCGCCTCGGGTTAGCGAGGCGAGCCATTCATCGCTCGCCTCAATGTCAAGTCGCACGTTAACCGCCCGCCTTGGTTTTCCTTTCATTTCTCGACACCCCTTGGAATAAAACTAAAATATAGATAGGAACTCGCTTTGACTTCAAAATAACACTAATCACCCTTTAATCTCTTAGGAAGTAATCTGCTTCCATAAACTCTTTAACTACTTGACAAGTCACGCGAAAAACAAACCAAACATTTTTGAATGAAATAGCGAAGGAAATTCTTTGAATGGTTTAATTTCCACCAGACTGCTATTTCGAAGGCCAATTGAAATCCCAAAACGTCAAAACCGAATCATTTCGACATGGCGAGTAACCAGAAAGGATCAACTGTTGAGCTGAGAACCTTTGAAAAATAAGACAACGGGGCCGTTCTTGGAAGAAGAATTGCGGAGATAGATGGGAAGAAGATGGTGACTAAAGCTTCGATCGAGGGGCCGTAGGAATCCTTTTGTTCAGAAAAAATTGAAATGCCCATCGCTTCGATTCTCTTGAACTCGCTTTGTAAAGGCAGTGCGAAGGCTGCCGTTATGGAACAAATTTTGTGAAGAAATCAAACATCCATTGTCAGCTCTCAAAATCTTTCTTGGTACAAAACGATAGGTACGACACTGTCATCTCTCAAATTCATTTAATCTTAAGAAAATTCCTAGCACTGGGTGAATTTATTATTTTTGTTTAATAAAATAAGTGATGTTCTTGTAACAACGAATTCGGAAATTTGAAACCTTCCAGTACTTGAACATCAAAATACCAGTTTTTGAATCACGGCTAGTTTGTACTAATGTTTTAACGAAATTACACAATGTGATTTAATTTCTGTACTGTTCAAAGCTCGGTTAGTGAGAGTGTAGTTGATTTGCGACCTTACAAAGCTATCGTTTTGTTTCTGTTGGAGAATCGCCATCCTATTTTGTAAACTTAGCTGTTTAAAGACCAATATTGCATTTGTCGTCTATTCATATACTTTCATTGACGATTTTCAATAGACCAAAAATCGCCCGCCTGACCTTACCGAGGAGAGCGATGTACCGCTCGCCTGCTAAAATGCTCATGGCTATAGGCCTGCCTATATAGCTGCCACCAATGTCTTTATTGTGATGCAACTGTTTCTGTTCACAAATTGGAGTGAATAATCCTTTTTAACTGAGACAACAGCTTCACCAACCAATATTTGGCAAAATTTCTACTACTGCAAAGGTTATATGCAGGTCTCAATAAGGCAAAGGGCTCGGCAGCCACCGGGTAGACATGATAACTTGTTCCTTGTGGTATTGTATTTGTAGTATCATAGAGTATCTTGTAAGTAGTGTAGTAGTAAGTATCTTGTATTGTAAATTTTTAATTGATGATATATATAAAAAAGGGCTCAATGACACAACATCTGTTGGCTTGCGTAGTATGCAAAATATATCTACTGTACAGCCTCAAGATGGGACAAATATCTCACAAAACTTCCTGGACATTTAATTTACATTAACAATTCATGCAATGAAACATCAGTGAAAGATACATTTAGAGAAAAATAAGTTTGTCTCTGAATAAGGATGTAGGTCTGACAAACCTTGTATGTATCAAAGTATACTATCTTCTTAGACATCACATTATGGGGTAATCTATGGAAGTTTCATGTTGAAAGAGCATTGGTTTGATTTGGGAACACAACAAGTTTTGATTGTATGCTTCATAAAACTTTACTTTTAAAAAGGTTCATGCTACTCACATCTGTTTCTTGTACTTGACATTCTTTATCAAACTCAGGCATTTCTTCAAACAATTTATCCATTGCATTCAGTGGCTAAAATACAGAATTAGTTGCGGGATAAGAACAAACAGTCAAGCAACAATACAAATAATGACATACATGCAGTTCAGGGGCATCTCACTCATTCAAAGAGCACACAAGAAATTTTTCAAAACAAAAGGATTGTTACAGACCTTTGATGGATTTTCTTGGCAAGGTGTATGAGACTTTTTTGAGTGACTATCCACTTTTAAAGTAGGAATTGAACAAATGAAAAGACGAGGTAAGTGGATAGTCTATAAACAGAGCAAGGAAACCACCCGATTTTGTTATTGTTTGATGTCAATTAACCATGCCCCCTAGGATACCTGAGAGTCAACAAAAATTTCTTGCACAAAAAACCAAGGGTGAAGCAAATATACTTAGTGAATACCCAAGGGCCAGTCACTGAGAACCATAGTTTCCTAGTAACTGTAGAAGTAAAAGTTTCTTCTATTGTCCCTTGGGAAAAATTCACGATTGAATGCCCAAAGACAAAGACTACTTTTTGAGCAAATATCCAACTAGGTGCACAGCGGGGAATGGTCAGGGATAGGAATCAAACAAGACATATATACATAATTAGAATAACAAGAGCTGATTCATAGCCTGGTTCTCACATAATTGCAATCTGACAGCAACCCACTGGTGTTACTACTGCTAGCAAAAGCTTACCTACCGGCCACTCATCAGCAACATGTCACTATCAAGTTTATCCCAGTGTGACTTTCAAATGTTTCAGTGTTTTTTAAATCAAATATTTAATTTGATTGATTTGGGATGGTCACATGATCCAAAGAATACAAAGGATTTATTCACAAGTCACTGGCAGGATACCCCGGTGGGTGCAATTCAATAGTAAAAGGTACACCACGCTTGTCCATACTATTTCATAGAATACCCTTTTCTCCGACTTTCTACTTGGCGAAAGACCCCTTATCACGGAAAACATTTGAAGGCATCCCACTGCTAAAGGAGTATCACTGAACAGCAAAGAAATCTGTACAGTAGAAATAATGGTCCTGAGAGAAGACTGCGCTTTTGGCACTGTATTGCCAATTGTTTCACTGACATGTTTTATTGGCAAACAGTAGAAACTCATAAAACTTAGGGTATAAAATTGTTTTCAGGCCAGCTGAAATTCATTATTTTTTTCAGGGTCTCGACTCCAACAGCATTTAACTGTTTTTGCGATATTTTCTTGGGTAAAATGCCCCTTATTTTGAGATTCTAGATCCTAGGATTTTGTTTCAAATATGCCCCTTTCTCAGCGAAATCATAGATGAGCATGGTGTCATATTTTCATTAACATTGCACCCACCGGGCAGGATACTGCCCCACATTCTCATCTAATTCTATGGCCTGCAGCAGAGCAAAAAAGTTGATCTTATCTCATGTTTTGCAAACAACTGCAGCAATAAACCAGCAGTAGGTGCTGGTAGGTGTGCAGAGTATGGCAATTGCACACAGGAGAATTCAATAGGGTATTCAAAAAAGACAATAGAGAACAAAAGAAACTTCTCGTTGCACACCGGAGATCTTGTCAAAAAGTGCCATACTCTGCAGACTTCGGAGCTGAATGTCCTAATTGAATACTGACTGATGCAGCTAGGTTGCCAATGGGTTGCTGATGGTTTGCAGCTGTGACAACCAAGCCTCCTTCAAATATCTTACCACAACTGGTTGCTCTTGTACTGTGCACATAACATCATCATATGATGAGGTACCATAATCTTTTTGCCATTGAGATTCATTTCTAAAATAATTGTCAAATTCTTCATCATCAATATCACCACGTAGATAGCTCAATGTAGATGGGCGTGCAGTGGAACCTGATGAGGTTGATGGGTGGGCAGGTTGTTGTCGGATACCTGGAGTCCTAACAATAGCATCATTGATATTTTGGCCAATGTTATCAATAGGTCTAACAGTTGGAAGATCTTCACCATCATCTATTCTAGAGGAAGATGGGATAGCCGCTGCTGGAAGTATGGCAGGCATGGATGACTCACATAAAGATGTTCTAGTATTGTTGGTATTGCCAATCTCAAGATTGAGGCCCACATTTGGAAGATCTTCATGGTCATCAACTTGAATAGAGGCAGGAGGGGCAGGAGCAGGAAGGATAGCAAGCAATGGTGGTTGTCGTAGTAAGACTGGTAATATCTGGTTGGCATGCCCCACTTCAGCTTCATTGTTTTGGTCAATGCTGCATTGAGCTTTATTAGCGTCTACTCCGGAGGAAGGAGCCACTGAAGGAAAGATGGCCGGAACTACCGATGGCTGATTCAAGGTTGGTTCATCATTAGAAACAATGCCTAGCACATCATCATCATCTGCGGGAATAACATCATCTGTTCCAGATGAAGGGAGTGGATTTGCAGGAGGGCTTGCAGCGACCACTGGCACTGGAGGAGGGATAGCAAGTACTGACGGCAGGTTCAAGCTTTGGCCAGTCTGGTCGAAACGTTCAAATTCATGATTTAGGCCTTCACCGCTCTGCACATCTTCATCGTCATCTATTCCAGCGGAAGAGGGAACTGGAGCTGGAAGGATAGCAGGAAATGGTTGCTGAAATAACACTGGTGCAGCCTGCATTGTTTTTTTTCCGTCTGCCATGGTTATTTTTGGTGTATTAGTCGCTGTGAGTAACCATTTCCTCTGTGCCGTGTTGTCGTCCTCGCTCTGTGCAGTGTTTTCGTTCAGTGAAATGGCGCGAAATTATTCTCACTAATACAGTACTTCGTGTAAGATACTCGATGCCTCCGCAGCGAACAGGCTTACCATTATTCCGCTCAGACAGTTCTACCCTGACCGTTTTCGTGATACTTTTCTTCATTTGACACACGTTAAAAAGGATAATTATAATACCATTGTTAATATAATGTCGCTCAGCCCTAATCCCGTAACTTTCTTTTCAACTTCAGAGCGACATTTTCTCCGTATGCTATAAAATTTCCGCTAACTCGCAAGATGCAACTCCATAGAAATAAGCCTTGATAAATCGCAATCGAACTTAATCAAAAGTTTCAAAAGCACCATGGAATTGCATGGATGTGATGCATTCCACCCTAAGGAGACAATCTATTTGTTTCTAACAATATGCAGTCTGGATACATTGATGAAATTGTCTGCACTGACATTTTAGAATCGATGGCCCCTTTAAGATGCTGGAACCCGCAACAGCAAAATCAAGACCCCTTTGACACTAAAAATATACAAACCACATTTTTTGGAAATATTTCAAGCCTAGAAGCGTTGAGCTGATGCTGTTTGGAAAAACCATAAATTAGCTCACACAGTTTTGTTAAAGATTTGTTTAAAATGCATTTGTTAAAAAATTTGGCACGGTTCCAGCATCAATAGGCCATAGTTGATCCAACATCAATAACATGATAACTAATTCAAAATGCATCCAAGTTGCATACCATTGGAAAAAAGATTATGCATCAAATTAATTTCAATGTCATGATGTTCTTAAAAATAGGGACCCTATGGGGATGTGCGAAAAATTTTTTTTTTCGGAATTCCGGTGCATGTAAAACATTGGGGCGAGAATGAATTTCTATGTGGTCCATAGAGTGGTGGTGTCAAAGAGGACACTGCTTGTTTGTTGCTGTTGCACTTTATATTCTTTTGATAATCGAGGGAGAAGTCTGGAATGCGAAAGCCGAGGTGAAAGCCATGAATCTGAGAACTGGAATTAGGTGTTTTGGAGTATACAGATGGAATTCTTCGACACAAAGTGGACTCGTTACTTCCAGTTATCATGTTCACTATTAGGATGTGAGACAAATCAGTTGCTTTTTTCTGTCTCAGCTGGTTACTCATCGTTTACATGGGCCTCCCGCAGATAAATTTCCTCTCTTTTCAAGAGTAAAGGCTGGGAGGAGTGGTGGAATTTTCAAACAGTTGCTTTGTAAAACCGCTTAATGAATCCGGAAGGAAAACTATTGCACTTGTATATTATTTCAAGTGAGAAGAATCATTCAAATTCCTGGTGAATGGTAGTGAGTACAGGTTGGCAAACGATTGTCTTTTCCATCTTACTGTTCTGAGCTGCACTCACTTAACTTTGTTAACAGCTAATTTTCATCATAAATGTCGCTGTCAAGTTGCCAGATAAAAGTTCAAAATTATCTAGCCTAATTGAGGCTCTGATGACTACTTCAATGGTCAAACTATTTCAGGTATGCCTACCTATTGTTACACTTTTGGCACGAAAAGCGTCCGTAGATACCTAGCTACCTAGCTAGCTACCTAGCTACCTACCTACCTACCTCGCTTCCTTCCTATACAAACTCTCCCCCATCACATAATGTGCTCATTCTTCGCACATAAAAATGTCGAACAAAGTTGAGCACCGTCTTTTGGAACACCCTGCAAAAATGTCTTGAGAACAAGGAGAGGACTACCGAAGCCTGATAACCAGAGGCTAGGAGCACCGTTGCTTTTACGTTATTTGTAAGAGTTTCTATTGTGCTTTAAGGCTAAGGTTTGTGAAATCTGGGACCACCAAATACCTTCTCATCAAAAAGAGGTTTCCCAGCGAAGCTGTGCTCTCGTAAATATTATTTTTGTTAGTCAGGGCTGCAGATCTTTAGTTCTGTGAGGAAGTCAGGAGAAACGCGAGAAGTCTGGAACGAGTGAAATATTTTAGCAGGGCATGTGATGTGATGTGATGTGATGTGGATGTGATGATGTGATGTGATTGATAGAGACTATGTGCACGTGAAGTGAGAGAGTTTTGAGGAGAGATTATAACAAGGTAGTGAAAATGAAGTTATAAGTTAGGTTGAGAAGAATAAAAAGCGAGAAAACGATTTTGATTGATGTGCGTTTACCGTAAAAGCTCTATTAAGCCCCCGGGGGGCTTATTTAATTTCGGACCTTCCAGAGGGGGGCTTAATAGAGAGGGGGGCTTATTAGAGAGGGGGGGCTTATTCACAAAATCAAGTGACAAGGATATATTTGGTAGCTTTTCAGTTCTTTTATCCCATAGTTTGCGGAATCAAGGTACAATTTTACGGCTGAAATACGTAAATTCGACGCAAGTTTTTATTCCAAAACGTGCCAAAATTAACATGGAAGGTAATGTAGCTAAATGAATGGAAAATATTTGGTAAATTCTAGAATTTTGTATAAGGGGGGGGGGCTTAAAAGAGAGGGGGGGCTTATTTCAAATTTTGACTCACAGGGGAGAGGCTTATTAGAGAGGGGGGCTTAATAGAGAGGGGGGCTTAATAGAGCTTTTACGGTATGTGTTGCAGCTTCGTTCTCTACACATGCTGTGCATGTGTAGAGAGGTAAGGAGTAGCAAAAACTTGCGAGTTTAGGTGAAACAATATTATCAATGAATAATAGCAATAACTCTTACTATACATACATGAAATTTAATGACTTTGCCACAATAAAAACGTGTTAAACTGTTCATAAAGAATTTGTAAAATTTCTCAAATAATGTATCAAAAATAATCAAATGCTACCATGGTCGATCAGATGTAACGAGGAGGGACGTGAGTAGGGCCTCAAGGAGCCGTCATCAATTCTGACCGCTATTGGGGTAAAAGCAACTTGTAGGGGTACTGTAAGGGAAATATCTCAGCAACTTTAAAACGGCTGTTATGATGCACCATTGCTACATCATCTGCTGAATACTTCTTTTTCAACGATGTGAAACTCAGCAAGGACAAATGTTGTAAAAAGGATATGAATCTGATAAAGACACAAGGTTTTCACAGTTTCAAAAACAACTTTCATATCTGCTGTGCATCAAGCCACAATGCGTCTCCTTCTCTTAATTCGAGTGAGTGCCCTCACAGGTGTGAAATCTGTTCTTCTGAAAGGCACATCGCTTTGTCTTTTTCGAAACCTGAATCCGTTAGTTTACAAAATTCATAATTTTGTGCCTTCAAATGAGTCTTGAATACAACACGGGGTTTGGCACAATTTTATCGTGCATAGCCTCTGATATCAGCAGTTTCACTATACTGTTAAAGATTGAGCCAGTTACCATTTATCAACAAACAGTGGTGATATTAAACTTAACTTGAGAATACCATGGGGGTAATGGATTCTAACGGCCTATCTACATGGGAGTTTTTCGGTTTAGCCCGTTTACCAGAGATGAAATTCCATCTCCTCCCTACTGTCAAATGCCTGTAGATATCGACTTGCCATTTCATGACAAGGTTTTCTTCCAGGCTGACATTCAATGAAACGTTGCGCTAGCCGAGATGAAACGTTAATCCCTTAACTAGCGTGTTAATACTCGTTATTATTTTTCACAACAAGCGCCCATCTAATGGCCACTAGTTTTCCGTATCGATCATATCGATGGGCGCATACGATTTCAGCTACTTATGGCATTGAACAGACATTCAGAACGGGCCGGGCTGAAATAGCCTGCGTGCAGCCTCAACTAGTTTCTTTTCAGAGAGGTTTCTCCTCCAGTTTACTGGAGAAGGAACCTCACTGCTCTTCAGGGAAGAATCAGCAGAGTCTGCAGGCAGGCTAGGCTGATAACCTCCATGTAATTTCGGCCTTTAAAATCGACCATTAAAGACTGGGCAGAGCGGTTTGTTCCGGCTAGTGGCGGATGGAGTTCCGATAAATGGCTGCCGCACGGTCGGCCCATTGAAATAAAGTTAACACCTGAGTTGGGCAAGCTGTGGCAACGATTACTACTGCATAAAAACACAGCATACAAGTCAAATCTTTCAATAGGGCACAGGGAAACCCATAAATCTTCCAATTTCACGCTTATCAGCCAATGGTGTTGCCGTATTCTCGTCACATGACCGAAAATAAGCTGTTTGAGACGAATTTTCGAGTACCCTTACGAAAATCAAAATGGACATTCGAGTAATAAAGATACAGAGCTGCTTTTGCCACGAGTCGATTCTACAGGCCCTACTCCATATTTTACACCTTGCATTTCAAGAAAATCTCATCAGGGATCAGCACTACATCGAATTTCATGCAACAGAAAATAGGCCTATATTCAAATATCATTTGGGAATGCAACAAATAAGATATAGCTTCCAAAATTTTACGCCTTACGTGAATTATAGCAAGGAATAAGCTGAAGATGTTTCTTTGCTTCAGTTTCCCAAATCCTTGACGAGTCTCAGCTATTTGCGATGAAGAAAGCTATTGGGCCTACCTTCATCCACTGCATAATGCCATTATTCTGTTTCAAATCGGCTTCTTTGCTGTAGCAAGGTAGCAGAGCTATTCACCAACAACATAACACCAATTTCCACTATTCTCCGCTGAAAAATTGCCATCAACTTTGGTAAAACGCGATGAACTTTAAACAGCTCTTCGCCACACTATCTATTCCAAGTTTTGAAACAGTGTGCTCACGTGGAAAAATTTCTCTTATTGTCAAAGCGTTCTTGATGTCATGGTCAAGAGGTAGGTCTTGTATCATCTCCTCTCTACAAAGACTTGGCCTTTGTTTTAGTATGAAAAGTGGAAGGGATTGAGGCCGGGCTTTCAGAATTATCTTTATTTTCTAAAAGAAGGAAAATGGTGAATGCATATTTCAAAGGAATGTGAATTATTCAAATGATATCTTCGCAAGCTCCAATACCCTTCAACTTTCATGAAAAAACTCTCATATTCATTCAAATTATTTTGAAATATGCATTCACCACTTTCCTAAGAAATACAGATAATTTTGACAGCCTCGCCTCAATCCCTTCCACTTTTCATACTAAAACAAAGGCCAAGTCTTTGTAGAGAGAGGATGATACTAGACCTACCTCTTGACCATGACATCATGAGCACTTTGACAATAATAGAACTTTTTCCACGTGAGCACACTATTTCAAAACTTGGAATAGATAGTGTGGCGAAGAGCTGTTGAAAGTTCATCTCGTTTTACCAAAGTTGATGGCAATTTTTCAGTGGAGAATAGTTGAAATTGGTGTTATGTTGTTGGTGAATAGCTCTGCTACCTTGCTACAGCAAAGAAGCCGATTTGAAACAGTATAATGGCATTATGCAGTGGATGAAGGTAGGCCCAATAGCTTTCTTCGTCGCAAATAGCTGAGACTCGTCAAGAATTTGGGAAACTGGAGCAAAGAAACATCTTCAGCTTATTCCTTGCTATAATTCACGTAAGGTGTGAAATTTTGGAAGCTATATTTTATTTGTTGCGTTCCCAAATGATATTTGAATATAGGCCTATTTTCGGTTGCATGAAATTCAATGCAGTGCTGATCCCTGATGAGATTTTCTTGAAATGCAAAATGTAAAATATGGAGTAGGGCCTGTAGAATCGACTCGTGGCAAAAGCAGCTCTGTATCTTTATTACTCGAATGTCCATTTTGATTTTCGTAAGGGTACTCGAAAATTCGTCTCAAACAGCTTATTTTCGGTCATGTGACGAGAATACGGCAACACCATTGGCTGATAAGCGTGAAATTGGAAGATTTATGGGTTTCCCTGTGCCCTAATGAAAGATTTGACTTGTATGCTTAAAAACACAGCATTTGAGCTGCCATAGGATTTATTCAAACAGTTGTCCATACTAGATGTAGATCTACGTGTAAGTTACCTATGTTCGCAACCGGTTTCCTTTTCAGCATTTGCTTCACTGGCCCTTCCAAATAACCTGAAATACATGACGCATTTGAAGAATCTAAAATGTAGACAGCGTACTATGACTACCATTTGGCAGTGAAAGGAATTCAACAACAGTTTTTACTTTCGAATATCCTTGTTGAATTCAATGGAAATTGAGACCGCGTTCACACGATGCCGGCACATTTTGATAACGGTGAAAAATGTGACGGATAGGCCTCCCGTTCACACGGATAAAGCACATTTTTGCCGGCACATTTTGAAAACGGTAGATTTTGAAAACTGAACTCTAACCGGCACATTTTGGAAACGGCATCGTGTAAACACTTGAAAGTGATGAAAATGGAACAGTTTTCGACGCTTTTGGAACAAGACTGATTGACACTTAGGGTGTAGGTACCTTTCTATGAAATCAAAGTCTTGCAAAGAGTTTCTTACTGCCAAATTTCGTACCGTTTCAAATTGTTCCAGCATCGTGTGAACGCTAGCTCATATTCTGCTACCGCCACATTTTTCACCGCCTTCAAAGTGTACCGGCATCGTGTGAAAGCAGTCTGATTCAAAGAAAAACTTCGACTAAGATATCTATAGAATTTTTTTAAATCTGACGGTTAAACATGAGACCAAAACGACATTTTTGGTTAGGAGCAAGCGTGAACAACGGATCAAGAAGTGTTGCGTAAAGGCCCTCAACTTGTGAGGCTGCGGCCAAGGGCCTAAACTCAAAGCAAACAATGCTGTTTTTAGCAACGAAATAAAGGTTGTAAAAGGAAACCACTTGCGAGTGTAACTGGGAGTAGATCTGCATATAACAGGGACAAATGTTTGAATGAATCCTAAAACTGTTCTAATGCTGTGTTTTTATATATGCAGTACCAATCCTTGCTATAGCTCGACCTACTCAATGTTTACAATATTCACTGAAACATGCGAAGCCCGCGGCAGCCATTTACAAGAACGGCATCCGCCATTTACCAGGACAAAGCGTTCTCCACAGTCTCCGATTTTAATAGTCGAAATGATCTATGGCAAAATATTTCACATCGGGTAACAGGGCTGAGGGTTCAGCTTAGGCTGAAAACCCAATGTAAACAGGCCCTAAGATGCTACTTAAATGGCGCATAACGCATACAATTAAATGCTACTTAAGTTTTGTTTGCAGAATATTCCGGGTGAGCCAGAAAAAAGTTCTCATTTCAAAAAATTCGTAGCACCAAGAGTACTTACAGATTGAATGATTCAAATTCCACTTAATAACCGACAAACTGAAATATCTTTGTGATTTTTCTCGCTGCCTTAAATTTAACATTATGAAAATTTCATGGTTGCAAAAAGACTGAAAAAGGCCTAAAACATCGATCAAATTGTAAGGACTCTCCTTCACAGAACAATACTCAATGGACGTTTCAGTGAAATTGGACAGTGAAAAAAAATCACAAAAGTACTTCAATCTTTCGACTTTTAACTAGAATTTGAATCATTCACATCTGAGAAGTGCAGTTGGTGCTATGAATTTAGGAACTTTTCCTGGCTCACCCGGTATTTACTGTCTCCCCTTTACCCATCAGAACTCGTTAGATTTGCTTTCACATGGTATCGGTTAGACGTAATTATTGCCTCTTAACAATGAAAACTAATAGATAGGTAAGAAGAAACACTTGCACCTTTGCACCTTTTAAGAAATAAAGAGATCAATCAATCTAAAAAATTCTTGCTTTAAGTTATCGATAAGTTCTAACTGAAATTCAGAGAGACTAAGTTTCGGTAATCTTTTTTTTTGTCAAAAAATATAGATGTCATAATGGAGTCTTAGATACAGGTTCCAAAGCTTATTTAAAAGTGCTAGCTTGTGTTTTACCTAAGAGAGAGAGCCCGCGATAATTTTTTTCCTAAAATGAATCATAACGGTCTAACGGTCAAAGTAACCAACTCATTGTTCATCTCATACGACAAAACTTTCAGTAAGGCTGTATAAACTATGAGCAGCTTTTCCATAGACCAATGGAAAACTTTAAACAATTGTGATTTTCTGATCACTGTGTCCACCAACGACTAAATGTCTACATCAGTAAAAACTTTATCGACAGATTCAATCAAGAACATTTCTACTGCAATAATTTACATCAGTTCTAACAGTGCAAGTTGTTTTTACTCACAGGGTATATCTAACAGTTTTCATCAGAATGATGTGCAGCTTACTCCATTCTATCTTGCTAGCTCTTCTCAGATGACCTGCAAACAGAAAATCATTGTAGTTTTGGGTTCTTTACAGATCTATCGCTAACCATGCTCCTTCGTGGCGCTAAACCGGGTTAACCGCCGTGGGTTAAGCATGATCCTTTGCTTCATGTCGACTTTCCAGATATTGGTGTAAGCAACGGTACCGATTTTCATAATTTTGGTGCGAGGAAAGGTACCAATTTTGAAGATTCTGGTACAAATTAGAAAGTCGGATATACTTTTTCGAAAAATCGGGATAAGGAATGGGTATATTTTTGCAGCCTCGATGGCACGTCTCCGACCAAGATAGGGTCACTTGCTTACACCAAGGACTATGGTAAACCCGAATCTTCGGGCAACTTGGGAAAGTTGTGTTCACGAGTTATATTGTCAGAACTTAGCTTCCAAGAAATATAAGCGAGGCGTTTCCATGTCTGGGGATCGTAGGGGGCTATCAGAAACCGGAAAACCGCTGAAATATCCCAGAAAAACCATGAGCGATAGGACACCCAGTGTGTAGCAGTTTAAATTTATATCATCCCCCTTAACTTATTGTTTTTTGTGTCTTGAACTTGTGTTTACTTCGTACACAACCACCTTTCAATGTTTCGTAATTTTGAAATTTTCAGTAGTGAGCCACCTTAAGTGAAGTTCCACCTTAACTCGTAATCTTGACTTAAGGTGGCTCACTACTGAAAATTTCACAATTACGAAACATTGAAAGATGGTTGTGTACGAAGTAAAAACAAGTTCAAGACACACAAAAAAAACAATAAGCTAAGGTGGCTCGCTACTGATATAAATTTAAACTGCTAGACACTGGGTGTCCTATCGCTCATGGGAAAACGGTAAAACCACCTCTAAATTCAGCTGAAACCGTGATAGCATCTGTCTATGCTTGTTACATCTCACATCGGCTCTATGTCGCAGATGCAGGCCTCATAAATCGATTTTTTGTTGGCCCTCAGAAACAGTAGACTAAAAAAGATAATGATTGTTCATGGATAAACCAACAATCTGTGGAGGTCAGACATGTAATTTTCCAAAGATTTCTTTGACCATTCTATTGTGTTGTATTTAGGTTAGCAGGGCGGGTTTTATGATTCGTGTCTACAACGTTATGGCGGTCAGCAACTGCTAAGTATACTTTATAATAAGAATCAATGATGCATAAAATCAATGCAAAAATTCGATTACATTTGGTTTAGCGTTGATTCAAAGTACCTTCATTGGCGGATGTGACATGCAGGATGTGATAGTTAAGAAGAGGTTATCATCTTTCATTAGGATGAAGTATAAGATCAGTACAAGATTTAAACGCCACTGTCACAACTTTCTCAGTGTGACAGATCGGTATCTCGAAAGAAGGAGATCAACAGCATATTTTGGTTTTTAGCTGTTTATTGCAGCTTGTCGACATTGTTTGTTTCAGACTACATCACACTGACTATCGCAAACTTTCTTTGAATGATGTTGAGTGTTTCCAGTTGTTTCCAGTCCAATTTCAATCAATCTAATTTTAAAAGCCACTGCATCCTGGATATTGAGACGATGTTACGGGGAAATATATCATTTAATGATGGACATGTTTAAATACATCTTAAAATTTACTTGAAAGAAACTGGCCACTCCATTTTGAAATTATGAACAATAGCACCTAGAAAGCCCCTGTCAAGAAATCTTCAAAACATTAACAGTCCTCATCGCCCTGACCAAATATTCTGCCTATAACGACTTTTACGTGCTGTAATAATTTTCATCCATTTGGAGGGGGGGGTTGAAAGGGTCATCTCTGGGAGCATAGGAACATCATCCCGGACAAATTCACTTACAGGGACTCGCAAATACCGATTGATGAATTTCAACCAAGTGTCAATAAAGTACTCACAGTAATGGCACAAATCCATTGCGCGGCGAGGACAAGAGATCGTTGCGATAACTTTGAAATTCTCGTAAATGCAAACCACTCTGAAAATATGAAGCGAACTGATAAGTGGTTAACTTCCCATTTGCTACCGAGTGATCCAATAAAACTTCACAAAGGAGATCATAACCAGCTCAATGAAATCGAAGGTAATCGACAAATCGTTTGTATCACAGTTTAGTTTAAAAGCCTGGCTATCTTTTGATATGCCGCATGGTCTCTTTAAGCTATGACTGCAATCCGAAAAATGAGATCCAGAGAAACTTTTCAATCTAACATTCATAATTTACAGTAATATAATCACCTCGTTTTCCAACATAACTTAAACTTCATCTCTTTTCCAGCATAACTCAATTGACTAAGTAACATCTCAAAAGATAGCTGAGCCCTTCAGCTACGTGCTGATACACTGTTTTTGTTCATAGCACTTGCTTTCATGAAGCTATATGCGAGCTAGCTTTTGAAGTTTCCTTGGGTCACCCGGTAGATATAGTTAATCAGTCGTAGATAAGAAAATAGAAAATAGTTTATCGCTGCTAAGAAATTCGGAGTCATGAAAACAGGTGTAAACTTTGTCCTTTACTCTTGTTTGGTGATCGGAATTCGGGTACAGTTGCAAACAGAATGATATTGGAGGCAACCATTTCCTTCATCAAGGCCTCACAGAGGTTAAATTAATGTCGAAATATAGAAGCAGCACTCCCCCTCTCCCTCCTAGTCTTCCTGTTTAAATTTTTCTCTTTGATGTGGTAACTTTTAGTTGAATTGTGGGTGGCATTCATGGTAAGGACCTGATGACTTTCTTCGCCATGAATGTCACAGATTAACGTAATTGTACTTGTGTAGTTTAAGATAAATTATTGTTGTTTTTAATTGATAAATACAAATTTAAACAGGCTGTAAACGACACATGTGCGGATGAATTCATCACTGTGTGAACATATCAACTTTTCACACTGTATTCGATTGGATGCATGGCACAGAATTGGTCAAGCACCATGTCGCTACTATCACACCCTTATAACATAATCAAACAGAACAGTACAGGACAATTTGAAAATAGCTACCGGGTTACTATTCAAGTTCCCCGTCGGTAACGTCAATTTTGGGACATCCTTTCGACAAGTTGCTTTCAATTCTCCTTTCATCTGCATGACATCATCTCTTTGTGCTCGAATCTCGTTACTCAGGAAATCAATTTGCCGTGTGAAGTGTTGCTTTTCAGAGCAAAGTCTTGAAATCTGTTCTAATGCAACCTTTTGCGCCTGATAGAACATATGCACTGTTTCCTGTCAAGAAGAGATTAAATATTTGAAAAACAGCAGAAAAGTGTTTTTGGAAGTTTACAATTAACTAACATTTGTCCAGCACAATACCTTTCAGTACATTCCGTCATTTATAATTGTTTCACGTAATTCTCATGCTTTGTACACTCGGCAAAAGATATTTCGAATAAACGTTTATATGCTTAAATCTTTACAAACTTGCTTCCTCTCTGAAGCTAGACTTATTCTAGGCTAATTAGTCTATCTATCATCTAGTCTAGCGAAAACTGGATACACCTTGGCTGCAATTCGATTGAGTATGTATCAATGCAGAGGTGTAATCCTCTGACTTTGAAGAATAGTAGGCGTAGAGGGTTCGATCCCACGTCGAGCCACACACCACAGTAGCGTCACGACAAGGTGTGGCGGAATCGACTAGTTCTTCTCTACTTCTACGATCTCATCGCTTGGTGCTAAAACCGCAACTTAAGTTTCACTTCATTTTAATTCATTTCACTTTCACCATTTTCAGAAACTACGTCTAAGCAAAGTCACCACTCTCAAACCGTTAAAAGCGAAAAGACCAGCATCGTCCCCATGGCTAATATCGAGCTTAGTCTGTCCATAGAAAAAAAGGATATTTTGGGAATGCACATTTCAATAAGCTATTACAAGTTTTTGTAACAATTACTGTCACCTATTCTTGCAGTGCGTCAAGGTCACGTGATTTTATCACGTCGCTTTTCAAATTGAGATTTAGGGTGCAAAAAGTCATCTAAATGAATTAAATTGCAATAAGTGTTGAAGTATTACATATTCTTTTCAAGTGAAAGCAACAAAAAAGCGACAAACAACTCACAATTCTCGACGTTCATGAAATCATTCATGAAAGTATGCAAGATAGAAGGACAAGAGAGACCTGCAAGAACTGAGCCTGAGTGTGGAGGTTGCAGAGAACCGAGAACAATGGAGGCTATTGATTCAGGGAACAGACTCTCATTAGTATAATTAGTCGGAGAGCGGACAAGGGGGAGAAGAAGCAAGCACAAGACAATTCAGCTACAACAGTAAAACATTTATTATAGTCTTACAGAAACATTTTTTTTTCAAAACCTTTAAAAGACTCGGCTGTGTTTTCCAAAAATCAAATTCTAGAACTGTAAATATCTAAACATATTCTATGGATAAGCCTCTGTACTTTTGTAATCTAACTTTTGGGACAGTTAATCTAAATTTCTGTTTGGGTTTTAGACACAATTTCGTTGATGCCATATGGCCTTGCAAAGTATTTTCATACGTGCACATGAAGAAGAAGAAGAAGAAGAAGAAGAAGAAGTAGAAGAAGAATAATAAGAAGGAGAATAAGAAGAAGAGGTAGAATTAGAAGGAGAAGAAGAAAGAGAAGAAGAAAAAGAAGAATAAGATGAAGAAATAAGAATAAGAAGAATGATAATAACAATAAGAAGAAGAAAATAAGAAGGAGAAGAAGAATACGAAGAAGAAAAAGAAGAAAAAAGAAAGAGGAGGAGAAGAAGAAAAGGTGAACACACCTGACATGTTCGCATATCTGGGGTTATATTAATTCCATCTGCAGCCAAAATCTCATCTGGTAAGACCAATTCTGGTAAAGCAAAATCAAAGTTGTCTGTACTGCTCATTCTTGCTTGATGTCTACTTTGCTCAAGAACTGTACCCGTAGCTCTGATATAATTCGTAATAACTTCTCGTTCTCTGCATAAAACAAAAGAAAGTTGTCTAAGTATTTATGCCCAAGGGTTGCACTCAGGAGCAAATGGTTTGACAAATAAAACTTACTGATGGAATAAGTGTAGGCAAAACTTATCAGAAAATTTTTTAACAATTTAGAAATCCTGAAAAAGCAAGCAAAGTTGCTAATAAGATGATGAAAGGGATTTCAAAGAACACATTTAATAATATTGCATTTTGGTACCTCTTAAATCAAAATACATGTTATTGCTAATAATAACTGATCTATGCTTAATAGGAATAGGATTGCTCTGCTGTATAGCCACTATCTAATGTACTGCTTACCAATGTCAGCTTGCCTAGCATAGTTGTTACATTTCTGAAGACAACATTTTAAACAAAGTGCTTGCTCCAAACGAAATAGCTGGTAAGTGTGAAACGGTAGGCGAATGAATAAAATACATTTTTTAAAGCAGCTTTTCAAGCAGATGATTGAGTGCTAAGGACATATGTAAAACAGACAAACAAAAGGAATGTGATAACTATCATCCCCCATTTTTTCAAATGCAGTTTCATGTGACGTGCTGAGCACTGATTCTTGCAGCCAACTAGGTGCGTGGCAGATTGCCTTTTAACTTAAATACCTAATATTTAATCAGAACGCAGCATTTGATAATGGAATTTGATAAAGAAATTTGATAATGCTTAAACAGCCTCCATTTAAGCTTGTTTGACATGCAGGTGTGAATGGGGCATATTTATCATTTATCGTCTTTAGTTGAATTGCTCCTTTTTATTACTGTTGATTTGTACTTTGCTGTCTCGTTGTTGTCTATTGTTGCAATGCTCAATGCAATTGTTGAGCTGTAGTAACACGTGCAATAACAGCAAGATGACCATGAGTCATCCTGTCCCCTCCCCCATAACGGATGGTATATAGCACTGTAAGTACCAGGTGGACCAAAGGGAACTTCAATAGACCATTTAGCCATTGCACAAAAGAGCTTGGATTGAGCGTCATTTTTATACATTTTCATACGCAAGGATCGATCGAGTGCTCTTAGAGCTTGTATCACTATTGTGCACATTAGAAAATTCTACAAAATCAGCAAAATTCTGATTTTTTTCAGAATAGCTAAAGGTCTATTTGGCTGAAGACTTTTGATTCGGAGAATACTTAGGGAATTAGAATGAAAATCAAAATTTCATTGATAGCCGAAAGTCTGGAGCATTTTTGTGCGATTATTCTTCTGTTTTTTAATCACTGCAAAATATGGGTAAAATTGGACGTGAAAGTTCCTTTACTTTGGAATGCGTCAAAAGGAGAAGTTATCTCCTTAATTCGAGCAATATCCAAATACTGTTCATTTCAATCAAGATAGAACATTGATTCTACCCAAAGTATAACATCATCTATCTGTTGTCGCTTTTATAAAGATCTGATTCTTATCTTTGAGACGAACAACATATGTCTGAGCGATGAGATTGTTTATACTTGTGACTGCGGATTTTAGGCCTCTTTTCAAGCATTTCAAAGTTACAATATGTTTTTAAATTAAATTCTGTCTAACGGGTGACTCAAAAATGTCACCCTGTTCGAAAATCACGTTAGCAAATGTCATTGCGCTAAAATCATGGAAATAAGTTTGTCGAGTAGCTACAAGATTGAAGTAGATTTGGAAATTTTTTGTAATTTTTTAAATAGTATTCCTGTGGTAAATGCAAAAGATTCAAGAATTTAGCCTTGCACAACATCAAGAAAATGGCTGAAAAATGCATCGTCGAAGGCATCTCGAAATAAAGGAACGTAGCCTGACAGTTTGTCTACTTTCAATAATCTTTTTTTCACAACTTTTGATAAGAGATCAATTTCAGTTTCCGCCTCAGTTTCAGTTCATCAGTTTGTTTGTCAAGCTAATTCTCGAAAGGATTTCTATTAGATTTCAAACGACCTGGACGATTTGATAGTAAATTTTCGGTCACTTTCCTGTTGTTCAAAAAAATGATATTATAATTCTTTTGGATTTACCAAGAGACTACTGGGTGTCCCAAAAAAACGGTAACAGATTTGATCAGGGCCAGCGCTAAGAATTTAACTCCAATCAATCGGAAATAACCTTTAAACTAATCCTCGATAGTTTACTTGAAGATAGACACCTTGTTTGTTGATATTGGAGCATTGAGAGTAAACATTTTCATCATGAAAGTCCAGATTCGCCTTCACCTCCAAACCAGAGCTTTTAGGCTTTGGCCTAAAGTACAAACGCGCTGTTGTAGGGAATCTCCTCAAGGATAAGCACAATGTAGAAAGTCCGAGGAAGGACCTTTGCTTTGTGCATGCACATTTGAGTACAAATGCAAAAAGTGAAAACTGAAAAAGCCACTAAGGAATATCTTTTACTCAGCCAAAATGAAAATGAATTTACAAAAAAGAAACAACTTAAGCACGAGGGAGCGCCTTCAAGGATCTTACCCTCGTGGGAAGTTTAATCCTTTGGGTACAAGCGACGAATTCTTGTTTCGTAACAATTTCAATGATCAAAAAATGCATTTTATTCGAACAAGGAAGATTTTTCCACACTCAAGGGAATCATTTCCCTGCAGGGTAACTTTTATTTGGCAGCGGTAATTCACAGCTTACATAGAATGAACAGATATATCCCTTTGGGGAAAAATTCTTGAGTTTGATTGTCAAGTTCGATTTGGATTTCTATCAAGAATTTTTCCGAAGCACGAGGCCTCTTGTGTGTACCTGGCTAGTCCTTGCTATGATTCAGGAGATTCCACAACATGAGCGTTGACGGCCAAAACCCAACAGCTCTGGTTTGGAGATAGAGATAAATCTAGAATTTCAAGAATAAAATTTCTACTCTCAATGCTCCAAAATCAACAAACAAAGTATCTTTCTTCAATTTAACTATTGAGGATTAGTTTAAACATTATTTCCGACTGATTCGAGCCAAATTCTTAGCGCTAGTCCTGATCAAATCTGCTACCTTTTTCTGGGACACCCGGTACTACTTTGAAAATTACAAAACAAAATACAAAAAATACTTCAGTCTTTTAGCTATTACAAAAATCAATCTTAGTATAAAATTATTGTGCACTGACTTTTGCTGAAATGATTGTTCAAAGAGAGGGGCATAATTTTTTAGTCACACGGTATATTTCAAATGCTCAGATAAACAGGGGAAGGATCCCAAAACTACTTCAGCCAATCGGTTATCAACTAAAACTTGATTCAGACTGCATTCACACGATACCGGCACCTTTTGAAAACGGTGGAAGATGTGACGGATAGGCTTCCCGTTCAAACGAAAACGGTACAGTTTTTGCCCGCAGACTTTGAAAATGGTATATTTTGAAAACGGAACTCTAACCACCACATGTTGAAAACGGCATCTTCTGAACATAGTCAAACTGTTTTCAAAATGTGCCGGCATCTTGTGAACATAGTCTCAGTCAAATACCTCAAGTATCTTACACGTAATGCATTTAAACAGCAGAAGTTCTTTTTGGTCCTACCGATATGTGTTTGGTTTCAATTCCTTTAATAGATATCAATTTAAGAAAACATCTAAGCAAATCTCTTTGCTGCGAATGGTCTACTGCAGGCTGTTATTGATGGACGCTGCACGATGATACTTTTAGGCAAATGAAATACTGACTTTAAGTAAGTCACTAGGTAAAAAAAACTTGTGGTACTAAGCAATGGATAGTTACCTTGAGATTCTGTTGAACGATTGTTGTAAGTTCTCTAGATTTTGTTGTGCAATATTTCTTTCAGCTGCAGCCAATTCAGTCTCTTTTCTCAACGATCTGATCGCTTCATCTCGTTTGTTAATTTCGTGTTTTGCGCTATTAAGCGTTTTCAATGTCTCTGCAATTGTTGTGTCTTTGGCAATACCTTGTTCTGAGTGAACTTCAAGTCTGAAATAAGAACGGATCAGTATCTACATGATTCTAACACTTCAACCTACTCAAAACGAAACAGACTCATAAGAATGAAACTTAGAACTGCACTCACGTCAAAACTGAAAGATACATATCACTACAACTGCTGACGTCTAGAAGGAACAAAAAAGGCCTGGGAAGTTAGGGACACTGGGAAGCCTCAGCCAGCAAATTTTCAAAAACAAAATTTCATGAAAATATTTTGCAGATATCGATAGTTGCGTTTTATGAAGACATAACTGACCACCATGTAAGACTATAATAAGTCCCATGACCTTGCAAAAAAATTATCTTTGACAAACTACTCTTCTGTGTTATTTGATAAAAACAGGAAAACTGCGCGTATTTGTAGGAGAAAATGTAAATTTAGCTAGACCTTCGATTATTCTACAGCCTCTGATACGCCCATCTACTTAAAAAACATGTACCACTGTCCCTGCAATAACAAGAGTAAGTGCAAAGACTGGGGGTGGCAAGGTTCTGAAACCACCCTACTGTGATGTACCTATCTAAATTCCATAACATGATGGATGTAGCTTTTTGCATCCCGGGTGACTTTATCATTGGGAAGAAAACATCTAAACAGGAGACGAAGCAGGCGGAACAAAAATTTTGGAAAAAAACTTCTAACTTTTACGCAAGTGTGAACGCATTGCGGGTGTAAGAATGCTACACAGGACCATAGGGACAGCAAGGGGAAGCTTCTCTAGAAATGATCGTTTTAATCTCACTCCACACTGTTAACTTTCACACTAACACAGTTAAACCAGCTTTATCTAAACCAGGTTAAATTTGAGCCAATCAAATACTTTCGATTTGTCCAGTCAGAAGGCTCCATTCGATAACCTGGTTTAAATTAAACTGGTTTTACTTGCAAGTGTGAATGAGGCATTACATATCAAAGTCATGGTCTTGTCATCGGTTAAAGAAACGCTGAGCACTAATGCATACAGTACAAATTATCAGATGCCTTTCCAGGAAGGCCTAAATTGTGCATCAGACCAGCATACTCTAAGTCAGACAAACAGTATTTCAAGCTGTAACAGTTGTTCTCAAGGATAAGGGTAAATGAACCCTTGCTAGATTTCATCTTGCTGGACAGTTTTAAAACTGTTCCTTGATAAAAGTATCTTCCACAATTACATGAACGAATTCTAGCAGGTATCTGCAGTTTTTGGAGCTTCTAGCATATCGCAAAAAGTAGCTTGAATGTCACTTTTAAGGTTTAATTACCTTGGTTAAGATACCAGACGTATGGAAATAATACCTTATGTACACTTCCAAGTTAAACAAGCCTAAACTAAACTGAACCACACTATCAAATCTTGCGCTTTAACGGCATATCCAACAAACTGAATCCATTTGATTGGCTGGGTTAGATCAGTGTGAATGGGGTCTAAATATTTCCAATTCGCATCTCCCTACTCTGTATTTAACTTTCGTGTCTTACGATGACTCGTGCTGACACGAGAGACTTTTACCATACCTCCATTGGGTTAATTACATTGAAAAACTATTGGATAACTAAAAGGAACTATGTAATTATGAGATTAACCTCTGTTCGATATCTTCCAGTTTCTTGGTGTGTTCTGCAAGTAGTTGCTCAGCTTGGCGCTCCTTTTTCAATGCCATACTTAAATCTTCACAAACTGCCTCATATTTTTCAATTTCAACAGTATCTCTCAAACGACATTGTAGTTCATCAAACCTCCTACGTAGCGACCTATCTTCGTTGATTAAAAGACCCTTGGCTTCTCTTTCCGACGAAAGAAGTCGTTCGATTTCTTCTCTCTCTTCTTTTAATCTAATGACTTCATGCCTTTGGGACTTCCGGTCAAGTTCTGTTGCATGGAGTCGTTTGATGAATGCAATGATCTGGCTGTTCATCAGGTCCATAATAGTCTGAAATAAGAATAAGGAATGTAATTGTATGTACGTATGCCGCATCTTTTAAAAAGATTGCACAAAAGCAAGAACAGATATTGTAAGCAATAGCATCAGTTGCTTTAGATTACCACTTCAAGTAATGTGATGACGCTCTTGATAAAATATCTTTCGATTTTTCTAACATATTTCGTGCCATGCAAAGTTGTGCTACGAATGCAAAAGGTAGAATAGTACTAAAACTTCCCAAGTGTATAATAAACCTTAGCCGATCAGGTCTATTTAAAGAGATTTGCGATGCAGACAAAGGAAATTCCCCCAACTAGTAATTAAAAACAAGCGAAAGCAGCAACAGATGCCCTGAAACCAGCAGGCAAACTGTCGCCTTGTGCAGTCAAAATATGGTTTTAAGAGAAGTCACGAGTTTAGGACGAAGAACAAGGCTACATCGAAAGGTCTTAGAACCGGAGTTTGCTTATTTCATTCAGACTTTGGGCAAAACGTCATTGCAATTGTCGCATATTTTCAGGGCTTAAATGAAACAATTACTATTTTTACATTCCATTTAAAACTTCCAAGACGTAATACTAATTAATTTACAGGATGCTATATCCTACAACTAAGACAACACCACAAGGAGCGAAGAACTATGTCTACTTTATGGCAATTAACATTCAACAGGAAAAGAACATATAAAGATGCACACAACAACTAGAAAAACATACCAAATGAGACATGGTGATTGTGTGAAAATCTATGCTATGTTACTATACTAAGCTCTATACTAAGATCGTGAATATAAAGAAACTAACAATTACTATACTAATCTAATGAATCAAATAAACAGAATCCGCTTGGCAGATCTTTCGACTGTGAGTCATTGTTCATTGTGGTGGAGAAGTTACGAATCATGTAAGTAGTATAAAGCTTACCGCAGATGAAGTGTAGAACTGGTCCTTCCACCTCTCAGTGTGTCTCCTAAGGAGCGATCGAAGGCCAAGTCGCAACTGACAGGCAAGCGAATCACCAGAGTTATTACTCGTGCAATATATAGATGAAGGTAGTTCTGCTTGTATGCCTTTGTTTAGTTTCAAATACGAATTCTTTGCAGCCTCTGATATCCAAGCTCTTGTTCTGTGATCATATTTAGTTGGCCCTGCTTCCTCATCAGCAGAATCTAGAAAGGTGCAGTAATACGATCTTTCATGTACGTAAAAGGAAGTGCATTAACCAAGACAGAGCCGTGAGAAGCATCTTAAGCTTGGAGGGGGACACAAAACTTCGAGGCTTCCTATCGAAGCTCAAAGTCTAAAGAAGACAGTTTCCGAAACCAAAAGGACATTATTTCATTGTGATTACAAGCTGAGGGGGACGTATATCCCCAGTACCCCCTGGTTGCAGCACCTCTGACCCAAACTTGGACAACTGTTAATGCGTTTCCTGGTACGAAGGCAAAGAGCAAAGTCCATTTGATGCGAAAATTCAAGTAATAAGGTTTTCCAAGTACAGATGTGGAATCATCTGGTCTTGAGGCAACCAGCAATTTTGACTTTCCAGCTTTATAAATATGCGACTTCTAATCAGAGTTACACAAGCAATGTCTCAAACTCCTACTTGAAGTCTCTTCTGTGCACAAACGTAAAAGACAGGAAAATCTGATTAATGGCTTTTTAACAGTAGATATTCCAACGGCGCCCATGATTTATGATCTTTATATTATAAGCAAGTCTTACCCTGTGACAATATATCTCCATTTCCACTCCTCGTCCGTGTCAATTTCCTCAGCCTCTCTACTAAGGCTTTCGTTGAATGGCAAACAGCGGTCGAGAGAAGTTTACTTGTGAGCCAATCAACTCCAGTTGCTTGCCAATCCACTGCCAGTTGCAATGTTCGGTTTTTGTCATTTATACCTTAAAAAGAAGAAAATAATCCAATTAGACTTTGTTTCTAGCACATGAGTCAGAAAAAACGTACGCCGCTTGAAAGTCTATTGCTCCAAAGATACAAACGCCATAATATTATGCAATATCTGATTACTAGAACCATTACAAATAGCAGCTTTGATACCCCAAGCAGACCATTTATTGCGGAGTTGGGCAGGCAGACCATTGAAAAACTCATTGCCAATGAGTCTAAAACAATGGTCTTGAAGTCGCTCAATGACTTGGCTCCACAATACCTGTGTAACCTCTTCACCAGAAACTCAGCATGCTCCTCCTGCAATCTTCGGAACACTGAGACTGAATTTAGGTTGCCACAGCAAAAGACAGCAAATAGGCAAAACAGTTTTTCTTTCTGAGGAGCTAAACTATGGAATAGCCTTCCTGCTGAGTCTAAGACGGCATCCTCCCTGAATGGTTTTAAGAAATCAATGAAGGGTTAACTCTTTTTCTTCCTTTTATGTTTGATGTATAATTGTAAATAGGTTTTTAGATTATGGTTTGTTATATTCTAATGTAAAGCTATTTTTATGTCTGTTAGAAAACGGAATTACTTGCTCACGAAGCGTAATGATGGTGATACCGAAAAAGGTCTATTAAGCTTCCGGGGGTTTATTCAATTTCGAACACTCCAGAAGGGGGTCTTATTAGGGAAAAGGGCTTATTTACAAAATCAAATGACAAGGAAAAATATTATAGCTTTTCAGTTCTTTTAACCCATATTTTGTGGTTTCAACATGCAATTTTACGAGTCAAATACATAAATTCGACAAGTTTTCGATGCCAAACCTTTCCATGCCATCGAAGTATATGAAACATCCTTAATAATTTGTGGAACTTTATATGAGTGGGGGGGGGGGGGGTCTATAATAATAATAATAATAATAATAATCAATTTATTTAAAGTTGGCGTTACATAGCTATGTACAATAAAAGGTTAAGCCTAAAACTATACAAGCTAATCCAAGCCAACTGTTAAAACCAATACAAATACAATATATACATAGTTAAAAGATCAAAATAAGTTATAAAATACATGGCATAAAAATTTTCCGAAAGAATTAAAAACGTATTAATAGCTAGAGAGAAACCCGATCTGTGGGAGAGAGTGGTTGTCAAAATATGGTATCATATGAATCCAAGCTGCGGTATAAACGTCCTACATAATCTGCATGTGCATTCAGCGCCATTCCAACTTTTGATCTTGTTCTTAAACTCATTAACAGACTGAGCATTCTTTATATGCTGTGGGAGAGACAGCCAAAGCCGCTGACCTCTATATTTGATAGTTTCGGTGCCATAAGTTACTGTTTTTGCCCTTGGTAGCATAAATTCATTATTATTTCTTAGATTATATGTAATATTGCGCTCACGAAAAATTTCTTTCATAAAATAGGGTCTAGTAGGGAGGAGGCTTTCTTTAAGTTTTGGCTCAGAGGGGAGGGGCTTATTAGAGAGGGAGCTTAATAGAGCTTTTACAGTATGTGGTTGAAAACATTAAATCCATATAATAGCAATGATTTTCATTATTTTAAATAATAATTTCAATTTAACGGTGACCTTTTGTGGAAATTTTTGACCAAGAACCCCTAAGATAAGAAGCACGATCTATAAATGTATGACATTTTCAGAATATGAAATACCCCTGTTCTATCAGTCATGTTAATGAAAAAGAGAACCATATAGTGGGCTTAAGAAACGGGGTTGTTGTTCCTGTGGCAGTTCTGTTTCTCTCAGTAGTGTCCCTATCCCCATGAAAGTTGTAGTTGTTGCGTCCGGTCAATCAAATTTGAAGGACATGGGGATACAATAGCCTGCGTGCAGACTTTGGTTACTGGGAAGGAGAGAAAAGGCAGAAACTTGTAGTTTCTTTCTTTCCTCTCCTTCCCAGTAACCAAAGTCTGCGCGCAGGCTAGGACACAAGGAAAACCGGAGAAATGAAGCAGGGAGGAACAAAATTGCTGTAGGAGCAACAACAACCGCCTTTCATTCAGCCCATATGTTCATACCTTGGAAATTGGTTCTTTGACTGCACTTAGGGGTAAGTACAATCACGCTACTTCTCCCAACAGCAGGTGTAATAGTTTCGACATTCAAATGTTGACTTCTAAATATTGCATGATAATAAAATCTGTTCACTGCTAAAATCACTATGACTGATTTTCGGAATCGTAGAATAGCTGGCAAAGTCATGTTGTGATTTTTCGATTTTGCATGACGTCTTAAATTTCCATTCTTTTCATTCATTTCCGATTTCAATAAATTAGCGAGATGGCTAACTTGTTGTCGAATACCAATCAAATCTCTCAGCATTTTCATTAAGATACTACGTTCCGCAATGAGACTTTCAATTTTCCAATAAGTTGGCTGCATTGATCCAGACAGAAGAGCAAGTCCAGCGAGCAAGCATTGCTTCTCAGTTTGCGATTCTTTTAACAACTTTTTAAATCTTGAACTTTTCATCTGAATTTCATCCTTTGTCTGCTTAGTTTCATCCAACTTTGCCCAAGCCTCCTCTAAGTGCAGCTTTGATTTCTAGGACAAAAGGGTATAATTGAACAGATAAGTCAGGAAATATTAGTCTGCGGTGCGATATGTGGGAGAAGCATAAGGAACATTTTCCTTTCACAATGGAGATATGTCTCACTACAGACTATAAAACGAATCGTCATTTGACGGAAAACTACGCTAGTGAATTATGAGCCATCTTGAATAACTTGAACCATCTTGAATAACAGAAAATAGTTCAGATTAGTAACGTATGTTGTCGAAGGTGTTGTGGCGCAGTGGTGTAATCCTCTGACATTGCAGCAAGAATAGTCAGGCGGAGTGGGTTCAAGTCCCGATAGGGCCCCACCACTTGAGCGTCATGACAAGGGGTCGCGGACTCGATTAGTTCTGCTCTATTTCTGCGATCCCAGCGCTTGGCGCTGAAAAACGCAACTTCACCTTCACCATATGTAATGAGATTTTGGTGATTTTCAAGCTCCTACACCGTAAAAGCTCTATTTAGCCCCTCTCTATCAAGTCAACTTCTTTAGTAGCCCCTCCCCTGAGCCAAAATCTTAAATAATCCGCCGCTCTACTAAGCCCCCCTCCCACAATTCATATCAAATGCGAGAGTATACCAAAGATTTTCCAGTTATTTAGCTGAATAAAGTTGCATGCAAGATCTCATATAATTTGGGATAGAACTGTGTCGAATTTGAGTACGTGCGACTATGTTAATTCTGCCGTATAATTTACATCCTTGTCCCCTTGGAGTCTCCAAAATTAAATATCGGATTTACATCCTGTTCTCGGTTAGCACATTGGAGTTTTCGAAATTATACAAGCGCCCCCCCCCCCAAGAAGCTTGATAGAGCTTATCTTTGTGACACTGCAGCAAATTATGACTAAGGCCAGATTTCCACTGGGCGGAATATTCCGCTCGCAGCGACTTCTTCCAGCCATCTGATTGGCTTGCGGCAAAGCGACGTCGTTCAAAAGTAGAAACCCATTCAATTTTCGAGCGGAATCGTGCTTCCAAACAAAGGGAGATTTTTGCGAGAGGAATTTTCCGCCTAGTGGAAAGTAGGCTGAACTTACATCGGCTCTTCCTTTCACATCTTTGAGCATTGCTTTAAAATGTTCTTCCATTTCCAGTCGTTCTTTCCTCCACTCCGCTTCTCTGTCTTTCGTTGACTTTGACACCTTTGAAAAAAAATCACATCTGAGTTTTACTTCTCTTTCAATTGTAATGTTCCTTTAATGTTTACTTCCTTTGTCATTGTCAACTGTCAATGTCACTCATTATGGGAACTTAATGACTACGTGTCCAGTCCTCATTCTGGGAACTCAGTGACTACGTGTCCAGTCCTCAATAAGTGGCACGGCAGTTGCATTTCGCCCCATGTTTCTATGTGTCCGCTGATGTACAAACCATAATTGAGCAAATAAATGATGAAAAAAAACTCTATGGTCAATAAATTTTGCGCAGTGTTAAGATTCCTGTATGTCAAATTTTCATACAACCAAACATTGAAATCACCATGATTAATTACAAAATTCATCAGTAGCGGATCCATCAGTAGCAGAATTGTCACAGATGATCTTGAGTTGTGTGAAGTCTTCAATGATTATTACATAAATATTGTGGAAAATATTTCTGGAAAGAAACCATGCAAAATTGACGAAGCTAATTCTATTGATGACGATCGAGAAATTGTTAGGTTAATTCTTGATAAGTACAAGAATCATCCAAGCATAGTAGCTATAGTGCAAAACACTGAACGCACTTTTCAAACCTTTTCCTTCAACGAGGTTTCTACCAAGGATGTATGGGTACAGCTAAAAATGCTTGATGGTAGAAAATCCACTGGTGTGGACCAAATCCCACCAAAACTTGTTCGTCTGGCCAGTGATGAACTAGCTTCCCCTTTGACAAGAGCCATAAATTGCAGCATTCGAAATTCTGTATTTCCCCAGAATGCAAAGACTGCTGCGGTTTGTCCTTGGGACAAGGGGGAACCTATTCGTACTGTCGAGAAAAATTATCGTCCAGTCAGTGTACTCAACACATTTTCAAAGATTTTTGAAAAAATTCTCAAGGAACAACTTACTCCTTTCTTAGATGAAACACTGTCGACTTTCATTGCAGCCTATAGAAAGGCCTACAGTACTCAACATGTGTTGATTAGACTCGTAGAAGAGTGGAAATCTAAATTAGACAATGACTTCCTTGTTGGATCCGTTTTCATGGATCTCTCAAAAGCTTTTGATTCAATTCCGCATGAACTGATTATAGCTAAACTCCATGCATATGGTTTTGATGAAAATGCATTAGTATTGATCCATTCCTATTTAAAAAAGCGAAAACAGAGTGTGAGGATAAACAATGTGTACAGCTCCTCCCAACATATTGTTTCAGGGGTACCACAAGGATCAGTGCTAGGGTCTATTATCTTTAATTTCTACATAAATGATCTATTCTTTTTTATAAAGCAAGCGTCTTTATACAATTATGCTGATGATAATACGCTAGCTTGCTTTTCTAGGTCATTGCCGAAACTTGTCGAGGTTTTGGAAGAGGAAGCAGGCAACGCCCTTTCTTGGCTCGATCAAAATGAAATGATTGCTAATCCTAACAAATTTCATGCACTCTTTGTCAAAAAAGATCAGACAGATACTTCTGGAATAAATCTTGATTTTCTCGGACAATCTATCCAGTCCGAAGTGTCCGTAAAACTACTAGGTGTAACACTTGATTACAAACTGAATTTTGATCCACATATATCAAATATTTGCAAGAAAGCTGCATCGCAACTAAATGTCCTGAAAAGACTTAAGTCTTTCATTGGTTTTGCCGAGAAGAAAATCTTAGTCCAAAGTTTTGTATACTCGAACTTTAACTACTGTCCTTTGGTTTGGTATTTTTCGTCAACTAAATCGTTACAGAAAATCGAAAAGATACAAGAACGTGCGCTGAGATTCCTGCTTAATTATCATGTAAGCTCCTATGATGACTTACTTCTAAAATCAAATAGATCCACAATGCTGGTTTCTCGTCAAAGAATACTTTGTATTGAGATTTTCAAAACATTAAATAAACTTAATCCAACATTTATGAATGATATCTTTAGTGTTAGGACTTCAAATTATTCGTCACGAAATCCGAACAATTTGAATCATTTTCGGCCAAATCAAGTAACCTTTGGTTCCAATAGCCTGAGAGCCATGGGACCTAAAATATGGAATTGCTTGCCAAATGAATTAAAATCAGCTGAAAATTCAAAGAGCTTCAAGAATCTGATCAAACAATGGGATGGCCTGACCTGTAAATGTAATGCCTGTGACTTCAGTTCTACCATGTAATCTTGCCCATATATGCCTTTTATCAATTAATTTCTTCATTCCTTTATTAATTCATTTGTATATTCGATTTAGATTAGTTGTATGTATGTAAATATGTATAGCTAGGCAAGAATCGAATTAAAATAAGTTGACAAACAAACTCGATGTGACGGACACTTGTGGGACCAACTATACTGTCCGTTGTAGAGAGGTTTCTATTTATATAAAATTACTTCGCAAAGCCTTACGGCATTAACGCAAAGGGGTCTAAGACCCAATGTATGGAGGTATCATCTTTTGTATGGAGGTATCATCTACTGTATGGAAGTATCATCTTCAATGTATGGAGGTATCATCTATTGTCGTGCTGCATTCGGGATGAAAATGAATTTCCGTTGTTTGGAGGTGCCAGCTGTGTGTAGGTGTCCGATAATGGAGGCTTCACTGTCATTTCGTTCAAGAGGGATCGATAAAATTTGTGAAGCCATCATCCTCTTCGGTGCAGTCATGAAAAACTATTCCTCAAACGCCAGACAACATAAATAGAAAACTGTGCCATGAAATGTGAAGTTTACCAAAGGACAGAAACGGTTCACACGTCTGTGAGCCTGTACTTTTTTTAGCAACCGTAAAAGCTCTATTTACAATCCCTTCTCTAAGGAGCTCCTCCTCTCTGACCCAAAATTTTTAATACGCCCCATTGAGCCCACAGTGGGGCATTTCACATTGGTTGCGCATGGACCTAAAGTTGACGTTCTGCCCAGTGAAGTGAATCTATAGTAGTTTACAGTCCCCTGAATATCTAAAAATTCATAAAACCGAATAACATGACTTTAAGGCATGGGTTCTAGGACATAATAAATTTTGATGGCACTGGGCACATAAAATTACAAATGAAAATCATTGCAATTCTTATTAAGCATTGTTCAAATTTGCTTAGATGCATCGTCAATCGTTCAAAGTGCACAATTCAATCTCAACTGCATTCGTTATTCGGAAAAAAATATCTTACTGTAAGAGGGTTATCACTTCACTATCATATGTGAGTAGCACAGTCAAGGTATCAAAGGATGTAAAGTATTTTGAAATGTTTGCCATAGATGCAACAAGCTTAAGTCGATATCTTTCAAATACCATGTCTTCTTTAAAAGATTGTCAATATGTTAAAAGGATTCTGGATACTTTGAAACAGGGGCCAACATTTTGCCTTAGCCCAAACCCATTTGTATTACAAGGTAAAAAGTGAAACAAAGATCACCGATTTGGTTGAATCATTGACAACTACTGTATGTTTTGCAATTATTCCTTAAGTTCCATGATTCATAATTGCCACGAGTAATGATTGGAAGGGCTCAAACAATCCAAGATGCAAATGCATCCATAAATAAAAAGGTTAGCTATCTTGCAATGACTATATCTAAAAACACGACTATCTGGATTATTTGCCCGTTTCTTCTCCTATCGAAAAAAACAAGAGATGGTACCCCCTACAAACCACCAAGCTGCTTGCAAGGGCAAAACTCAATTTCATAATGAAAACTATTGCGATGGGAAACAGGGTCTTGGAAGACCGCTCATCTACATCTGAATGCGCTGACAAAATCAATGAAAGCAACAAAAAGATGCCAGTTGTTTAGTGTAATGATAGTTGTGCAACTCATGAAACATCACAATCTTTTATTACTCAATTTTTCTGGTGTTAACTATGTTATGTCTGTTGACATAAGCCCCTCCTCACCCTTACATTGGCTGACACCCCACCCCAAACCCCCAGGCACCATCCTGCAGATTCCTCTCCCAGTGTCATCTATTGTCTTGAAAGAAAATCAGTCCTAAGTGCCTGTCTCATCTTCCTGGTTTAGCAATAATTAGCGAGCTGGCCCTTGAAGATTCGTACCATACATATACATTGCTAAAAATCTGTGCAAGGTCCCCTTCACAAAAAGTTAGATAGTATAAATTCCGCAACTTTCCACAGATACATATTTCTCTCATTTACTTAGTAGAATCTGCTGGTCACTTCTAGCTATAAACCTAATGTCTGACGCTGTCTGATAGCTATATATTCAAACATTTGTAGGGCAAATGATGCTTTAGTTCAAAATTTTTGTCAGAATTTATCATATCATAACAAAAATTAGTTTAATGGTGATCAAAGTGGAGTAGATGTTTCATTTTTATCTAGTAATGAATAAAGGAAATAAGAAGTCACCTTCCCAGGGAGAAGGAAGCACGATAGTCATCCAACAAACTTCATGAATACATACCTGCTCGACTGTTTCGTCATACATGTACTGTAATTTTTCCAGTGACTTTTCATGGCTCTTTACTGCTGCTTGCAACTGCTGTACCTGCGAGAAATCAACAAAGATTGTTTGGGTTATTGACAATCATGGTCGTCCTTTGCCGGCATGCTGAACTTTCATGCCGTCTGAAAATCAAATTTGGCTTGAACGGAAACTATGGTTCCACACTGCAATAGTTGAAGTGCTAGAAAGCAAATCTATGCGTTAGTTGAAACGTTCTACCTTATCGGTTCAACTGCTGCACTGTGGATCTGTAGCTTGAGTTTAGGCTATACTTGATTTTCAGACAGTCTAAAATTATAACTTGCTTGCAAACATGTTAGACTTATGCCTTTTCGTCCCTTGTTTCCCTGCGTTCTTTGATTTGCTGATATCACTTGGTCAATAGGGACTCATAGTATTACGCTTATATAATGGGCCCACTTTGTCAAAATGGCCTAACCAGGTGGGAGTTTTCGTACACTCAACAAAATCGCTTCAAAATCTGGTTTAAAGAGCTCGAACATTGAAAAGGAAACTTTTAGTACAAAGAATGATGTTGTCTTGACATATAAAACGCAAAATGCCTACCTTTCAGGCAGTAATCTTCCTCTGTAGAAGCAAAATAGATCCATCGAAGCTGCGAGAACTCCAGGCTTCTTCAACCGTTCTTTAAGAGCACCAACAACAACATTCTGAATAGCGGCCCCTTATTGGTTAAAAACTGAATTCTAGCGATTTGATTGGTGAATACGGAACCACCCTACGCGGGCCTAAAGTGGGCCCACTATTTAAGAGTAATGTTATCAGTCCCTCTTGACCAAGGAACGCAGGGAAACAAGGGATGAAAAGGCATCAGTCTACAAACATATGTGACAATGCTGGAAAGGACCCAATGCGACAACGGTTTTTTCAAATGACTTAAAGAATCATTGTCATCAATCAGTTATTTTGAGTAGATTTAAACAACCGTTGTCACCACGCCACAGGTCCTTTCAGTCTGCTCCAAATGACTCATTACAAAAACGTTAGGCAAAGAAAATATTCGTATGTTGTAAGATTGCACAGATATGAGTAGACTTCGGTCACACATTTTGTATAAGAAACAGCTTATAAGACTACATTTTTCGAAACTTAAGAAACTACTTGTCATGAATTTAAAAAGCTAAAAAAAAACATTTGTAGTTTGCACTCAAAACTGTTTTGACACTGTACAGTGATAACAATGTTTTGAAAATGTTTTGAGTGAGAGTTATGCTGTATTTGTTTTGAGTTCTTACTACGTAACTTTGAAGCCCTTCTAACAAAAATCAATTAACTCTACACTTACAGAATCAAGAGCTAACAAACTCACTAGAAAAGTTTGGCAACACAAGTGTTCTAAAATTTAAGAAACTACCTACCAGCCCCGAACTTTATTTTGCATATAAAAATGAGTGGAGTCACTGAGATTCATCTCATCCATCAAATAAATGCAGAATGAATAAGACCAATCAACATGTCAAGATCTTACACAACCTTACATGACAATGTCAAGGAATTGAACTTAGAAAATGAATTTGACCAGCTCTTCGCATTTTCAGCTTGATTTGGAATAATTTTCATCAGTTCAAGTCAATTCTCGATAATGGCCTGAAAACGTAAGAAATCGCTCTGTATGTGCAAATTTTTTCATGTCCAGTGAAATATCAAAATCTTCATCTTTCAATATTTTTACAGGAAGGAGTACAAATTTTCACTAATGTAAAGTCCTCTTTGGTCAACCCAGTGTGCTCACCTTATCTTCAGCAGTTCGTAAGGCATTGATCTTCGCTTCAACCTGCTCATAGATCAAGTCCCTAAGTTCTGTGGATGTGAATGATGCGTCAGATGCCCCTTTGTGCGAATACAAGCGACCAGTGATGAGCTGTTGGTATAGAGTGCTCAGAAAGTTGACATGCTCCTATGAAATAAAAATCGACGGTTATAAGGTGAACATACCGGGGAAACAACAAAGAGAACAAATCTGTCTCTGTTATTGCTCCGCACCGAAGCGGGGCTTAGTCGTACTCCATGCGTACATGGTATGCGGCAAAAAGCATCTCAATTGTTTAGCTTTTCCTGTTTCATTCTAGTTAAAGGTTTTTGATTTGATTGGAAAAGAGGCTGTGATCACGAAGTTGACAAACGGCGGATAGTGTTAAACAACCAGAAGTTTGTGCTCTAAACATTGACAGCAGAAAAGATAAGAAAAAAAAGATGTGAGTTTGATTTTATTTCACTTGAGGCCAAACATCATGCTGAAGTTGAGTAGGATATGTACTGGCGATGTGACTTTTTTGTTCAGATTTATAGCCTAGTATTTACTGTTATTCACTGCACTTCAGTTAATAAGATCTTCATCACAACAGCGCAATCATTTGTAGAAAAATCAGACTTTTGCTTATAGACCTACCTGTTAATAAGTAACCGCAGCTTAATCTAATGCGCTGACTTTGCTCAAATTTCAGCTAGAATGGGTTCTTACAGGTCTAATTTAAAAATTTTAGCATACAGGTTCTGAATTCACTAGGTTCTCGTACGCGGGTTTTACTGCATGTATTATCGTCATTGGAAATGTGTAAAATTTGGACCAATCTATGGTTATTGCCTGTCATCTTGTGTCCTTTTCTTTCATTTATGATTCTGAAAAGATTTCGCAGGCAATTGATACATTTCTTTAGTGAAGTAGTGAAGCGGTATGGTATGCCAAGAATTTCTTTGTGTATTACCTTTTGTGTCTTATGTAGCGTGTCTTTAATGTCTTCAATCTACAATAAGAAATAATATGACTAAATTATGGGCCTATAGAAGCAGGTGAGTCAAAGACATCCACTGTTTGAAAATTCCTAACGCATAAATTATCAACTCGTTTGAAATATTACAAACTCCATTGCTTGACTTAGGCTGTAACATAAAGGGTGTCTCAAAAATTGTGCCCCGTTTGTGTGGCCACTGTGGAGGAGCTTTAGATTCAATCATCTCGGTTTGTACATAGTTGCATAGGTCACGCTTCAAGGTAGAGTTTGAGACCTTGTTTGAGTAAATCTGACATGTGGTTACTGATTTATGTCAAAATAAAGTAAGTTTTCAAAAAAGAGTTCTGGCATCGTATCACAACTTTCACTACATCTTCTAAAAGGTACAAAGTGCTCTCTTATGAATAGGCAACACTGCTAGCCCTATGAAAGATTTAGCAACACTTTTAATACGACGCTAGAACTTTTTACAAAACAACGGGCAAAACAAGGTATATTTCAGCGCTGTTTTGGAGAATAAAACATTCGCGGCTTTACGTAGTTGTCACATGATAAATCACATCTACGGGTGTACCGGATCAGGAATGTCAGAATCCGGCCAGAAGCAGACTTCGGATAATCCGGCCTCATTTTGCCGGATAATCTGGCCGCAACCGGACTTTTCCATATCAAAAGTTTTTCACTAGTCATCCGAAATGAAGAAAGGTGATAAAAACAAAAAGGAAACAGGTTACAAAAGCAAACTGCAAGAAAGTCAAGCAAACCACATTACAATGGGTAAAAAAGTAGTGCGACCGCAGTCACGGCTTCTCTGTTTCGCCCTTTCCTAAAACTTCGCATAGATCTGTCTAATTTTTTCCTAAAATCCAATTTATGGCACTTACTTGCTTGCTCATTGAAGTATAAAATCAAACTCTGTCAGAAATTATCTCAAATCTACTTGGCATGCGCTCCCACCAATGATTTTCGAGTAATTAAGCAATATTTCCTTTACCTTGATTGGAGGATTTGCCTGTTTTTAGTTGTCTTCACGAATTTGGAAAGTTTTGATTCCAATGAAAGTAACTATTAAATAAAAATGCTCTGGAGGGCATGAAAACCCACCTGACCATACGACCAGGTGGTTGCAGGAAATTTTCAATTCATAAGGTCTTGCAGGAAGTTTCTCAAAGTATATCTTTTTTCGTGTATTGTGCACTGTTTTCTCATGTTTCATAATGAAATTACTTATAAAATCAAACAAGTTACCGAACATAGATTGTATCCCATGTACAGTTCTTATGAATATTGCATACAACAAACATAAGATACGTAGAGAATTTGATTTTCCCTCATGCCTCTTAGAACTCATACATTGTTTCGCTCATGAGTTTCCAACTTATTTAGCTCTGAACTTTTTTTGCCTATCGCTGGAACGGGACCTCTTTAAGAATGCTCGATATTTTAGCTTTTGTGTTCTTGTAGGATTTTTAAACACTATTTTAGCTAGGTTACAGGAAGGGAAATATTTTGCATCCCTGATACCCTGAAATGATCTTTAAGCCAGTTCTCAATACTTTTTAAAAATGTCGAATACCTCTAAGCGCAAATGATGATGCTTGTCCTTCTGATCTCCAACTTTCTTAGATAATCGATTGGATTGCTCTTCGTGATGTAGTAAGTCATTTTCATATTTAAGGCATTCAGCTTTGTACCTTGCAGATTCCAAATGAGATTCTTTCACTAAATTCTGAGCCTCCTGTCAAAAGAAAGAAACATAATCATAAAAAACAGTGAATTTTTTTCAAGACTTTTAGGCAAAACAGCTTTCGTTCCAAAGAAAGAAACACTTTCATCAGCTTGTGGAGCAAGGTCTTCATTGCTGAGACTTGAACTAAAAATACGACAGAAATGGAAGTTACTTATTCTTTAGCATCGACGCTGCATTGCTACCACTGGTGTCATTGAGCGATTTACTTTTACAAATCTAAATCAGTAACTCATTTTCTGGGAGTTTTGTGCAATAAGTAATGTCAAAATCCTTGTAGAAATAAAACAGTTTTGGTTCATCCATTTGCAACAGTTGCTCGGATTATCACGCGAGTCAAAAATCTGCACCTTTGGATAGTTGTCGAGGCCATAATTGATGGGAAAAAACAAGTTACAGATCAGGTTTAAGTTTGATGTCTAAATCTACAGGATAACCTAGAATATTCACAACCTATATTGTGAATTGTTTTCTTGAGCTAAACATTAGCAACAAAATGTCTGCATCAGCATAATGAAAACACCTATGAATACTCTCCATCCTCCATCGAAAAAAAAAACAATTTTTGGGTTACAGATCAGGTTCGGTTTTGTTGTACCAATTTACTGGGCAAGCCAAGGAACTTCAAAAAGTAAATAGCAACTTGCAATCTTAAACTAAATATTATCAAAAAAATGTTTGCACCAGTGACACAGCAAGCTAACTCTTGAGATGTTACTCAGTCAGTTCAAGCTATCAAAAGTCTCTTAACGCGGTTCTTAAAAATATGCTTATCATATCGAATCTCATACCAAGTTGAATATGATCATCTCTTACCAGTCAACGTTTTGGAACATTTAACAAATAATTTCAAAGCAGCCAAGGCCAAGAAATTTTCAAAGGAACAGAGACCAGGTCTTCTGCATGCAATAAACAACTCTGACTGCATGTCTAGGGGTGTTCCAAGAAATACTCGAAGTTAAAACAGAATTAATGGCTAAAAACCCTGTTTAGAAGATTTTTAGTCAATTTTGAACACCAGATTCATGCAAATCCGCTGAAAATTCACTGAGATACGAGCTCTTAAAAATCAAGCTTGTGCAAAGATGAAACCAGAGACCTCTACATGACTTTCTTTGCGAGAAAATCCCAAAATGGAGGTAAAGAAGGTTATCGAATGCCATATCTCCCGTTCATATCATAACGAAACAAATGGGAATTCGAAAGTAATTCTGTTCTAGTAGTCTTTGTAAAAATCTACTAATGAATGCAAGTATGTGTAAAACATTCGATGAAAACTTTATCAATGAAAGACTGAGTCATGTCAAACCTTCTTCAGTTGAATTCGTCACAGCATCCATAAGCTTGATTTGGTCTCAAAGAAAAGTTAGGTTGTCGAAAATCCCTTTCCCTTTCCATGTAGTTTGTTCTGAAATGAATGAGAGCCAAAGAAAACGATGGCTCAATGCAACTTTTCGCTACGAATGAAAAGCCTCTGGTTTCAGCTTTTGCATAAACTTCTGGTTTGAAAGCTTGTACCTCTACGAAAATTCAGGGGATTTGCAAAATTCTGGTGTCTAAAATTGATTCAAAATCTCAGGAACAAGATTATCATACTATGGAGCCAGTTCATCATGTCTTTGATTTTTAAATTAAAAAAACGTTGAGGAATCGTTTGGGACACTCTTTACGCCGTTAGAAAACGGGAACTAAAAACAAGGAAACAAGGACGAATAATTTCACTTTGAATCAAAATTTAGAGCTTCAGTTTACCTTTCAATCAAGTCTTCGGAGGGTAGCCATAGCTCAAATAACCAAGCAAAAGCTCAAAGATGGAATGCCTTTCGAAGGCAGAATGCCTGAACATTAATACATAGTAGAGTTAAGCCCGAAATCATTCATATCCACACAATATTCTCAAAACTTTGCATGACTCTACTTGAGGACGAATTTTGCTTTGGTTGAACGTTCGTAAGAATATGATAAAGGGCTGGAAATAAGCACAGCAAGAGATATTTAAAGGAAGAAAATATCTTACGAACTGACCCGCAAATGTAACGATTCAAAATAATCCAAATGTGGCATGGGTATGAATAATTTCGGGAATAACTGTTTGTGTCACCGATTTTTTATCTTACTTCAAGTGCTTTCTCTCGAGCTGAAGCTCTTTGCTTGTGTCGTTGGCATTCTTTGGTCAATTGGTCATTTCTTGATTTCACTTTATCTAACTGAAGAATGAAATGACATTAAGGTCAGCTGCGAAAATCAAGTTGAAACACGAATAGTTAGTCAACGCAGTTATGATTCAGCACATATGCTTCAGCGGAGGAAAAAACATATCTTTCTGCCGAGGTTTAGCTCATCCGTAGTAGTATAAATAATATTCTCCTGGGTAGAAGAACAAAGCTGCGGCAATGAAGCACACCTGCGGAGTCTAACGACCCATGGTTGAAAGAGAGAATCATAGTCCCAAAACTCAACCAAACTTTAATCTCCGTCAACGTAGAAAATAAATTAATTCGCTCAAGAATGATCCATAAAGATGAATTTTACGTCTAAAGTTTCAAGCAAAAACGATTTCTATTACGTTGATACCAGTTTGTTGCACATCACACAACAGTGCGCCTGAAAGAGCCATTTTGACTCAGAGTCATGTGCGGGCTCGCGACGGAATTGAATGATTCAGATTCTAATCAAAAGCCGAAAGAACGAAATAAGATTGTGATTCTGCCCACTTCTTTATGAACATCGAAAATATAGGTAAATACAATTTTATGAAAATTTTATGCTTGCGAAACATTTGATCAAACAAGAAGAAATTCTCGTATAAAAAAATCAGGAAAGGAAACCCCCAGAAAGCAAGTCGAGTTTACCTATATTTCTAGCTCCTGTACGAAAGCGACACAGATTAAGAAAATACTTCAGTCTCTTGGCTATCAAGCAGAATTTGATTCATTCCGATCAATTAAGTATTCTCAGTGTTATGTAGTTTCAAACGTAGGAACTTTTATGTCTGATACGATAGTGTCTGGTTCTACTGCGCATATGCGTATGAAAGATCACTGGAATAGCCTCCCAGCTGAGCTGATGAAGCATGCATCCTCTCTGTCTTGTTTTAAGAAAACTATCTAGATACAGGGATTTCTTTCTTTTGACCGTCACTTTTGAACACCACCATACGACAGGCTCAACTATTGTAAAAAGACTTTCATACCTTGATTTGATAAACAGCTTTCCAATTTACTTTTTTTTATCATACTGGGTGAGCCAGAAACAAGTTCCCACTTTTGAAAATTCATAGCACAAAGAGTACAACTCACACTTGAATTATTCAATTTTAGTTGAAAGCCGACAGATCGAAGTATTTTGTGATTTTTCTCTTTGTCTCAAGAGCACTAGAAATATAGGAAAATTCGACTTTACAAAAATTTCATGGTTGCAAAAATGACTCAAAAATGGCCTAAAACATTGATCAAATCATAATAGACTCCTCGCACAGATCAATGAAAAAAATACAACTGTTCATGGGTGAGAGATATCCACCACACATTTATTACCATGGGACTGAAACTCTTTAGTATCTGTTCGGTTATTGATGTTTTATAACTCAAGAGAGAAGTGAAACGCCCATTTTGTAATGTTCTGTGTAAGGGGAGTCGTTACAATTTGATCAATGTTGACCCTATTTCAGTCATTTTGCAACCATGAAATTTTTATAAAATTGAATTCACCGATACTTCTAGTGCTGGTAAGACAGCGAGAAAAATCACAAGAACACTTCAATCTGTCGGCATCTAACTAGGATTCGAATCATTCAAATCGGTGAAGTAGTCTTGGTGCTATGAACTTTCAGAAGTGGGAACTTTCTTCTGGCTCACCCGGTAATTAATTTTTAAGAAACATGAAATATTTATACATTTAAAAACGAAAATATATGATATATAAAATGCATGAAATACAATACGTACCGATGAACTAACATCTGCGAGTCTTGTTTGATATTCCCGAAGTATGGATTTGAGGTTCTCAACAACAGCACCAGTAGACTTCTTCTTCCTCTTCTTCTTTTCACCTGTGAAATAAATTATTAACTTCGAGGCTGCACTGCACTGAACGATCAATATACGAAGCCGTCTTCAAGGAAGTCCAGAGACAGCCATGACCAAGCACATGAAATCCCAGGAACTGGACTAGATCATTACAACTTTCGTACTTCCTTGCACAACGAAAGCTGGGAAGGTAATATCACAAGCGATGACAAGCTCAGCCATAATCGAATCATTTAAAAATGTTATCTAAAGTAAGTAAATAAGAAACAATGTGACAAGGACCAAAAATTGTAAATTAATGATCAACAGATAGTATGCATGGTAGTGCAGTTTTACTTTGTGTACTGCAGCGATGCTTTATATCCCACAGAGTAAACCGTCACCATGTTACCAAAAAAAGCTATTGTCGGTCATGGCATTGCTGCTGGGTTACTTAACATTCTTATAATTTTCTTTGCCCTGACAACTACAGTTTCATTTCTTTTAGTGTCCCGCATATAAGAAACAACATTTTCAAATTCAGGTCTGATGTGTTTCTTATAAAATGAGATATAAACTTCAAATCAGGGTAAAGATTCTTAAGTTTCTTATAAGAAAACAGGCTCTATGATGGTGATGCAAAACACATTAATTTGATTTTTATTTGTAAATTTTCAATTCCAAGAAAAGCTACGCTTATTCCTGGAAGGTTCTTACAGCTACATTTGCTTGCAAAAGTCTTGTTTCTAGCTTGAATAGATACAGTTTGATTCGATTGGAAAGCTGAAAATATAAACCATTGTTATGTCAATACTCTTTAAATGAAAAAACAAGCGTTTTTCAGACCTGAGCCTGTTTCTTATGAAGGGGGTCATTAATTTGAAAATCAGGTCTGGTGTTTCTTAAATTTGTGTTTCTTATATGCGAAACACTACTGTATTGAAGTTGGTGATTAATAATGTGGAAGTAGATGAAATAGCGAAACTCTAAAAACGGAGAAAATCGGTGTCACAGCTGTTCTGCAGCAATAATTCAAACAGCACAGATTTTTCGGGGGGAACCCCGTAGATTTGATTGAAACCTTGAAACTTACCATTACCATCGTCGCTGTTTGATTTCCCCAACTGAAAATTGTCTGCAAGTACTTCCAGCTCTTTGCTGATATTTCCGTAAGTGGCATCAATATCAGTTTGATGCCTCTTCGCCTGTGGAATGTAATCATTAAAAAGAAGTAAAATTCGTCCTTGCAAGGAGACTCGAAGAATGTATTATTTTTCACAAAAAACCTGCTAGACTTTAGGAAACAAATCTATTTTTTAAGGATATTTTGGGGACCTCGATCGGTTGATAACTCCCAGCCACCTCAAACAAATCTTACTGCAAACAGTTCTCAAGCGTTTAGTCAAAACCTTCTCTAATATAGAGACAGTACTGTCCAAAGCCAAATAGATGGGGAAAGGTGATCATCGGCAACTAATCGCTAGACATGGACAGCTAATCGCTAGGAATATCAAGCATTAACAATCACATATTTTTTTGTAAGAAACCGCCTGTAAGAAACTCAGCCATCAGGTTTGTTTTGACAACAGAGCTCCATGGCATACTTTAACTTCATCTTCACTTGTTTCCTGCATCACACCACTCGGAAGGTAACAAAATGCTTCAAAAACGCTATTCTGAAACGTTCACTAAGGGCACTGGTAGAAAACATGGAGACTGCTATGGCACCTTTAAGAAACTCGTAAGAAACTCTGAGTAATCTAAATTGGATAACTTTAAGAAACTTTCATTTCTGACCCAAATTCTTACTTTCTAACAAAAAATACATACAGCAAATTCAGTTCTTAAAGCTGGATCCTAGTACCATAGACTCTTGAATCTTCCTAACCCGGAAACAGACTCATACCTCAGACAACTCATTCCTAAGTGCTTGGAAATTTTCCTGATGGATATCAAGCTGCTCAGACAGTTTTCGTTCATCTTTAAGTTTCTCATTTAACTCTTTGTTTACTCGATTAACTTCTAATGCATATTGCTCGTCCTTCTTTGCCATCAAACTCTTCAATTCTGAATACGCTTCAAGTTGGTCTTCCATTGCAGCTTTCAGTTCACTGAAATAAATATACAATTATCAAATATCAGAAACGGTTGTATGTGTCTTTGCTGGGTACAACGGTGCTCAGTTCCATGTAGGCAAAGTGAATTATAACAAGACTGGGACAATAGGACAGACTACAGTAAGAATCTGCCTAATAGAAACCATTATTTTAAAAACAGATTGCTTAGTTTGTATGAAAAATCATCAAAGTTTTCCGCAAAAGTTCTTTTTCTTGACGGTACCATTTCTCATAAAAATCAGCCTGAGATGTCTCAAAAATGGCTTCTATTTGCGCGTCTCTGATGTACATTCTTTGTTGTTAGAGTTTCACGCTTTACAGCGATCATTAGATAACTGAAAAACTCCTCTCCGTTTTACACATTTATACATCACATATTGCGACGACATGATCGTTAAACTTTTCTTAACGTGGGGTCTCCTTTAGAATTAAATAGATATTATTCGCTCTCATGGAGCATTTGTTCTTGGGAAGTATTTGTTCCAGAGAATCGTTTAAAGATCATGCCATCGTGATATCTAATGTATAACTGAGTAAAACTGAGTAGAGTTTTTCAATAGACCTTTTAGCTATTCTGGTAAAGAATCGCAATCGAACGCTACTTTGCTACATTTTGTAGAATTTTCGAATGTGCACAATAGTGATAGAAGCTCTAACGCCATTTGATCGAATCTCGTGCATAAAAATGTATAAAAATAACGCTCGATCTAGGCTCTTTTGCTGAATAGCTAAAAGGTCTATTGTCTGATGATCGCTGTATGGCGTGAAACTCCTGAGCAACAACAAAAAATGAAGCCTCTCTTCAAATAATGTTGTCTCTCATTCCTGATATGTTACTCGCCCATTTGACAACGTATTTTCTTTCTTTATCAAAATAAGTGCTGGGCCAAGATTCTCTTTAAATAATCCAATGAAATGTTTAACAGTGACATGTTACCAGAAATGATGCTGCTTACAAAATTCCTGTACTACACAACTAAAACAATGCCACAGGGAGTAAAGAAGGCTGTGTCTATCCTGCTGCCATTACATAAAGTTACAAATACTAATGAATATGAAGCATATAATGCCCCATTCACAGTTGCAAGTAAAACCAGTTCAAACTAAACCAGGTTATCGAATGGAGCCTTTTGATTGGACAATCCAACAAATCGAAGGCATTTGATTGGCTGAAATTTAACCTGGTTTAGATAAAGCTGGTTTAGCTGTGTCACTGTGAATGCGGTATAAGAAAACTAAACAATACACATAAATACACTACAATAAAGCCCTAAATTCCCCTTACAGTTACAGCAGCTAAGTATTAGTAGCAGCATTTAGTCAAAACGTTGTGTTTGTTGCACATATGTATTTTAAAGCTGCCTGAAAAGTCTCCCTACTAGAATCAACGGATAACCTTTCGTCACGATATAGTATCATTTCAAATTTTGGTGCGTTTGAAATATTTGATAAATCATAGTTAAAAATGATGAGTTTACAGTGTGGTGCTCTCTCCTACATGCATCGTAAGAATGACAGTGCAGCAAAAGGCTGTAGCTGGGCTATGATCAAGCCACAGCTATGAGTACAGTAGGAAGCTGTCGAAGAATGCCTTTTTAAGGACATTCTTTCCAAAGTTACATCCTGCATTTGCGAAATGAAAGGCCTAAAACGACATTATTCCAGAGTCAGTTATGAAAAATATGGATCCTGTCATGTAACCGAATATATAAAAATTAAGCCATCTCCTGGAGTCGGAATCCTGAAAATGATAGCCTGTTCAACGGCACCTCCCCGCACAGAAACATATATGAGAACCCCCCCCCCCCCAATGCAACCGACCATAATGATTATACAATGAAGTCTTGTAAATTCTTTTTTGCACGATTTGTATAAGAAATTAACTGTATTTCCACGACTACAATTCTCTCGGCTGGGCACTGCATTCGAACCCTCTCACTTTCAGAATTCCCATTCTTTTGGGATAGTTCTTTGCGCAGCTTGCCAACTCAACAGTTTTTAGCAAAATGTCATTTTGCATTTTTCCATAGCTCTCTGCTATCTCTCCCTTTTTCAGAATGAGAATTCTATTAACAAATTATATTTTTCCCTGCGAAGTCTGCCGTTTTCAGAAAACCTTCGATTCTTCAGATGACCAAACAATACCAATTGTTTCAAAGTGATAAGCAACATTTCTGAAATCCAACCTGAATTAAAAACAGTTGAAATCAGCAACATCTTATCGGTTTGAAGGCAATGTATGTCAGTAGTTATATTGTCGTATGATGGTCTGGAAACTACCTTCCTTGTTACACAGAAGTTGTTTATACCGTAGGAAGTTCTAAACATTGCCTCCTGCATCAATTTTTGAAAACAGAGCACTTTTTTCAGGAAATCAAAAGGCAAAACTTCCTGGCAAGACTTACTGGTGATCTTTAGTAATATTTTCAAGTTCTCTTCTACTTTCTGCCAACGAAGCCTGAACAGTCTCGAAATCCCGAACACGAACCTAGGAAGAAGGAAACAATGAAATGAGACATAATCTCTGAAACATAAACACATCATAACAAGAAAGAAGTGGTTGTTTGTACGTGCCTTTATATCAAGCGATAAATACATCAAATAAATCTAATCTAGTAAACAGTCCAGAACTTAGAAGACCAAATGTTTCGGGCTTAATCCTTCACCAATTTGAAAAGGATTAAGAAACTTCAAAAGTCAAATTTTATCTTTGTTCAGCTATCGGAACTTCTTAGTTCACGGTCCGACACGCATGCCAACTCAGTTCCGAAGAGATTTTGACAAAGTGTCTCTTCATTAAACGAGAAGAAGAAATTTCAAAAAACCTCATGATAGTTACACCAGAAACAAGTTGCGACTTTTGACAATTTATAGCAGCAAAAGTACTTGAAAGCTTACGGGTTATACATTTAACTAAAGATTAATTAAACATCTTCTTTCCTCGCACCCATGGATGGATCAGATCTTTCCTCGCACCCATGGATGGATCAGAATGAATCAAGTCCTGATTGAAAGCTAAGAAATTGAAACATATTTGTGATCTTTGCACCATTCTTATGAGCACTGGAATTATCGGTAAATTCAACTCTACGAAAATTTCAAGGTTTCATTTTTGCAAAATTCACTTCATTTCACTTCATTTGAATTGACAACATTTTCACATACTGGTACTCAAAGAGAACCACATTTCTTCGATGGAAAAATGATTTCAGTAGATCTCAAACCTGGAGAATTTCAAAGTTGAATTTCGTTTCAAGATGGGCAGCACGTTCAGCTTCAATGTTCTCTCCATATTCCTTCAATTTACTTTGAGCTTTCTACGATGAAATATGAGAAACATCACCATCGTCAGTCACAACGAAGGCTGTTTTAGCAACAAGACAACTGAGGCCCCGTTTACACGGGATCGGATCCAGAACTGTTGGCGTTTGCAAAGGATCTGATCCATTTGTATTTTATGAACTCTTAATAGCTTTCTCGTAAACCTTTTCTCTTATTTCAATTAGATCCTTTGAAATTTTGCACTTTAATAGACTCTGTCTCATCTCTGATTCCCCTCTTTGAAATGTCAACAAAGGAATTTCAGTTTAATCGTGTCATTTCCTATCCGTACCAGTTTGGATCCGATTCCAACAGTTTACACGAGACCTTTTGGCATAGGATCCAAACGGGATCACTTTCAAAAGTGATCCCGTTTGGGTAGGGATAGCAGATCCAAATGGGCTCGGATCCGTCGAATCCCGTGTAAACGCAAGGCCTATCCGCTACAGCATGGGTACGGATCCATTTGGATCCGTTCTCGTGTAAACGGGGCCTAAGTCTTTTGAAAACACGGATTTTGGACCAACCCAATTTCATAGCTTTCTTCCTGCCAGAGAAGCTGAAAAACAGTTTGAGTTCTTGTGATTCCATTTCTCACGAATGTGCTCGAACAGTCTTTTCTTTCTTTCTCAACATTGTATGTTTTGCAAAGCAGCCGTCAAAACACGCTTTTGTACGTTGCCAGTTTTAAGCCTACTTTCCACTAGGCGGAAAATTACTCTCGCAAAAATCTTCCTTTGTTTGCAAGCACGATTCCGCTCGAAAGTTGAATGGGTTTCTACTTTTGAGCGACGTCGCTTTTCCGCAAGCCAATCAGATTGCTGGAAAAGGTCGCTGCGAGCGGAATATTCCGCCTAATGGAAATCAGGCCTTAAACAGAACGCAGGTGAAGTATCTAGAGACTCACAGAAGTTTGAAGCTGATTTCACTTCGTAATTTACATCTTCAAAAAAAAATTATATAAGCGTCTTCTTAACTCGCGTCATCTGACTAAAACAGCCTAGAATAATGTTGAGTGCAATCAAACTCGATTGCCGTCTTTGCGGCCGTCTTTCTATCTAAAATCGCGTAGTCTCAAATTACCAACTCTTTCTTTTAGAGGATTTCCACTTGAAAGTTCTAGGCACAAAATTTTACCATGATACTGGGCTGTGTCCTGGACGAGGGCTGTCTGGTGAGTCAATGTCTACCATGGCCCTTGGTAAAATAAATGGCAGGCTCAGATTCCTTTACAGAAAGCAAAATTTTCTTTACTTTTCCCTTTGAAGATTGCTGGCAAATGCACTAATTCAACCCCACTTTGACTTTGCATGCAGTGCTTGGCTTCCAATGTTGAATAAACGATTAACCGAAAAAATTCAGACGGCTCAAAATAAATGTATGTAACAGAGTACATATGGGAGTTAACGAATTGTAAACTAGCTTCCCACTAAAGAAAGGTTTGAGCAATGCACTGCTGCAAACGCTTTCAGATGTTATGATAATGCAGCTCCATCATATATGTCGGAGATGTTCTAACCAGTTGGCTAGAGCCGAGGAACTCGAAGATCTAAAAGCAAACTAATTCAACCTTTCCGAAAAAGCAACACAGGACAAAATGGTCTCTCATACCTAGAATATGGAAAGGCCTACCCTCAGAACTAAAATCTGCAACAAACATCAACAGTTTCAAACACAAGATCAAAGACCAATTCTTTAAAAATCGCGAAAGTCTTAATGACAGTCCCTATATATTTATATTACTAGCAATCTAAAAACAACCAATAACAATAACTGCCAATAACAATGCTTGTTCATCATAAAAATCAAAGATTTTATCTCCAGTCTAGTCAAAATTCTATTTTCCATGAAAACTTTTTATTTCTTTTCTCGAAAACTTTTCTTTCTTTTCCTTTTGTATAGCATTCCTGGAGGGACCATTATGGAAACAAGGTCGCACTGACCTTTTGATGCCATCCAGCAGCGTATGAAATTTGAACAAAATTGTCTTAAAAATTGTCCCTTTGTCGAGCACTCTATGTTGCTCTCAAGCGCGCTTGTCATGACCAAGCGCCAGGCTGGCTCAGCTCACTATCGAATCTTTATTGTGAACCCAGGCTTGCTTGGAGGCGAGTAAGCTCGCTAACGGGCCAGCCCTCCTCTTATGAACAGACGCTTACTCGTTTCCTACAGCGCGTAGTTATGCCAGCGCTTTTGCAGCTAATATGATGCTTTGATGACTTGCACACACGCGTGCAAAGGAGCATAGGGAGAAGACAGACTTTAAAGTTGTAACACTTACCAAAAGATCAGATTCAAGTCTCTCTCCTTGGCTATTCGAAAACTCCAAATCTTTCATCAATCGTCGCACCGTATCATTATGTGCATTTCTTTGGTCTATAAGAGATAGAAATTTTGAGATCATTGATCGTAAGCTGCGCTTCAGCTAACGCAGTAATGGTTTATGTATAATTGAGTTAAATTTTTTCCGTTTAAAAAGTTAAACAACTTCTTGCACAATGCTTACGCTATAACGGAAAATGTTAGCGAAGGACATCAAGCATAATTCGTATCTGATGCATCGTTGACATGCCCCACGTTTCGATCATGGAGACGCATGGAAATGGCTCAGTTTTAAGTATATTCAAAGGATTCCTTTTCTGAATTCGGAACGCTACCAAAAATAACATCTGTATATCACATATGAGTTTCTACAAGAGGACGATATGCATTGCTTAACTAAGATTGTGGGAAGAAGTTTTTCAACTTTTTCAAAGACGTAAGACCTCCATGAACTTTCCCTTTGATAGTTTTAAATTGCTCTTCCCAGTTAAGCACTTCGTCTACAATGACTCCAAATAATTTGGTTCTTTCACTGGTTTTATCTCTGAGCCACTCAGTCTCGATGTTTTTATAATGATGCTTATAAGAACTAATTCATTTTAGCAACCAAATGGGAATTTCATTTATGAATTTAATTCTGTTAATTCTGTGAATGTGTTGTTAGTTGCTGTCTTCCTCTACTTTTAGATGTAGACTACGTAGCAAATAGCTCTTTAGTTCGTTATAATTAACATTGTAAATAGTCTTTTCTAATTTCAATAACATTGTAGTTAGATTTTTCCCATGCCCCTCCCCCCCCCCCCCGAAAGCAGCAATACTAAGCTGATGGAGCAACCGCGTATAAAGAATCTAAAATCAAATGAAATGACATAAAGCTATACCGGGTGTGTAAAATAAAGTCTTGCAAAATCGTAGTACCAAGATTACTGGATGGATTCGAATTAATTTTCATTTTTCACTTTCATTTCAAATTATTCAGAAAAAAATCCTTTCAGCTATAATGCTAAAAAAAGAGTTTTATTAATCAACTTTACATAAAAAGTAAAATGCTGAAAGCTAATGGCATTGCTGACCTTTCAGCTCATCGAATGTGTTGTTAGTTGTTGTTTTAATTGGCAAAAAGTAGGAAGCTCCCTGATACTTATCGAGATTTCATTCCTAGAGCTGAAAAGAAAAATCCTTTTTTTTCATACTCCAGATTATACTTCGGAATCTGAAGAACACCGCAAAGTCGCGTGTTGTAGCTGGAGTATTGGAATCTTCATTGGAATTTGTTTCAGAGATCTTCTGTGGGCAGAGTCTGTTCATGATCTTATAGGCTATAACGGCAGGATCAAACATGACAAACTGAGAAATAGCTCTTTCTTAAGTATATTCAAGGGATTCCTTTTCTGAATTCGGGACACTACCAAAAATAACATCTGCATATCACATACGACTTTCTACAAGAGGACGATATGCATTGCTTAACTAAGATTGTGGGAGGAAGTTTTTGAAAGATGTAAGACCTCCATGAACTTTCCCTTTGATAGTTTTAAATTGCTCTTCCCAGTTAAGTTTTTTGTCTACAATGACTCCAAATGATTTGGTTCTTTCACTCGTTTTATCTCTGAGCCATCCAGTCTCAATGTTTTTATGATGATGGCTATAAGAACTAACTTATTCCAGCAAACCAAATGGGAATTTCATCTATGAATTAAAAGAAACGTCCCGTCTTTTTTCGTTTGCTCTGATATTAACGACAGGTAAGACATTATTGAATAACATACTTTTACCTCGATCTCAGAGCTGTTTTGCATTACAAGTATCTATGGGTCTCTGCTTTCAGCTTTTGCATATTTCGGATCTTTGAAAGCTAACAACTCAAAGAATTGTCAACGGATTTGCACGATTCTGGTCTCTAAAATTATTTCATTATCTTAGAGACAAGTTCATGCTGTCGTTATTTTTCAATATCTAATCAACCGTCGAACAACCTCATTGGGGCACCCTGAATCATTTCGGCTAATGAATAATATATGCAGTGCTTACGATCGAGAGTGTTGCATTTCTCTTGAAGCTCCTTGATCAGTCTGCAAACATAAAGAAGGTCTAATAAACAACAGTAGATAATCATGATTGACGACTAAAGAAAAATAAAAATGTTTGTTGCGTGTGGTACTATAGAAAGTAAACGATAATATCATAAATAAAGAAGTCACGAAGTGATGACCAATTTGTAACTGATGGACTCTGTGGCAATGTTGGAAAAATGTCATTGCAATGGGAAGTTCCTCCAGCTTCTTTGGACCAAGTGTATGGCTTGCTCTCGAGAATAGCTTATACAGGGTGTTGCAGAATAAAACGCAATCCAGTTTCATTCGAGATTTGTCACGAAATGATGAGATTTGAATCAATTTGATGCATACCATCTGACAGTATAATCTATCTTCTTTCCAATGACATCCAGCTAGGGCGTAATAATCGAATTTTTTGTTACCTCGACGTTTTCGTGACTATTGCCTATTTCAGATGCTGCAATGTAATAGGGCATTCAAATAGACGAAAATCTTTGTGCGATCTCATTTTATCATTGTGCATCTCAATGGAAGACTATCTACCTTAAGGCATGACCTCAAGTGCTATTGGCCTGAAAGATGTTAACTAAATCTGTTTCGTATTCTTGCTGCAAAGATGGCTTCTACGTTGCTCTTACAACATGCTTCATTTGAAATTGGGCATGCTAATATCAATCAAATGATGAGTAATTCCATTAATGTATCCAAACTGCATTTCATTAGCAAGAAGAAAGATTCTACTTTCAGAAAATATGCATTACATCTAGTCAAATTTTCTTAATCTTTCAAGATTTTCAATTAAAGTTGGGTTGCAGTTTGTTCTAGAACACCCTGTGTGTGCAAGTACTTCATTGATATAAGTCTGACTGGCAACTGCTACTTTCTTCCTTCTAAAATTGTTTAGCCATTCCAAGATTTTCCGTTTTTTGCCTTTGTTTTTCTCCCTCCCCCTAGTTAATGTTGCAATGCCAAATCACGCGTGACGTCTCGATCAGGTACTTTTTTCACAACATCATTAACATGGGGAAGGAGGAAAGAAACTTTCAATTTCTTCAAATTGGCATAAAAATTTTGTTATAGATTGTAGAATTTTAGAGTGACCTTACGCAAATATTCCCAAATATCCTATAGAAGCCTTAACCCTATTCCTGTAGAGGGGGGATTTTTCCCCACCCTCAAAACTTTTAAATTTTTTATATACAAGGCAACTTTTCATTGATAAATCCTCATAGATATGTGACTAAATTTATCGGTCCTCATTATCATGGTCAGAAGAAAAAATTTTTTTGACACGTGACATAAATATGACGTCATCCCTCATATGACCCAATTCTGGGAAAAATAATTTTTTGTTTAATTCCGTTGTGTTGTATAGCATTCGAAAGCTAATAGAAAGAGGATTAAGATCAGCGAAAAATTTAGCCTCAGCAGCTGTTTTTACGGGAGTTAAGTTCATTTTGTCACGTGTGACTGAATCATGATGTCATTGAAAACATGCGAAAAATGTGGTCAAAAATGAGATAAAGTCCACATAGTACTAATATTTCAACTACATGTGACGTATTTCATCAATAACTTTGCAATTATCCAAACATTTATTGAATTAGAGGCATTATTCACTGTGGGGAAAAATCCCCCCCCCCCCTACAGGAATGTGAGCTACCGATTGACCCTACAGTCATAGGGTTAAGAAATTGTCCGTAAATTTACCCTAAACAAGATGGCGTCATATCTTAATTACTGTTGCGATGCCATGCTGTCTGTATGCACTAATACAACGATAACAGTTGGAGACAAAGATCCAACTTCGTAGGTGTGCATTTCATTGTAACTTTTGCCAAGCACAGTAATTCACGTTTGATATGGTTATTAAATCGGCGTTGCATGTCCAAGCCGATTCTAAACACGACGCAGAAACAGTAATTCAAAAAATCATAGAGTTTGATTATGAGTCGTACTTGGAGCGTCTGGAAGCACATCACTAGCAATGACTATCACCATGTAATAAGTCTAATAACCTGCATCTTTTCGTGTTAGAAATCTATAAGGCTAACGCATACTCTGAAAACTGATTCCAAGAAAACGAGTCAGATAGCAATCATTCGAATGTAAGGAAAGTCAGATTTCCAAATGGAGATATCCTAATCTTGAATTGATCTACTGTAATTATGCACATTTTAGCAGATTCACAGCATGGTCTTGGTCTATCGGAAAAAACAAGGAGGAACGATATTTGAAACATGGTAAATCTAATTGCAGAATGCACCACTAGACGCTACTTCGTCAACTCGAGTTTAAGCCTGTGATAAACCAACCGAAAAAGACCATAAGAATACTTTACTATTTGCTCGACAAAAAATCCCAAGAAAGAAATTCTCTTCGTATGCGACTGAGAAATTGCTGTTAGTTTCCAGTCCACGTATTGCAGGATCTTGGAAAGATCTAGGGTTTGTTTGATTGCAACCGATTCTGAAAAGGGTCGACAGTGTTTTGAAGGATTTTGTATTTGGTTGAGAAATGTGTTTCTGTCTCCGCGAAGTCTACCGTTGCTAAAGTTTGGTAGGTATGGAAATGCCAATCAAACACACTTCTAGAATGGAAAGTCAGTTGGGAAAGATAAACTGGACAAGGGTATAAATACCACTTTTGCAGACATTCAATATTCAAGGTTACATAAGATCAAATTGATTCTTTACCCTTCATGTTCATTTTTCACCTCTTTGAGCTGTTGTTGCGTTTTAACCAGATCTTTGTTCATTGCCTTCAGTTTGGAATTTTCTTCATCCTTAAAGTTGAAATAAGTCTGCAATGCTGAATTCGCGCTTAAGACAACATAGCGCTGCAAGATGTAGCATGGCGCCCTGCGATGCCATGCAGCAGAGACATTTAGGATATTTTCCTACTTGGGGCATTCTTATATTTAAAAAAAGTCAAGACCTCTACAAATGAAAGATGTCTAAGCTTAACTTGACTTGCAATAAGCTCAACTTAACTTGCAATTATGAAAAGGGTATCGAATAAAAAATAGCTAAATTAGAGCTAATTAGGGCCTAATTTACAAAATTCTAAAATATCTGAATTAAATTAATTAAACCCACAATGTAACCCATTTTTGATACACCCAGTAGATCAAATGCAATTGGCTTTGCAACACTGTTTACGCTCAAGAAAGTAAGAAATATACCTCGCGTACGTTTTTGTGCATTGTTTACAAAGTTTTGACAACATGCAAACAAGAATGAACAAGTTTATCATTAGCAACATTGCTTGCTATGTTGAAAGGAATCCTGCCAATCAAGAAAAGTCTTTCAAATCATGCAAAAGTTGAACTGGTTTGTAAGGCTGCGTATCAAACAAAGTGCAGTTTGATACCGCAGTTATATTTAAGCATATTTTCTCCTGCAGCAGAGAGTTTACTTCTTTCTGCGGAGGAGCTTTTGAAGCTGCTAGCTCCACCAAAGTAGTAAATAATATCATCCTTCGCAAAAGAACACAGTGGCGGCAATGATACACAATTTTTGAGTCTAAACATCGATGATTAAACATGATCAACAAATGTGTGGAGAATTTCCCCACAAAAGTTGACTCGCCTGTTTAAATTAGCTTATCCAAAATGTGTCGGAGAAAACGTTTCGACTGAGAAATCAACAGGTAAGTGGGGTGGATAGATACTAGTTTATCTGTGATGTACTTTGCTACTTTCTACTGTATGAAAGATATTACGCACGATTAACAGCTTGCATTTGCAAATAGTACAAAAACCTAAAAATATCCAATTCAAATCGAATTGCACACGCACCATTAGCAATGGATGATAAAAGAAAAAACGTTGTATCTGAGTGTTTTCTTTGCTCTGTTATACAACGGCTCTATTCACAGAAGATCCTATTTACTATCGCATCGCACATTCCCTTTAGGTAACTGGGTAAATTTCTAAGTTTCAATTTCACATTCGGAAAGTTCATGTTATTAGCTTTTTCGTCAACGATATTTCAGACCTAAACATAATCGTTACATTCTTAGTAAACAAAAGAAGTAATGGAACTACTGGCCAACAAAGTCAAAAAATTTTATTGACAAGGCCCAAACAAGCAGCCCAACATTAAATCGAGCAATGACTCCTATCAAGATTACCTTTTCAGCGATGATACTTTGCCATTTCTGCATTTCCGTATTTCGCTCTGTTCTCTCAGTCTCTAAAACTTGCCTCAATCGCTCAAGATCGTTTGCTTGTTGAACGGTTTTGTCTACAAGAAATTCAGGGAAGGATATTCAGATCATGTTCAGATTGAGTCAGAAAACAGTTAACATGGTTGGTAGGCTACTAAAAAAATAATAAATCAAAAATTTAGTCAAAGGCTTCGGAATGCTGAAATTGACACTCTTCGGTGGAGGAGAGATAAAAAAATATTGATCAGCTTATTTTGTTTCTTAGGCTGATCGTTACGCGTAATGGCATCACATTCTAACCAAACAAACAGATATTGATATGGGACGATAAGTTGTGAATTGAAATTAGCCTCATAGCTTTGAAGGGGAGTGCGACAATACGTAGACAACAAAAGGCCCCCCCCCCCCGACAATTACACCTAGGATTATCAGATCGTTTCAGCTTGTTGCAGCCTCGATCCCAGTTTTGGCAGTTCGATTCAGGTGGTTTCAACTCGTTTCAGCTTGTTTTAGTTCGTTTCAGCTCGTTTCAGGTGGTTTTAGCTCGTTTTAACTGGTACAAATTACGAAAGGCTAACATAGACGTGAAAAATTCGTTTGGTAAAGCATCCATCTTTCAGACAGAGAAACTAGAAAATGCAAATAAAGGGTTCATATGGAAACAAGAAGTCCACGTTCCATCCTGGTCCATGATTTACTTCTGAAACAGTCAATGGTATTGAATTCATATTGCAATGGCACGTAAATCATGAACCAGAATAGAAATTTCAATATCTAGGATTCTTCTGTTCTGCAAAGTGGGTAGCTTCGCTCTCTTTAGTAGTTTTCGTAGCTGCTAGATTTATCACAATCACAATAGACCATCTTCATTGCCTTTTCTTGTATCCATTCTATTTTTCTGAGATTACAAGATTTGGCAAAACGGAAAACAGTACTGCCGAAGGTAACACGAGGCAAGTAGTTAGTCGTTTTATCAGAATTGTTGAAATGATGTTACGAAATCGCTCCAGCATTTCCAGTCTCTGACTTACCATCCTACTGATTTTTCTAATGTGCTATGTGCTACCCAAAATTCATCTGATCATCAGTTATGATACCCAACAAATTAAGCTATGTTACAATACCGGGTGTCTCAAAAAAGTGCCCCCCTTTTGACTGGAAATAGGAACGAAGCGATAAGATGTCATTACTCTCCGAATCGACAGCTAAATTTATCAATCTTCAACTTAGATTCACATACCCTGCATTTAAAAATCGTCCAGCAAACACCGGAAAAAACAAGCTTGCAAAGTCAAAGTTTATAGTGCACCCGAAACCAGAGGTTTTGTAGGAGGGCCTAGCCATGATTTAATATCACAGGTACATCGCAAAGGAATTTCGACTTTTACCTTTTACATTTTCCTTTTGAAAAGAATTATACCTTGAAATGCTTCAATTGTTCTCAAGTAAGTATTCCTTTGAGGAATCAATCCGTGCATTGCATTCCATCCCAAATGTCAAAGAAGAAGAAAAGGAACACTTACAAGCTCATTTGGGAGATGTTGGACACCTACATAATTCTTACCACACTTTCATTATATTTGTTTAGTGGTGGCGATGTCCAAGAGTCTTCTATGCTTTTCAAAAGCGAACAACTGAAAGTTAAAGTTTACAGGTGCTTTGGAAAAGATCCATGATATAATACAAATCATGGCTAGGCCCTTTTACAAAACCTCTGGTTTCGGGTGCACTGTAAATTTTGTCTTTGCAAACTTGTATATCCGGTGTTTGGTGGACGATTTTCAAATGCAAGGTATGTGAATCTAAGTTGAAGATTGATGAATTTAGCTAACTACTTGGAGAGGAATGATATCTTATCGCTTCGTTCCTATTTCAAGTCAAAAGGGGGTACTTTTTTTGAAGACACCCGGTACATGTTACTCTAAATGCTATACAACTACACAACACAACAGAGACGATAACCACAGGGAGCAACAGACAATGAGTACCCCATGGTTATCACAAAAAGAAACATCAAACTTGATTACAATTAAATATACAATTACGAGTAGCTACACGTAAACGATTACCTCTGGTAAATACTGAGGCCTGCTTCACGTTGGATGCCAGGCCAGCAAAGCGCATGAGACGAGCAGCCGAAATACAGGCCCGGAGGACAACAACGACAACAGTTAGTACCACCACTGCTCCCCATCCAAGACCCCGTTGCACATGTCTTACATCCCTGCTTTAAGATCAGGGTGCCTTTATCGCTAAATGTGGATTTGAATACACAAATTTAGTGTGAATGAATTGCCTTTCACACTCTACAGGGTCTTTCAGAAAAAACGCAACCCACTTTTATTCGAGATTCTTCAGGAACTGATAAGATTTGAATCAATTTGACGCATACCGTCTGAAAGTACAATCTGTCTTCTTTCCAATGATATCCAAGTTTGGTGGATTAGTTGAATTTTCCATTACTTTATTGACGTTAACTTAAGAATGGCCTATATTAGAAGCAGGAAAGGAACAGGGCATTTGTACAGGTGAAGATCCATCCTTGAGAGAGCACATTTTATCAACATCAACAAATGCATCTCATGGGGATAAATTTGTCTTCTTCCTTACGTAACGCATCACCTCATGTGCTTCTAGGCCTGAAACGTTTTGACAAAATCAATCTCGTCCCCAGAGTGAGTTCGTTGCTCTACCTCTACTCTGGGATACAAGAGGCCGTTCGGCAATCTGATTGGCTGTTCGCCATTTTGGGCTGTAACTCCGATTTGCGCTGGGTAAACGACCTCGGCATGTCAAAATTCAGCCTAAAGCCATATTCTTCACCTATTCCGACCATAATTTGCAACTTATTTCCGAAATTCGAGGAATAACGAGCCATTTCATTTTTGAAGCTGCGGTGAAAGTTTCCTGAGTTTGTAACTTAGGCCCATTTTCATTCCAAACAAACCGAGCTTACTTTCACATTAAACACACTTGCCGACCCCAGATTTTTGTTTAAATACCTGCAAAAAGAATCGAATAAGGTCCCAAAGTGTTTGTTTTCAATTTCTCCTTCCATCTTCTGCAGAATTAGCGCCAGAGCAACGGCCATTTTCCGTCGCTTGGCGTTGCCTAGCCAACGGTGAAATCCATAATGGCTTCCAAATGCATCCAGATTCTGGGCGCATTTCATCGAAGTGTACCAGGGTGTTCACTCGGCTTCGTGATCAGCGTATGACGTAAGAACACCCTGGGAACGAGGTTGTGACAAAATTTGTTTCGTAATTTTTACTGTACAATGGGTGTTGATTTTGCTCTTATGGCATGCTGCATTTGATATTGGGAATACTTACTAAAATATCAATTCTATAAAGGTTAAACAATTCCATTAATGTATCCAGAAAAACTGCATATCATTTGAAAGAAGAAAGATTTTACTTTCAGAAGGTATACATTACATCCACTCAAACTTCATCAATATTCAAAGATTTTCAACTATAGTTGGGTTGCGCTTTTTCTGAAACACGCTGTATATGCCTTGCATCAAACATGAAACAGATGAATTAACAAATGAGAAAGAAGACAGAGGACTTGCTTACTTTGTGGTACAAACAACATTTGGAATTGTCTTAACCAAACCGACCAGATATTTATCAACAATCTCTTCATCTAAAGGATGTTCCAAAAAAATATGTACGCTGTATGAATGGCTACTGCGGAGCAGTCGTAAGTCCAAATTTTCCGTTTTCAAATTTTTGAATAGAAGAGGTTTCAACCTATTGATTGGCACCAAATTTGAGCAAATCTGATAAGTGGTTGCTGATTTATTGAAAAAGAAAATCAAAATTAGTGGCTGTTTCACAACGAGGGGATTTTTCTCCAAACGTAGCCTTATAACTTGAACTTTAGCATAAAATGAATTAAAACTTTGCAGCTATGCCAGGAAACACATTTGGCAGTAACAAATGACAACATAACTCAAGAATATTGACAACACAGCCTGCTGAATGCAATATTGTTGATTCAAAACGACTTTGTCACTTTTGAAAAACAAAATAACTGATGTTCACATGTCATGGCCTGCAGCACTTGTATTCCAAGAGATTCCAAATCACCATTTCCCAGTAATCCTCTAAACATTTTCAATGTTCTTGGTTGCTACAAAATCCAATTAAGGACTATCTGTTTAACCTATGAACATCAGAAATCCGGGCCAGGTACCTCTTTTCTATAAATTTCTTTGAATTTCAACATAATGGAGATTAATCAATCATCTCGTTGTTGAGGTACCTAATGATTTTGACTTTCCTTCTCCATAAATCCGAAAAACTTATTAGACTTACTCAACCTCGGTGTCATACTTTAAGTTGAAGTCCCATTTATCAAAAACAAAAAGAACGAAAAATTGGAATTATGGTTGCTGTGCAGCAGCCGTTCAAACAGCACACATTTTTTGTGACATCCTGTACCATTACCGTTACCCTGGTATCTGTTGATTTTTTAAATGGATAAATAAGCAATTAGTACCTTTCAGGCTTGCATTTGACTTCTGAAGGCTGGCCTCCTTCTCTGCATGCTTTCTTTTTTCTTGATTAGATGCTGCATGTGCTAGTGTTAACTCGTACTCGACTTTTTGTTTCAAAACTTCTCCTTTTTCAACTGTCGCCCGTAGTTTTGCAACTTCAAGGTGTAATTTCTTGCACTGAAAATAAGCAATTTATCAATCACAGCAGACCCATAACGAGCGAACTCAGTTTGATCTAAAAGCGAGAAATAGTGGGCAATTCAGGGCCTCTGGTGTGGGTTTGGAAGGTGCATCTATGGTGGGCCACCCCAGGCATTAGGGTACTCTCACACTCAATAGTCATATATCAAATTCAACTTATATCAAACTGCTCTGTCCATGATTTTAACACATGATTGTTGTTAGGAATGAAAACCAAGGAAACATTTTGCTCGTCGCCTTCACTCGTTTTGTAGGTTTTGAACGGGGCTTTCTACGAAAAAACTTCCCATATCAACGAGGAGTGGTCAATCAAAGGTGGGCAAATTACTGAATCTTGAATCTTGAATAATGAATGGACAAAATAGTTTGAGCTAAATTTAAAATCTGATACCCGACCAAGGCGCTTCCTGGATCTAACTATTGAAGACCCCTCTCTCTCTCTCTCTTTTATTCAATGTTGATGACATGTCAAGGAAGATTATCAGAAGTTTTGACATTGATTTAAGGGGGAACGAGAGGGAGAGAATCCTTATCAGGTCAAACTATCGGAAAAATGAATTGTCTAATAATGCATGTCCATTGCTGTAACGTATAACTTGTTTCTTGAGAGGATGGAATACCCTTCAAAAAGCTTGTCACATCACGGAGAAGACTTTTCAGACTATTCACCCCCTAAAGAAGATAGCACGTCCAAAACCTTGTTTAAGTCATTGCTGTAAAGTAGACATGTCAAGAAAATTTGCCCGTTACTATAGCACCTTTTTAAAGTACACGTACCCATCAGTCAGTACACGTACACGCTCCACTGTTGGCAAACTGTAGCAAAACCCCACGTCGAGTCATGAGAATTTCATCAAGCAAATACATTTCATCTCCCCCATATGTAACGAATCGAATCATTTTCAAGCAGTCACGAACATGGTGCGGTGTTCTCGTAAAAATCACTTTATCAAATGCTTAGGTATTGCTCCAGGTAAGAAGATTCCTTGAAATTTCATCGAGAGGTTTAGGCAATGTCTCATGAATTTCATGCAAAACAAAAAACAGTTACAGATAGAAAGAACGGAAATGTTACAGATTAAGCGTTTACTGTGACCGTAATGGTACGTCGCTTTCATGGCTGGTGTAAAGTTAGCAAATAAGATCGATAACAATGAGAAAGGAAGGAAAAATTGGAGATTTGGATTTCTCTTTCTTTGATTACTTGATGAGATCACGCAATCATGAAATGTCACAAGAAGAGGAAAAAGGCCTCTTCAATCCGTCCCATATTTTGCGAAATGTCTCTTTGTTTGATGTTAAATAGCTGTCGCAAAGCAACTCGTGTGAACTTAGCACCTTTAAGTGTCATATACCTTCAGACATATGTCTTCTTCAACAATAGTAGTTTTCGATTGTTGCCAAACTTCTTATCGACCAGAGCTCTAACCAAGCAACCCTAAAGGCATGACCAATAAAACTCACTGTCATGGCAATGCAAATAATTGAAAAATGACCACCCGACATTTATTGTACTTTGTGAGTCGAAAATGCGTCGTGTATCATGTCACACAAGGCTTTGGGAGAACCGCGGGACGCGTGCCATTAACCAACGGGAATAGCAGGATTCTTATGTTGCCTCGTTTTTTGAACTTTAGTCAGGTGATAATGGCAATTATCACATAAAATGATTGCAAATTACGTACATCTTCATTATATTCTTGGGCTTTGTCTGCTTGCTCAGCCTGCATACGGGATATTCTTATTCTCAATGCTGCAATTTCATCTATGATCAGAAAAAATGTAATTTAATGAGAATATGTTTGTTGCGATTCTTACTATAACAGTTAAACAACCATATGATAAATAAACAATTTTAGTACCAAAAATAGCATGATAATGAAAAACATGTCACCATCAAGTCCTATACAGTACCTAGACTGATGCCTTTTCGTCCCTTGTTTCCCTGCGTTCCTTGGTCAAGAGGGACTGATAACATTACTCTTAAATAGTGGGCCCACTTTAGGCCCGCGTAGGGTGGTTCCGTATTCACCAATCAAATCGCTAGAATTCAGTTTTTAACCAATCAGGGGCCGCTATTCAGGATGTTGTTGTTGTTGCTCTTAAAGAACGGTTGAGGAAGCCTGGAGTTCTCGCAGCTTCGATGGATCTATTTTCCTTCTACAGAGGAAGATTACTGCCTGAAAGGTATGCATTTTGCGCTTTGTAGGTCAACATAACATCATTCTTTGTACTAAAACTTCGCTTTTCAATGTTCGAGCTCTTTAAACCAGATTTTGAAGCGATTTTGTTGGGTGTACGAGAACTCCCACCTTTTTAGGCCATTTCGAAAAAGTGGGCCCATTATATAAGCGTAATATTATGAGTCCCTATTGACCAAGTTATATCAGCAAGTCAAAGAACGCAGGGAAACAAGGGACGAAAAGGCATAAGTCTATACAGTACCTGCAGTACTATACAAGGTGTTTCAGAAAAAAGTCAACCCAACAATAATTTAGAATCTTAAAAAATTGGCAAAACTTGAGGAGATGTGATGTATACCATCTGAATGAAAGTACAATCTTTCTTCTGTCTAATGATATACAGTTTAGATATTAGATACATTAATGTAATTATCTATCATTAAATTGATACTTTCATAAGTTTTCAAATGCATCATGCTGCAAAAGCAAAATCGACCGCTTTTTCCGTTAAGAAATCATGAAAAAAATCCTATCAAAATATTTCAGGCCTAGAAGCACTTGAGGTGATGCCTTGGGGAAGGAAAAAGACAATTTCATCCTCGTGAGATGTTGTAGATAATGACAAAATATGCTCTCACAAAGGTGATTTTCGTCTATGTATATTCACTATCACTTTCTGGCATTAAAATAGGACATACTTACGAAAACGTCCAGTAAGCAATAAAAAATTCAATCAATCCACCCAAACTGGATATCATTGGAAAGAAGAAAAACTCAAATTGATTCAAATCTTACTATTTCCTGAAGAGTCTCGAATGAAAGTGGGTTGCCCTTTTTAACATCCTGTAGCACTTGTACAATTATAGCACTTGATAACTGATACATGTTCCAACCGTCGTGGTTTTATCAACTACGTCAGTTTTGGTAATGAAATTATTCAAGTATTATGTTCTCCAGCGGTCCAGAAAATGTGCCCAGTAACTCGAAATGTTTCATGCGTATTTGCTTAGATGCTCGATCAGTTTCAATGAAACTTAGCAACCATTTCATTAAAACAGTGGCGACAATAGACGATTGGCGGTAATGGACAACAAAACTGTGGATTTCGTGGATATGCAGATTTGGCCTACATTTGAGTGCGGTTAGCGGATGTCTTCTTTACTTCAGTGTGGTTAACGGTCATGTATTGCTGCAGAACTGCTGCAGTTACGAATCGGCAGTTAACGGATATAAGAGCTAAAAAGGCGCGGTTATGTGGATACAGGAGACCCTATAAAGCCTCATTTCCACACGGCGGGATATTCCGCTCACGACGACCTTTTCCAGCGATCTGATTGGCTTCCAGAAAGGCGACGACGCTCAAATAAAAATCCATTTAACTATAAAGCAGAATCGTGCTCGCAAACAAAATGTGTCTGTATGTTACTCTCTCTCAAAAATCCGTATGTTACATCAAACCTGCATAAACATTCCAAAATGAGCAAAAAATCGTTGACACCAAACAGTATTGAAAAAATCCTTACCTTCCTGCCAAGGTATCTCAAATTAAAATCCTTCCTCCTATTGATATCTTTTGTGCCTATCCTCTGTGTAAATGTTTCCATCTAAATAATATATGTTTGCTAGACTTCGTAGCACTAATGAACTACCTGAACAATGCGTGTGTGGAGTAAAAGAGCACAACCAAACATTGCCTTTTTCTCTTGTTCAGTCATTCAACTTCCCTGCCTTCCAAGCTCTATTTTCTCCTTCATCCTGCTCTCTTCTCCCGTTCCATTTCTTGTTCTTCCTCTTCTCCTGTTTCATTTTCTTCAATCTTTCCTCGCCGTTTCCATCCTTCTCTCTTTCCTTGAATAGACTTGCATTTTTCTTCCTCTTTTCTTCCTTCAAGATGAATGAGTTTCCTGCCAACCAGCTGCGTGGCATCATGTACTTTTTCCACCTCTGGCACTAAAAGCTTTAAGGTTGCTGCCCAGCTTATTTAAACTGGAACTTCGACCTTAAGCTTTTTCCATATTTGACAGCATATTCTCCAGGCTGCAGTTTAAACCCACTTCCATCACTGTCTAGCTAGGTGTAATGATTAACTTGGATCCAAAAAGGAAGCTGGAAATTTTGTAAGAGAATTTCTTCTGAGAATTAACTGCAGTCACCCAGCCTTCAAAGCGAAATGAGGGCCACTTTGTCCTTCTTGATCCGCGGCCTCTATTGCGTTTGCTGGGGTTTCTATGTACTTTGCAAACAAGCAAGCTGCGCGTTACTGATCGTTTGAAGCCTGCTTGTTTTGTGGCATGATCGGTGTTACCTGTGACGTTTTATAGTGCCTTGAGTAAAAGTCAGCTTTCTCGGAACGAAATGGTCCAGTAGTAGCAGGTACTAAGTTGCCATTTAAGACCCGGAGAACCACTCAAATGAGTGTAAATTTGGCACAGTAGGAGATGATACATCAAAGTCAAAACGGGTGCCTGCATTTTCTAGAATATCCACTGATCTGCATTTTAGATGGGAATTAAGTTCAATACGGGCTACAAATATATAAATGCAATAATCTAGAAAGATGTTGCGTGTGGACAAGACATTATATGAAAATACTGAGACAGTCTTTGGCGAATTAGGATATGAACCCTCAGCTAACGATATTTTCGTGTTTCTATGTTCTCCCAGAGGGTCATAAATAACACCCGAAGGAGTCGCACTCTGAAGCTACATTTTTTCTGATACCTGATTTACGTGGAATTTCAATCAAGTGGATTTATACATAAGGAAATTCATCATAAAATTAAACATCGATTGCCATGTGGGTTTGCTGTTATTCACTCGCGGTATGGCATTGCAGAGACAATATCTGAAATGGTTGCAGCGAGGTTGGGTAGTAACCTTAAGTGAGAAAGAAATCAATCAAAAACATCCTTAGACCCTTTTAATGTAATGTGATTCAGATAATGTAGTTTCGGACAGAATTTTGTCCAAAACTTTTTCCATTTGAGACTCTAGTACCCATCACACTTGCAAGTAAAACCAGTTTAAACTAAATCAGGTTATCAAATTGGGCCTTCTAATTGGTCAATCCAACAAATCGAGTGCATCTGATTAGCTGGAATTTAATCTGGTTTAGATAAAGCTGGTTTAATTGTGTCAGTGTGAATGGGGTATAGGATTTAAATCTACTCACCTTGCTCAACCCTGCTGAGATCACCCAAAACAAGTCCTGACACTGGTGATAAAGTAATCCCTTGACGCAATGGCGATTCTGGTGAATGCAAATACCTGCTATCCAAAGGTGATGTCATACTCGATCAAATTTCGTCCTATAAAAATAATGTATGAAAAGTATAGAATCATATAATTCCTGTCATTTGAGAGACTACTACTTCCTGACTATATAAGCAATAACATTTTGTTATCCAAAAACATGTGTGCCGTATGAATGGCTACTGTGAAGAAGCCATGAATCCAATTTTCCTGTTATTCAGATTTATGAATGGAAGAGACTTCAACTTAGACTTCTGTACTGAGTTTGAGTAAATGCTGGTTTATGGAAAAAGAAAGTCAAAATTACTGGTTGCCTCAAAACCAGAGGATTTTAACTCAGTACCTCAGTAACTCAGTGCTTAACCTTACAACTTGAATTTTAGCATCAAATGGACCTCAACTTTACATTTTCAGCAGAAAACACATCGGAGAGTAATGAATGACGAAATGGCACAAGAATATCGGCAAGCAAGTCTTTGGAGTGCAATTTGTTGGTATAAATCAATTTCATGACTTCGGATGCCACTTGCAGTCAAATTCTGGTCAATCAGAAACAGCAATTCCCGTCGACACAGGTCAGTTACCCAAATATGGTGCAGCATATGTCACTGCCTTGTGTTTTTGCATTGCTATTTATACTAAACGCTAATGTATGCCTGGAATTCCTTTTAATGATTGATCCTCATCATCATTTTGACATTCTTAAGAGCTTTGACAATTCTTGTCAATGTGTGGAAGGCCTATACTGTACCAAGAAATCGAGAAACCAAATTTAATGTGACAAATATCAACAAGAATTCAAAAATATTGATTAATGTTGATTTTGTTAATGCTCTGAGTGAATCTGATTTGATTAAAGCAGTAAAATACATTTTGAATTATTTCTCACATTCATGAGAGGTAAATGTATAAAAAGAAGAATTTAAAGAAATTTTAACATGAATTCTAAGGAAAACAAAGTTACAGTCGTTGTCAAAAATTTAAGACCACGTCTTTGTCAACAACCTTTCATGGCATCACAATATTGAACCCTACTGCTCTGCTTATACTACTCTCTTAGACTTTATTTAGGCCAACTTTCCATGTAGCTACAATCTTAGACAAAAGTTGTTGAGACACGTGAGTTTTGTGTTGAAAGATGCCTTTTCGGCATGTAAACTACTACCTCAGCCCCCCTCCCCCCATTGCAATGTTGGTTGATTGAAGAACACATACGTGTGAACTCACCTATGAATTTTCATCAGATTCCAACATTGCAATGGGGCTGGGGGGATCGCAACTCAAAATTTCCTCCAAAAGCAAAGTTTCTCAAGACTTTTGTCCAAGATTGTATTTACGGGTTAACCTTCAGGGGCGCGTAACTCCAAAACCCACCATCACAAATAGATGAAATTTTCAGAACATTTTTGTCACCTCCGTACGAAAATAAAGGGCCTTGCAGAGCCAAAACCGGGCCATAACCTGGCCCTATTGCTCATTCTTGGCCATAACTCACCATTGCAAGAAAGTTGCAAAATTTTTGCAAGGCTCTTGCAAAAACGTTAGCCTGGTGCAAGGCTTGATTTTGGCCCTTAATAGGCCTTGCATTAGAGTCACCGCAGCGATATTCTGTGGCTATCGATGCTAGGCTAATGCAACGCTCATGTTAGGTTTGTTGTTGACATCTTTTGGCAAAACCATTATGTTGTTCGCACTCAAATATCGTTCATGCCATGCTCTTGTTGGGGCTTTATTAAGGCTATCCTCCTATGGGAACACTTAGATAAAAGTGTTTATTGTGCAAATACAATGAATTTGAGTTTGAAAAAGGACGAAGTACCACGTGTAAGAGTCCGGTTAAGTGTAAAGTTTCATCGAGGATTTTTCTAAGGTTTGCTGCAAAAAACTTAAACGCACCGAGATAGATAACGTTTGATGCATCTGAGGTGAGTATGAGTGTTGGACAGGCTGTTCTTTCTCCTTGCAACAAACAGTTTGTTTGTCGTGGGAATTAATATGCACAGCATTTGTAGGTTTGTAAACAATTCGTCATCCCATGGTCATCCACACGTTTCCGCGTCGTTCCCTATGAGCATCATCCAAGATGGAAACAGAGATCGAAATAAGAGTAATGTTATTGACAACAAGGTTTGCCAAGGCCAGGCCGGGGCACATGCTCAACAGCATGAAAAACTTGGGAAGCCTGACATCTTTCTCAAACCCTACCGGAAAAGGTTCGTCACATTCCCCAACTAGAGAATTTCGTCCAACAAATTCGGTCTACGAAAAGTGCAACAAGTAAAGATTGAAAAAATCTTTTCGAAGTTTTCGAGCTTTCCGAGCTGTCTGAGTTTTCGTCTGGGACAGATTCTCGAAAAAGAAGTGATCAAACTGTTTCCAGGCTGCTGCAAGCTTGCTTTTGGCTTTATTTTGGCCTTGCAAGCACCTAAAATAAGCCAGGCCCCAATTGGCCCATACAAAGGCCTTTCAAATGCCAGGCTAAATGTATGGCCCATTTTAGGTCCATGTATAGTGTGCTGCAAGGCTGTCTTTTCAATTCAAATGTTTGGCTCAAGCCAGTGTGAAAGATGGCTATGGCTGCAAGGCCCTGTTTAGGCTGATGCAAGGCCATGTATTTTCGTAAGGGTGAGGCAATATATTGAAGAACCCACCCATCTGAGAGGGAACATTCTTGATTTGGTATTTACATCAAATAAGGATCAAGTTGAAAATATTTAAGTGATACCTGGTATGAGTGACCATCATGGAATAACATTTAATGTTAAAACTGAAGTGAACAGAAATAAGAAGAAACCAAGAAAGGTGTACTTATTCAGAAAAGTCAATGAGGCTGGCTTGAGAGAAGAGCTAATTGATCTCAATTCAAAGTTTTCTAGGATGGCAACAAACAAGTCAATTGAAGGAAACTGGGATCTCTTTAAGTTTGGAATACTTGATGCTATCAACAAACATATACCAACAAAGATACTAGGAACAAAACAGGACGTTGCATGGATGACCTATGACATCAAGAGAATGATAAAAGCAAGTAAGAGGTTCTATAAAAAATACAAAAATGGCAACGATCAAACTATTAAAAAGAAGCATGACAAGCTGAGTCAAAAAATCAAAGGACAGCTAAAGACAAAATTTAATGATTATGTAAATGGTATACTAGAGGAAAACATCAAATCAAAGCCTAAAAGGTTTTGGAGATTCATAAGAAGTAAGGGTAATGAAAACATGGGAGTTTCGCCCCTACCCTTACGAAAAATACAGGGCCTTGCATCAGCCTAAACAGGGCCTTGCAAGCATAGCCATATTTCACACTGGCATGAGCCTAACATTTGAATTGAAAAGGCAGCCTTGCAGCACACCAACATGGACCTAAAACGGGCCATACATTTAGCCTGGCATTTGAAAGGCCCTTGTATGGGCCAATTGGGGCCTGGCATTTTAGGTGCGTACAAGGCCAAAATAAAGGCAAAAGCAAGCTTGCAGCAGCATGGAAACAGTTCAGTCATTTCCAGTTTGAAATCTGTCCCAGACAAAAGCTCGGACAGCTCGGAAAACTCAAAAATTTCGAAAAGATTTTTCTAGTCTTTACTTATTGCACTTTTCGTAGACCAAATTTGATAACATGGACAAAATTTTCAAGGTAAGAAAAAAAACAAACCTTTTTTTCAAATTGAGTTCGGAAACGATTTCAAGCTTCCCAAGTTTTCCATGCTGTCGAGCTTGTGTGCTGGCGTGGCCTTAGAAACCTTGTTGTCAACAGCATTACCCTTATTTCGATTTCTGATGCTTATAAAGAACGACGCGGAAACGTGTGGATGACGAATCGTTCACAACTACAAATGCTGTGCATATTAACCCCTACGACAAACGAACAGTTTGTTGCAGGAGATAGAAGGAGCCTGTCTATATTCAAAGGAAAATATATCCTGTCATTTCTTTACAACCACAATTCGCGAGTAAGTACAGCATTGTATTTAGGTGTCCTAAATAGTTTCTAACCGATCGTGATAGTGAGATGGTTGTCGCAATTTTGGATACGCAGATGGTTGTTTCCATCCTAACGTAACGATTGCAGAGAGAAGAAGATTACAAAACTTGCGATTGGACGTTGAAACGAAATTTATACTCACCTAACGGATGCATCAACCATTATTTATCTTGGTGCGTTTAAGTTTCTTGTAGCAAACCTTTGAAAACCTCTTCGATGAAACTTACACTTAGCTGGACTCATGTTGTCTTACACGTGGTGCTTCGTCCTTTTTTTCAAACTCACATCCGTCGTATTTGCAGAATAAACACTTTTATCTAAGTATTCCCATAGGAGGATAGCCTTAATAAGGCCCCAACAAGAGCATGGCATGAACGACATTTGAGTACGAACAAAATAACGGTTTTGCCAAAAGATATCGACAACAAATCTAACATGAGCGTTGCATTAGCCTAACATTGGTAGCCAAAGAATATCGCTGCTGTGACTCTAATGCAAGGCCTGATAAGGGCCAAAATCAAGCCTTGCACCAACCTAACGTTTTTGCAAGACCCTTGCAAAAAAATTGCAACGTTCTTGCAATGGTAAATTATGGCTAAGAATGAGAAATAAGGCCCGATTATGGCCTGGTTTTGGCTCTGCATGGCTCGGTATTTTCGTACGGGTAATGAACAAAGATGGAAAGCTAGTCACATACAGCAAAAAGACAAAGCTGAGGTTCTAAACGAACAGTATCAGAGTGTGTTCACACAAGAGAATACTGGCACATTTCCTGATTTAAGAGAAAGTTCCATCCTGTCAATATCTGACATTACATTCAAAATAGCTGGGATTGAAAAACTATTGACAGGCTTAGACACAAACAAATCAAATAGACCTGATGAAATACCACTCAGAATATCAAAAGAATATGCAAGTGAGATTGCTCATATGCTTACCTTCATTATGCAACAATCATATGATACAGGCACCTTGCCTGATGACTGGAAAAATGCAAATGTGGTAGCACTTTTCTAAAAAGGAGATAGGTCAAAAGCAGAGAACTACAGACCAGTGTCACTCACAGCGGTGACATGTAAAATGATGGAGCATGTGATACACAAACAGAAAATGATACATCTAAATCGCAACAACATACTAGTGAAGTTTCAACATGGTTTCTGTGAGAAGCATTCATGTGAATCACAGCTAATAATGACAGTTGAGTCAATTCAGAGATATTTGAATAGAAGTAAACAAGTAGATGTCCTTGTCTTGGATTTCAGCAAAGCTTTTGATACTGTTGCTCATCAACGACTTCTACTCAAACTTGACCACTACGAAATAAGAGACAAGATGCTGGGCTGGATCTGTACATGGCTAACAAACAGAAAGCAGAGAGTGGTAGTGGATGGTGACAAGTCAGAAGAGTCAAGTGTTAAATCAGGAGTTTCACAAGGGACAGTCTTGGGTCCCTTTAATGTTCCTACTACGTATCAATGATATCAGAGATAACGTGTCCAAAGGAACCTATATCAAACTTTTTGCTGATGATTGCCTACTATTTCGTGAAATAGATTCTGTCTGATGCTGAGAGTCTTGAGAATGATTTGCAGTCCCTGGTAAAGTGGTAGAAAGTGTGGCAGATGTTGTTTAATGTTTCAAAATGCCACACTTTAAAAATTTTTAAAAAGAAGAATCCTATTCAATTCCAATACACAATGAATAATGTTCAAGTTTCAGAAGTTGACCGTCATCCATACTTGCGAGTCGAACTGGAACAAAATATGTCATGGTCCCAACACATAACAGACACTGCTAATAAGGCGAGTAGCACCTTAGGTTTTCTACGTAGAAACCTCTCTGCATGTTCTACTCAAGTCAAGGCTACAGCATACAAAACACTAGGAAGACCAAAGCTTGAATATGCGTCATCAGTATGGGACCTCCATCATAGAAACAAAGTTGAACGGCTAGAAAAAGTTCAAAGGAAAGCTGCTAGATGGGCAATGAATCAGTACAGCTGGACGGCTAGTGTCTCAGACCTCCTGCATCAACTGGAATGGCCGCCTCTTCATCAACGAAGACTGTATGCACAGCTTATAATAATGTTTAAGATAAAAAATAATGATATTGCAATCACAATTCCATCCTACGTTATGATGCCAACAATACAAACAACGAGATCCCTATCTTCTGGGGCATAGAGACCCATCCAGATGTCCACAACATGTGACAACTACAATTTCAGTTGTTTTCCAAGAACGATTGTCGATTGGAACCGACTCACAAATGAAATCATAATGATAGAAGACATGGAACGATTCAAAGCTGCAGTAGCAAACCAAATACTTACATACTGAAATGTTTACAATTGTTTTTAGGTATGTAAATACAGAAGATTGAAATAACATATTTCAAAAATTAACTTAGATAATGTTTTCATATAAAAGAGTAAAATAATGTATTTAAAAATTTTCCCTTGGTTTACTACTGCACAATGTGACGATGTGGATTCGGAGAACTTTGAAATTTAGCTTGCCTTAGGTGGAGAATCACGCTAGCGAACCTATACGCACTACTGTGGTGGATACGACATACAGAGGCGGGGTATTATGCTTGATGTGGTGGATACGCCATACGGAGGCGGGGTATTATGCTAACGTGGTGGGGTACTATGCTTGATGTGGGGGATACGCCATACAGAGGCGGGGTATTATGCTAACGTGGTGGGGTATTATGCTTGTTGTGGTGGATACACCATACAGAGGCGGGGTATTATGCTAACGTGGTGGGGTATTATGCTTGATGTGGTGGATACGCCATACAGAGGCGGAGCATAATGCCCCACCACGCAAGCATAATACCCCGCCTCTGTATGGCGTATCCACCACATCAAGCATAATACCCCACCACGTTAGCATAATACCCCGCCTCCGTATGGCGTATCCACCACATCAAGCATAATACCCCGCCTCTGTATGGCGTATCCACCACAGTAGTGCGTATAGGTTCGCCAGCGTGAGAATTCTGGCATGACAAGTCGCTTGCTGTGTTGGAATTCTTCACTGGTCGGGGTGGGTGGATGGAGTGTTACTGGTTTTAGAGTGAGTTTGCTGGTTATCCTTGCTGACATCTCTCCCATCTTCACATTTTGTGGTGGCCAATTTCTAGGTTTCTTTATTTATTTGAGCAAAATGCTTAATGCGATGCTCAGTATTGGCGTTTACTAGGCCTGGACCGGAGGCGCAGGCCTCCTGACATCAAACATTTCAATTTGATTCATGGCACGCGTCCCTTGTTTGTGGATCAATCAACAGCCTATCTGCATCATAAAAGTGTTGAAATTAGCATGAAATGATGAATATACCTTTAGCTATCAGCATTCATTTCTGCCTTCTCTTGATAGCATCATGTCATCTTCAGTTGAAATTGGCGCGGTTTTATTTTGATTTTGATAATGAAGTACTTCATATTACAAGACAAATTTGCAGGTAGAAAGTTTTGCGAGAAGAAACATCGCGAACTTGAGGGTTTTTCCCCAAATTTCGCGACAAAAACTTTCGCGATCAAGAAAAAAGGTGCATTTTGAGTGAAAGACCGTCGTGACTCCCGGGGGGGGGGTACTCCCATACTTGACTTGACGGGATGTGCCGCTTAACAGAGTCTCCTTTTACGGTAAAAATTATGCGACAGGGTGTCCTTTTTTGATAAAAATTATGCGACAGGGTATTTTTATTGATAAGAAAATTATGCGACAGGGTATCATGTGGAAGCATACCTTTTAGAGTTATCATGAAACAATGGATTTTGGCAAGATTTTTATGCGACAGGGTATACTTTTGGGCAATTTTTTATGCGACAGGGTACAGGGTGTTGAGCGGTTTGCCACACACCCCCGTCACTTCCCTAGTCAAGTACCCCCCCCCCTACCCTGGGTACCAGAGCCTCAAAAAAAATAAATAAAAGAAGATTATTTATGTTTTTGAGGCTCTGGTACCCAGGGTACCCCCCCCCCCCGGCTCTGACTGACTGAAGAAAAGTTGAGGGGAAAAGACAATTTTCTACCAGGTGTCTCAAAGAGCACCCCCTTTTGACTAAACAAAGGAACCAAGCGATACAATATCGAGCCGTTTTGAGTTCATAGGCAAATTTGCTGACCTTTAAGTGGGGGTAATAGGGGCTGACGTTTTGTGGTTTCTAGCTGTTTTTGGGACGGTTTAAAGGTTTTTGGCCGTGAAAATGATGGTTCTTCCTTTACTGAAGATGAGGTTGGACTGTGACGGAATCACATTGGACACATCTTAGGTACACATTTGTTGCATATGCTTTACCAGAAGCATCACAGAAGCATAAAAGTTGACCTTGGATGGTACCAACGTATCTTGGTAGCTTTATATTCTTGATTTGTTGCAGGTCATCTTGTATCTTCTTCCAACGGTTAATTTGATTGTCATTGATTGTTTCATCCCATTTGAATTGGTTCATCCATAACTCTTTCAGCATTAATTTGGCATTCAGCAATACAGGAATAAAGAATCCTAGTGGATCGAACACTGCAGCGGTTTCTTTCAGGATCTGACGTTTCGTATATATGTAGGAAGAAGTTGTTGATTGGATACCACCAAGACTAATCTGATCTTGTTTGAGATGCCAATCCAACCCAAGGACTTTCATCTTATTGTCCCCATTGAATCTATCTTCTGCTTTGAAGGCTTGTTGCGTAGTGATTGAGTTTGATCCCCATTCTCTAAGATTCATTGCCATGTTTTGAAAAGTTTTCTTTGAATATGTCCCAGGGGGGGGGGACTTGGTAGTGCAAGGTGACGTACCCGTTGCAAAATGTTGCAAAACCCTAAACCCTTAGCGGTAGTAGCTTTTAGCCTAAGCGGTAGTAACTTTTGACCTAAGGTGGTAGTAACCTGTAGCCTTAAGCCGTAGTAACTTTTTCCGTAAGCACAATAACAATAGGTTAATTGTTCCAGACACAATGATGCTATTGTATGGCAGACATGACCTAGTAAATAACTTCTATTTACTTTGAAATGGCACAGGTGTAGAAGTAAAGGTAGGATTGGAATGGGAGAACCTTCTCCTAGTGTGAGTATATAACTGTATGGTCAATGCAATGGTCAATCATTGATCAGAAATTAACTGCAATTTGCTCTGATAGGTTTGCATAACGTGAGGAGACTGAATAACTGGTTGATCTCAGTCGTTACAGAATCTTACTAACAACAATTCCTTTCATTAAACTTGTCTTAAATCTCTCTGTACTAACCATATCAATTTTCACAACCCTAAGCGGTAGTAAATTTGAAAATTTTTTGACCCTAAGAGGTAGTAAATCGCAGAATTTGAGACCCTAAATTTTGCAATGGGTACGTCATCTTGAACTACCAAGTCCCCCCCCTGGGGAATATGTGTAAAGTTGGATGGCTTCTTCTTCTGTGTTTACACCAGTGATAGAGTTGTCCACATACAAGTCCTTAGCAAGTTGCTCCGCTGTTTTGTTGTTCTCTGTCTTCAAGTGGTGAACAATTGTTGACGCAAGTATAAATGGGCTGGATACGACCCCAAATGGAATTTTTGTAAATCGAAATATGTCCAAGTTAGCTGTACTGACGGCTTTTGATACATCTTTGAGCCATAGGAATCTTGTAACATCTCTATCTGGTTCACTCAGGCCGAGTTAATGGAAGGCCTTCTCGATGTCTGCCACCAAGGCAACCTTGTTGGTTCTGAATCTCAACAGCAGGGCAGACAAATCTTCCAAGATAACTGGACCACGATATAAACATTCGTTTAAACTTGTGTTGCTCTTCTTGGCTTTTGCTGAAGCGTCGTAGACAATTCTGAGTTTTGTTGTGGTGTTGTGCGGGGTGATTACACCATGATGAGGAATGTAGTGCTTCAAGTCACCTTCAATTGTTTGGTCATCCACTTTCTCAATGACATTCTTCTTCAATTGATCTTGCAATATGTCATCATACATCTTCAACACTTCTGGATTATCTCTGAGTCGTTTGATGGTTGAGTTGAGTCTGCCATAGCAAAGTTTGTAGTTGTCTGGTAAATCAGGATTCTCCTCTTTCCATGGCAAACCAACTATACCTTCCATCAACCAACTTGATGGACTTGTAGAATTCTGAGACAGCTTTCTCATCGTCAGTGATTGTTGGTGAGTCGGTAATTCCAATCGTCTCTAGTTTCCAAAATTCTTCGAGGTTTGGTTCTTTGGTCATAAATTCGTCTTCTTTGATGAAGTCGAGATATTGGGTAGCAAGTTCACTTGATGTGTTGGTTAGCATCATCATTGAATCTGTTGTTCCAACTTCTGTTTGGGCTCTTCCGGAAAGGATCCAGCCAAACTTCGATCCCAACAAATATAACCCATTGCAAATGGTGATTCTCTTCATGGACACAATGTCTGCATAATAATCGTTTCCAATGAGCAGATGAAGTGTGAAGTTTTCTGGCTCTAATGGTAGCGAGTCAGCCAGATCGTAACCCTCGATCTTCTTTCTGATTGATACTGTTTCGATTGGTTTTCTTTCGATGGAACCAGTAACGTGTGGCACAACATTAGCTTTGATGTTGATGATGAATCCACTCTTTTGGATGATACCGATATCAACCACCGATGTTTCAATACGTTTTGGATTCGTCGATCCAAAGGTGTAGAGAGTTAAGTAGTTTTTGCGACTTGGTTTAAGCTCCATTTTATCAGCAAGCTCCCTGGAGATGTATGATCGTTGACTTCCGCTATCCAGGAGCAATCTTGTTTCCTCCTTTTTGTTGTCATCCTTCGGATTGACCAAATCTACACGAGCTGTTTGCAGGACAACCTGTTCGCCAACTGCAACGAGACCAGGTTCTTCTTTTTCTTCCAATGATACGTTTGATACTTCTTCAGTTTGACCAAATTGTTTGGACACAGACTTCGGTGATGGTTTCCAACTCTTTTGCAGTAAACGTTGGGTTTCGTTAACTTGCACTCCTTCAAAAGATGATTTTTCGTCAAACAAGTAAAACAGCACCCATTCAGCTTCTTTTTCCGACTTTAACGTCAGGGTAGTCCTTGCATTCATCACTCCAATGATGTTTCCCACAGTAGATACATACTCTTCGGTTAGATTCACCAGCTGCAAACGATCCTGTTGATTGTTGTTTATATTTTGGCTGATAGTTCTTCTCCCTTTGATTGTTGTAACCTCGGTATCTGTAGCTCGGGTCACTTTTCTTGTTCAAGTTGACCAATCTGTCTCCAACTTCTTGGGCTGCTATGTATTTCTTCAATTCTTTGCGTAAACTCTTAACTGTCCAATCATCCTCATTGTTCTTATACTCTTCCAGTCTGGCTAAAACATGTCTAGGAAGTTTTGCTTGCAGTAAAGACATCATCAAGTGTTTTCGATATTTTCTCCCAGTGCTTTGAGTGATAGTAAATGTTTCTCAATACTGTCGAAAGTTACTCTTAATTTCTCGTAGTAATTTGATGATTGTGGCATTTCCTTCAACTTCGCGTAATGTGCGTGTATGATGAGTTGTTTCTTTCCATATCGTTCTTGCAGAAATTCTATGGCAGTACCGTAGTTAGCATCTGTTGTTTCTAACCCCGATAAGACTTCCTTGACGTCGTTCCGCAATAGTGATCTCAAGTAGTTAAATTTATCAATTCGACTGAGTTCCTTTTCATGGATGGCTGTATTGAAACAGTCCCAAAATTCTTGCCATTTGAAGATATCGCCATCAAATTTCATTAACTCAAATTTTGGTAGTCTCACATTTGCAGGATTACTGGTTCTCATCACGGGTTCCACACTGCTCCTTCTCTCCGCGATCTTTAATTCCTTTTCGGTTTCCATTTCTTTCGTTTTAGTATCTGCGTCAACCTTTAATTGTTCAGTTCGTAACTTTTCCATTTCAACCCACAGCTTCATCTCCTCTAGTTTCAATGCATGTTCTCGATCTTTATCCAGCTGCTCCCGTTTCAATTCTCGATCCTTCTCCTCTTGATCACGTTTCAGTTCAATCTCCAATTGTTCCCTTCGTAGTCGTTCTTCTTTTTCAAGTTGCTCATGTCGTAGTTTTTCTTCTTTTTCAAGTTCACCATTCAGTACATCAATTTTGTTTTTCAGCTCGATCAATGCCATTTGGGCATCAACTTTCATTTTGTCTAGTTCCTCAAATTCTTTTTCATCAGTGTCGTGGTTGCTTGTCTTTTCCAATTCGTCGACAAGACTCTTGAATTCTTGGATATGCAGTTCCAGTTTGTTCTTCTGTATATTCAATTTAGTCACATTGCTCTCCTCGGGATCCTCAGCCATTGCTTTGGCATCCTCAGTAGATTTGGCGAGTTTTTCCTTGACGGAACAAGTTTTTGTCTATAGATCTCATGGTTCTTCTTTGTTAATGACGTTCAGTTCAGCAATCAATACGTTCAGCAGAGTTCTTACTACGATTTCGTTCTTAAGTTTAATACCAATATAAATTCTTCATTCTTATGTTGTGGTACAGTCCATCAACTACCCTCTGCTACCATATGTTGCAAAGTGCGCATTTCAGGAAGCGTTCTTCCTTTGCCTTTTCTTTCTTCTTATCAAAGTATATCTTCCATGCTCGTGTTCTATCGATAACTAATTCAAACCCAAAATTTTGCTCTATATATACAAGTCCCTGAGAATAATCTAGAATAATAGTAAAAAATGAAATTGCGTAAATATACGATAAAATATGCTTAAACATGCAATTCTATTAGAAAGTTCTAGATAATTCATCATCATGATTCATCATATTCTACAAGCTTCCAGAATGTTCCATAAGTTACCAGAGAATGCTCTACAAGCTTCCAGAATGTTCTATAAGGTTCTAGGAAGTTCTAAGAATGTTCTAGGACAGTCTTTTGCTGTCTATCGTTCACGTTTCGCGATGTTCGCGACAACAGACGTGAACGAGAGTAAACAGTTGATTCGTAAGTAAGGCCACACACCAGTGATTGCTAAGGAAGATGCTAAGCCAAATGAAGATTTGAAAGAGCTTGAGGAGAGTGTGCAGAAATTATGGGATTATGAGACTGTAAGGATTAGAAACGAGAAGAATGTGCAAGATGCATTGAAAGAGAGAATTTCATTTAATGGAACACGATGTGAAATGAGAAAGGCTGAATGTGAAAACGGACCTTTAGAAGCTGAGAATGAAGAGCTGACATTTGTTAAGGAAACTATAGGCCCCACAGAGGTTGCAGGAAAAGAAAAAGTTTTAGGGATGCTGTGGGATTGTGACAGTGACGAATTTATATATTCCTTCAGTAAGATCGTAGAGCGAATGAGAGAATTGATTCCAACGAAAAGGAATATTCTGAGTATCCTCGCAAGTTTGTATGACCCTTGGGGAGTGATTAGCCCAATTGTGGTGAGTTTGAAAGTTTTGTTTCAGGAGCTCTGTGTTGACAAAGTTCCGTGGGATAAAGAATTGACTGGTGAAATGTGTAAAAAATAGAAAAGTTGGATGAATGAACTGGAAAGGGTGAAAGAAATCAAGATTCCTAGATGTGTTTATGGTTTAGGAAAAGAAGCAGTGAAATGTAGCTTAGTTGGATTTGCAGATGCGAGTCAGAGTGCATATTGTGCGGTTATTTATTTTGTGTCTAAGAGTATGGGAAAAGTTAATGTATCGATATTGACTTCGAAAACAAGAGTTGCCCCAGTGAATGCTCAGACAATTCCTAGATTAGAGCTAATGGCTGCGAGAACATTAGCACAACTTATGGATACAGTTAGAAATGCACTAGCATGAGAAGTAGAAATAGATCAGGTGAGGACACTAAAACTGTATTGTGTTGGATAGCCAATAGGAATGAAAATGAATGGAAGGTCTTTGTGAAACATAGAGTGAATGAAATATTGAAATGGAGCAAAAAAGAAGATTGGGGTTATTGCCTAAGTGCTGAAAATCCTGCTGATGTAGGCTCTAGAGGGGTGGGTGCCCGTGGATTGATGGAAATAGAATTGTGGTGGAATGGACCCAGGTGGCTTAGGGCCTCAGGGGAGGGATTTCCCACACCTCGAGTTGAAATCGAGACTGAAAAAAGTAGTTTGGAAATGAAAAAATCATGTGTGTTAAAAGTGAGTATTGAGGAAACATCAAATGTAGAATGCATCATGGAAATAGAGAAGTTTTCTAGTCTCAATAGATTATACAGAGTTACAGCTTATGTGAGAAGGTTCATCTATAGCCTTAGGGCAAAACAGAAAGGAGTACAAAGAAAGAATGGAGAACTTGGTAGAGACGAAATGGTCGGAGCAGAGAGAATGTAGATTTTTGCAGCACAGGCAAAGTTGAAAAATCAGGATAATTATGCAGGTCTTGTGAAAGAGCTTAGAATCGTAGAGTATAATGGACTCTTGAAGTGCAGGGGCAGAATGAACAACTCAGATTTAAGTTTAGAAGGAAAGCAACCCATCATATTACCAAGGGATCATTGTTTAACGAAGCTTGTTATCAACGAATGTCACAATCGTGTTTTTCACAGCGGATTGAGGTCAACTTTAGCTGAGCTAAGGTCACGTTTTTGGGTCCCAAGGGGGAGACAGAAGGTTAAGAATATTATCAGGGATCGTTGGGTTTGTAGAAAGATTCAGGGGCAGTCATTTAGTACTCAGCCAGTTGCAGATTTACCAGAATTTCGAGTCAGAGAAGCACCAGCTTATGCAAATGTAGGCATAGACTTTGCAGGGCCGCTGTATGTTAAAGAGAAAGTGAGCAGATGTAATTGGAAAATGGGAGTTGTTGAGAAGTGAGTAGTTGGGAAAGATGGTAGAGTTAGAGGTGCCAAAATGAAGCTTATTGTGAAAGGTAAGTCAGTTTATATTGATAGACCAATTCAGAAGTTGTATCCTTTAGAAGGTAAGGCACAGATTGCTCGCAATGGTCAAGTTTCCGAGAATGTAGAAGAGCAAAACACTACAGTAATAGACACGTATTCAGAAGCTCCAGTCAGAAGTAAAAGAGCGGCGGCTGTGGATTCAGGCTTGAAAACTAGGCAGATGCTTGAACCCTAGGGTCAAGCAGGGGGGAGTGTGTGGAGGAGCGCATTAGTGGTATCATTTTGGGGAAAATACATTGCGTAAAAGAGAGCTAACTTTAGGTAACTAATTAACCAAATTTGGGCTTGTTTATTAAAACTGAGAGGTCGTGTGACTTGATGAGCATGAGGTCATTGCTGTGTCATCGCGAGTCATAAGTTTTGACTGCTCTTCAACGTCTTCAATCCCGAGCATGGTCAATAATAGAGAATGCAAAAATTAAAGATCTTTGGTCTAGTTCCTGGCTAAATGTAGAAAATATTATCCGTTATGACAGGAACGTGATGACCTACAAGATCGTAAACAGATTATGTCCTGAAAACCTTTTTGATAAATACTTGCCCAGATCATGTTTTTCTTCATACAATACGAGAAATTCTCAGGATTTTCAAATCCCTAGATGCAGGACAGAGTTTTTCAAAAAGAGTTTTCACTATGCATCGCTGAAAGTCTGGAATGATACACCTTCCACGATTCGTGAGCTACCGACTTTAAATCGTTTTAAACAAAGACTAAAAACGCATTTAAAGGGCTAGACTCATTTTTAAAACACGACTCCCTGGAACAACAGCAGATTAGGAATGTAGGATTTTAGACTTTTTAGGAATTTGATTTCTAGATTTAAATTTGTAAGTAGGCTTTTTATATTAAGTGCTGAAGGGTTTTTTTCGTGTATAAATAATTTTAAATGAAAATGAAATGAAATGTAGTAATGTTCTGCGAGATTGTTCCATAGCGAGTGGAAGTAGGGCGTACTTCTACGCCCGTGGAAAATTGAGAAAGATACAGTCCTCTTCAGATATTTCTTGTAGTCTCTGTGTTCAGGCTTGGGGCAGGTGGATAGCGTTTCCATAATCTGACAACGATCTGACAGCCTTTATTCTCGAAAAAAAGTATGATCCAAGGGCATAAAGGCTTGGTAATTGTTCAGAGGCCAGGTCTTTTGTTGGTGATTTCAACACCACGATTAGCCAATCAAAGCCACGACAGTGTGCCTTTAACCACGTGTGAACATGAAGCTCATAGCGTCAGCAAAGTATTTTTCGCGCACTTTTTTAATCAGAAGACCCAGTCCCCTTGTAAACAAACATCGCGCGATTGTACACAAAAAGCGCTCACAGCAGCCTGTGATCGGAAAAGGGCGATGGGGCTCTATCATTCCATTATGTGAGAGCTGCGTAATGAAAGCCTTTTTTGGCAAATTCAGTCCTATATCTAGGAATCTAGAGATCTTTACAATGCCTCGTATTGTAGGTCGAATGAAAAGATTCATAATCTTAGGTCATGACATTCCGGTCGTAACGGAAAAGATTTTCTACGTTCAACCAGGAAGTCGACCAGCTATCTTTTATTCTTGCATTTGATGTTATTGAATAGGCCCGGTCTTGAAGGCGTTGGAGAGCAGCTAGTTTTGTTTTAGACTCAGATAACATCAGCATAACGCAGGTGACTCTCAATTAATGCGCAGTATACATTACACAGTTGGGATTGCGGAACGACATCTTTCAATTTCTTTAGAGCTGCAAGTCCTCCACTCATTTTACCTTTGGTGCGCTTAAACTGTTCATCCCAATTTAGCTTTTCATCAACTATGACTCCGAGGGATTTTGTCTTATCGACTCTTATTATGTTAGAGTTATTTAGTTTCTGCATTTCTGGCAGGTATAGATTTTTGGTTTTAAGCGGATGCACTTTGATCATGAAGTTCTTTTTCTTGTTAGTATTATTTAGTTTTAAAGTGTTGTATTAAAAACATGTACATCCTGCCAAGTAAAGTATAGGTGTGCCTCCCCCAGGGCTTTAAAACTCTCTGTAATCAGATAGGTACTTGATCTCTTCAACAGTGCATATGCAAGTTTTAAAAATAAAGCGGCTAATTGTCGTTCGAAGGATTACAATTAAAAGATTACTTTAAAGTTACTGTCTCTTCTTTCCGCGTCTTACGTTTTTATCTTTTTTCCTTTGTCTACCTTCTTCTTTATCATTTGCAACTGCAAACACTTCCATCTTCTTCAAATGAAATGTTTCATTACCAGCAAGGAATTCGTTGCTGTTTCTGAGATCTTCAGGAACATAAAAACCAACTGCAATATCCTTAAAACTTTTCACTTGACAGACTGCTTGGTTTGGCGAGCCGTTGATGGTTAGCACATCTGCCCATTCGCTAAACAGATTTTTGCGGCAGCTGAAGCACGGGCCAAGAAATGGACCAGAATGCACACCAGCAGATTTAAAGACGAGGTCATCGTCGACACGAAGTATGAATGGTTCATCATGACGCTGTCCACACAAACTGAATAGGAAGCAGACGCTGTCACCGTCTGTAAAAGTAAAATTATGATACTGTATTACATCTGAGCATTATAATGACATTAAACAGTTTCATTTAAAATAACTTCGAAATTGATGTTAGCCCCAAGCCTTGGGAACATTATCAAGAGTCAAACAGCCTTGAGAATCTTATCCAGAGTTTTCTTAAGGATCGAAAGCAGCGAACTGTTTTGAACGCTAAATGTTCTATTTTAGGAGATATATCAGCCAGAGTACCTCAGGGCTCCATTTTAGGGCCTTTGTTTTTCCCTGTGTACACAAATGACCTAACTGAAAATCTTTTTGCCGACGATAAGTCCTTGTTTACGGTCGTACATGATACAAATGCAGCTGCCAATGACATGAACCATGACTTAGAGTTGATAAAACAGTGGGCTCATAACTGGAAGATGTCGTTTAATCCTGATCCACTAAAGGAAGCAGTCGAACAAATTTTCAAGGAAAAGAAGTAAAGTTGATGATCCAGTGATCCTTTTTAATAACACACCCGTAAAGCAAGTAGACGAACATAAGCATTTGGGACTTTTTCTTGATTCAAAGCTGTTTTTTTCTGCTCAGATCAAGGCAGCTACCTCCAAAACTCGTAAGGGTATTGGTCTGCTGAGATATCTCTCCAAATATCTCCCTAGACATACACCAAACGAATTATATAAGCTGTATGTGCGATACTATCTGGACTACGAAGATGTAATTTACCACATTCCTGCAAAAGTATGTGAATTTAGTGGCAATACAATTTTACCAAAACTTATGGAGAAATTAGATTCCGTTCAGTATTCTGCTGTTCGAGCTGTATCAGGCACATGGAAGGGTACGTCAAGAGAGAAGCCGTGTGCAGGGCTTGGCTGGGAATCGCTAAGTTCCTGTAGGAGGAGCAGACGCCTTATTTTGTTGTAAAAGTTCATGAACAGTCTAACTCCTGAATACACTTGCGATCCAATCCCACCACAACGGCAGTCTCGCTACTCTCTTCGCACTCAGGATGTTATTGGGTGAATAAGGGCAAGGACAGAAAAATTCCAATCTACAATCTCTTACAGAAGTGTTGGACCCCTATGAAAATCCACGTTTTTCAGAAATATTGTCCCCCCTCCCCCCATTTCAATGTTGATTGCTTTGGTGAATTGTTCTCTTCCTGGATCTGCGTGAAAAAAACCCTCTTTGCAATTCATTCAACATTGAAACGGGGGGAGGGGGGACAAACTTCGATTTTTTCAACAGGGGTCCAACACTTTTGTAAGAGATTGTCTGAAAGTGGAAATTTTCAAAAATTATTTGAAAAGCATTGTATAACTAGTAGCCAGTTGAGAATTGGCCCAAATATTTTGAAGGCTAATATGTTTCCATTGGGATAGAATACATTTTCTATCTTCTCTTATTTCTTCTACAATAATTCTTTAAAAAATGCCAAAAATCCTGCATTTCAAGTTATTTCTCATTGTAACTTCCAATCACCATAAAATTGGATGAAATGTAAAAACACTTTATTTCTATATTTCATCTGCATGTACTAATAAGAAATAAGATTTCAGGACGGCAAAGAACTTTACATCCAATGTTTGAGACCGGTTTTGAGAGTATTTCGTCTTTCATTATATTGACTTTTAATTCTTTTGTGAAATGCAAAAATGGCAAAATTGCTCCAAAGGGTATTCGTCTAGAGTAATTGGTGCAACCGTCATAACTACTTCATACTTATTACCAATGGCACAACTTTTCATTGATAGGAAAGAAGGGTCCTCTCGATTGTGCATTACTACATGAGACATAACCAAAAAATTGCCATTTCAAGAGGATTTTTGCTTGAAAAACCCAGCTGAAGATGTATTCAGCCTAATTACATGAGCAAAGAAAATTTTTCCAATTCTTTCCTTTGGTCTAGCCTTAAGGCTATTTGTACCAGCTCTTCAAAAATATCCTGGCTTTTAACATAACTTTGATCAATTTGATAAAATGTATCCTTGAACTTGTAGGACTTGCTTAAAGTGAATATGACGCGAAAATTTTTATCGTCGAATATTATGCATTAAACATCGCTGATCATGATGGTGTACTTTATTTTCTAATTTAGGCGCTTATTTCTTCAGAAAATGGGGTTGAGCAGCCCCCACTTTGCTTCGAAAAGTGGCGGCAATTCTGCGCGGTCAGACCGTTGAGTACCAGGCCTCTGTGACGTAAAGTGTTTGTGGAAATGACAACACCATGCAATGTTTCATACATGAAACCATTACGAAACCTTGATAAGCGGTCAGGTTTTGATTGTTTATTCACCCTTTTAACCGATTAAAACTAAGGAATTCCACTCCTGGTTTCTTGAATACGTCAACTGCTAACTTTACAATGTTTTCAAATATTTTTTCTCTCGTCAATGTGGTACAAAACGCTATTTGCAAGCTGGATATCACGAAGCCATGTCTCACAGCAACCTTTGCACATCTAACCAACTCAAGGGTTTGAAATAACAATAAGTGATAGTCCATGTTGCAAAGATTTCAGACATTTATGGCTTATAAACGGTTTAATATTGGAATTTCACTGGACGAAGTCCTACACTCTGGGGAAGGAAGCTTGACCAGTACGATATCCATGATTTTACGCGGTTCTCAATTCTCCTAGCGTGATCAGACACCAAACTACTAGGTTTGTCCTTGATTTAGTCTGGTAGCGCTAAATAACAAAATCAACACTTACCAAAGCAAAGTATTTGTAGTATCAGCACATCTCTGGACCTCATGAAACTTTTTAAAATACGATTACAGCGAAATAAATCTATCCCAGTCGAGTGCCAACCAGACAGAATGGATATGGCCTAAACCTGTAGACCCTCTCTTTCGACTTTCGAAGCATAGCCAGTCAATGAAGATCAGTTGGCCTGAATTCTTTCCCTTTCTTCCTACGACCTGTCCACTTGAGAAACTTTACCGCAAATGTTTCTTCGAGCGACGCTGTCTGTTTGTACTCTGTTTGCAATGGTTTGAAACTTGAAATCATGAGGAAACGAAGCGAGCAGTTCTGATGAAAGGATGAACTCATTCCTATTGTGCTCTCATTGTATTCTCTGAGTCATGCTGAAAGCAGAACCCAATATCTCCATGGTTAAATATGATCCCACTTCTTTCATCAAAGAAAGCGTTAATTGAGTACCAATTTGTAGAATTCAGGTGTACAAAAGACATCAATTAATTGCCAAAATAGTGTGAGAACACAAATTCGGTGGAATTTGAATTATACCAGTGTGGAGGTTTTCTGTAGGGCAACTATGAAACCCTAAAACCCTTGTGACTACAACACTATCCTTTGATATGCAAGTATCTCCAGTCTGTCTTCCCAAACACTTTACGTCACAAGTCCAAAAACTCGACCCAGATCTCCGGACACTTTTTATGAAGAAATTCGATTTTCAAATGGCTGTATCTAAAAAACGGTTTAGTTTTGGAAAGTTTTATGTCGAAATTCGAAATCAGCACACTCAAATTGACGTTTTTCATCAATAAAAATTTTTGCGTCATATTCACTTTAAAAATTGCATTTTTACCACAAGAATCGGCTCTTTACAAAGAAGCCACGCCCTTTAAAGATAAGACACGCCCTCTTGAACTTCCAATATTTGCTGCCATTGAGGTCATTCTGATGACTAATGTGTCGTTTGAATTGCTTGTTAATTGTCAAAGTACACAGGAGACATTTAAAGTCAAAATTGCCTGTACAGAAACAACAACAAGACTGAGTACTGTAGTGAGTACTGTTGACAGTGCTCACCACAGTACTCACTTTGAAAAAGGCTAATAAAATTTGCAGATTCCTTGGAATTTGCTCATAAATGAACTTTAATCGTGTCAAATACCCATATGAACGATTTATATTCATTGATGCTGTAAATGAAAACAGTTGCAAAGCAGTATTTTGAAAATTGTCAACCGTACTCACTTTCTTCCTCTTAAAAAGAACAAATCAATAGTTCTTATTAGAGAAAAGTGAGAACTGTTCATATTTTCACTTTAACTGGATATAAAAAATGAAAGTAATACATGAATTGAAAGCTTGTAGTGCACTGAAGACATTAATGGGCATGTTAGCCCCTTTCACTGCCAAAATAGAGAAGTACGGAGTGAAACGCTAGTGAGTACTGTGGTGAGTACTGTTGACAGTACTCGCCAGTATGGCCCACTTCCCGAAAGGTCAATGCGTGAGGACAGAAAATATTGCCATATTACTTTATATGCATTAATCTTGACGAAAAACATCTTATCTTCATGGCACAAACTAATGTTGACAGATAGAGTTGCTATTGGTGCAATGGCAGCGGGCCTACTTTCTTCAACTATAGGGTTTTCCTTCAGACAATCTCTTACAAGAGTGTTAGACCCCCATGAAAATCCACGTTTTTCAGAAATATTGTCCCCCTCCCCCCATTTCAATGTTGATTGCTTTGGTGAATTTTTCTTTTCCTGGATCTGCGTGAAAACACCCTCTTTGCAATTCATTCAACATTGAAACGGGGGGAGGGGGGGACAAAAATTCGATTTTTCAACAGGGGTCCAACACTCTTGTAAGAGATTGTAAATGGTACAAGCTTAAAAGCTTCTTCGAAAGTAAAAACATCCAATGGGTTCGGTACTGATATGATCTCCAGCTTTTTCTTGAAAACTGGGATTGAAATTTTGGCCGCTTCCCTTATACAGCTGTTCAACTGGTCCATGTCTGTTGGACACTTTCCAGACAACTGGAAGACTGCTCGGGTCGCACCCATCTTCCAAAAAGGGTCCACTCAAGACAAGTCAAATTATAGACCCATTTCAGTACTCCCCGTTGTTTCACGTCTGTTTGAGAAATTAGTCTTTGACCAGTTGTATTCATATGTCAACGACAACAAACTGATATTTTCGGATCAGTCGGGTTTTCGATCACTTCATTCAACTCTTACAAGTCTGCTCAGGTGCACGAATGATTGGTACTTTAATATCGATAAGGGCTTATATACGGCAGCGGTCTATATTGATCTCAAGAGAGCCTTCGACACAGTTGATCACGAGATTCTATTGAGTAAACTCGAATACTATGGTGTACCGAATTTGTAAATTTTGTCAAGGTACACTCTCACAAATGTTAGCAGGATCGCCAGATGTACCAAATTGTCTAGGCACACCGTCACAAATTGTAATAATCCCGAACTGTTTTCTCACGCTCTCATTTTGTAACACAACTCGAACACGCTGTAACGAAATCTACGGCCTAAAACACTAGGTCCCAGTCCTAATCTAACTACACGTCTCAATGTACTTTGCGGACTAGCGCAATGGAACGAACACAACGTCATAGCTAACAAAACTAAACTAAAATCCGTTCAATGGTGTTAAAGGCAAGGAATTTAGATGGTTCCATTCCTACCTTGCCGACAGAAGCCAATTTTGCAGGGTTAACGGACAAATATCTAGTACCGAGCCTATAAATTGCGGAGTTCCTCAGGGATCCTGCCTTGGACCCCTTCTCTTCTTGGTCTACATTAATGATTTACCAAACTGTTTGAAGCATTCTCATGTATCCATGTATGCCGATGATACTAGTATCTATTTTGCTTCTAATTCTATTTTTGAGATCAATGAAGCTATTAACTTCGATTTAGCTGCGTTGAAACTGTGGCTACAAGGAAACAAGCTATCATTAAATGTAGCAAAAACTGAAGGCATGATTATCGGAAGCCGAGACAAATTAAAAAAACCAGCTTCATCTGACTCAGTTAAACCACAGTTTAATATTGAGAACGATGATATCAAACTGGTTGAGGATACCAAGTACCTAGGAATTCAAGTAGATCTGCAATTAAAATGGTCTTCCCAACTTGCATCTTTGACAAGTAAGATTTCCAGGGGTATTGGCATATTACGGTACTCTTAAAGGTACATTCCTGCATCCACTGTTAAACAGATGTATAAAAGCCTTGTAGAACCTCACTTTAGATATTGCTGCCCGGTTTGGGTAATGTTGGCGAGACCTCTTTAACTAAACTTCAAAAGCTACAAAATCGTGCTGCTAGAATAGTCACTGGAAGTCGATATGATCAGTCAGCCTTGCCACTCATTCGTGTCCTTGGATGGCCCACAGTTAGGGAGATACTTGATCTTGAAACACTGAAAATGGTTTTCAAGTCCCTAAACAGTGATGCGCCATCCTATATGAGCGACATGTTCACCAGAGTGAGCGAAACAACCTCTCGCGCTCTGCGTAATTCGAACAAAACCTTAGGACTCCAATGCGAAGGACATCAGCTGGTCAAGGATACTTTTCATTCAGAGGGGCCAGTCTCTGGAATGGGTTGCAGAATGAATTAAAAGGAGAAATCGGAGTACTGGCAGGAAATCGAAGCTTCACCAAACAACTGAGAACAAGGATTACGATGATAATCATGTTTGTATTTGTATTCATTCCAAGTTTGACAATTCTAAAGTTAGTTAGACAAATCCAAGAAAGACACTTCCAAGTTAGGCAAAATTAATTTAAGACATATCCGATGTTATTAGAAAATTAGAAAATGATGTTGACTAGTCCATGATTAATTGACGTTTCGAAGCAATTCTCCGTGCTTCATCATCAGAATTAAATGTTCCAACAGCACGAGGCTCTATTTATACTCAAAGATAAACAACTATAAGTGCATGTTTACATATAAAAAGGGCAGAATGGGCAAGCCCAAAGGAATAGTAATTAAAACAGAGCTAGGGCGATGGAGGACTGTTGGGAGTTAAGTGAAGGACGATCACGCAAAATAAGTAGACTTTCGTGGATAAGTAAATCAAAGTCATTGTTAGCTCTGTCCAACACTGAGAAATCTTCCAGCGACGCAGCATGACCTGATTGAGTTACATGGTCCCCCCATGGTCCCAGATAGCGGAAGGACTTACTTTTATTTTTTGACCTGCTTTGTTTATTCCCAAATGCTCCCTGTAGTTTTTCCAAAGTACGAGGCATGGCAGCCAGGACACTGTAAACAACTGAGGAGCGTATGAGAGTATTGTGACTATTGTGATTTTCTTACACCTTTCGAAAAATTGGCGATCAGTTTGAAAAATCGCCCTATTGCTAAAGAAGGGGTCAATTTTCATTACGTTAAGACCCGACTTAAAAGTATCGCGCTGGCAGCTTATTATGGATATGATTCTGCACAATTCCCTCTTAACATTAGTAAAGCTGAGTTATCTGCACTCAAGAAGTTATCTAGAAATAAGAACCTTGTCATCTTGAGACCTGATAAAGGAAATGGGGTGGTTATTCTCAATCGTGTAGATTACACTAATAAAGTTGAATCCCTCCTCTCAGATGCCTAAAAATTTAAGAAACTTGACACTGAGGCCTCGTCCACACGTATCCGGATATTTTTGAAAACGCATCTTTTTTTATCCGTTTTGGGTTAAGGTGCCGGCGGTGGTAATCGGACACTTAAGGAAAACTGAATTTTTAGACAAGAAAAATATATCGCAAACAAAAACTAAAATCATCCAGTAAAAGAACAGCACTTTTAACATATTTTCTTTTAGCACTTTTGGTTTCGACTTTGCCTGATTTGCCTTTGGGGTCGATGTTTTTCCTGCTGAGCTCGGCGGTGGTTTTCGGACAGCGGCGGTGGTTTTCGGACGGTGAGTTAAAATTGCAGAGTATGCCATGAAATTAAACGACAATGTTATAAATAAATGATTAAAGTACCAAGTGAAGCGTAGATGTTAAAAAACACGACGTTTCGAGCGTATACTCGTTATCAAGACACGACGAGTATACGCTCGAAACGTCGTGTTTTTTAACATCTACGCTTCACTTGGTACTTTAATCATTTATTTATAACATTGTCGTTTAATTACCATAGTACCACACGCAACACATATTTTTATGCCAAGAAATCGTTTCTTTTGATTTATACTGTGGAATTATTCATTCTAAAGCTTTATCTGCTTAACTATGATATACTCTGAAAAACTACAACCTTTTGTCTTTTCTTTTGTTTACAACAAAACCTACAGGACAAACAAAACAACAGAATTTAGCAAAGAATAACTCTTGGATTTTCCAAAATGAGATATTAGTATCACTTACAAATCTCTTCACTAATATAATAAAAAGCGAACTGCATTAACAAAAGGAGGTTCATCCTGCATGTTTTAAGGCACAATGAAAACGGTTCTTATCAGTCAAGTAAGTTCACCATTACTTTTCACTGGGATGCGTTGGTTTTCAAATCAAATTTAGTTATACTCTAATTTGAAAATTTCATTGAAGATTTTTAGTATGAAGCATCATTTTATGCCAATTTATACAATTTGAGAATAATTAGATATCTCTGCACAAATATATTCTTCTGAATGAAAGAAATGGACAGGTTACCCGAAGAGGTCAATGACCTTGCCCCTGCTAGTGCTAACATATACTTTATCAAATAGTAGGCAATACTTTGATTTAAAGTATCAGATGCCCAAGCATAATATGCATGTTGATTTGGTTTTTTTGCACAAAAGTCTTCCTTTTCGTTTGCAAAAACAATCGCTGTGGGCAAAGGACTCGAAAGGCAACTTCGAGCTCGTCTAACAGTTCTCTTCCAGGGATGATTTGCTGGGTGTCCGAAAACCACCGCCGTAACCTTTTCAGGGCAATCGAAGCAAAAAACCCAGCCCCCCCCCTTCAGTGGGAGGGCTTTAAGTTTCAGTCACCTTCCTATATTTTGGTCTCATGTCGGACATTCTATCTCTTTAGTTCATTTGAAATTCTTGACTCTTTCTGCCACGAATTCAAGCTTCTTATGAAGGTGCAACTTTCTGCACGACAATTTCTTTACCGCAATCATGCTGAGAAGGTATAAATAGTGGCTTGTGTGATCGCATTTTGCATTCAAAAGGGCGTTCCCTGGGGATGCTTACTGTGGAAACTGGTAGAATATAATGCCAACAACCATCTTCACCCATTAAAAGTTATTGCGAATATGATTTACCCCTCAGTTTTTTAGGTTTATTCAAAAGTGGTCGATTACCACCGCCGACACCCTAGCGTCCACACGGAGACGGCGTTTTCGGTCACCAAAAACGAATCTTTTCGAAAACGCTCTCCAGAGTGGATCTTTTTGAAAACGCCGTTTTCATGTTGTCGTGTGGACGGGTGAAAACGGAGCTTTCGAAAACGCTGACGTCACAGCATTGATTTATGACGTATCAGAGCAGTATCAGAGCATTCGCTCGGTTCTTTGGGGATCACGCGAGGGCATTTTGCCTGTCTGTTTTCTTTTATCGAAGTTCGAATGCCGAATATCGTTATCGATTATAGAATTTCGTTATCGAACATCGAATTGTGAGTGTCACAGCGTTTCCGTGTGGACGGGAATATTTTCGAAAACGCTCCTCGTGTGGACGCGAATCTTTTTGAAAACGGATAAAAAAAGATGCGTTTTCAAAAATATCCGGATACGTGTGGACGGGGCCTGATTTGCTAGATCTTTGCCTGAAACGTGAAAATAAACTTATCCGTTGCCTGAGAGACAAATTACTGAAACAGAATTCAATTCCTGATGATGTTTATAAGGAACTTTTTCCCTCTGGTAGTACCCCTGGTGTTCTTCATGGTCTACCAAAGGTTCATAAGACTAATTGTCCAGCGAGGCCTATCCTTTCGGCTATAGGCACCTACAATTATAAGCTTGCAAAATTCTTCGTTCCTATCTTACAGCCGTACACGGTAAATGAATATGTTGTTAAGGATTCCTTTTCGTTTGTCTCTGAAATTACCGCATTTAGTTCGAGTGAGGACCTCGTTATGGCCAGTTTTGATGTCTCTAGTTTGTTTACGAACATCCCATTAGATGAAACTATAGATTTATGTACCGATTTAGTATTCGATGAAACTGATAAACTACAATATAGGGATTGTTCGTTGGACCGCACTCAATTTCGCAAATTGCTGGGCTTTGCTGTCAAAGAAAATCATTTTGTTTAATGGGCAACTTTTTGATCAAATCGATGGAGTAGCAATGGGATCTCCGTTGGGACCGTCCCTCGCTAATATATTTATGAGTCACCTTGAAAAACGCTATCTAGCGAATTGCCCTTCTGAGTTTAAACCTGAACTACAGTGCCTATTTTAGTGTGGTCTTGTCCACACTTTGTGGTCTTGAAAATCGGAACTGTGGTCTTGAAATTTTGAATGTGTGGTCTTGATATCTCTAAAACTTTCCATGTCCCATTTTCAGCAATCCAATGTATTTCTGTTGGTATAGCGTACATAGACATTCGACGGACATTGAACCAATGCAAAAACTTTTGAAAATCAAGGAAACAATTTCTGAACAATACAAGGTCGTTGGAATTACATTTTGAACAATTAAAGAATGTACAAAGGGTGTGGAAAGGATGTTTCGAATTATCTACAGAATCGAAATTAGATCAAAACGAAGAAATCCCCAATTTGTTCATATAGCAGCTTTGACATGGCTTCTCAAAGCATATCTAAGAAAGCATCTGGAGGTAATATTAACCATTTCCTCAACTGTTCTCTGCCCGTTGCCCTTATAGCCACGTCTTAGCATTTATGGTGTTGATTATCTTTTGGCAGCTGGCCCGTCGGGAAGCGGGAGAACCAGGGGGCTTCAGCTCCTCAACAACTTGCTGAAGTTTGTTCACTTTTGTAAGTGAAAAGGCTGTGAAAGCCACCCGGAAAGCCAAGATCGTGGAAGTGAAGAATCAAAGTTAATTTTACCTATATTCGAAAAGTTATCAAACTTTATCAAGCCAGACATTACGTTTAGTATGATATGATGCACTTCTAAAATATTTTATATCCTCATAAAATTGAAGTCCTATTTATAATTTTTGAACATTTTTCCTGGAAAGACCCCCATCAGTTAGGATTTGTTGCTTGATTAAACGGCAGATTCTCCAAAAGTCCAGTGATTTAAACGATGCGGTCATTTCAAATATCCTATAGGGGCAAGCCCCCGAACCCCAAATTTTTGCTCGCTGCACTCGCATAAGGTTTTTGCTCCCCAACATGAATTTCATTCACACGGGCCTGGCCAGTGAGTATCATCTTAGGTTTTATATAATATTTTTAACGTTTTTGCACTGAAATGCTCAGAGAGTACTCAGCTTAGAAGAGCTTGTTCTCAACAGTTCTTCCTGGAAGAAATCTCGGCTTCTTTCAGTTTCTTCAGATTGTGGTCTTGTGAATTCGGCTTAAAATAGGCACTGCTGTACTGTATCGTAGATATGTAGATGATACTTATTGCTTATTTAGGGACAGGAACCATATCAATATGTTCTTAGAGTATATTAACTATCAGCACCCTAACATCAATTTTACAACTGAAATTGAGTCGGAAAACTCCTTACCATTTTTGGATGTTCTCGTTACCCATGATGGGTCAAATTTTTCTACGAGTTTATACAGGAAAAAGACATTCACTGGCCTTTATACAGAGTTTTCAAGCAGGGACCGCGGAGCCGGGGGGGCTGGGGGGGGCTTTAGCCCCCCCAATAATTTTCAAGAGATGGTTTTTAGCTTTCCAACAAATTTTGTTTCATGATTAAATATCGCCATTTGTTATATTAAAATGTTAACACCCTTATTTGCGAGTGTCTGTATACCCCACTATACCGCTTCTCATGCATTTATCAGAAATCAAGCTAAGCAGAATGTTTTAAAAGGTTTTGCCTCAAATGAAATGCGTCCAATAGCATTATGCCAAGATATAACAGTTTCATCATCGTTAGCACAGCTTCAAATACCCACAGTTTTAGCAAGCGATAAGTAAAATGTTTTCATGATATGTGGCTATTTTAAAGCGAATTTCGGTTCCTGAAAGATTTCTGATGAGGGGAGTTCTCCAAACCTGTAAATCGCAGAAACGTTAACCCGGCAACGAGTGCAACGATAATTTTTTTAGCAAGACGTCCATGGACTCGACATCACTCTCTGGAATGTCCAAACAAGTATAATTTAGCAGCTCTTCATACTTAATATTGAAGAGCACAGAAAATATAAATTCTTTCGACGTTCCAACTAATTTTCATCAAACGACCCAACAACAGCATACACAATTTTCGAGAATTTGAAAAAAATTATTGGATTTTTTAGTGCTACAAAATTAAAAATTGAAACAGTGTTTGCGTCATTAGGTTCTCTATGTTTACAATGTTTGCTTCTGAAAGCAGAGAGACTGTGTTTCCATATCATTATTCTTCGGAGATAATAATTCCATGAGATTGTGAAAGTTTTTTTAACTTTAGTCCTTTCATTCCAGGCTGAGCCTTTTCGCTATTAAATATAAAAATGTAATACAGCACATCTCTATAAACGATGTTTTTTAAGGTGACTTGTGATTGGATATGCTGACGATAACTGTCTTTTCCAAGGCGAGTTGGCTTATGGAAAGGGGCGTTGGTCGCAGTTATAGCCAAAGTAGAGGGCGTGGTCATAAAAAAATTTTCTGGGGGCTTCGCCCCCAGACCTCCTCACTTTCTCCAATACTTTTTAGCCCCCCCAATCCAAAAAGTGCTCCGCGGTCCTTGTTTTCAAGCCTTGCCCCCGATAAGCATAAGAACAACTTGATTAGTGTCTTAGTGTATAGAGCATTTCACATCTGCTCATCGTATCAAAACTTCCACAACGAAATTGTTCGAATTAAGGAGATCTTGGTAAAGAATAGTTTTCCTAGGGCGCTGACAGATCGTATTATTAAATCTTTTCTAGATAAGGTTCGCACCTAGGCCCCCTGCCCCTCAAGAAGCCAAAACGGCCCTTTTGTTTTGTATGCCATATCTAGGCAGATATAGTTTGCAGATTAAAACAAAAATATGTAGAATAATTAAGCAATGCTATCCAGGTATTCAGCTTAATGTTATTTTTCGGTCTCCTAAAAGAATTCAGTCATTTTTTCCATTTAAAGACCGCTTTCCAACTCTCATACGCTCCTCAGTTGTTTACAAGTTTCAGTGTCCTGGCTGCCATGCCTCGTACTTTGGAAAAACATCTCGTAACTTAATTACACGCTGCAGGGAGCATTTGGGAATAAACAAAGCAGGTCAAAAAATAAAAGTAAGTCCTTCCGCTATCTGGGACCATGTAACTCAATCAGGTCATGCTGCGTCGCTGGAAGATTTCTCAGTGTTGGACAGAGCTAACAATGACTTTGATTTACTTATCCACGAAAGTCTACTTATTTTGCGTGATCGTCCTTCACTTAACTCCCAACAGTCCTCCATCCCCCTAGCTCTTTTTTAATTACTATTCCTTTGGGCTTGCCCATTCTGCCCTTTTTATATGCAGGAACTGTAAACATGCACTTATAGTTGTTTATCTTTGAGTATAAATAGAGCCTCGTGCTGTTGGAACATTTAATTCTGATGATGAAGCACGGAGAATTGCTTCGAAACGTCAATTAATCATGGACTAGTCAACATCATTTTCTAATTTTCTAATAACATCGGATATGTCTTAATTGATTTTGCCTAACTTGGAAGTGTCTTTCTTGGATTTGTCTAACTAACTTTGGAATTGTCAAACTTGGAATGAATACAAATACAAACATGATTGTCGTCGCAATCCTTGTTCTCCGAATTAAAAGGAGCACCAACACTAAGGAAATTCCAGGAAGGGCTGATAAAATCGCGCAAAGGTTAAACTGGATGCTATGACATGAACCATGAACTCTTTTCTTTTCATCTTAATTTTTTTTCTTTTTAATTGTATTCATTAATTGTAAATTATTTATTAAGTTTTTAGAGCATTTAAATGCATGGCCCCCTGTAAAACAGTTTCTCTTTAACTGAGGGGCTACCATGCCTAAAAAATTGAAAATGAAATGAAAGCTGAATCCAGAAATTAGACTTGCTCCTTCTGTTGCTGCATTTTAAGAAAAAGCTGCTATCCAAAATTCTCCCCGTGCCAAAATCTGCCTTTAAGATACACGATCCAACAAGTCTATCTTATCTTACAGAAATTAGGGTCGGCCTCAAGTAGCTTATATTTTCATAAATTCAACCACAATTTCAGAACGATGGCATTAGGATACGGAGCAGTTTTTGTTGCTCTGCCCTTTTCGAAGAATCACGAAGAGATCTACTCGCTGATGTTTCCTTTCTATTACAACCACTTAGATATACCAATCTTTCAAATGGTGCCCTACTGTAGATGTTATTGTTGGGTGATAGAGATTTTCCAGACGATCTTAATAAAGATATGTATGGACATTTAATTCCCACTGAATTCGTTTAGGTAATGGGAAAACTTCCAATCGTTTGTTTTGATGACAATTAGTTTTGACACGTAGAAGCTTTGGCAACCTTACTTTTCCTTTCAAAAGAGAGAGGGGAACGATGTAGTGATTATTGTAATGTTGATAAATGTTGTTGTTGTTGTCTTATGTTAATGGTGGTTGAGTAAGTGACAGATACGCCACGAGGCAGGGAAACAGTTGACCTTTACCATGCTGTTTCAAACAGTTACACTACACCGGATTGCTATCGGAGCGGAGTGACTTTCTTATCGGATAGGGGTTTGAGTTACATTACGCCGCACCATTCCGATACACAACGCTCCCATTAGCGGAGAGAAAATCACTTCGCTCTGGAAGTGATGCGAAAATCATTCCGGAGTCACTCCGTAGCGAAGCGTTGTAGTGTTATTGCACGAATCCGATATACTCCGCTTTGAAACAATGAAAGTTCAGATTAGCAAGCAATCAACTTTGGTGCCAGAGTGCAAGTGCGCCCTGCAGTGTAGACTAGAACTGAGAACTACAGAGGAATATGGCGCAGGAGCAAGTGAAGCGTCATAGTGTAACTGCTACCCAAAAATTCACTAGGGAATGAAAATCACTTGGCTCTACTCCGCTCCGATAGCAATCCGATATAGTGTAACTCTAGCCATGAAAGAGTACAGTAACAATAAAAAGCCCTCTGTAGGAGCTAGGAATGTTTCAAGCGTGAGCAAAGCGAGTGCTTTTACTTCCTAGATAGGTAGGTAGGTATTATATTTAACGTGGCTAGCCTGCAAAAGTTTGATAGACTTATTTCCAGCAGGGGCCATGGATGTTTTACCATCAGTCCGCCGCAGCTACCAGATTTCCCTCACATGGCACTGGTCGACCCGGGCTAGAGATACGGACAGCGACCAAACTGTCCAGCGCGGGATTTGAACCTACGGCGTTCTGACCTTTGGCTTACGAGTCAGACGCCTCAACCACTCCGCCACGCGCCTCCTCCTAGTTTCTTAATATTTCACTTACAAGTTTCAAAGCCATCCCATGACTTTCCTATGAATCCACCAAAGATGTTTCCAAAGCAGGACTCAAACAGAACCAGATTGGGCCCAATATCATCACATTTTGCATGAAATTCAGCAGCTTTCCATCCATCTTGATCGGCTGAATAAGCAAGGCTAATTGAAGAAACGTCAACAAATTTTCTTCTGTTGGTATCATTTAACCACTGAAGAATTTGCTGTTGATAACCTGGCTTATATTGCAGAATCTTAGATCCTGGGAAGATTCCAGCAGTGTACTTTTCAATGCACTTCACATCAAAATGCTTTGCCTCATCAATAATATCATCTTCCAATTTACGTGTCACAGATTCATCTTGCATGACTTCAAGCAAACTCCCAAAGCATTTACCTGGTCTATCAATATACAGATTTCCATCAATGTTCCGTATACCACTAACTTCTTCAGTTAATGCTCTTGCCAGTTTGCTGTGTGGATAATTCATAAGGGTATCACTTGTTGTTTCAAATGTAGCATCACTCATGTTGATTTTGACTCTTTTAATGGCATTAATCAAGCCTTGCATATTGTAGAATCTGGCCTCCACCAATAATTCTTTGCCAACTTTCTTGATAACATCTGAAGGCAGGTCACCATTTCTCAGATAGTTGAGGATATGTCTAAAATTAGAGCAATCTCTGTCTATAAAATAGCTTCCATCTTGTTGTTGGGTTAACTCTATTTGGCCAGAAAACATCTGAGCAAGCAAACTCTCAGGATCTTTTTGAAGGGTGCTCACATTTGATTTAAAAATACATCCACCAACATCTAATTTCACAATATCTGAGATGTGGATATTTTCTATCTTTTTTGTCATTTCCAAATATTTCTCTTTGCTTCTTTCCAGGCTTGCGATACTCTTGAGCATGTTAGCATGCCCATCTTCAAGTTTGACTTTGATTTCGTCAAGAATTGTCGTTGTTTCATCATAATGCCCATCAATTGATTGCTTATCGTCATCAGTTTCTAAAGAAGAATCCTCGTTTATTTCATCATCTTCCAATAAAAATGCATCATTCAGTATAGCCACAAGACCTGTCAAGCCATAGAATGTTGCTTCTCTTCTGATTTCTTCCTTTGAATTGGCGGGTATAGCCGATGTTGGGCCTTCTCCTGATCTCAAGTAGTTGAGTATGTGGCGAAAATGCTCCCCATCTCTGTCGATAAAATATGACCCATCTTCTCCTTTCACCAGCTCAAAACTTTCTGAAAACATAGTTGCAAGGACGCTTTGTGGATATTTCCTCAAATTGTCGAGGCTTGTTTGGAAGACATGGCCGCCAACATTGAGTTTGATAACATCATGAAAATGAACCTCGTGAATCTTTTGGGACATCACCATGAACTTGTCACGTTTGGACTGAATCAGTTCATAATCTTCTTTCAAGTATCCATACGCCAACTTTGTTTTTACCTGGATATCATCAAAAATAGTGCCTATCTTAGCCCTGCATTCTTCTATTTCTTTTAAGGCGTTGTCTTCCTCTCCATCCCTTGCCATTAGGCATTCACGACGATCGTTTCCCCTTCCCCTTGCGCCAAAATCTTGTTGTTCCTGCACGTTTTCACTGTCCTCATTTAGTTAGTTATTAGTATTGTTAGGTTCTTGAGAGATGGATCGATCTTCTTCCCTCACATCTGCTGCATAACGAATATCAAACATTGTGAAAAGTTGTTTTGAAAATCTTCCGTCCCCTTACAGTAACACAATCCAGTACATGATGAAGGACGACTTTTGATTCTTCTGCACACAAACATGATTTCCTGGAAGTGGAAGTTGCTTGCTTTCTGACTGACAGTTCCACACGTCTCTGCTACAGAGGCTGTTTGTTAAATGGAACTCAGAACTGACCAGCCCATGTTATAAGTGTCAGGACATCAGTAAATAACTCAGTTATTCGGAATACGTTGTATAAAATTCTTTTCTTACGTTGAAATGCCATGCCATAGAATTCTCTTCCTTGTATTTAGCAGCCTTTCTCAGCCACACATCCTTGCCTGGAACTGAAGAGCTCTATCACTTGTGTTTGGGCCTAAATAAACTTTGCCATCTCCTGCGCGTTGCTGTACCTTAGCAGCGGCCTCGAAATCGAACTTTATTTAGGAAACTTTGTTCTGTCAATAGTGAAGTAGGCCTAGAACGAAGAACTATCGACCAATTACTGTTATACCATCGGTTAATGCAAAATCAAATGCTGCCTTGCTGCCTGCTCCAAAAATTCCTGTCTTCAATCCTAAAACACCCCCCCCCCCAGGACTACCCCGCCAGACATTAAAAGTACAGCGGGGAAATTATGAAACTATATTGTGACCTGGAAATAAAACTTTTTGGCTATCATCTGTGATGGAACTTGTATAATCCTTGACGGGGAAACAAAAATTTCAACAGGGAAGCAACGGAAACAAGGCGGGCAGAGTGCTGAAAACTCAAACTTGGCGGGGAAACGCATCTTCATGGCGGGTGGTGTGACGTTGTTATATTGTTGCTGTTGCTGTAAATATTGAGGCTTGTTGTTGTTGTTGTTATTCATGATCATGGCGGACTAGATAACTCTTGCTCTCTTTCGTTGCACAACTTTACAGGCGGGGCGGGTCATCCTTTTACCTTGGCGGGGCAGCGTTTCAGCGGGGTTGTTACTGGGGGGTGCACTCCTATGTGGTTTTCAAGAGGGCTATGGCATACAGCATGCACTTCTACGTCTTATGGAAACCTGTAACAAGTCGATGGCCGTCGATGGACAGTGGGGGGATCGCAGGGGCTGTTTTGACAGACCTTTCGAAGGCCTTCGATTGTCCAGATCACGAATTACTAATCACAAAATTGAATGCGTATATGGTTTCAGTAGATGTGACTTGCTGTTCGTGCATAGCTATCTCGATAACAGGAAGCAGAAGGTAAAGGTGAATGGTTCGTTCAGTACGTGGACAAAAACGTCTCTGGGTGTACCACAAGTTTCCGTCTTGGAACCCCCTTTGTTTAACATATATCTGAATGACTTGTTTCTATTCCTGGAAGAGACTGAGGTCTGCAATTACGCGGACGACACAACAATCTGTACATATTTGGTAGGTAAATTACTAAAAATTCGTAAGGAATGGAGACAAAGAAACAAGACTATGAATCAGCACACTAAAACCTTTCGAACTTGTGTTCCCTTCAGAGTGTGACTAACATTTGAAAGTGAAATCTATCAAAACTGCCACGGCAAAAGCAAATAGGTCACGGCAAAAGCAAAAAGGTCACGGCAAAAGCGAAAGAGCCACGGCAAAAGCAAGAAGGTCACGGCAAAAGCAAATAGGTCACGGCAAAACCAAAAAGGTCACGGCATTCATTCATTCATTCATTTTATATTCTTTAAACACGGTAACCCCGTCGGCAAAGGCCGCTTTTCAGGGGGCCGTGACAAAAACTTAGTCTAAAATTTACAAGTAAAATATATGAACAAACGAAACTAAAAAATCTAATTACAAAGTTATAGTAAAATTAAAATCAATATTTACATAATTTTCATATCGTGAGTGGCATGACACAATCAGACCGGACCAGAGCAAACCGGACCCCATGCCCACCCTGAAATAAGACACCATTTATAGCACCTCAAGAAAGGCAAAGAATCCGACCGACCCCAGTCCAATCCAACCGCATCCCGCCACCCACGATCAAATTAAAGGCGATGTTTAAAAGCATATAAAGAGGGTGCTTGCTTAACCTCAGGTTCAAGGCTGTTCCACAGATGTACGCCACGATATGAGAATGATTTTTGCCCATTACTGGTTTTATAAAGCGGAATGCGTAAGTCAGTCTCCGAGTTTCTCAACTTGACAGTGCGCCGTGAAGAGTTCTTTGAAAAGATATTTGAGAGATATGTCGGTGCAAGACCATTTAAAGATTTGTAAACGATCGTCGCTGTCTCTCGTTTTATGATTTCAGCGATATTTGGCCACTTTAACTGTAGTGTAAGGGTATCAGCAGGTGCATCATAGCTACTGTTTGTTACAATTCTGGCAGCCCGATTTTGTAACTTCTGCAGTGTAAGCCTTCTGGATTCCCCACAGCTCCCCCACACAGAGCAACAATAGCGGAAATGCGGTTCTACGATTCCTCTATATATTTGACTAAGAGTTTCTTGGGGTAGTATTGTCTTGGCATACTTTAAAAACCCTATGGCACGGGAGACCTTAGCACGCAATAATCTAGTGTGCTCATCCCAAACAAGGTGTTGATCTAGCTGAATTCCCAGATACTTAGTTTTCTCAACAATCTCAATCTGCGAGTCACCTATAGCAAAGGAGGGGGACTGAACATTTCCTTCAGAGATCTTTTTAAGATTAGGTCGAGATCCTACAACCATGGCTTGAGTCTTAATAACATTTAAAGACAGTTTATTTCCTTGAAGCCACTGCTTCAGGCAGTTCAAGTCTCTATTTAGGTTATCGTTGATATCATCGATGTTATTGGACGAATATGATATGGTGGTATCATCTGCATACATGGTAACCTGACTGTTTTGAAGAGAAAATGGCAGATCATTGATATATATCAAGAACAAAAGAGGACCAAGACAAGAGCCTTGTGGCACCCCACAATTTATATTGTTAACGTTTGAGGGAACCCCATTAACTCTGCAGAATTGCATTCTGTTTTCCAGATAAGAAGCAAACCAGGTATTCTCAAGACCTATGATACCATACTTCGCCAGCTTTTTAAGAAGAATTTCATGATCAACAGTGTCAAAAGCTTTTTTGAGGTCTATGAACACCATCACTGTATACTGACCCTTATCCATGTTAATATACCAGTCGTTCGTACAGTTAAGCAAAAGCAAAAGAGCGTTCGTACGGCAAAAGCAGTCGTTCGTACGGCAAAAGCAAAAGAGCCACGGCAAAAGCAAGAAGGTCACGGCAAAAGCAAAAAGTGACAGCAAAAGCAAGAAGGTCACAGCAAAAGCAAAAAGTGACGGCAAAAGCAAAAGAGCTACGGCAAAAGGGATAAAACGTTCTTTGGCTGTTTTGCTCACCAATTAATAGATCTTACACAAAACAACAAAACTAAATGTTTTGTTATGTTGAAAGTTTACCGCTGTTTTCCTTTTGTTTAATTGTATTGACTCACGAATAGATATGACACATTTCTTGCACAAGCTTTTTGTTGCTCTGTTGTTTTGTGTAAGATCTATTCATTGGTGAACCCAAACAGCCAAAAAAATTTGATCCTTTTTGTTTCCATTTGAATGAATTGAGCAAAATCAGGCATGCCATATCTATTTACAAGTGTATGAACTGTATCGAATCGCATTATCTGTAGCACAAAGCCTATCGATGCGACGTTTTTGAGGAGATTACTGGCGCTTGCAGAGAAAATATGGAACGCGACAAATTTGCAAGAAGTTGCTCAAGACTGGATGTTTTATACGAAATTTGGAGACATTTAAATGGAAAATGAAGTCAAATAGATCATTGAGTTGAGTCGTTGGTAAGAGAATCATTTAGCTCAAGAATACGAACTAAGCCCTTTTGGGGTCAACGAATGAGTTTTAATCGGTAAGAAGTTTAGGCCCAGATCACATTTCTGGCAGAAATCGCTGAAAATCACCTGCGATTTTGAGATGTAATTGAAGGGACAGTGCTTGGGTTATTGTTTAGGGCAATATCCATAATCCCTGAAATTTTTATCCTTATATCTCATTTGCAGCGACTTTTATCGATGTTAGAACGAATGTCAATATTCTTCGACCGGAAAATGAATGTAACTTCAGTTCCAAATGAGATATTTTTCCACGCACGCTACAAAGTGTAGAGGGGCATCCCTTCTACTGATTTATCAACGAAAATTTCATGTAATTATTGTAACTTAGTAGCCATTTCAACTTTCGTGAGGGTACTCAAAAATTCACTTCGAACGGCCAATTTGGTATCGCGTGGTTGGAAAGGGGCTATTTGATTGGCTGAGTACCGTGAAATTGGATGATTTTCCGCGTGCTTCAGCAACCAGTAAGGATTTGAGCTGTATGCTGGTAGCTACCCCCCCCCCCCCGGGTTCCATCCAGATTGTCAAAGAAGTCTGCATGGGGCAGATGCTGATAGTGTTTTAGTAGTCATAAAAAATTCAGAAACAAATTTCTGTTTATTTCCAATCAATTGTTCTGTTTTTCACGACAGTATGGTTGATTAAAAGACGCAAACGTCATGAGAAAACAGCAGACAATTTTTAGAGACCTACACTGTACTCCTAGGCCCAACGTTCATCCTTCAACGTTCAACGTTCATCAACGTTCATCCGTTCAACTGAACTGGTGTTAGTCCCCCATCCTCCTGAACAGCTTCCACTGTACTCAATGCCCACGGGGGGGGGGGTTCTTCCATAGTAAAGGTACCTGGGGATGTGCCGCCCGCAAGGGTATGCTTTTTCAAACCTTCTTGTCTAGCCAAGGCTATACTTTTTGCCAATTTCAGTCCATTTAGTCTAGCCAAGGGTATACTTTTTGCCAATTTTCGCCCATTTAGTCTGGGCAAGGGTATACTTTTTGGCAATTTTGGTCAAAGAAATGTCAAACTTCGGTAATTCCTGTAAAGAAATCCAAATTTTTTTCAAATTTTAGTCCATAGAATGCAAAAATTTGGCAAGTTTTGCCTCGAAAATGCCAATTCATGGCACTTTGATGTAGAAATTAGTCTAGCCAAGGGTATCATTTTCAGAAAAATTGGTCTAGCCAACGGTGCTATTTTGAAACAGTGGGCGGCACACCCCTGCCCGAAATTTAGCCGAGAACCCCTCCCCCCCCCCGTGTCAATGCCTTCCCTCTTCAGGACAACTGAACTGATGTTAGCCCTCTACTGTTCTCACACTGTTCCCTACAGAAATGATTTGATCCGTCCACTGTACAGAACATTCGTCACTATTGCTGAATCAAATATCTAATAGGTAAATGTAATGAGCACCAAACTCTTATCCTGGTGTAACGTTTCACTCTCTACCAGTCGATGACGAAAAATAAGGCTCTCGTGCCTAAATTTCTATCATCTGTTTCTTTTGCCGTGGCTCTGTTGCTTTTGCCGCGACCTTCTTGCTTTTGCCGTGGCCTGGCCTTTTTGCTTTTGCCGTGACCTTTTTGCTTTTGCCGTGGAAGTTGTGGGCCACCGTAATTTACATACAAGCTGTAAACTATTTTTAATGTTTCCTGTTCGAATGATTAAGAAGATATATTTTAGCTGTTAAGAAGGTTATGTCCGGCTTGGAATAGTTTGTTCTCTTCACGTAATAGCATTCTTGGATCTGCTAATGCGAAAAAGCGTAGGCTTTAAAGAAAGGTTCCTTTAATTCATTGTTCTTTTTGCCGCATTCGTAGACGTGTTTTGGGAAATTACAACATGACAAGCCAGTCCTTGATTCGGAAATGTGATTATTCAGCCGTTTTTGAAAATTCGTTGCTTGTCCGGTGTAGTTCGGTGTAGTTCATTGCTCCATTACACATATTGCAAGTTAAATTGCATGTTACATGCGATCTGATATGCCATTCTGTTCCATTTGCTGTTGTAAAATGGTCTACCGGTTGTAAGTAAACTTTAGAAAGTTTGCAACGTGTTTCGCCAAATAAAATATTCCAGGCATGCGACTTCGCGTTTGAGATATGCTTTCAGATGTGAATTTCGCATTTGTGAGGATAGATGTGAGGTTTGGTGGTTGATGTAATATTGGAAATGCCGATACGAAAATTCAAAAATTTATGCGACTGACAAGCCATTGTTTAAGAAAATCGGACGTCAGGAAGCCTCGCAAAAGCCTCACAAAAATCTCAGCATGCATGCGTTAAAATACGCAATATAGTTGCCTCAACTTCAGATCGAGTATGGAGGAGGTCAGTGTGAAGAGAACACTGCTTTGTTTTACAATGATTTGCTTTACAATAGCAGGGTGAGATACGGATAGAAAACAAGACTTACCTTATTACACTAAAACTAGGTGTTGATATTGTTTAAGGAAACGTTGCTTGGGACGTAGCATCATTGCTTGCGAAATCTTTTGGGAAGCTCGAGCCTCCTGCTTCATACCGGCATATTCAGCATTCATTGCATGTGGTACAAGTTTTGGACAAGCTTTCCTTCCTCACAAAGATACAAATCATCTTCCACGCCAAAGCAGAATTATTGAAAAATTGAGATTATATTGACAAAAGGTATTGCTGTGATAACCACATTTTTTGTGACAATGCATGTGCGCAGATGCCAAGAGGATTTTCTTCAACAATGTTTTCTTGCTCCTGAAGGACTGTTGACACGCCATGTTTTGCTTACTTGCAATAGTACTACTGATGAGCTTCCTCAGACTCCTTACAATCATTCTTTACCACTCTCGCATTGTAATCATGTTGGCACTTGCTCTACGAAATTCGTGAAGGATTTTCCAAGATTTTCTGAGTTGAAGAGGGATTTGAAGGATTTCTAGGATTTTCAAAGGATTTATGGATTTCTTTTTGGATTTCTGACATAGGTGTACGAGATTTTCCGCTCGTGATACACCCCTCCGATTGAGCACTTTCTTATAAAAATGCGTATGAGCACATGGTGTCCTATCACTGATGGATTTCTGCAGAGTCGACACCGCCTTTGTCAAAGTAGCCACTCATTCCTATGGAGTGAGGTGTGGGACCAATGTTTGTTTGAATCACAAAAATAGTAATTTGTCTCCAAACATATTTTTGATTATATTGAAATTACATGTACGAATAGTACGAATCAAGAAAAGATCGGTGGCACCTATGTTAGCATGGACAACTGAGATCGCTGCAAAGCTGGCGACTGGAGGCTGATATTCGGTAAGTGGAAATTTTCGAGCGACTGGGATTTTACACAAAAGCTCGCTTGGCCGTTACACTTTCTACTCAACTTCGCAACCTTAAAGAGTGACATATTTGACAAGTTTTCCTTAGACCACGATACAGCCACAAGTCTCAAGGGAGGGGGGGGGGTTGGGTACATGACTTGCGGATGGACGGGGATCTGCCGCCCGGTTTTCAGAAAGGAACTCTATTCTAATTACCGAAACTTGCTGTCATACCCACTTTTATGATGAATTTTGGCGGAAAACGACCCATTTTTGGCTATTTTTCGCCAATTTCTGGATAGCCCACCCATGTTTATGGAAAATTTGCCAAAAAAGGGACCCTTGTTTAGAGAAGTTTTGGGCCAAAAAACCCACCCACATGGGCGGCTGGGCGTTACATACCTGTATACCCTCAACATGTTGTGTACCCCCCTGGGCCACAAGTACTCGGGAAGTATACCCAATCCCTGAGAGATTTCGAGATGATAGGATTCTGCAGTTTTCGACAATGATTATTAAATCTCATCGAAAAGTAATTTGGATTCAAACAAGAGTCCAAGAAACCAGAAAAAGGTCCCTTTTTGACCAACAGAATAACACGTCTTCCTCGACCATTTTAGGTACATGGTCTGCCCGACTATATGAATCTTGTCTAATCTACATATATACAATGCAAATCAACTCATAAACATTTAGCATTTTGGAGTGTACAAATTATAAATGTGCAGGATAAAGTTCTTTACGCGAAACTTGCCCGATCACGAATTTGAAAAGACTTCAAGATTCAATTTGCAAGAAATTTGTGAAGAGTCATGAAATCACTTGTGTTCTCCAGTCTGGAAAACCATGGCAAAGGGATTCAATAACGGTCAGCGACGATCAGTTAATGTGTAAGTTCAAGAAATCATTTACTGTTTTGATGTGTGGGATACCTGCACATGAAACCTGCTTGCTTCTATTTTGATGGCTGTTGTCAAAATTCCTTGCTTCCCTTTCTCTAGAAATGATGCATTCTTGCACTGGCATTTGCGATAATGTCCCTTCGTACTGGCCATACTTGTCTTGATCAAGCAGCTTCCTTTTCATCCTCCTAAACATTGATGAAATTGACTATCATTTGGAGAGTTTCTAAATAAGATTCTAGACATTTGGATGAGGGGGGCCTTCGGGGAACCCGCAAATCCGGACCAAAATGAACAAAGCCCGAAAACCTGGGATAAAAAAAAACAACAACCCTAAGCTGGACTTTGGAACAGAAATCTTCGATTGAGGTCAGTCATCTTCGATTGTTTCCAACAGTTTCGTTTTTACAGTTTCCATGTGCATCACATTGCAAAGTTGGTTTTACGATCTCAGTTGACCAAATGGAATGTACCACAACCAGAAAATATAGGAATTTTCGAATGGAGTACTCGAAACCTGAGAGCTAAAACTTGGCCAGTTTGGGAGGCGGAATGTTGTTGCAGTTGGGATTCAAAATTTGAATCTAGGAAAGCCAGCGCATAACCAAAGAACGATGTTGCCACGGAATACAAATATTGCTTGGCTTGGGTGAGTATTGAATCATTATTGTTTCATGGTTAGTTCAGACAGCACACCCAAATTCCAAAATGTTCTCAAATAAGCTCCTGTACTATAAAAATTGTATGAATAGGGCAAGATGGAGCGAGATTGATAAACCAAGTGATGAAATATGACGGTATATCCTGTTTCATAAATCAAGTCATAGCAACACTACGTTAATTTCCAAAACTTTCGGACGTTTTATTTTCGGACATTTAATTTTCGGACAAAAATTTTCGGACGAAATTATTATAAATTTCGGACTATTTCGGATATTTTCAAAAGGTCAAATAAAATTTTGGACACATACCATTTGATAATCAGTTGGCAATCACAGAATATATGTGATAAACTTCCTTCGCTCAAAGATCTTTGCTTCGCTCTATGTCTCAAAACGAAAACTAGCATAGCAATCATACGTAGAATACAAGCAAAATAAGGAGAATCATGAATTGAAGTTGGGACGAAAAACACGAAAAAGTCCCTCATGTAGCAAAAATAAGATCAACAATAATGAGGATAACAAAACAACAATGATAGAAGTCAAATACACGTCCTTTTGTTAGGAACTTAGAATTTGAGCCAGTACTGAGAGTTTCTTAATTTGATCAGAATTGCAGCACTCAAGAGTTTCGAATGAGTTTCATAGGATCCATTACAATCTTCAAGTTCACTACCTGTACAGTTTTGAACGTTTCAAAACAATTTTTTGCAAGCCTTCTTTCCAATGTTTAAACATCACAAAAGTACCTTCCGAGTAGTATGATAAAGGGGATGAGTGAAAAACTGCTAAAATGTGTTAATGATTTCCTCTTAACTTTTTGGCGATCTGAGAGCTGAGTTTTATGTATTTTCTTTTGATGATGAGGAATGGGACAATGATTCTGAGACAGGGTTGCCAGATTTGAATTCTACATTTATGCCAAAGTGCTAAAGACAAACCAGATGGCTGGAAAATAAGCCACAATCGAAATATCTGCGCATGACATTTGGTCAACATTTGGCAAATAGATAATTGGTAAAAGTCAGGTAGGTTTAGGGGACATAGTTGATGTCTGTGAAAAACACGGCAAGAAAAACCTCGAGGAAGGGGAGGGGGTGGCAAGCGCCCCCCATGCGGATTAGGGTTAAGACATTGCCTGTCCTACATTGAGATTTCCTGGGCTCCTCTATTAGAACAATCGTAATCTTAAAGCTGAAATTCATTTTTTATCCAAAGAAATTGTTTGACATTGTGATTTGCCAGGGCAATTAAATTTTTGGACAACTAAAAAATTCGGACACTTAAATTTTCGGACAATTATATTTTCGGGCAACTCTTTTGTCCGAAAATTAAAACGTCCGAAAATTTTGGAAATTAATGTATCATGCCAATTTAGCAGAGTTGTTTGTAACACAAGAATGAAACTTTCCTTTTTGCTCCATCGCAGGGAACTTAGAATGTTGTGCGCTTCTGTTGTTCACATTTTCGAGCGTGTTTGCATATCTGGCTATTTGTTCATTACCCTGGGTACCAGAGGGCATTTGTTCATATAAATTTGGGAAATGATGACAGGGACAATCTAATCCTCTCATTTCTTATAAAAGTAAACAAATAAATATGATTAAACATTCAAAATATGTGACTAACATGAGTGGTGATTTTTCGTGATTAATGTGATTTTGTGTGATTAATGTGATTGATTTGTGATTAAAGTGTGATTATTTTTGAGAGCGTGAGAGATTTAAGCGTGAGAGATTTAAGCGGTGATTTGCTCCTCGGGGGGGGGGGGATGATTTAAACTCAAAGTGGAGGGAGGTCATCAATTTCATTTACTCTTCGTTGGTGACCAATAACCGTAGATTCAGTTTTTTTTCGGGTTTGCACTTAGTTTATTTACCCTCAACCAGTCACTGACATTTAACATCTCTTTCCTTGTCATGCGTACGAGCTCTTTTAAGTCATTAGATGCAGTTGTTGTGTGTGTATCATCGGCATACCAGTTTGCTTTGGAGAAGTCCTTGAGGTACACAATGAAAATGGTAGTACACGTTTTTTTTATAAGAAACTGGTTTATAACAAACTAGTACTAAGATGGCCAAAATTTTAAAAACTCTAGTACTATGTCTGAGAAGCACTAAGAAACTTTTCAGATTTAAAAGCATGAATTTTATAGCAAATCGTTGAACCTTTATCATTGGGCATTATTATCTAACCATTTGTGTTTTCAACATAGTAGAACATTGTTTATTCCTATATGATGTTTTAAATATCAAGAAACATAACTGCAGCAGTGTTAGCGACCACATTGACAATTCATGCATCCAAAAAATAAGAAACCAATTAAGAAACTTTTAGTACTAAAATGGACAAAATTTCACGTTAAATTAAGAAACTTTTAGTACTATGGCCTGATCCTGTTTCTTATAAAAAAAAACGTGTATGTCTCATGAACATTCTTTTGGACGGATAACGGTTAATAACCAACAATTGCGCAAGAACCACGTTAAAACTACCTGACACGTTTACTTAGCTTTCTGATGGGTTCTTGTTCCATTCTGCAATTGATTTCAATGATTTCATTCAGGGGTGCCGGAAGGAAGGAAGACGAAACGGCGGTTGCAGCCATTCAAAAAAGGGCACGCATCACACATGAATTCAAATCAGAAATGTTACTTGGCACAGGCTCCCAAGGGGGGGGGGGGTAACATAACATGTTGAGGGTATGGGTATGTGCCGCCCATATGGGTGGGTTTTTGGGTCCAAAATTCCCTAAACAAGGGTCCCTTTTTCGGCAGAATTTCCTTAAACATGGGTGGGTTTTCCATAAATTGGCAAAAAATTGTCAAAAGTGGGTAGTTTTCCACCAAAATTCATCATAAAAGTGGGTATGACGGCAACTGTCGGTAATTAGAAGGGGGCAGCTTTCTGAAAACCGGGCGGCAGACCCCCTTCCATCCGCAAGTCATGTACCCCCCCCCCCGGGCACAGGCTACAAGCAGCAATGACAGAGTGGAGATTAGTGGTGGTGGCCTTGTTGTACAAGCGTCAAAATTTACAAGGCAAATTCACAAACAGCCCCTATGACGCCTCAGCTTTGCCTTTGATAGGGAGTCTTGGCTGGCTGACCATTAGAGAATTGATCGACTTTGAGACGAGCAAGATGGTCTATAAATCTCTGAATGCCATCGCACCAGATTACTTGCGAAACCTATTTCAAAAGGTATCTGAAGCTACTAACCGTCAGCTGAGGAACTCTAAAACTGACCTTAGATTACCACTATTGAGAACATCAACTGGTCAGAAATCGTTTGCTTACAGAGGGGCTTAGGGTCTGGAGTGACCTAGATAGTGTTGTCAAAGCGTCCGCATCATTCAGCTCCTTTCGAAGAAATTATGAAACCAAACTATGACTCATCTCGTTTTCCTTTCCTTTTTTTTTGACTGAGATTATTGTAAATAGGGTTGTATATTTTAGTTATTATTAGGTTTTGTATTTGCATGGCTCCCTGTAAAACAGTGTATCTGAGTGGATTACCATGGATAAAAAAGTTAAAATGAAAAATGAAAATGAAATGAAATCGACTAGTAGAGTATTCTGGTAATATTATTTTCATGATTTAGCGCGCCCAGGAAAATTTTCCAGAAAATATCGTTTTATTATTTTTCCCACGCCACGTTGAATAGTTTGATACTTCTGTTATGCATAGTTTCCAATCAATCATGACCTTTATAGCACCGCCTTACTACGCTTCTGACGATCCAGTGTTACCTGCTCCCAAAATGGAATGCTCTGAAATGGTTAGTCCACGAAAAGATTTAAATACAAAAGCCTTTACTGAGGGGGCTTTGGGGGGTAACAGAACCCGCAAACCCGGACCAAAATTAGCAAAAACCTGAAAACCCCGCTCTTGAAAACCCTGAAATTGCTCTTCCGAACAGAAATCTCCAATTTTCGTCAGTTATCTTCGACCATTTGCAGCATTTTCATTTTCACCTTACTCTCTCTGCCTCGTTTTAAGCATTAGGAAGCTGGTTATTCGATATCAGTTAACTAAATGGACGGTATGACCAGTGGGTATGACTTAGAGAACCCGACAAAATAAGAATTTTGAATGAAATACCCGAAGGACGAGCAATAAAAATGGCCAAAACCGCAACCCGTGAAAATCTCAAAACCCGAAAACCCGTACGACATGAACGTAAATCCCGAAACCGGAGTGCTAAAATTGGCCAAACCCGCAACCCGTGAAACGCCAAAGCCTGTGGCTTTACTGTACTCTTTACTGTGGCTCGAATGACTCTCTCGGGCACTATTATTTCTGTGGTGGGCACTATCTTGCATTGCTCAGAAAAAATTCGTCCTACCCTACTCACGTCGACTTCGCTTGCAACAGTGGAGCGTTGGATCAAAAGAAGCACTGCATACTCCACTTGATTGGTGAAAAGTTTCAGATGTAGGGCTGGTAGGGGATATCAGAGAAAAGCTTTTCTGACAAGGGCACTAGCCGCCCCCGTGCTGCCCCCATCAGGGCGATGGGGGCAGCTGCCCCGTGCCTCCTGTGCCCTTGATTTTATATACAGTAGAAACCCACATAAAAGAACCTAGGTTTTTCTTTTGCAGCCTGAATAGGTTCTTAATTAAGTGGCTGTTATTATAAATTCCAGCCTGCAAGGTTCTTAAAGAGGTTCTTATATACATTATATACCTTGCACACATTAATCAGCCTCTGAGAAGTTCTTATTTAGAGGGTTTAAAATATTGAATTTCAGCCTCAAGGTTCTTATAAAAGTAGGTTCTTTTTTGCGGGTTTCTACTGTATCAACAGGGGCGCACATTAGGGGGGGTGTGGGGGGGTGAGACACCCCCCAATATTTTCAGAGTCGGTCCAAAATGAAACGAAAAGTCGGTCCACGATAAAGCTTGGATAGTGTGAATCCAAGTTGGTCCGACTTCTGAATTTTTAGGGCAAAGGTCGGTCCATGACGACAGTTAGCAATTTCACAAGAAATACTTGACACAGTGATCGGGAGAGTCGTTCTAAGCCAAAGAGGAGGACGGAGTTTAAAAAAATTTTCCCGGACATGCTATTTTCCCAGCCGTTGCAAATACTCAAAGTTTCCAGTCTAGTACTGGGGTGTCGGTAATGGCTGAGAGGGGACCAGTATGCAATTTGCCCCTGGGGTCTCAGGGTCTAGGGGGCCTCGTATTTGAAGACTTGTTATCATTTTGACTGCAGGAAATGCTCTATAATGCATTTTAGGCCATTTTAAGCTAATCTAAGTAGCATGATGGCAAAAATTTTCTGCTCGCTTCGCTCGCAGGGGCCTCATGTTTGGCAGGTTTGTTCATGGGCCTCCAAAACTTCTCGGCGGCCCTTGTGTCGGTGGTGGCATAGGAAATCAGGCACTTCTGAATGAATCTCAAAAATAAAAGGAAAAATCGGTTGTAAATGTTATCCATCAAACGTTGTATCTGTTTCAACTAAACGCTAGCATTGCAGAAACTAAAAATCACGAGAGAATGCTTTCTTAAAGGAAAAAACATGCTAAAACCAGCGCTTTCGCTGTGCTTTGCAGCGAAGAAGTCGTTTTATTGAAGATCACGCCGTTATTTGAAACTCCAAATCCTTGACCAAATGATGCGAAAGTCTCAACCAAAGAAGTTTGATGTGTAACGAAAGATTGTGCTTAAGACAAAAAATTTTAGTGAAATCTCCAAAACACATAACAAGAACTGCTATGCGGCACAAAATAGTCAATAAAGTGAAGCAAAAGGGTCCCTAGACGGAACACATTACAGATGGCGTATACATGCTGTCCGAAAACCACTGTCTGGCCTGACAGGAAAAACATCCACTGCAAAAGCAAAACAGGCAAAGTCGAATCAAAAAGCTTTGAGAAAATATGTATGAGGCTCCTCCTTCACCCTGATAGCGATCTTAGCTTTGTTTGCGATTAACTTTTTTTGCGAAAAAATCTGCTTATCTGAGCCAAAGAGAGTGGTGTCTACTTGAAATTTATCCGGAAGATGCCAATTTATGAAAAAGAATCTGTTACAAAACGAAATTCTCTCTTAGAACCGGCGAACATCTGATCACTAGAGGTGTTCTAAGCCAAAGTAGAGGGCGTGTCCTCAAAAAATTTCCTGGGAGCTTTGCCCCCAGACCCCCTTCTTTTAGCACGGTCGTTATTCTCGACTGCTTGTATCAAAGTTCCCAATGAGTACGAACAGCCCATATACGTTCAGTCGGTCCAGAAAAATTTAGTCGGTCCAAAGCATGCTGACACCCCCCCCAAATAAAATTTTAATGTGCGCCCCTGTGTATCAACAACATTGTGTTTAGAAATCTAGTGCAGAAAGATGGACATTGAATAAGAACATATCCTCGTGGGGATATTGCGTCAAAGACATTTTACATGAAGCTTGTGGTTTATACCACTGTTGATTCCTGATGAACTCGTGCAACCTTCTCAGAAAATTTCAGTCATAAAGTTGATACCGTATTTGTCAAAATTGCCCAAATAAGGAAATTAGCCCAAGGCCCCACATATTTCAGAAAATCATAAATCCTCATCAGTGCCACATCCTCCTTTAGGAAACTTTTCTAACAAGGCCTGTGGAACGCCATTTGCACAAAAAATAACATTGTGTATGTTACAAAAACGCCAAAGCTCTGGTTTCGAGGTGGAAGCAAATTTGTCCTTTGAAGATTAATATCTTCACTCTCGACGAACCGATATCTACAAACGAGGTATCTATGTTCAAGTTCGCTATTGAGGTATGTTTTGAAAATCATTCCGGATTGATTCACGATATATTCTAGTCGCTAGGGTCGACCAATTCTGTATACTTTTTTTTGGGGCACCCGGTAGTTTATGTACATAAACTATGTTTATGTGCATAAAAACTCATAAACTATTTTTATGTAAATAAACTGATGCGCACATAAACTATGTTCATGTGACATAAACCTAGTTTATTTCGTTTTTGTGCAAACAGCGTTCTGTACCCTCAATCAATTGTATTGTGACAGGTTTTTTCTCAATCTATGGATTTATTCTCTAAATTGGAGATTTGCGCACACTGTGCCCACTACACCGTCCCTACACCACAGTTCAATTTATGAGCCATGAAATAAATGTTATTAAAAATAACTATACATTTTCTTACAAAGTTGTTATAAGAAAATAGTACTAAGAAGGCAAAATTTTAAGAAACTCTAGTGCTATGCCTGAGCAGTATTAAGAAACTTTTCAAGCATGGATATCATAGCAAATATATTGTTGAACATATGACAGAACACTATTTATTCCCGTATGATGCTTTAAATGTCAAGAAATATATCTGCAGCAGTGTTAGTGACCACACTGACAATTCCATGTATCAAAAAACTAAGAAACCAATTAAGAAACTTTTAGCACTGAATGAACAAAATTTCATGTTAAATTTAGAAACTTTAGGTACTAGTATGGCCTGATCCTGGTTTCTCATAAAAAACGTGTACTCAAACATTTTCTGGATTGATTCTTGTTTCACAATTAAGTTATCCTTTCTGCAAAATTGGCATTCAGTGGTCACCAGCCTTCAATTTGCGTGACAGTTTGTACCAGTACCAAAGACCAGTACCAGTACCATCACCCCCCATCCAGTACAGTAAAAATCTGCATACAAGGAACTGCCATTGGGGCCTCCCCAGGGGGCAATCCAATTGTGGCCTGATAGGGGGTCCAATGAGGGTTAGAAACAGTGGCGGTGCTATGGGGGATTGGGGTTCCAAAAGGTGGTGAAATTGTTAAAAGAAAACTGACAAAAAATTTAGTTGGAAGTACCTAGGTTGAAAATTATGTCAAGATCCCGCCCCCACTTCTCTTGGATTTTCAGAGCTGGTACCACCTCTGCAAGGCCAAAACAAAATTTTGAAAAATACCCTCAAACTGTAGTATCTTCTTACAAAAACCCTCCAAATTTTAGTTCATGGACCCAGAATAGGGTGATTTGGTAGCATCGGATATTCTGCAGTGTTGCATAATTTCCCATTGTGAAAATTGAGAAACAAAGCAACTGCAAGACCCACTGTCTGATGATTATTGCTTCCATCATGACCATATTGCCATGTGAGGAGGAAATTGAGTTGAAATTTTATAAATGGTCATGAATCTTTGAATATCCCAAGTTGGTAGTATTTGCTTGACAAACAGGGCGGACATCTACTTTCTTGTTAAAACCCTTAACCCTCCGTTAGGGCATAATATGAGTACCCCCACGGGGGCTTCCAGGCTGATCCTTTGTAAACTGAGCACCTTTTATATTAGCACCCTGTTACCTATGCTGTTACAGCACTGAACCTATGTATGTAAGTTTGATCATTAAAACACGGACTGTGAAGTCTTATGAGTAATCATTTTCAACCAGTTTTACAGCTGGAATGTGTCTGCAGCCAGTTGAAGGATAATTATTTGATAAAATTTCCACTGCTAAAAGTTTTCCACTGCTAAAAATGTTTCACAAAAATGGGCCTCAGGTTAGTGCAAATCACAAGAAAAACAATAAACATAAAATGATTCGAAGTAATGAATATTATGGGATTCTTCACACTTGTAATTCTTAAGAAAAAAATCTTTGTGACCACACAGGTTGTGGCGGAAAACTTGCTTGAAATCTATAAATAGGCTACCTCTCTTGTTTCTTGAGTGTTTCCCTGGATAAGGCCAATGACGATGCTTTGATATAAACAGTTCCGGTTTGGGCCTAATTCAGACAAGATGTACTTATCATCAATTTTGGACTAATTTTCCCCGACCCGACATCCCGTGTTCCGACAGGGAAATTACATGTAAAAAATTGTAACAGACAAAACAAAAGAAAGAAATCTTGTGGAAAACTTACTTCAAGACTCTCTTGTTTTGTTTGTAAGCAACAAATATGACGATATTTGTATTTGTAAACGATGGAGGTCTGAGGTCTGCTTTCCGTTTCGCGAAAGTAGTCAGGTAGTTTAGTTTCTGTCAGAATTTATGATCTGCGAATCAGACATTGACGGAGGAAACAAAGACAATAAGAATTTCCTTACTTGCCTAGATGCAGCGATTGACAACAGGATATGATTCCACGAAATTTGCTGCAGCTACAACGCAGAGAGGTGTCAAGATGTAAACGAAACGACGCAATGAATAAGAATAGGCCTACTTTACTTTCTTGTGTCCATTTCGTGCAGATTATCTTTGGTGCAGAACAATAATTGTACACGACAAAGGTCACTAATATTGGCCTTTGTCATGAAATGCACATGTTCTATTGCCCTGACCACCTTTGAGCACGTGAACTGAAACACGGAAGTGTTTCTGCTCCTCCGCAAAAATCTTAGTCCAAGTTTGATGTTGACATGTTGAACCTCATAACTCCATTTTCAGATCACCAATTTCTTCAATACGATATGCCAAATTGTAAGTTGAAATGTCAAGCATGTACACGTTTTTTTATAAGAAACTGGTTTATAAGAAACTAGTACTAAGATGGTCAAAATTTTAAGAAACTCTAGTACTATGTCTGAGAAGTACTAAGAAACTTTTCAAACTTAAGAGCATGAATTTTATAGCAAATAGATCGTTGAACCTTTATTATTGGGCAACATTATATAACAATTTGCGTTTTCAACATAATAGAACACTGTTTATTCCTATATGATGTTTTAAATATCAAGAAACATATCTGCAGCAGTGTTAGCGACTACATTGACAATTCATGCATTCAAAAAATAAGAAACCAATTAAGAAACTTTTAGTACTAAAATGGACAAAATTTCAAGAGACTTTTAGTACTATGGCCTGATCCAAGTTTCTTATGAAAAAACATGTAACTAGAATGATTAGAAATTGCCTGATTCAAAACTTTTTTCTCTGCTTTCAATCAAACGCCGGAACTTTTTCTTGGGACACCCGGTAGTCAATTGTTCTATTTCTTTTTCGAAAGTTCTTTATTTATTCAGAACGAAAATTTGCCTTATACCCCCAGTAAGATTAAGAGCAAATTTGATATGTTTTCACAATTGTCGTCTGTAACGGTTTCACAATGTTCAGTCACTGGTCTTGTACTTCACTATGATTTAGGAAATTCCACAACAACAGTGTTAACAGCTCAGACCAAGCGCAAAAGCTCTGGTTTGGAGGTGAAGGTAAATTTGAACTTTCAACATTAATATTTCAACTATCAATGCACCAAGTTAACTTTCAAGGAATATTTTAAAAATCATTTCAGATTATGAGATATGTTACTTTTTAGAGATACCCGATATTGCAAATTGAACTGTCCCAATTTGAAACAGGCATTTTTATACCCCACGGCAACACTGAACAATGGAAATCAATATAAATATTTCCATAATTTCCAAAGGCAAAAATATCTTGATTTGCTGTGCATATCGTCATCCTAATATCTGTGAAATTGTATTGTAGTGGAATTTTGAAATTATAGGAACTGAGCTGAAATAGATGATACAATAGAAATATTCTTGAGTTAACTTCACATTTTATCCATGAAACTGGTCGATTTGATTGAATTCGTTCAAATTTCTGCCATTCGTCAAGCAACCACCAAGTCCCCTTTCTAGTGAATCTTCTTTTTCGGTATAGTTCTATGCCGTTTTGCTTTTTTTCTTCTTCTTTTCCTTCCTAAAGCCACGGGGTGGACATGATATCTTGCTCCTCGTGGTATTGTATTTGTAGTATCGTAGAATATTTTGTAAGTAGTGTAGTGAGTATCCTGTATTGTAAATTTTTAATTGATGATATACAAAAAAACGCTGAACAACATTCTCATCAGGAATCCACTGCTATTCCTTCTCTTGATACCGTATATCCCAGGAAAAACGCAACAAATTTGAAAAATTCTCATAGAAACTGTTTACTCATTAGCAAATAATTACTTTTATTGAAATCTGCAATAATTACAACAATTTTCGATATAGTTTCCAGTATTTTTGGCGACTCGGTTGCAGGGGTGGCGCCAGAAATTTTCCGACAGAGGGACTGGAGCTTCCAACAGGGGGGGGGGGGCTTAAAAAGACTGAAAAATGGTGTTTCCGTGCGTAATTTTGCCAAAGTTCCTCCGATGAGAACCAAAATTTCCTCCGACGGGGGCTAGATGCCTCCAACGGGGGGCTGTAGCCCCCCTAGCGCCACCACTCCTTGGTTGTAAAGTTATAAATCAGCAAACTTCAAAACTGCCCCAACAACCAGAGCTGCTGCATTAGCGTGATATCTATATGAAGTAGCGTAACAATGTGGCAATGGGAGGTTAACAATAGATTTCATTATTAGATTTCATAGATTAGCAATAGTGAATGATAATGTCAAACTATAAACATGACAATCCCAGCAATTACCGAGGACTACTGACAAGCATGCAACGCACCGATCAATGGAACATCTAAAAGACACTTTTTGTGAAGATTTCGGCCAGACCATTAATAGAGTTACACTTTCAATTGGAAATGAACACTGAAGGCTCCCTCGAAACTAGGTAACTAATGAAACAGCAAGGGATCCCTTTGTCACAGTTTCTTGATAAAATCGTGTGCTTGTCTGTAATCATGTGAAGATGCAGATAATGTGATGCTTGTAATACTGCAGTAAAGTTTGCACTAATGCTGACAGCTCTGGTTTTGCCTTGACAACGAATGTAAAGTTTGTTGATTATTAACTCTGCAACCAAGTCACCAAAAATTCCGATAAACATATCAAAATTTTAACTAATCATTGCAGATTTAGAGAAAAATAATTATTTGATTATCAATTTGAAACAGCTTATGTCAGAATTTCTCAAATCTGTTGCGTTTTCTCACAGGTGGAGGAGAATGGTTCAGTAATAATTGCACGATTCAGTAATACATACAAATGTATTAAAATTTAATCATACCTGCCAGTTAACTGTGTTAAATTTCTCTTGAATCCTCTATCAGTTACACAGACCCCCATCTCTGCATCTCTGTTTTCGTTACGCCAAACATTGCGATGTGTTGCTGCAGTTGTACCGAAAATACAGTCTGTTTTTTATAATGAAATACAATAAATACAATAAATAAAATACATTACCTTATTTGGTTGAAGGCTACCTTCGCTTGTATCCTTATTGTCTGTTTGTATTTTTATGATTCCTTTTTTCTGTAATAGTTATATGTAGTTTTATGTAGATTTTAATTACTTTTAGAATGGCCGCGGGTAGACATAGTATTTCGCTCCCTGTTGCATCGTCTTAGTAGTATTGTTAAGTAGTTTGTAGGTAATGTAATTAGTAATATGTCTGTAGAAGTTTTAATTGAATATAGATGTAATACAATGTGCCCTCCCGGTTATCACCGCAATGGCTTTGCGGCAACTCCTGAACTTGGGCACAGGATGTACGGTTACACATTGTTGGATTGCAATATAGAAAAAAAAATATAGAAAAAATGTTGAATATAGAAAAAAAATACAGTCTGCAGGGGACTGTGTATTCAATACAACTGCAACACAACACATTGTTTGGCCTAACGAAAACAGAGACGTAGAGATGAGAGGCTGTGCAACTGATAGAGGATTCAAGAGAAATTTAACACAGTCAACTGGCAGGTATGATTTAATTTTAGTACATTTGTATGTATTACTGAATCGTGCAATTATTACTGAACTTTTCTCCACCACATGTGGTTATTATTGGGACACCCGGTAATTGGTCAATGCAGCTGCATGGTGGCTGTGTTTTGTTTCGAAATTGGCGAAGTGCTATCTTGCAAAACTTCTACTATCATTTTGGGAGTTCTTCAATGGTTGAAACGAAGAAAAATATGCGATGCAATGTGGCACAGAGAATCGAGCCTGAAATAAAGACATTTTTGTATAAAATAATGACTCTTTATATTCTCATAAATTCATTCAACAGCCTTCCCAATTTTTTATCCACTCTCTTCTTCACATTTCAGCACCTTTCTATTCTACTGAGTGAGTCAGAAAGAAGTTAAGCAAGGTATTCATCAAATCGCAGTTCATCGCCGACGATTTTCGGGGCTGGCCTGGTGTGTGATTTGCCGTTGGCTGTCAGGGGTGGATGGTTCTTTCTGATAAACCCAGTATAGTTTTATATATGCATACACAGGGTGTACCAAAAAATTGTTCAACGTTTGATGAAATACTAAAAAAATAACGATACACTCCATAGACGCTTGGTTAATTTTGACACAAGAATCTTGCAAATCCGCTAAAAATTCATTGAGTTACAAGCCTTTGAAGTTCAAGTTTGTGCCGAAGCTGAAACCATAGGCCTTGAAATGGCATTTGTATCGTTTCTGTTATTTCTCAATTGTTCCATGGCGAACCAAATAGGATTTGAACAATTTTTTGATAACCTGACTTTCAAGCATATGGATGCTTTGAGGAAACAGATTCAGTCTCTCGTTGATTTTGTTTTGAGCAACTGTTTTTGGACAGGCCCAATGTTAAGCAAATTTTGGCAACGATCGCAAGGATTGAATTACTTTAGAAGTCCTATTTGGTTTGCTCTGATTTCAACGAGAGGTATGACATTGGATAAGCTTCTTTCACCTCCACCTTCGAGCTCTTTGCATTACAAGTAATCTGGGGGTCTCTGGTCTCAGCTATCGCATACTTTTGATCTTTGAAAGCACACAACTCAGTGAATTTTCAACCGATTTGCAAGATTCTGGTCTCTAAAATTATTTCATAATCTTAGGAGCAGGGTTATCTTCCCATGAGCCTGTTCATGTTGTCATGTTGTCGTTATTTTGCAATGATTAATCACACGTCGAACAACTTTTTTGAGACACCCTGTATATATGTATTCAAAATAAAAGTTTACAGTGACGAATCATCTAGGACACTGACTACGAACTGCTATGGCACATGATAAAGACGATATCAGGAGGAGCAAAATATCACGAGCAACCCCTGGCCTTTAAAACAGAACATAGGAGACCGAAAATACAACTATATATATGACACATGATGACACAAGATGCTGCTTAGCTAACACGAAAACAATTTTACAAATACACCAAAAAGAAAATGTTTAAGGAGAGAGGACAATTTACGTACAGGTTTTCGTTACCAACTTATTCAAGACGTTTGAAAGCCTGGATATATTCTAGCGCTGCTGTGAGAATTTTCGCATTTGAATCAAACAATAACTGTTCATTGCTATAGAGGATGATTTTTAGGAACTCTTCACTTGAAAGATTTATTAATCCACGAGGGAACAACATCACATTTACACTGTTGAGCAGGTCAAGTCTATTTGCACCGTAAGTATGGCAGAACAGGAAATGATTTTCTGTATTTTCAACACCATCATTTGTTGACCACGAAGGGTTCGAAGTATCGCTGAAATAATGTACACAATTTTAACAAGCAGCTTGTCATTTTATATAATATATTCCAATTTGATTCTCTATACCTTTACGTTGCGTCCCCAATTTGCTTGGAAGCTAAATATTTTGACATATTAATAGAGATTTTGATTGATTGATTGATTGATTGATTGATTGATTGATTGATTGATTGATTGATTGGCTTGGTATATGTTATTTTCTGAAAAAAAAACTCTGCTCATACATTTGTGACTTGGCTACTCGAGTGTAGAAATCCTTTTGTCAGCAATCGCTAGTCACTTTTTACTACCGGATGTTAAAAGCAATTTGTTATAGAAAAAAAGCTGTGTACAAGTCTGAAAATTCCTGACGCCACGAGGTTGAGCCTAATCACCATAAAATTGTTTCATAAATTAGATTTTCGTATTTTTCCTACCATTGTCAGTAACTTTGTTGGAGATTTGAGAGCTATAAATCAGCAAACGTAAAACTTAATCTTCGGCGTAAACCAGAGCCTCGAGCAGCGAAGAGTAATATTTCGAAAATAACGTTGTTGTATTGTGTGCCGTAGTTGGAGCTTCCGGCACCCGAGCAATAGCGATAACTACGTTCATCTAATGAGTATGACCGTTATCAGAGAGCTTAAAAGATACCACAATATTTCGAGGAAGTAAATTCTTCAAAACAGAATAATTCGACAGTTTTCAAAGAGGGTATGCCAATAGAATCTCGAGACGCTGATAAACCAAAATGGGGTTTAAAGAAAATCGCCACGGTTAAAAGATGTGTTCATGAAAAGGGCTGGGCACGAATAAAAACTTCGATTGAAAATGCTGAAATTGACATGTTCAGGAGCTAAGGAGACAAAGGATGTTTGGGTTTTCTTTGTTCTATGCATATACCACGCTAACACTGACGCAGTTAAATCAGCCTGATCTAAACTAGCTTAACTTTGAACTAATGAAATTAATTAGATTTGTAGGCCCCATTCGAAAACCTGGTTTAGATCGAGCTGGTTTAACTTGCAAGTTTGAACAGGGTATTAGATGGACATACTTACCTTCTACCTTTCAGGTACTAATTATCAACTTTTTGTGAATTTTCGATTTTTGTGATTTTAATCGTCAATTCCCATAAAAGCAATTACTCCTTGGGTATAACTACTTTCTGACTCGCCGGTATATTACAAATCTTATTATGCTCGAGAAAGAATGTTCGATACTTCTTTAGCCAGCAAAGAGCAAATACTGATTTTCTCACAATTCACGATGATCGCTGCATCGGTGCTTTCCTTTGAATATTTTAATGTGAGAAGCACTAGTGCACCTGATGACATCAGCTTTCCAGCATATCTATCAATGAAAAGGAAATTCCACAATAATTCAATCATGCCTTGTGAGCCAGAAAAAGTACTAACTACCTCTTTGTATACATAAATCACTACACAACTTTACCGAAACAAATTTGCAGATACCTCTGTTGAGAACATGAACAGGCCAAAAAGCATTTCTTATCGCGGAGCAAAATTATGGAATGAGCTGAATAAGGAAACGGAATTGGCACTGTCGCTAGCTACCTTTAAATTTTAGTTTCATATTTAACTCTGTCATGCTCTTTTGCATTTACTTTATCGTACATTGTAATTCTCTTTAATTTACGCTTTTCCGTTTTTGCACAGCTCGATTCGTAAAACAATCATTTGTTACTGAAATCCGTTAACCTGTATGAATATTTGAAAATGAAAAATGAAGTAACGCGCGCGCTAAATAAGCCAAGCAACCTTTATGTAGAACAAATTTCCGTGAAACCTCTAAATATCAGCTTTCATCTGCTTCGCGCCCGATCCATTTGGACAGTTAACTTCAAAACTAAATATTTGAAGAGCCGCATCAAGTAAAACTGTACATCACGCATACGCAAGGGGGAACTTACGATATAAATTGATTTTTATGTACAAGAAACACAAATGATACTTAAAATGTGACGTTAGTTTATTTACAAGAAAACACAAATATGAAAAAAAAAACAGTTAAGACACCACGGTCATGTACTCGAAAGTTTTTATTTTTTATTACTTTATGAATTCTTATCTTCATTTTAGCATTCCATCAAAGATCGTCAGGTACAAAATAGTTGAACAATCTGATAATTATTGGGAATTTCATGAGAGCTATGACATTAGAGGCTGATATTTCAGTTCATCCATGAAGCTGTTGAAAATAGTTTGATAGAATGGCCCACAGCTGGTTTCAGTCAACAGACAAATTTGGTCTTCTGAAAGTCATAGCTCCATCATTTTTCAACGGATTTTCACGGGGATGGTGGCAAACTTTATTGAAAATCTGAAGAGCAACATCAAGGAAAAGGTTAGCGAGAATCCTTCGCTGTTTTGTCGCAATCTCCAGGGAAACAGGGCATAATTTTTCTGGAACACCCTGTAGAAGTGCTGTTTTTGAAGAAACAACTTATTTCTCCTTTTCTCTGTCGTAAATCAGCAACCACATGTCAGACTGACTCAAGCAAATTCTCAAACTCCAAGTTGAAGCTTGACCCATGCAACTGGGACAGTATACACAGAGCCTCTGGGACAAGTATACTCAGCGGAATGAAATCTCTAGGTATAACGCAAGAAACGATGGAAGTCTCCTGGGCTGAAAGCCTGGAATGAAATACCTTTTACAATAAGGAAAACCCCCATCACTCTATCAGTTTAAAAGAAAATTAAAAACACACTTAAAGAGCTCAGCAAACCCTAACTAAAACACAACTCTCAGGAAGATCAGACCTCAAATTGAACAAAGTCAAACTTATGAACAGCTATTTCAATTTTTTCTTCTTTTTTTCTATTTATTGAATTGTAACATGTTTTATATCAATTTATCATTGATGAGGCATCGTGTAAATATATGAATTGAAAAAACTGGTTTAAAACCGAGATAATTGGATCTACAGCTCCTCCACAGTAGCGACATAAACGGGACACAATTTTTTGGGACACACTGCAAAAGGCGAAGTCACTCACTGAATCAAATAATGCTTTACAAATGTGGACTGTTAACATAGAAAGAATAAAAATTTAATACCACTTGATACATTTTCGCATAAATTACAAACGAAAAGTGATCTTTTTGAATTATTCATACCGAAAAAAGAACATTGACATCGTTACGGAAAAGAAACTCTATCAGGTGAGTCAAAAAATCAACGCATTTGGCAGGCTGTGAAATAAGAAGTACGAGGCCGATATTCACAACTAAAATGTTAATCTATCAGTCAAAGACTAATATAGATGGGATAATTTTGTTTGGTAACATCACATATCTCTGCAGCCCAAAAATTAGATGAATACATGTAAGGGGTTTCTATGGGAATCGAAAATTCCACGCTCCATTCTGGTCTATAATTCATGTGGCATTACAGTTCATATTGCAAGTTTCAGAAAAATAACTTCAATTTCAATAGCAGGTAAAGCATGCACCAGAATGGAATGAGGAATCCTTGTTCCCAAACATGCCCCTTGCCAGCTTTTTGCTAATTTCTGGATCTAAATGATGAGTAATTTTACTTTTTTTGACTCAACCGGTACAGCTAGATAAATCTATAGCATGACCCACATTCAACTTGAGGAAGACCATTTCCTTGAACAGAAATATAGTAATAGACCCTTTTTTAGCTATTCTGCAATCTCGTCCCTAGAGTGAGTTTGTTGTTCTACCTCTACTCTGGGATACAAGAGGCTGTTCGGCAATCTGACGGGCTGTTCGCCATTTTGCGCCGATACTCCGTTTTGGGCACGGTAAACAGCCGCGGCATGTGAAAATTCAACGTAAAACCATATTCTTTACCTATTCCGACCTTCATTTGCAACTTATTTCCAAAATTCGAAGAATAACAAGCCATTTCATTTTTGAAGCTGCAGTGAAAGTTTCTGAATTTGCAACTTAGGCCCATTTTCGCTCCAAACAAACCGAGATTATTTTCACATTAAACATACTTACCAACCGCAGATTATTGCTCAAATACCTTCAAAAAGGTTGAAATAAGGTCCTCGAAGTGTTTATTTTCAATTTATCAATTTATCTTCTGCAGAATTAGCGCCAGAGTAACAGCCATTTTCCGCTGATTCGCGTTGCCTAGGAACTGTGAAATCCACAATGGCTTCCAAATTTGCCCATTTTCTGGGCAAATGTGATCGAAGTGTACCAGGGTGTTCATTCGGCTTCGTGATCAGCGTATGACGTAAGAACACCCTGGGAACGAGGTTGGCTATTCTGAAAAAGAATCTCAATCGAACGATACTTTGCTACATTTTGCAGAACTTTCGAATGTGCACAATAGTGATAGAAGCTCTAACGCCAGTCGATCGAATCTCGTGTATAGAAATGTATAAAAATGTATAAAAATAACGCTCGATTCAGGCTTTCTTGCTGAATAGCTAAAAGGTCTATTTCTGGGTAAATGAAAGGAGTTGGCAGAATACTAGCCTGAAGTCTAATGTGGTACAGACTCTGGTTTATATACGTGAAATTGGTTGTAAACCTTTCTTTGGTTTTAATCTAAAATTTGAGAACGAAGGAGACAGTTTTGATTTGGTGATCAAACCATTCCTAACGGTAACCTCTTGGTATGTGAATAATTTTTGTCTCTTGTTGCTTCTAAAGACAGAGGAACTTTAAGCCTCTTACCTGAGCAAATCGTCATCAGTGGAAGGAATAACAGCAACGTTGACACCTTCTGTGATTTTTGATGAAATGGCGCTTGCATCTGCTGGTATGTCAGGCAGTTTTATGCTTACTGTACTTTCAGTCATCCCAGTTAATTTCCCTGAAAACATAAATCGCATGAATGAATTAATTTGGTGTTGATTGGGCCGCAGCCCCCCACAATACAATCACACCGGCTGTGTTGAAGTAAACTTCATATTTTGAAAAGAAAACTGCAAGGGAAGGCCAGGGAACAACTGGTCATCATATGGCAAGGAGATTTGGACTGTATTTCTGTGGAAAGTGCTTAGACTAAGCACTAAGCACGTCCATGGACATTACTATAAACATAATTGCATTTCTTTCTCTATTTCTATTGACGTTGCCCTGAAAATCTTGCGAATTGAACTGAAATATACAATGTTCATCTATGTTAATTTCATGCATTTGCAAAGTTATTTTGTCGATCACAAATTCCTGAAAATAGTAAGAAGAAATCATGACCGAGCAACTTTGAAGCTGTAGAGAGATGATATGCTAATTGAAGCGGGCAAGAAAACCAGCAAAGACGATGTCAGATTTTATAAAGGCGGGGAAAACCAAAAGGTGAATAGAACCTTCTCGAATACTATTGGATTAGATGATTAATCTCAATGGAATTACAAGGAAGAGAAAAGTAGTGTAAACATGTTTTGGCATTTTGGCCTTACTGATGGGGTTGTGCCACGCAAAGTCTACGGTATTACCCACGTTTTGCGTCTGACCGCCCATTTATAACGACAACTTAATAAACAGTATCCTAGGGATTACAAATAAATAACAGCTAGATCTACGGCAATACAAGAGAACTTTGCTTTGCTTAGTTATGCATCTTCAACAAAAGCTTTCTACTGCCGCTAAACATGGACGCATGCAAAATTGTTTACAAACGAGGACATCACATTTATTGCATCAGGAGAGTGTGCTTAAGAGCGCCAAACAAACCTTCTTCCCAGTTTATGGATGATAAAACTATAATGTCTCAAGTTCTTCGAACCAAACTCTGCAGCCGTCTACTAAATTCTAAAGAACAACCTCAGTTTGGTTAACATTCTTTATCCAAACATCTTATTCAGGATCACCTCTGTTCCACCAGGCCAGAGCCGTTTGTCCGGGTTTCTGGACAGTCAGGCTATGAGCCATAGTTTTACGGGAAAGGAAAATTCAATTCAATGAAGTTTGGCGAAAAAAAGCGAATAGGGTCTAGAACTTGAATAGCAGTTATCCATAACACTAAAATTAGCGTCAAATTTGATGTCACGCGAAAATTCCTGCGACTCAAAAAGTTCCCAGGTTTTCGCATGAATAATTTGAAGCAAATGCAAAGTCCATGTGACAACTAGTTTGAGATTGACTTTAAATAAATGAATACCTTTTTCTGCGACAAATTCACTTTGAGCAATTGGATCTTTCTGCATGAGTTCGCCAACTGGAGGCTTTATGCTGACAGGAAATTTCCTTGACTGTGTGCTGTTTGAATCAAAATAATCAAGGGCTTTTAGTGGCTAACAAGTACCACCAGTGCTTCAAAAAAAAAAAAAAAAAAAACAGGTGAGCCAGAAAAAAGTTCCCCCTTTCTAAAATCCATAGCACCAATAGTACTTGATAGATTGGAGTGAATCGAACTCTGCTTGAATGTCAAGCGGTATAATTAATTTTTTCTATTTTTCATAGCGTTCTTATAAGACAGGAAATATGGGCAAATCCAACTTTAGGAAAATTTCATGGCAGAGAAATTCCTGAAAAGGGGCCTAAGACATTCAATCAAATCATAAAGGAACTTCTTATATTAAGCTCATTTCTTGCCATGCTATAGAAATTCTTCAATCTTTGCTCGAAAGTCTGTTTCTGATAACTCCTGAGGGGGTAAAGTTCCTGCGTATCTTTCTGTATGAGGAGATTCCTTACAATGTGAACAAGTGTTTCAAGCCATTTTCAGGTATTTCGCAACCAAAAAAATTCTTTCTCAAAGTTGAAATTACCTATCGTTTCAGTGCTCATGAGAATGCCATAAAAATCACAAATATGCTCCGGTCTCTTGGCTATCAAGAAAAGTTCAATTCTAATCCATGCAGCGCTCTTGGTGCTATAAATTTTCAAAAGAAGGACATTTTCTGGCTAGATCGGTATAACATAGTAATTTTACTCGACGACAAGGAACATAGCAAGGCGAGAAGAGACAGCTGTTGCATCTATTGGGAGAACATGAAGAATAAGGGCTGTTTCTTATAAAGAGCAACAGAACCTTTCAACAACTGTACAGTAAATCCCCGCATATAAGAACCTACCTAAATAAGAACCTAGAGGCTGTTTTCCCTAAATCATACACCTTGTAGTTAAGAACCTGTTTCAGCTTATTGAAACACAGGTTCTTATTGCAGGGGTAGCAAAGTTGATTTTTTACTATTGTTACTCGGTTAATTTTGGTCCCAGTTGGTTAAATGCTGAGTTTCCTCTCCAAGGTCCATACGAATCCTTCTGAAACAAATAACAGGGCTGAAAAATCTTTTTTTAGGACTCTGAAGGGCTTGCACGAATCACTCTTCAAATAAGAACCTCTTTACCCTGATATTAGTAATAGTGTCTTTGAAATAAGAACCTATTTCAGCCTGGCCATCAAAAAAGTTGGTTCTTATATGCGGGAATTTACTGTATTGACCTATTTAAAAAGTGTTGTGGAAATTGGTAATGTTATAACAATCATTTGCAATTCAAGGAAATATGTGCATTTACCAGAGATCAAAATTTGCAGGCTGAGTAGTGTCTCTGAAGTCAACTCCGATTGAGACTGAAAGCGATTGTGATGCGTCCAATGATTCTAGGAGAGAGAAAGTTGATTCATGGGCATACGGTTACAACTTTGCAACTTCAAAAAGGTGCTGAATTGTGTTTAATAATGGTGAAGGTAAAGATGATAGACACAAAGTTATACAGCTTCATGCTCATTCAAGCCTAGATTCTAGTCAACGAAATTCCCCAGGGTGGGTGACGACGATTGAACTGTTTACGACGGAAACTGCCGCCGTGACGGTCAATAGAGGTATACGGCCGGTTGACTTTGGTTAACGTGAAATCCAAGCACCTGGAAAAGTTCAGTGACTGGAAGCCAGCTTTCAGGTTTCCCAAACTATTCGTACATCATTTGTTTACATAATAAAATCAAAGCAGTAACTAGACAGCTCTCAACAGACAGGCGATGCTGTGAACGATCTAAATTTTCAGGTCAATGCAAAAAGGTAACAGAAAACAAGCAAAAGACGCAGAGGTTTCCTAAAATCAGCTGGATAAGTCTATCTTTCAATACTACGGAAAATCCTTTCAAGGCAGGATCGCAACATAACTAACAGGCTCAAAAATCCGATTTCTGCTATGCATAACAAAAAGGAAGGCAAGATCAAAACATGGGTCTTGAAAGATACAGTGTTCCTTAGGCTAGATGCAAATTCGATGAAGGTTAATCAGTTTTATATGCATGAAATAAATGCTTTTAACGCAGACGCAGTAAAAACTGATAAAGATAATTGAATTCTTCTGAGAAATCACCATGTCTCGGAACACTTCACAAGCGCCGCAGTGCTCAAGCAAGGATCTCGAAATAAATGCGAAAATAACAATTTCATTCATTATTACTTGGACATATGTAGTACGTAGTGCTTCCAACATCATGCAGAAACTAGTCTCAAAGTTTACAAGTCTCCACCAAAACATAACAGCAGAATAATACCGCTCTAAACTAAGGTGCAAGAAAAAGAAATTTGCCTACCGATTTCAGGAAAGCCTTCCATTTTCAGTCCAGCGGATAACCTCTGAAAGAAAAATGGGTATAGATAATAGGTAGGTAGGTAGGTATAAATTTGCCACGAAATAAAGAAAATTTTACAATGGTAAAAAGGAAGAATAAATAGATAAATAATATATTTACACTACAAGTTACATTGCAAATTAGATAAGTAACAGTTAAAAGCACCCCTAATTAAGATGGCAGGAATAGCATTAAAAGATTGAGTTGACCCTATTTCCATAATGATCTCCTTAAAGGTGTAAACGTAATTTATGTGCTTTTGGATAAAGCATAATTTAGTAAGGCCAGATCATGAATGTGAGAGAGGATGTGCAGTTTTAGTAGAACACATATGTGTCTTGTTTCCTCTCTCTGTATATTTTGGAAAAAAATGTCCTTGATCTTGTGCATAAACGAGTTGATACCCTTTGTAGGTTCTAAATCAGAAGATAGGCTATTCCCTATTTTTGGCCCCAAGTAGGACAGGCATTTATGGTAAAGATATGGCGACGAAGAACCTTTAACCAAGGTGTATCGCGTTCTTTGATCGAATCGCTACAGGGAAATCTGGTTGGTGCTATGAAATCTTGTGATGCACACCCAAGGCCACGCTTTCAAGTGCAATTTTATGACCCTCAGTTGATCGAAGTGACCTCTTTAAAGTCAAATAACGCAGGGAAACATTGGACTCATCTCATAAGTCGAAAAAAGATGCTATTCTTTAACCTGAAAAACACACCCCCACAAACGTCAAATGATCTATGGCCGTAGAAGAACACATACTAACAACCAAACCACTGGGCGAACTGCTCAGATACGTATTTCCAAAGCATTCCTTTTGAATGGAATCTTCATCTTCTTGGTGACGATATAAAAAAAGATGTGAGCATTGCTGAATTCAAAGAAACTTGTTGCAGTCGTAAGACAATTTGGACACCCTACTTATAAAATTTGTGATATTCAAGGTGTTCGATCTATAGCAAAACCTCCTTTCAATTTTGGTACATTAAATGAGCACATGAGCATACTTATCATCTGCGTTTGCAAACGTTTGGTCCAGGATGCATCGGTTTTATAGCTACATATGATTAGTGCGTTCTTTGTGGGCAAACTTCTACATAACTTTGACTGTCAAAACTCAGTTTGCAATTGTGGCACTGCAAACGAGGACAATGAACACTTTCTCCTGCACTGCCTACAGTTTGATTGAATACAGACAGATCTCCTTGGTCAGCTCTCAGAAATCCATTCCTGGATATCAGCGATATGGATACAATAGCCTTAAATCAATCCTCTTTTTTATGGCAATACACAGCTGAATATAATCACCAACAAAATGATCATGGATGCTATTATATCATACGTTATTAAGACAACTCAATGCTTTCCATAAGCTTTCAACGTAAGTTGCAGCAGCTTTTCAGCAGGCACCCAAATATAAAGCCATACGAGCCAACACTATTGACATACCATCCTCAGGACTGTAAGCGTTTTCCGAGAAGAAAAACGTAAGAATATTTGCTCAGAATAGGTGGTGGTAGCTCCCCAGGAGGCTATACAAGGATCTGAACCAACAAACAACCCTTTGCACAGAAGCCTAGCGCTCTACCGCGTCAAATAAAAGCTCACTGTTATTAATACATATGCAAGGTTCAAGCTTTGGTTATCTTAACAATGGACGAACGGTAAATAAGAATGGCATACCTTATCACCAATGCTAATTTTGCTGACGGGTTTCGAAGAGGTATTTTTCAAAATCAATTCCACTGCTACCATAGTGCTAGCATAGATGCATGGCGCCCTTGTGAATTTGTACTCCACATTAAGACCTTCACCCACAATTCGATTCAGCAACTCGTATGATTTCAGATCATGTATTCCCTATGGCATAAGGAAGAAATTGAACATAAGAGTTACAGAATTGCAGGTCACAAATCAAATAAACAAGGGCAGATGACTTTCTATCAGTTTCCGGAAAGAGTCGCTCAGTCCAATCTCTTTTTCTACTTGGTAAAAAGGTCTTTCCTAGAAATTCTCAATAACTTCAAGAAAAAATGTCTTTTGAAACTGATTTGAATCATGGACTTCTATTTCTTATCAAGCAGCTACCTCGACCTAAGCATTCTTGCACAATATTAGCACCTGAGTTCATGAGAATTTACCGAAAGTTTCGGAAACAGGCTGAGCTTGTCCAGGAAAACCTGACTTCTTAGTGATGGGTGAGTTTAATTTCGTCCACACTGGTTGAATACATTTTTGATTGATAAACAATTTTTGGTGGTAAAATTATTGATTAAAGTGGAAGTGAACAAAGGTGCAGTTGCGTTTTTCGCACCATATACGCTGGGATCGCAGGAGTAAAAAAGATCTTTTCGAGTCTGCGACTCCCAGTCATGATGCTCAAGCGGTGGGGCTCTACCAGGAATGGAATCCTATCCTCTTGACTGTTCTGATTGCAAAGTCAGAGGATTACACCCTGCGCCCCAGTACAATCAGTCCCTGATATGGCAGCATCATAGCTGTCAAAAATTCTGGAGAAGCAGCCTCCTGAGATCAAAGGTGAACCTACCGTTGATTCACAGACAAAAGTTCAAGGATGACAAGAGACTGTCTACGAGCAGCAAGAAAAATGCTTGTTGCAATGCAAAGGCCGAGGGGCTAAACTGCGAAGAGGATTCCATCTCTTGGCTGTTATCATTGAAAACAAAGCGGATACTATAAGTAACCAAAACAATGGCCCTAAAAGATCAGACTTGTAAAACAAGGAACTGCATAATTGCTTCATGTTATGAAACGGAACTTGGCAGTTGGGAGTGAGAACTGGACAACCGAAACCACTGACAACTTTATACCCAAGTTCACAAAGAAATTACTCTCTATGTGTATTATCACTGAGTATCCAAGCATTGCATTTGGTTGCACAGGAGACAAGGTACACTGCTTTGTGGTCGAATATCATGTTTGTCAACGGAAGTATTGCACTTTGGTCGAACGTAAAAAATATGAAGATGCTGAACTGATGAAAAAATTTTCGAGTGATACGATTGACTCAGAAATTTCGTCTGTGAGTCAAAAACCAAAAAAAAAAATCACAAGGCACATTCAGCCTTTTCGCTAAAGGTCTAGTCATTAAATTTTGGGCTACCCAGAGAGACAGCCTGGCATATTTACCTGAGAACCCGGTGTGTGTGCAAAACTGCTGCTCGTCAGCGATAAGGCTTCCATATCGGAGGCTAACGTCGGAGTCAACACATCAGCAGGGGTGACACTTGGATTCGTGGCTGGGCTGAGATCTATGGGAAAATGAATAAAACGTTGATATCAAACAATAAGTTGGTTGAAGGATCAGCAACACAATAGCAGAGGGTACAGGTCAATAAACTTGCACCCTTCTAACACCCCCCCCTCCAGTAACGACCCCGCTGAAACGCTGCCCCGCCAAGGTAAAAGGATGACCCACCAGGAAAATGTGTTTCCCCGCCAAGTTTGAGTTTAAATCACTCTCCCCGCCTTCTTCCTGTTGCTTCCCCGTTGAAATTTTTGTTTCCCTGTCAAAAATTATGCAAGTTCCATCACAGATAATGGCGAAAAGGTTTTATTTCCCCGTCACGATATTTTCAATCCCCGCTGAAAATGTATACTTTCGTAATTTCCCCGCTGTACTTTTAATGTCCGGCGGGGTCGTTTCTGGAGGGTGTTCTAACTGAATGATCCTTAACAGTATAACAGAAGTTTATCAAACTACCAGTTGTTGGGCTGAAGGATAAAAACTGTGTGGCTGATATTCAAAACTGAAATGTTAATTCATCAGTCAAAGACTAACTGAGATGTGGAAATGGTTTTTGTAAAATAGTTCATCATTTTGACCCAAAAATTAGGAAAATGCTGGCAAGGGATTTGCATAGGAACGAGAGATCCACGTTCGATTCTGGTACATGATTTAGTTCGTATCAAAATTCAATTTTTCAATATAATTGTCTTCTTCAGGAATAGAATTAAATTTCAGTGAAAAGTAAATCATGGACCAAACGATGAGTGATTTTACCAACAAAGTCTTCCCACCTAAGTTATGCTTTGACCGAAAGATTAACATTTCAATTTTGAATATTGACCAACTGACCGCAGTCCGCCAAACGTGCTTACAGAAAACAAGACTAATACCTAGAGAAAGAGCAATGTTACCAAAATAACTGTAAAGCAAGACCACTGAAGTGCCATAAATGCAAAGGGGGCTTTTGGGTTTACAAACACTTTGACAGCGATGAAGAAAGAAGCAACACACTGACAAATAAAATATGTACGATCTAAAATCGAATCTCAGTGGTTTATTTAACACCATAAATCAATGATGCTCGAATGAAGTAGCCTGCGTGCAGAATCTACTGATTTCTTTTCAGAGAGGTTCTCCTCCAGTAGAGTGTGCGCATCGGCGACCAAATCCTTGTTCTGAGCCACGCGAGATTCCATCTCTTGAGGAACCAAGTCGCTGAATTGGATTCAACAGAGCAACCTATAGAGTGGGAAGACAACACCCACACACAATAAGGTTCATTGGCCAGCTTTGTCCATGGAAGAGCTATTTAAATACCTGCAGACTCGAACAAAGACAGAGACGCTCATGAAAGAAAGGGGATACGCGTCAGCCAATCAGGAAAGGTTCGATGTTTCTCATGAACTGACAACAAGGATTTGGTCGCTGATGCGCAGACTCTACAGGAGGAGAACCTGCCTGAAAAGGGATCAGAAGAGTCTGCACGCAGGCTAGAATGAAGGCAATCAGCCACAATTATGAATAGCGAAGGTGAAGAAGAGATCACACTTCTTAGAACACGGGATCGAAGCGATAGAGAAGTCAAAATCGAGTCGCTAAGCCAAAGTGGTGAGGCTCTACGGATTAACCTCTTTCCGCTTGATTGTTCTGGTTGAAAAGTCAGAAGAATACACTACTACACCATAACGCCTTCCGATGTTGATCCTATGTGAATACACTGGACAGAAAACATCTGGTCAACTTTTTGTGGGAAAAATTCCCGGGGGGGGGGGCACTTCACTATAAATTCATACGGGGGTGTGCGCCGCAAGGATTTCTGTTACGACCCAATCCCAGAAATTTGGTCCGATATTGATACCCAATCCCAGAATATATGTCAGATATTGATACCCAATCGAAGAAGTAACAAAAGCAATTCGACGTCAAAAGGATAAGGGATAGAGGGCTGGGAACGATTATTTTGGTTCCAAGTGGCCATTGCAACGAGGTTCTGGTCTGAGGACGTTTTTCAACACAAAAATACTTGAAATCAGTTCACCTGAAACTGACCACGTGTTGCTCGAAAATTTATCAAGTTGTACTTTCATTCAACAGCCATTACAGAATTTTGAGTAACCCCCAATCCCAGAAAATTCCGAGTGAAAGTATACCCCAATCACAGAAATTTTCCATTAAAAGGATACCCCAATTCCAGAATTTTCAGGCCAAAAACTACCCAAAACTGGCGCACATCCCCGTCTTACCCAAAGTGAAGTACCCCCCCCCCCGGGGGAAAATTATACTTACATGGCAAATAGCTGCTCTGGTTAGCTTACTTGATCGAATATCCAACAAAAATTAATCATTAGAAGTCTGGAAACAAGCTGTGAGCGATCTCACCATTCATTCTTAAAAATATTTTTAAAGAAAAAGGTTGAAGGAATTGCTTTTTGTAAAAGAACTAGTTTCTTCAGATTCTAGCACACCAAAACGTGAACTTAAACTCTGATTGTTTCCAAGGCTGAAAATCAGAAGATCCCATCGTTATTCTTAAGACATTTTTCAGTCAAAGGATGCAGATACCACTTCTTAAGAAAGACCTTTTTTACTCATATTCCAGCGTGGCAAACGTGAATCTAAACTTTAAAAGTTTCCACGATTTAGAGATGACGTAGTTTACTTTTACACTACAAGGTGATTTTAAACTCGAAATGACATTAGTCAGTGAGTGTCGTGTTTTAGGCATTTAAAAGAAACTGAGCCTACATTTGGAAAAGTTGATAATAGGCCTTTCGGAGCTTTTAGCATCAAAAATTTGAAGATCCATGCCTATCTTGTGACGGCTGGTTCTTGCAGTCAGATTTGATGAAATCAAAAGAGCAATACCCATCTCCCCCGTCTCAAGAATGGAATTGAAAAACTGAATTACCAATGAAAGCTTTCTGTGAGGGCCATTGAAATGATTCGATTTCACATTACACAACATTCCACAACATTGCTTGATGACAGTAGGTTGCTTTTAAGTAATTTGGTTTCAACTCCGCTGTAGCATTGTAGTGGAAAGACTCGTTACCATGTTTTGGGAGACTCGTTTTGAGAGACAATCGAGGCTGGCAAATACCTCCAGATGTGGAAAATGCAACTTTCCGATTCAATTTTGTGCGGCTATGCCGTGACAATATGGTAGACAATAAATGGAATTCAAAGAGTCTCAGTTACATACCATAGAATAATTAGATTTCCATAAAGCATTCATCTTACCGTCATCGAGGTCGAGAAGTTGATCATAGGATGATTTGTTCGGTGATGCATCCTTCTTTTTAGTCCCCTTCTTTGATTCCTGAATATCAAAGGCAAGAGTCAGAAAGTAGTTTTGGATTTTGAGATACCATCGCAAAATTATCAACTGAAAAACGGCTGTTCACAGGAGATAAGACTGTTCACAGGCTACAACATAGGACCAAGATATATCAATCAGCAATCAGCGTCGATAGTAGGGGTAGTCTTCTTTGAGCAGGTAATGCATCGTTTGTCAACGAAAGCTGAAATTAGAACTCAGACCTGAATTGAAACATGCAGCATATTATACAAATTTCTTCATAAAAAATGCAACTCATCTTTATACATAGATAGTTCAGGAAATGATGCTGCTTTAAGCACTTTGACACATGCTATCATAAAGCAAAATTTATCTTTTTCCAATGATATCTATGGTTGGCGAATAAACTGACCTTCTCATCATTCAACTTACGTTTTGCATCTCTAGAGTATGTCCTGTTTTAGATGCGGGAAAGTGATGGGACACTGACATAATCAAAACCTTACGAAACTATTAATTAAGTGATAAATAATCCCACTCATGTAGACAAACTGCATATCATTACAAAGAAGAACTTGTAAACCTTATCATTCTTTGTGACTTGCTGTATAGTTTTGTTGGGTTTTTTGAAACACCCTGTAGCCTATAATTTGAATTCATAAACTTGCTTTGTCAAAACAGTATCTTGCATGACTTCATAAATATAAGAAGATTTTTAAGATGACTGTTGGAAATCATCTGCCTACGATAACCATTTGCAATAACCAGGTGCTAGGGTCACGGAGCTATTTAAGGGCTAACCAACTTCGCGACCCCTTGTCATAATACTCATCTGGCTTGGTTGGGGCTCCGTCTGAACTGCGTTCGGAGCAAAGTCAGAAAATGGTATCAGTGTGTCATAAAACCTCCAACATCAACAGATGCAGGGTATCCTCTTGTTAGCGATGCCACTTTACCATAAGGCCAGGAGAGAGGCGGCAAACATTTTCTCTTCTGATGATCATTAAAGATGCATTTGGAGACTCAAATCATGTTACATAAAAATTTATAAGCATATTTACTTCCTCTTTTGACAACATCCGTTTCGTATAAATAGCTTATTTACTGTGATTTAAAGAGAATGTAAGCATGTAAAAGTGGCTCATGCTACTTGCGGTCAAATTCTGGCTAAATCAGTCATCCAGACAGCATGTGTCACAGCAGCATATGTCACTGCCTATTCTGATTGTATGATTAATTCATAAGCGCCTGTATGTACTTAAATTCCTCTTGTCTGGGTTGAAAATGAATAGTGTAAGATTCAAATGTCTCTGGACCGTCAATCTTAACAATAATGAATTAAGTTTTTCAATTCGTCTCTAGATATCAGAAGGGAAAATGTTTGCGGTGTTTCTCCTGGCCCTATCATTTATCACAAAATTGAGCTATCCACCTGACACACAACACTTTACTACACATTATAACACTGGTGCTATGGTAAATCTTCGAATGAGGACCCGTCCTCCAATGAACAATGTCTAGGATCTCAATTCAGCGTTGAAAATGCTATCTCGACGGTAGAAGAGAGAAAATCGTATTTGATTAATTAAAATCCCGCACTTTTATCAACGTACTAGCCATGTGATGAATTTTCGCGGGGGGACTGTCCTTCAAACGTGAAATGCAACAAGTACCACGGGTGCTCAATCCAGAACATACAATGTCCTATTGCTTCTTCCCATCTTCGGGAATAAAGATGCACCTGGGCTGTTTAAGTAAGAAATATGCCAAGGGACTAAAAATGATACATTACTTTCTAAAACATCAACAAGATCTGTATTTTTTTTGAACACATTATCAAACTTTTCCATTTCTTTGCGTGACATAATTATGAATCGTCACGAAATGATAGCTAGACAACCTGAATCTTATCTATGCTTTGGTAAGAAACTTTGCGTCATATATCAAATATGCAGTTGGTTTGAGATAAGCCTATGTAGATGGTTAGAACATATTATAAGGGCTACTTCACGTGAATTATTAAGGGTAGGTAACTACTCAGGGTTTCTATCGCTCATTTTCTGAGCCAGATTACCTTCTAGAATCTATGCTCTGGCTCACCTGTACCGGTTCGTTCTGCTGAGGTTTAATTTTGCCCACATATGTTATGGACATTGTGTCACGAGTAAAAGGAATCGTGCCACGAGTAAATGAAATGGTTCAGAACGCTAACCAACAACCTATCCTCAAAACGATAAACAACTTAATTAAGACACCATTGCATCCAATCAACAAGATGTCCAGTTCCCTTGAAGCCTGTACTAAATAGTCAGTGATCCTCTTCACTACAGAAGTCACGATACGATACGTTATACAACAAAATACAACACAACATAATGCAACACAAGACAATGCAATCCAAAGAAACAAGAGAAGGAGACAAACAACACAATACGCAACTGAACATAAATGTGTGGGGCACTGTTATTCATATTTACTACAAGCGAAGTTAGAACTAAGAATCTATGTATAATGTTTTTACTTTGCAGTCTATGTATAATGTTTTAGTACTGCCCGCCGTAAAGAAGTACCAAGGACTACCGGGGCTACCTTGGCTAAATAATGAAAAGTGAAATATAAATGAGAAATGCGCAAGGAGACTAATTTGTGAAGAAAGACTCAACAGAAACTGGAACAAAGCACTGGATACTCCAATTGCATCTTCCATGCATTTTGAAAAGGTGCGCAGCAACAAGCACGTTCAACATCGAAAAATCGTCATAACAAAGAGTAAAAAATACCTTGACTTTTGGTGCTTCTTCTTCCTCTTCTTCTTCTGATTCCTCTTCACTGGATTCCTCTGATCCTGATTCCTCAGATTCCTCTTCGTCAGAAGTGTCTTCCTCTGATTTGACTTGTGTCTCCTTTTTCTTACTTTTGCTCACTGAAGAAATACAATAAATTGGATTTCCTCAATCATGGGAGAAATGAATCATATCATGTCGACAAGACGAAGAAGCAAGTTCAGTTTATGTCGTTAGTCACAAAGAGGAGTCATTGGCGAACATTTAAAGGGAATGCTCACCAATGGAATGCAGAGCAAGTTAAAGAAGTCGAGAGAAGCAGAAAAGGCCTATGTCTACCAGATAACCCTTTCTTCTCCCTTTCTCAGCCTCATTGCATGATTGGTGAATGGAATTAGTTGTAGCTAAGATGGTGTTTGGTCTGTAGTTTTGTTCTAGAAGAACTCTGGCATTAAACTGAAGCGCGAAAGAGAATTATATCGATTTATAACAATTTTGCCCACTACTTGTATCCAGTAGGCATGCCTTCTTTAATTTTGTACCTTGATTATTCGATCGGAAGAGCTTTTTGCTTGCCATCGATAATTTTATCAGAGCAAAGGGATCTGTTATAAAGAATGAAGCAAGGGGGGGGGCGGAAGGGATTTCAAAATTCTCCGTAAAATTATGTAGCCCAATGTAAGAAACAGAAACTGTTTACATAGCCCCTTAAACATCTGCAAAACTGATTTGATGACCCCAGGGCTTCATAATGAACTCTGCTGTTCAGAAAGTTCTTCAAGAAAAGCTTTCTGCACCATACAGATTCTTTTTTTTCTCATGCATCATGCTGTTAATACCTTATTTGTGGGATCCGGTGTAACGCATTAAGAAGGCGGGGAAGAACCTGCAGATACCACCGTATTAGACACTAAGATGGAGAACAATATCAATGATGAAGAAGACAGCAAATTTGACGCTGACAGTGTTTAAAACAATTGTAAAATATTGAACACAAATCCCTAAACAACTATAGTTTCATGGCCAATGTTTATCACTTGGCAGTAGTTTGTTAGCCCAACAATTTCCATCCAATAACTATGGTGACCCTGTCAAATCCCTCCCGCCCCCTTCTGTTCCATACTTTACGACATCTCCCTAAAACAATACCAGGAAACAAAGGAAGATTTTCTTGATCATAGTCCTCTTGTTATGCAAAGCATACAGTAAAAATCTGCAAATAAGAACCTTCTTGGAAAAAGGGGCCGTCGACAACTGGTGCTCATCACGCATCGCGGCCTTTGGCCGTAATAGGGGAAGGGGGTTCAGGCTATAGCCATGACAGATTACTGTTGCGTGATGGAATGCCAAAATAGAAACCAACAGGGTAGACAATATATAAGATCATGATTAGATATTAAACCAAACTTTATTTGAGCACTGGAGACGCTATAAAGTAAGTTGCAACATGCTCCAAAATCTCCTTGTTTTTACGCCACTGACACTCCGCGATTTTTACTAAACAATTATCTTCAATAAAATGAGAAAATGGCTGTTTTCCTTTTAACATGCAACAGGAAGTGCTCGACAATAAGGACCGAAGAAACTGGCTAAGGCTTTCGTACGGCTTCCGCACGGCCGTGTCTAGCAAGGCCTTGTAATTGTCTTTAGTTTCTCCAGAACAAGATTCACATTGACCTTCAGAGCAAGACGCCGACAAAACAAAATGCCAAAACATGATACAAACCAAAACTACAGAAACAAGCTTACTGACCAAAACACTGTGCTGGCTATCTTTTTAGGATTATGCATTTTAAACCTCAGGGAGATAGGAACCACGGAACATGTTTTAATGTGTACAAAAAGCAAGAAGCCTGTTATCAATGTATTTCTTCTGTTTTCGAAGAAACATGGAAATGAATGTATTCCCTGGGGTCTGGTCCGTTAGGGTCTGGTCCTACTGGCCCTGGGTCTGGTCTTTTCCGTGATGCCGAATTTTCAAGCATATTTTGTGATGAATACGGCACAAATCATCAACAAAAAGAATTTTACCCCCTTTACAACTTAAATGTAATCCTGAAATATTTTTCGATAAAGGAAGTATTTTAGACTTAGGCCAATGGGACGTGGTGTGAGCAAAATTTCAGCCTTTAATTTTCAAAACGCAGGGCATATGGCTGGATTTAAAATGGACACATTTCAACCAGATACCCCTATCCAAATATCTCAATATTTGTTGTCATTCTAGATTTGAGCGAAACTTTGCTTCAAAGCTTTCAAATTGTTTCTACCGTGTTCAGGCCGTTCGGCTTCTTGTTTACCTTGCTTTGACATTCCTATCAGAACGATCAACTTCGAAGGGAAATGACCAATACTTTCTCTTTCCTGCCAAAACTGTTAAAGGGGAGGTTCCCCTTTCGTTCCGAAGCATATGAGCCACGGGGCATCCTTGGGGTTATCTTCTCAGGGACTTGCCACTCAAAGCTTGGTAATTCTTAAAACCAAGAGCTTTTGTGGAGGGAAATTTACCATTCATAGAAGCTCCATGGGAGCCATTTACGATATCTATGTGTACCGTTTACGAGAAAAAGCCGCTCTCCCAAATCCCCTTGTTTGATTGTTGAAATTGTCAATAGCATTAATCTGTGCTCAAAAGCATTAGTCTGATTACTGTATAAAATAGAAAGAGAATAGATGGTATCTTCAGTTCTCCAAAGGCCTAAACAAATCTGATTCCAATTGAATGCTAGTGTTTCATCCTCTATCACAGAATAAAGAAAAGGGCATTTGAAAAATAACTCATCAAAGAAACTTCATTGGAAACAGCTTTCGCGTCAAAATTTAAGAATCTAATTTGAGAACCTACACTCTTGTCCGCATTAATTGAATCACGCGTAATCTGGTGACGATTTTTGGCATGAAAATTCTACGGCCAACTGCTCTTCCTATTTTGTAGTTGTTTCTAGGCCCGGGTTTCTAGGTTAACTTTTCGTGTACATTTCAAAACCTTGAGTTTAATTCGTGAAATTCTGCGCAGTTGTGTTGTGATGACAAAAAGAAGTTATATAGAATCATTTCAAATAATAGTAGTCTCATGAACGAGTGAATTATCCCAGAAAGAATGGTGCATGTCAACAATTTTGATCAATCGATGCAGAATTTTTTTCTCTTCAACTTATCCAAAATTCGGTTGAATCTGGTTGGGAAAAACTATCTGTGACGAAATAGGCAGCGCAGTTGTATGTGGTCTTGTCCAGCCAAACAAACATTGGCATAAAATCAAAGCATATGATATGTGCATCAAAGCATCTATATCACAGAAACAAGCTGAAAGAAAAATCTGTTTCATTGCTATTAGGGAATGATAACCTTGTTTTGGATGAAAACCCGCGACTCCTTGGAGTTCACTTAGACAAGAATCTAGATTGGACGAGCCATTTACAAAAATTGCTATCAAGTTGCTATGGAAAAATAGCCGTCTTAAGAAAGCTGAAAAACTTTACAACATCAAAGCTTCGGAAACAGCTTATAGAAGCCCTTATATTTTCGAAAATAGACTTCAACGATTACGTTTATTCGCCATTAACCAATGTGCAACTAAACAGTCTACAGCGTCTGCAAAAAGTAGCAGCAAGCTTCGTACTTGGCAGATATTGTTCAAGAGATGACATTGTAAAGCTGAACTGGTTACCAATTAAAGAAAGGAGGGAATTCAGTCATCTGAAGCTAACACGCAAAGCTATTTACTCTGACAACTGGCCAGACATAAACAAATTGGAGATCAAAACAACGGGTAGAGCATTGCGAAACAGCGATGAAATAAAACTTCAGACATCATTAATCAACGGAACTTTCCAAGATGAAGCAAGCAAATACTTTAATCAGCTTCCAACAGAGATAAGAAACGCTGATAATCTTTCCGCATTCTGTTCAGCCTTGCGGAAGCATTTATTTGCGAGGATCAATGAACAATGAAAAGACACCATTAAAAAAAAAAAAAATTTTCAACCTTTTAACATTTTAATGCTTTTAACCAATTTTCTTTCGCAATATCATGTGTAACAAAACTTAGTTATTTTTAAGAGATGAAGAGCCACAATTATTGTGGATAAGCTCAATTATTACCATGTATGTATGTATGTATGTATGTATGTATGTATGTATGTATGTATGTATGTATGTATATATTGCCCGCAATTAATTGCTATGAGTAAGGATTTACAGCCTGATTTCAAGAATATTATCATTTACATAAGAACCTAAACAGCTTGGTTTAAATTATAGGTTCTTACATGTGGGCTTTTACTGTGATACTGACCTTGTTCTTCTTTTTCAGAAACTTCATCATCTTCTTCATCACCATCATCATCGTCATCAGATTCATCTTCTTCACTTGATTCTTCCTCATCCGTCTCTTCATCATCCTCGCTCCCTTCTTCCCCTGAATCTGACTCCGATTCTTCATCTGAGTCCTCACCGCTTTCTTCATCCTCATCTGTTGTTATGAAATAAAAGGCTATTGTTACAAAATAATAGACCATTGTTCAACTGATTGTACTGGAAGAAAGCAGGGTATCAGTCTCTTCTGTAGCAATATTTCATATGCCTGATTGTACTTCATGTCTGTTGAAAATCACTGCAACCTACTGGAATGTTGGCTCCAGTGGGAAGAAGTCACTTCTTACAGTGAAGTTTGTTTGAAGGGAAATAGCTACCTTTAGTAAAATTTTATTTACATCTTAATAGCTTCGACTGTGTTTGAAAGTAGCGATCCTCTGAGTAGCATCATCCACAACTGCCGTTTACTTACGTGAAGATCTTCTTTTTTGTGCATATGAAACAGGTGTTTCTCTGCAACTTCATTAATTTGTTTTCGTTATGGCGAGTAAGGTCAAAGGTAGCAAACAGATCTCGGTAGAAATAGCTGTCTCAAATAGAAATAATTTCCTCACCTTCAGAATCTGAGTAAAAGGATGACTTCTTCTTTGTTTTTGTAACAAGAAGCTGGTTGCCCCAAACCTTGTCCACTACCTGCGAAGAACAACCAGACACTAAACCTCAAAGAATACTTCCTGAATGAAACTGAACGGCAATTTGTTTGCCTGCAGACTACAAACGACTAGACTCCTTCCACAGATAGCTGTATATGGACATTTTGTGTGAAAGAAACCAAGGAGATCGCCATAGGAATCATAGACCAACTTGCCACTAGCATCCAGCTATACATACAATATTTGTTCCAAATTCAAAGGAAAAGTACAGCTGTTGTCGAACTATTCTCCGATTCTGATCTACCTGGAATATTTCAAACTCGAGTAACCTAATTAAAGACTGCACACTTGATTCTTCATTCGCGAAATGGATCGATGCTTTTACTTCGTCGATAATCTTAGCCTCATTATTTGCTCTATACAACTTACAATGACTTGGTAATTTTACGAAAAAAGGCATATGACAACGGAAAGGGGGGAGAATATAAGGATGGAGTGAAAGCGCTTAGGGGAGAGTTTTAACCATGTCATGGTCGTACAAGTACTTTTGCCTGAAGCAAGGGACTAAAGAACGGTATACAAAAAGAAGCACTGTTGATTAAGAACAATTTTAGCAATGATGAGTCAAAAGAATCACAAATAATTCATCACCTCTCAAGTTTTTAATATTCTCAAAACGTACTATGTTCATCCATCACTTCACTGTAAGTAGGTTGGAAGGAATTCTAGATATCTAATGCAAACTTTGGTCTAATGTGCATGGCGCATACATTTGAAGGGCAGCGACGTGAGTTGCTTACCCATCTCTTCGAATAGACACCGATTCGGAGTTTGAACTCACCAGTTTCCTAACCGCAACTATATAATCTGCTCGGCTATTCATCCTACGACTCACATGCACTGCCATAGGCATAGGCACTATCCTCACTTTCAAGTACATTGGAATGTCCTTAAATACGTGGTACTTCCATATATGTAGTGCCCCTATATCCTCACCTTTCAGATACCTAAAACCTACACCAATTCGCCTTTTCAGCGATTTTAAGCCGTAATTTCAACTTGACGATTAAGGGAACGATTTAACCTTACCTCGACATTTCTGACAGTTGGGTCGGGTTGCGTTTCAGGATAATCAGGTAAATCTTGATATCCATTTGCTCGGAGGTTAATCATATGCGACAATGAGCCAAGTTGGTATTGACCACGATCTACAAAGTAGGATTTAAAAGTAAACAAGCAATATCAAAAGTGCTTGGAAGAGATCGGACGCTTGAACAAAACTTTGCTAAGCAGAGGCTCAGAGAAAAGAAAACAATTAGGGGCGAGGGGTGCGCGTTATCAAGTATCGAAGGTGCAAAAATCGCATAATTCTCAGCACTTCCATCATGGGTCATCTTTGCTTTTCTCTTGAAACAAACAATAGCATATATACGAGAACAATAAATCTAATCTCTCTCTCTCGGTGTCCTGTTCTTCCAGAATGTTGGCAGCCATGGCTCTCCATAACTCTCTTTCGTTTGCTGTTCTGATTATTTCTTTTTCGGCTATTTTCATCCAATGGCTGGGACTTGAGATGAAAGTGGGCCTCTGCCTTCCTCTAGCTCTTTTTCCTTCAATTTTCCCACTTATTGCAATGTCTTCCAATTCTTCTTTTCTTAAAAGATGCCCTGAAAATTGCCACTTCCTGATTGTTTCAACAAGTTTCCTTGTTGTTCCTGCCTTAGCCAGTACTTCCTTGGACTTGCCCAAGTCGTCATACAAGAAAGAAAGTGACGACTTGTTGCGAACAGCTCCTCATTAATTATTCATAAGATCTATGTGACCTGACTTAACCCGATGTTTGTCATAGGACCTAACAGCAAAGAACTTGAAAATAAGGGGGCTAGTTTTATCTGTCTACACGGGTGCGCTGTTTTGGAAATGGTGGCGCCAATTGACATACAGCCATTTGTGTTTCAAAGTTGGTTGGCCCCGGTCAGTTTCCTTCGGGGAAAAGCAGAATCTTGTCTGCCATTGGTCAAACATTATGATCGAAAGTGCCGAATGCTGTACCAAAATCCGTCCGGCCATCCAGCTGTGTTATCCAGCTGTGAACTGCTCGCGACAAGTCATCCATTCCTTTCTTCTAGGACGACTTGGGCAAGTCTAGTACTTCCTCACTTGACATGTGATCTGTCCAAGATATTCGGAGCATTCTTCTGTACAAGCACATTTCAACTAATTCTAATCTCTTTTCAGTAGTCTGTGACATTGTCCAACATTAATTGCCGTATGCGAGGGTAGAAAATACATAACAATCTAATACTTGTTGGGGAGACAAGATACGCTTGACTGATAAAACCAATATGTCCCCCCGTGCAGTGGGTCAAAGCTCATGCGCCCGTCTGAGCTTCAACCCCAAACCGCTACTGCGCATGAGCTATAACCTACTGCACGGGGGGACACATGAGTTTCCTCGGACAAAGCATGTCTGGTCTCCCCAACAAATACTCTTAATTTCGCTGTCATTGACAATTGTCGATTTTTTAGTATCTTCCCCATTTTCTCGAAATTAGCTTTTGACATTCCGATCCTCTTCTTTACTTCATTGTCGCTTCTTCCGTCAGATGTAATTAAACTCCCAAGGTAACTGCATTTTCAACCTGTTTTATCACTGTTTTTCCAACTGTTAATTAGCAATCTGGTACATCCAGCTTTTTACTTACCATTATGCATTCAGTCTTCTTGTAACTAATGATAACCCCCTTTTTGCACTCTCTATTGCTACCTTATTCAAAATCTCCTGTAACTGATTTCTTGAGTCACTTATCAACAATGTATCATCAGCATATCTTAAATTGTTCATGTTATAGCCTCCTATCACTAGACCTTTAAAATCTTTCATCTCTCTTAAAATTTGTTCACTGTATAAATTAAAAATTTTAGGTGAAAATACGCACCCTTGGCGCACCCCTCTCTTTATGTTTATAAGTGCTAATTCTATCTTCAATCATCATACCTGCAGTTTATTCCCAATACAAATTTCTTAAAAATATGTCTTTCCCGTCAGTGGCGTAGCCGACGGTAGTTACCTTTAGGGCGTACCACTAAGGGCCCCCACTGATTAGGGGCTCCGGAGGGGCCCCCAACCTTCAAATTACGTCATAGACATAGGTACAAGAGGCCCCAGCCCTCCTTTTTCACTAAGGGCCCCATGCACCTCCGCTACGCCACTGTTTCCCGTCTATATCGAGATCTTGGCGCATATCTAATAGCTGCACGTGCTTCACTTTGTCAAAAGCTTTGGCAAAATCAATAAAACATATATAAATATCTTTTTGCATTTCAATGGATCGTTCACATATCATTCTTAAGGTAAAAATCGCATTCCTTGTTCCCGTAACTTTCATAAATCGACATTGCTCTTTCCTATTTCAGGTTTAATATTCTTCCTTGCTCTCCAAATGATTATCCTCAAAATCATTTTGATGACGTGCCTCATGAGGCTTATCGTTCTATGAAGCTCACATCCTGTTGCATTGTGTTTCTTTTGTAAAGCTATAAAAGTGGATTTGCTTAGATCTTTTGGAATCGTACTAAATGTCATAAATTTCATTAATAATTTCCGTCATTGTATCAATTCCAAAGTCTTCAAGTGCTTCGATCATTTCAACTACTATTCCATCTGGACCCAATGAATTGTTCCTTTTCGTATATGCAATAGCTGCAGTGGCTTTGGATTCTAGGACCTTCCATGTTCTTTCTAATAACTGGTTTCTGCCCCTTGTCATCGTCAAGCAATTCTTCAATGTATTCTGAACATCGTTCTACAATTTTATCCTTCTCCATTATTAAAGTGCTATTTTTATATTTTATGGATCCACTTGACGTGTACGCCTTATAGACTGAAATCGACTTTATTTTCTTATGCATCAAAGCTGTGATTGTTCTTTCTAGACGTTGAATTTATTCACATTCCTCATTTACTCATGTTTCTTAGCCTGCTGACATTTAGTTTTTATTTTTTATCGATATTTTTGTATTCAATACTTTCTTTGTTGGCAACCTTCTGACGTGCCTGAATGAGGTCAAGGATTTCTCCTGTCATCCACTTATTCTTGCTTTGCTTCCCTTTCTTAGGCACAAACTCTTCAGCTGCTGTAACAATTGATTCTCTAAAGCAATCCCAAGTTGACTTAGATTCTTCATTATTCAGCACTTCAAATCTTTTCCTTGCAGCAGTGCTATATCGATTCTAATGTCTTGATCTTTCTGTAAGCTGTTATATTGTAGTCTCGAAGTTTGCTGAGCTTTTCCCAATTTTCTTAGCTCTATTACAATTTTGCATATCGTTGGGTTATGGTCAATTTCTCAGTCTGCCCCTGGGTAGCTTTTGGAATATTTTATTGCGTTTCTAAGCCTTTTGTTGATAGTGATGTAATCAATCTGATTTAGAAAGTTCCCACCAGGACTTTTCCATCTTCTCCGTCGATGATCTTTAAACCATGTGTTTGTAGCGACTTCATTATTTGCGTAGCACCATTCTACCCATCTTTATCCTCGTTCATTTCTTATACCTGAACAATACTCCCCAGTAACATCACCATTGCTTTTCGCTTCCAACTTTAGAATTTCGGTCTCACCTTATGATGACTACTTCCTGTGATTTACACTGCCCTTTTGCCTTGTCTAGCATATCATAAAATTATTCAATTTCTTCCTCATCACTCGCTGAGGTTGGTGCGTATAACTTGTATTATGGAAATATTGAACGGATGGCTTTCAGCTTCATCAACAACAGTCTATCATAGATTGTCCAATACCCTAAAATACTTTCGAAATCTTTTCTCGAGGATCAGACCAACTCCCTTTTCATGTTTACTACCACAAGAGAATATACCTTTGTTGCGGCCTTTGCCGACGGAGTTACCGTGTATAAAGAATAAAATGAAAATGAAATACCTTAAGATTATCACTCTGGAAGCAGCCTGCAACTTTGACTAGAAGCATTTTTGCTACCATCATTATTTTTGGGATCACAGCTTTTCTACGTTTTATGAAAGGGTGTACCAGAGGAGGTATCAGAAGGTTTGAAAGAGATCAAACGCACCATGAATTGAAAACTGATAGAGGAAAGTCAAAATGACAAATACAAGACATATTCAGTGTTTGAACATCTACGAGATGGTAGCAAGCAGAAGTTTGTAGCTATTGTGGTTTACAATTCAGCAATTCGACGACGCCACAACCTCAAAACTAGCAGAAATCTTTAAAATGCCGTAAATCTAAAAACATCGACGATACTGAAAATACTCTTTCTGGAATTATTGCGAATGGCCTAAAGTTTTCTTCGATCCATTCAGTTGCAAGAATTATGCAATAACATTTTAAATATTCAATTTCAAAGTTTTGCAAAGATTCGAGCCCTGATGCTTCAACGGCAAATCTTTGGAGAGAAGATAGCTAGTGCATTTAGACCGTATACACTACATCTATCTAATCTTATCGTTTCCTTAACATTTTAAATCACAGTGGAGTTGTGTTTTTTCTGAAATGTATGTATCTATGTATGTATCATTTGCCATATAAAAATATTTACAAGTTTTTATGATAAATATAAAAAATAGATACAATACAATACTTTAAGGTCAAAAACGTAAAAGGAAAAATACCCCTAATTACATTGGCAGGGATAGCATTAAAGGTTCAAGCTGACCTTATTTCCATAATGGTTCCGTTAGAGGTGCTGGTATAACAGAAAAAGATGAAAAAATAAAGCAGGAAAGTACTGTAGTTGTTATCAGTACATTGGTTTGCGCCCTATGTATAGCCATATACTTTTCCAAGTTCAAGATATCGGTGGCGGACATTTGCCAAAAATTTGGGGGTAGGCTACTGTTTCCGTGAAAAGGTATTGTTATTACTCTCAAAATAAGAGATCTTGGTTCTAGCAAGCATTGGGGGCGGTCGCATTCCTTCGCCCCCTCAAGTGTCCGCAGCTGCAAAAGGTTTCAAAGTAAGCATGAGGTACCACGATGAAATGGACACTATGACTGTGAAAGCATCAAGATTCTTACCTTTGAATACTGACTCGAGTACTGGTGCAGGCTTTTCTGATAGGAAAAACTTCTTTGCTTTCTTCTTAAGACTACCCTGTATATGAAAAAATCTGCAATCAATATATTGGTCACCAACACCACTCTTAGGCAATTTCCGCTAAACCAAATCAGAACACGAATTTTCCAAAGACCTTGCTACAAGCAACTCAACATTTTTAAAAACGAAGACTATTAGAATGAGACGCAGTAAATCATCGATTAGTGCTTTCTTCCCTTTTCAAAAGTTTAATAGAGATTTCATTTCTGACGAGTGCCCAACATCCCCTCAACTATGTGTATAAATCGAAACACCTTCCCGTACTTCAATACAAATGAGGGCCATTTCCAAGTGGGAAATCAAAATGCTGTTTCAAGATAGCAAGTGTGGCTTAATGATTTGTCAGATTCTGTGATATGGAGCGATTTCCAAATTCTGAGACATTTTGTGACGTTTGCTCAATTTTGTGTGATTTAAAGCAATCTTGCAGCACTTAAAGTAACTTATTTGTCCAACAAGATATTTTGCTTGTGTCCAATTCTCAATTGCAATATTACGAGTCAAAGCTTGAGCGACCGAGTGAATTTTATCACTGAGGTAATAGCGGAAAGAACTAGGGCTCAGGTTATATATACAGAAGAAAATACGTGGTCACGCCACGCACCTGCGAGTACGAACAAATTGTCATACCTCTGAATTATCTGCTGGAAATAGAAGCAGTCGCACAAATCTTGCTCTATCTCTGATGTCGTAATTCTGGTCATATTTTGCAAGCTGGAGAACATACTGACACAGGAGTTTTGTCTGAGTAAAGAAAATCATACATTGTAAATTCACGAAACTAGCAGTAATATTAGTAAGTTAGTAAGTAGTAATAGAAATGAAAAGAAACTACACCAACATGGAATGGAACGAAAGAAAATAAGCAGTTCTTTACACGATGAATTTGGCCCCCTGTCCTCCCTAACCCGTTTCACGACCGCTCATTCTTGCAGTCGGTTCATTTTTGTTGGCATTGCATCACACAATCAATGCCACCTCTCCATACCCGTCTCATGACAACAACGAAATCAGACCATAGTCTTTTGAAAGACAAATACATGTTCAATTGTATTCCATAGAATTAGAGACCGGTTAAAAAGGCTTCTTTGATACCGCCTCTGACGTGTTCATGATTGTGTGACGGCACTGCCATATTTTCACAAACATTTCAACAGACAAACAGCGAGATATCGCAACGTTCTGATTCTTTTAGAATAGTTTGAAGCAAGCCGCAAAAATTTACAGCTTTGTTAAAGGTAAGTCGCAGTTCTTTCAGAGTTTGCAATTGGACGAGCAAAACAAAACATACAGAAGTTTGAGAGCATGCAGCTGTCATTCATTTCTGATTTTTATCAACTGACAATACCCATTTAGCTAGCATATAAACCCAGAAAAGAAAAGTCAGTTTTTAAAAATTAGTCGTATCGCTCTCCAGCTACAAGCAACTATCTAAATTAGAATCCAAGAATCCTTGACAAAATTTGCTAGCATTACAGCTTCGTGACAATAGAAAATAGACAGACGAGGATGAGTGCCAGTCCCAAGTGGATACAGTAATGCAGCAAAACACGTTAAAAGGACAAGTCCGATTAACGCTATTATGTATGATTAACGCTACGAAATAAACTTACTAACTATTGACACGGCTAAGATTTATTTTGCCCACTTCAAGTAATGTGACCAGACTCTTAGGAAGTTTCAGTATTATGCTACTTTTGCACTCATGGGACAACTTTGCATGGCATGAAATATGTAAGAGAAATCAAAAGATGTTTTATCAAGGGGTAGATCACATGACTTGAAATGGGTGTAAACAAACCTTAGCCGATTTTTTCTATTCTTTCCTATCTCTGATATTTAGAGCTTCCCAACGGCCGTCAATTCCTTGAACATTCTAAGAACTCTAGGCACAATCTGGTCACTATGTCGCCATTTTGTTGCATGAGCCACGATAAAGAGGCTAACAACGATTAAGAGACGAAATAAAAACATGACAGCGATGGTTAGGACGAAAGTCATAAGTCTAAGTAGGGTCCACAAATGAATAAAAAATTACCTGCTTTGGATTAGTCAAATACAGTTTAGCACCGAGTGTAATAATTTGCAGCTTCACAATATCTTCCTACGAAGAGAATCACATTTCATGTAAAAAGCGACACCTTCTAAACATATTGTAGACATCTGAGTTATTCGTCCTCAATTAAATGTGAACAGGGTTACTAACGCTTTAGTTGATGATATTTTCACGGTTCCTCAAAAACAAAGAGTACCAGTGGCAAGGTCTATGAGACGTTAAATCTCAATGTTTCAAGTAACCATAGAAACTTAACAGGTTCCTTGTCCAATATTATCTATCATTTCGTTACAACACAAATATGGGAAAAATGCTTCAATGATTCTCTCAATTTGAAGTAAATAGTAAAAGCGTCCATTAAGCTTTCTCTGTGTATATATTTGGCAAGCAGTGGCAGTACACCCTGAAGGGAATAGACATAGCTATATCTGGTAGCTACTATAAATAGGCTAAAAAAACCCAAACGCCCATTGTTTCTTTAACTACACAATGGTACCGCATGTGTAAAAGCTGTCAAATGCATTGGATTATGTTTTAACTTGGCCCGGGCCAGTTTCTAACCATGTCGATTCCCCTTACAACATTTGACAATGGTCTGCAATTGACAACGAGTTCGCAGAGCTTGAGTCAAACTGATGAGATTACTTTCTACTATCTATCTATATTTTCCATCATCGGCATCAGCGTCTTTCTGTTACTTCAAGGACCCGGAATCATACCTCATTAACAAAACTCTTGGCCATCTTCCTTAACACATCAGGGGCAATCTTCGGAACATGATCAGAATACTCTCCAATGAGCCATAAAATGCTTGCTCTTGCCATAGATACAGTTATTTTATCGATGATTTTCGCCATATGAACCATGATTTCTGTGTGTTCTTTAGCTCCAAGCTGCAACAGTTTCTTAATGACCACAACACTTTCACCAACGACTGACTCTTGAAAATGAACGATAACGAAATAGTTAAGATCAATATGATATACACTACTGCCACTGTTAGAGGGTGTTTTAAAGATACCAAATTTGATCTTGGTTAGCGATACGTATATAGCCTGAAGTGATCCAGAAATAATTTTAACGACAACTAATCATACCGGGTGAGTAAAATAACGCCTGGCGTCTAAACGGCTACTGCTCCCTGAGTATATAAGCAATTATATTTTGCAATACCCGATTGAATACCCATGTGCAATTATTTTTAGAAATTTTTCTGGATAAAATCGGTAATTCCGTTCAGATTCGGTAAGCAACCTTCTAAAATGAATCCCTTTGAGAAACCTTGAAAAACGTGCTAAAATAACAAGCAAGAATCCATGATGTGTTTACCTCACAGTGATGACTTTCAGCACGCTTTAGCACGTGCTTTCCTTTTGGCGAGTTGAAACGTCTTCCCCCTGGTGTGAATAACTAATTCAGGGGGATTCCATTCTCCCATGGGGCCAAAATACATGAACACGTCCAAGAGTCATTATTGCAAAGAAGGAAAACAAAGGGAAATCTTGCTTGGTGTTTTCACTCGTTTTTGCATGTTTTCGAAAGGGACTTTCTGCAGAAAAGTTCATATTTTGACGGGAAGGATTGACTGATTAAGCCGGGTAAATTACTGAACCTACTTTGACATTTCGGGAATAAAACATGAAAGTTTTCAATATCATTACTTTGATACTCAGAGAGCAGAATTTTTTTCAAACGCCACACATTTTTATTGACTCACCCGGTAGCAAGAACCTGTCAGTGATAACTAGACTTACGACATAGTCCCAGTTATCGCAACAACAACAGCAAAACTTTTTACACACTTTGCTACATGTTATGAAATGAGTTGGATTTTGTGCTCAAACTGAGACTATAGACTTTCACAAAGAAATTGAGACAGCAAGGCACAGATTTATCAGTGCTCCCAGAAACGAGGCTGAGGTGTAGTCATTTTCCTACATTTGTGCAAACTTTGAACACCTTAAAGCTCTTATAAGCCCACAAGGGGACTATGAAATTTCGGAGACTCCAGGGGTATAAAGGACAGGGTTACTTATTTGCGAGGGGGCATCTTTACGAAGTTAGTTGGCATGGATGGCTTTTTGGTCCTTTATCTCAGATTTTTCGGAATCAACGTAAAAATCTGAGAGTCAAATACACTAATACAACGCACAATCCAAATCAAAATCAAAATCAATTCTGAAACTATTTCAACTGCGTGAATGGAAACCTTTGGAGACATCTTGCCTTGGATACTTGGGAAGGGGGCTCAAAATCTGGCTTCGAAGGGAGGCGCTTAGAAAGGGGGCTTCAACAGAGAGAGAGAGAGGCTAAGCAGAACTTAGGTAAGGAATGTTACGCAATCAACAACAGATGTTTCGCCACCAATTAGATGTACCCTCTAACCTACCATCTCGATTTGACAGCAGTCTAACTAATCCTGACAAGCAAGTGTCTGTCACTTCAGGTATGTTTGAGGCACATCTTCCGATTGCTTGCACCGTGGATGTTGCAAATTCTCTATCCGAGCTTGTCACGTAAGTCTGTAAAGGAAATAAATATGACATAACATGTAGTTCACGCATGATATTTTTGCTCCCCCCCCCCCGGTCCAATTTTGCAATGTCCAATTTAGCATGAACTTTTCGAAAGTACAGGCTACCACAGGCGATGTGCTCAAAAGAAAAGCATCAATTTCGGTAGGCAACCATAGATAACACTATGAACCGGTTCGAACACTGATACAGTAGTGTCCCGCATATAAGAAACATGAATTTAAGAAACACCAGACCTTGATTTTCCAAATAATACCCCCTCTTATAAGAAACTGGTCCAGGTCTGAAAAAGACTTGTTTCTTATTCAGAAACTATCTATGCATCAGAAATTTGAAAAACATGACAATTTCAGCTTTTCAGTTGAATCAGACTGTTCCTATCCAGATGAAACCAATAATTTTGCATGCAAATTAAGCAAAAAGAACCTTCCTTGAATAATTGTCGCTTTTCTTGGCAGTGAAAATTTACAAATGCAAATCAAAATGTGTTTTATATAACAATCATACAGCTTGTGTCTGAGTAGTTCATTGAAAGTTTAATAACTTTTCTAATAAGAAACTTAAGAAACTTTACCCTGATTGGAACTTTATTTCTCTTTTTATAAGAAGCACATCAGACCTCAAATTGAAAATGTTGTTTCTTATATGCGGGACACTACTGTATCATGAACCAAATCCCAAAATACTCTTGGTAAGTTTTCCCAATTTCTGCTGGCTTCTTCGCGAACTATGCATGCCTACGGCTTTAGTGCATGCCTACGACTTTAGTCACGATGCATTGTTTCTAATTTATAGTTACTTGCATAACAGACAACAAAGGGCCAAGGTCAATGGGTCTTTAAGCTCATGGAAGCGACTTACTTTACAAGCCGATTACTAGAGGAAGAAAGATTACCTGGAGTTCTCTCAAGATCACAGATATGTTTGACTCTGTTGCAAGATTGGTAAGGATTTCCAGCTGAAATAAATGAGTGATTGAAAATAATCATTTAGTGCTTCAATAAGCATACATCTAAAGAGAAGTACATTCAAGCATTCTATTAAATAATGGCACGACAGCTTGTCTTCTCAGCATAACTATCTGCAACAAAATATTTATTAGTAATACGACATAATTTCCTTAGTTGTTAGACCTATTCTAAGAGTATTCGGTGGCTTCCTTTCACAATTAGGTTGGATTCAATCTTGTAGCAGGAAAAATTAAGTACAGTAGTCATAATAAAATACTCTTTTTATTTGACTCGTAACGTCAACAATGTACTTGATCAAACGACACCGAAATATCACGATTCCTTGTGGAAGTGTCGGTCTTAGAAGCAGTCCAATAGAATTTAGCAGCCATGTTTCCATGCTCCTATTCAAGATGCATCTATGACTGTTCGTCTTATTTCTAAAAGAAGGCATTGAAGTCTTCCTTATTTTCAAAACAATAATATTTACCTTTAGCAAGCGGATGTTGGTAGCATCACCAGAATGGACAAAGAAGCTTTTCAAGTACTGTTCAAACATCCCCTAAAGCAAAGAAATATTTCACTAAAATATACATGGTGCTCTGATGGTAAGTGCTTTTGAATTTTCGGCATGGTTGTGCATTGCAATGGTTGACACTTGAAAGCACTGCCACGGCTCTTTCTGTTACTTCTGGCTAGCTTGAAATTGCACGAAAATATCCTTCCCTTGACTTCTCTATTGTTAATACGAAGTATCTGGAATGAAAGACCCTCAGTTCGCTGATTTGAGGTCGTGTCAAAAATTTTCACTCGAAAACTCACCAGTTTTCTCCGAATGTTACACATCGCTATACCAATTAGTTGCACAGCAGTGATGTATATTTAACCAATTTGAGCAGCAGTGAAACACAGGATGAGTAAGCTAAGGAAGCATAACTAATCAACACAAATAAGCCTTGTGAAATAACAAGGAGGTGTAAATAAATTAAGATAAAGGTTGACATACCTTGTTTGTTACACTCATTGTGGCAATGTTACTTAATACGATAGTTTGCACCTCTCTAAAATAGGAAAAACATTATTTTCATACAAATTGATGCAGTGTTTCGTGATAAAGCTACGGCAACAAACAAACTAAATTTCACGATCTTACAGTTAGTAGAAAAGGGATGATTTCGCACGCAGTATGCTAATGAATGACTCACAAAAAGTTCAAATCAACCGCTTGAAAAATCACAAAGTACAGTTAAGCCTGAAACTAATCATATCAAAATCACATTATGAGTAGTTTATATCGTTATGTTGGAGAACCAATTCTAGGATGGCTGAAGATTCGTAAGAATATGATGAAAGACTGAAAAAGCACAGCAAGCGACATTTAAAGAAATGAAATATCTCACAAGCTGGTCTGCAGATATAACAACTCAAGATACTCCAAATGTTGCATGGGTATGAATGATTTCGGACCTTACTGTGCATTATGAAATGACTAAAAATTGGAAAATGCTAATCAGTCTGAGATACCTAACCTCTGTGCAAAGTAAGACCCACTATGGAACATCTCCACCATTTAAACGGTGCCCTGAAGCGAAACATTTTTATTTGAGCTAATAATCGGCACTGTCGAATGATAAGGAATCCTCTTTAAATTTCACTGACATCTCCTTCCGTTTTCACGTTATCCACTAACTTTAAGTATCAGCTGATAACGTCATTTTGTTTGCAAATTACTAGGAATAGGATAATATATGGAAGTATAGGTGCATCTGATCTTTAAAAGGATACAGTTGAAGGAAACAATTTCAGTTGAGCTGAATGAAGAAATAAAATTGTCTTATAAATTGATACGATGTTTAGAAAGGTATTTCAATTGAAGAAAACTTTTATCATTCAAATTCCCTTCGGAAATGTAGTAAATCTTGTATTCCTTTTTTACTTTTTGCAGACAAAATGACGTCATCAGCCAATCGTTCAAAATAGTGGATAACACAAAAATGAAGCAAGGCATCAAAAATTTTAAACGACATTCTTTATCATTTAACAGTGCCATTCATTCGCATAAATAGAAATCTTCACTTCAAACCACCTTTACACACAACTTGATTTATCACAGGAACAGGGCCAAAAATCTTCAGCCAAATGTCAAATAAGGAATCTGGGGCCAAAATTATCTAGACCAAGTTCTTCGAGCTAAATCAGCAGCATTTCCTTTCATAAGCTTCAGATTTGTTTCGAAGTAAAATTCGCTGATTCTTACAACAGGAACCCTTGGTTGATTTCCCGTATGATTCAATACGAATACGTGCGTGTGGTACCATCAAACTTAAACAAATATTTAATAAATAAATGATTAAAGTACCACAAAATAGAGCAGATATGAATATATAAAGCATAACATTTTGAGCATGTACTCATCTTGATGATGAGAACATGCTTGAAACATCGTGCTTTTCGCATCTGCGATATCTTATGGAACCTTGATCATTCATTCATGGCATTATTCTTGTCCCAACGCACACATTCAGGAATTGGGGATGTACAAAATTCTGACATACAGAAGAAACCAAAGGTGTTTACGTCAATGCTTGCCTCACTGTGATAAAATGATAAAACGAACTACAGCGCATTCAAACTTGAATCTCGGCATAAAAATAATCAAAGGAAAGACAGAAGTGTCGAAATAGATGCTTAAACGGTGCATCAAACAAAATATTACTATTTGCCACATTTTGGAGTTTGTAATTTTATGATTTAAAAAAATGACAAGGGTTTAGCATTGCTTGATTTACAGTCTGACCAATAATGTTTGGTCAAGGATAAACGAAGCAAGAAGCTCAGCGACCTTAACTTGACAAAGGCCCCGTATACACGATACCGTTTTCATTTCATATCGGATTGGTTTCATATCGGATTGACCTTCTGTTTACACGATACCGTTTTCATTCCATATCGGATTGGCCTCCTGTTTACACGAGAACGCACCAATCCGATATGCTTCATATCGTTTTTGCGTTTTCAAATGAAAACGCTCTGAAAGTGGCATGAAACCAATCCGATATCGTGTAAACGGTCGAATCCGATATCAACTCAGTACGGAACCTCATTATCAATTCTACTAGCCTCGAATCCATTAGGGGAGCTGCGCAGAATGCGCAGTGGAACCATTACTGAATACGGTGAAACCATTACAGTGCAAGGCGAAACGGTATCGTGTAAACAGAACCCCAATCCGCTACGAAATGAAAACGGCATCGTGTAAACAGGAGAAATTTTCATATCGGATTGCCTTACCCAATCCGATATGAAATGAAAACGGTATCGTGTAAACGGGGCCAAAGAGTACGCTTTTCTAACCTGTGACTTCTGAGCAGCCTAATTAATGCCCTTACAACGACACCAACTTCATTGGACGGTGCTACGTAATAATACAGCTTCCCAACTGCCATGACAACCTGAAATGCAATGTCACAATTCATTAACACGAGATATTTGCAGTTCTTCAAAGCATGATAATTCTTAACCGTCAAGAGGCAAAAGTCAAACCAAGAGAACTACAAGAACCTACATACAACGTATCAATATAAAACTACACAGAAACTACATACTAGAAAATACTAGTATATAGAAAATACTACTGTTGTCCTTATTTTTCAATATTTAATCAAACGTCGAACAATTTTTTGAGACACCCTGTACATACTAGAAAATACTAGAAACTACATAGAACGTATAAACAAAAGACAATTGATTATCACCGTGAGTAAAGGGATTTTCTCAAACACATGTCCCATGTCTAGTTCTGAAATTGAAAAACACTTGAAACACTCAAGATTTATGCTTATGTATTTATTTGAGAGTTTTGTTATCAACTAAAAAATAATCAACACCCGGCTATTAGAACCTACAGTTTTGAAAGTCAGCCTGGGTTCTTGTACAATGAATACAATGGATCGGTTCTTATGGGTCTAATTTGAGAATTTCAGCCTGTAGGTTCTTAATTCACAAGTTTCTTATTCGCAGGTATTTATTGTATGCGAGACTTATCTGAAAACGTGGCTTTTATCAGTAACTGGTGTGAAGCTACTGTTTGTTAAGGCCATAAAGCAAATGCCATTACTGTATGCTGAACAAAAATTATTGTTAATGTTCAAACTGAAAAAGTTGACAACTCTGTCAATCTTAAACTATGTTCGCACAATGTCGGCAGAATTTAAATACGGCAAAATTATCATGGTACGGAAATTAAGCTGGTGTTCACATGATACCAGCCCAATCTCAAAAACAATCTATGTTCGCACAATATCGGCATAATTTAAAAACGGCAAAATTATCATAGTACGGAAATTAAGCTGGTGTTCACATGATACCAGCACAATCTCAAAACAATAAAAACTTCGATGAAATGAATCTCTTTGTAATCTCAGCGACAATTATTATTATTATCATTTTTAAATTCTTTATAGTTGGTATTTACAATAGCTTAAATACAATTAGCTAATTCAAACCAACTATCTACAAAGGAAAAATTTACAATAATATAAAGAAAATAAGTATATTTACATCGATTTACATGATTTACATAATTACTGTTTGCGGAGGGATTTCCAAGATGTTGTTCTCAACAGCAATTTTTGCATGTACAATTTTCACCCTTCCATTCTTTTATCGATCTTTTGAAATATACAACAGATGGTGAGCATTTTATAGCGTCAGGTAGGCTGTTCCAGAGAATACTACCTCTAAAGGTCAACGAACTGGTTCCATAAGTTGTCGTTTTTGCTTGTGGCAGCATTAGCAGTGAACCTGATCTTAGATTATACCCAAGCTCTTTTCGCTGGAAAATATTCCACATAAAGGAGGGATTTTCGCACGATAAGCACTTGTATATTTCTACCATCAAGTTTCGTAGATTTTTTACATGGACCCTAGTTTCATCAATCCTTTGAAGAAGCTCATCGAAGCTCGATGTATAGTCTTCAAGAAGTATTCTCAAGGCTCTTTTGTGAACTCTGTCTATTTCTTCATCCAGACAAGTGGACAATAATTGAAATTTGACATTATGAATGTATTGTACAGGATCTTCCCTTTCTTTTCGTCGATGTAAGGTGCGACCCTTGAGAACGCACTGACTTTTCTGCTAACTTTTTGGCACAGTGTTTTCACGTGCTTGTCAAATTTCAGCTCATCGTCAACACTTATCCCAAGTAATTTGACAGACCTTGTCACATCAATTGATTTGTTTTCTATTTCTAAGAACAATTCTTGATGCTGCTTTAGGCCAAGAAACATTACTTGAAATTTTTTGGGATTTGCCACCATTCTGTTATCTTTGAACCAGTCAAGAGCTCTAGAGATGTCATCCTCAAGTCTCGTTGCCACTGACTCGACATCTTTGTCACATGCATACAAGGTATTATCATCTGCGAAATTGCAGACATGGGAGGACTTCATAGCGAAGATGAAGTCATTGACAAAGATATTGAAGAACAGTGGACCGAGAACTGAGCCCTGTGGAACTCCTGACACTATTTCTTGCCATTCACTGAATGTTGAACCTACTTTCACGCGCTGTTTTCTTTGTGAGAGATAGTTTGAGATAAGTGCAAGACTGTTTGGCCCAAACCCATAGGCTGCAAGTTTGGCTATGAGTAAATCATGTGGAAGACAATCATATGCCTTAGACAAGTCCATTAGCACCATCCCCACTACCCCTTTTTCATCAAGTGTCTTTCGACAAGTCTCAATAAGTCGGAAAAGCGCATGCTGTGTACTGTGCCCATTTCGAAAAGCGCATAGCAAACTAGAGAGGAACTTAGAAGTAAATGGCTGTATCTGTTTAGACATGATGCGCTCAAACACTTTGGAAAGTGCCGACAGGACACTTATTGGCCGAAAGTTTGCCTTCTGTGTACTCTCACCACATTTAAAGATCGGGGAGACATCAGCCAGTTTAAGTTTTCCGGGGAATTCATTACTTGAGAACATCTTATTTATGAAATAAGTTATATGTTCTAAGGAACACCCTGATATCAATTTGACAACATCCGTGGAAATCTCGCCGCTGGTCTTTTTGGATTTATCTAATTTATTGATTTCCTCCCAAACCTCCAAGGGACTGACACTCTTGAATTCGAATACTTTATTTCCAGTCAAGTGTTGTTTCATTTTAGTAATACAAGGATGATTTTCGTATTTTTTGATCGCATCTGCCACAAAATCATTTGAAGCATTGGGGGCTTCAAGTGAAGACACCGTTCTGTCAATGGGCAAAGTATCAATTATGTTCACGAAATAAGTGTTAAAGAGATTGCTTATTTCAGTTTCATCATCTATGATAACTTCATTCTCGACAAGTATTATTTTTTGGCTGCCATTGCTAGACTTTTCTGAGAAAAGGGGCTTGAAAGTTTTCCAAAAGGATTTTTCCTTTCCAACAGTGACAGGGTCGAGGTTGGCAAAGAAATTCCTTTTTTCTTTCCTATTCAGTTTAAGTACAAGATTTCGTTAAGCCTTGTATCTGTCTATATCCTCCGGTCGTTTGGTTTTATTTGCAATGTTTTTTAGCCTTGTCCTATTCATCATGGCTTTCTTCAGCGCCTTAGTCATGTGAGGCTTATTGTTTCCTCTGACTACAGCCGTTTTTATGGGAGCATGTTTATGGATAGTGACAACAAGGCTGGATAGTGAAACGAAGATATTCGTTTGGGCCTAAAGGAACTAACAGCCTCATTGCGAAAGTGTTGAAAAATGCTACGTTTTCATCTCTTTCGAGCGCTCACACGACCTCTTTTTCAAAACTGCACAGGTTGTAGTGCTGTCTTCAAAGTGTGCCGTTTTCAGATCGTGCTGGTATCGCGTGAACGCATTCTAAGAAGACGTACTGATGCATTTCTGCTTTGCAGGAGTGGCTTAGCAGATCTAAGAAGCAATCGATGATCAGTATCCATGACATAAGGCTGCGACTTTTCTGATTTTTCATCATCTTCATCATCGTTGCCTTCAGACTCTCCTGAACTTGGGTAAAATTTCTCTTCTTTCATAGCTCCCTATGAGAAAATATTTGAGAAAATTTTATCTAGAAGTTCAATTAAAACTTGAAGCATCAATGTGCATAAAACAAAGTTGGAAAAGAAGTTAAAAATGCATTTAACAAACTAGCAGAATGGAATGAACCTTGAAAAGTCCACTCGAAAAATTTTTAAAGGCAAGGAATTTTTCCGAGTAGAAGCACTCGCATCTAATTTTCAACCTGGTCAGAATAGACCTTTTCAAAGAGGTCTGGGACGGCGCGCTACTTTTCTGGAAGATGGCGGATAAGCTGCGGAGAGGAATCCCCTTCGCATTGCAAACGTTAAAATGCAGTTGCAGTGGGCGACGTAGTGCAACAAAAACCGAAATTAACTCCAGCTAATGTGCACTCAAAGGACCAGAAATGTCCACAAAATCTTACAACATCAAAATAAAAAGTTAGTTATCACATTAAAGTGATATGTTACAAGGAAGGGATTATTTCTTCGAGTTCGTTGAATTTGGATTGTATGATAATTAGTTGCCAATGTTAGATTTTTATTCATGAATAAACTCGAGGTTGTCTATTGCCCTAACTAAGGATATACGAGGGCACTTTTGGTACAAACGTATAGGGGCAAACATGTCCTTCCTCTCCCAGACCCTTTGAGCCTCGTAGCAAAAGAGAGACTTTGGCGGGAAAACATTACTCATCAAATTTGTATTCGTCATTTCGTTCTCTGTTTCTTGGATGAAACAAAAAGAACTGGTTTGCGACAAAACACTTGTGGATTTCAGAACGAAAACAGAAAAAATTTAGTCGTTTCTTGATTGTACAATGTGGAAGCGATTACAAGTCAAAGATTTGCTAAAGTAATAAGTATATTGTTTTGTTTGGAGGAGGCAAAGTGTTAGTGGCATATTCGTTGCGAGCAGTTGTGCAGTTTGTTGTGTTGACTTTTCAATCGGAGCAAAAGTTTTTACAAATAATAAGTAAATGGGAATCTTGTGCAAGTTAAGCTGTCTGGAGCAGGTAAGTGGCCTTATTTTACGAGTGCATACAGAAACCCTTTATTTCAAAACACTCCAAACTTTGTTAGGCACATGTGAACAAATTAAAAGATCGAAGAAACTTTTCATTGATTTGGAAAGGCATGGTCGGTAACTTTAGCATTGGAAAGAAGAAATGTGAATCGTTGTTTGTTTCTTAACAGTTCTCGATACATACGACTGCTCGTATTCCTTCAGTTATCGGGGAAAAGTTCAACTCGCAAACAGAAATCTACATGTATCTAAATTTATGTGACCGAGTCTGAGGTCATCACGAAGTCCAAACTTCGCTGAAACAACTCGAAGGTATAAACGTCTCCTCCTCGTAAATGTGCTAAACTTTGCGTTCATGTGATCAGCAAGTATTTGTTTTCATGCTGAAGCCCCTTTGGTCTTTCATGAACTATATAACTAGAGTTAAATTCCATATTTTGTTGTTCACTACTTTTCCCACTGCAACTCCAGTTCAGCATCGCGGAGAAGATTCCCGTGTATCCGCCATCTTCCAGAAAAGTAGCGCGCCGTCCCAGACCTCTTTGAAAAGGTCAATTACTGTGTTTTTCTTCTTTACGAATTCAAAAAACTTTTCAAAGAACATAAACCATCGTAATCTTTAAACTTTCTTGAAGAGATGAGAAATAATTTTCCAGAAAACCACAGCTTAGAGATCTCTACAATTAGGTATAATGCAAAGGTCTGTCACTTCTCTGGTGCACGATTTAGAAATTTCTCACATACGCTGTAATTTCGAAAAATATTCAAGATATCAGAAAGTCCAACGGTAGAAATATAGATCAGCAGCAACAGTTTCTTCCAAGCCATTCAATTAAAAGAAATAGGTCATACTATTTTACACTTACCTTTTACACCGACTTAAGTAAGTAAAGTTTTTCAGACAAATGCAACTTAAAAGGGCGGACCAGAATGATCAATTCAATAAGATGCATTGCATTTCAAGTGGGAATCATTAACAATTCTATAGGGATTCAATTAAAAAATACAATGTATCTCGGTACATAATTACTCGACTCCATCTTCAGCGTAATTGTGCACGACAAACCCTAAATGCTAAGCGAACCTAAATAGGCCAGTACCTGAACACAGGCATGAAAGTTACGCGAGAATAAAAAAGGACGACATTTCTGAATTATAACCGACAAAATCTCGGTATTGACAAGTAGCAAATAAAGTTTTAGGGCAGTTTGAAATGAACGCTTTCTAACAGAACAGTTAAGGCAAAAATAAAGTAATACCCCGCAAACAAGAACATGCTTTTCTACAAACCAGACTGACTATGTTCTTATGAACATGCTGCTCTTCTTGTATTCAGGATGAGGCTGTCATTTCAAAGGCCCTTACGTCTTTGGTGAGCACAATGCTGTACGATATGCATTTGATAAAAGTAGGGGACACAAGATCATACCTTGAATGTCGAGGGAAATTGCGATGTGCTGCAGACTAAAGAAACCATATTATACAAACTGCCCATACAACATTGCTCACACCTTATATTTTTTTATGTATTTGGACTTAACAGAATTTCTATAATCTAATGTGATCAGATATTTCAAAGATATTTAGAATCCCGACTCATAACCTTGTTATTTTCATTATGAATTACTGACTTCTGAGGCAGTTACGGTTGCTTCTTCTTGATATGTTATACCTTATAAAAAACATTGAAAGAAATTGCTATGCTTTTGGTTCTTTTACTTTACTTCTATTTATCTGTTCTATTAGAAAGCACCTAATTCAATATTGTCAGTACCGAGCTTAAGTCGGGTATTATTCAGAAATATCGTCTTCGGGTGGCTTTTCAAGAAATCAGTTTGCAGGGTCTTATCATCTTATGTTCTTGTCTGAAGGGCTGTACTGTAGCGTTACCAAGCAGTGAAAAAATTACCATGGACACAAATTACCTGACTCTTGTTTGGATCTAAGAATTGTGTTCTCGCATATCTTGTCAACATATTAAGTACTGCTACTTGTCCCCATTCATCAATGTCAATCAGCATATTGCATAACTTTCGAAAATTCTTATGGATTAAATCTATTCTGTCTGGGCATACTTCTTCAAATGCATACACAACACTTCCAGCCACCAACTGCAATTAAAATATCAAATATACTACCAGTAACGATATTCAGGAAGCACTGGCTACTCGGTTTGCTCACGATGATTTTTGTCAAAATGCATACAACTAGCGGGTCTGGCCGTTTGAGAGCAGCCATAACTCTCACCTCCATGCAGTCCTGCCTCAAATGCTGGAGGGGAGTTGTAGATGGCTTAGCCAAATTAATAAAAAAACTACCCTCCTTAAAAAGTATTTTTCCTTTGTTTTACAATCAAGTCAACTAAGAATAGTTCGCCTAAAATTGCCAAGGAGGTGGTTTACTGTTTCCCTCTCAGAAATCATATGGCCAGGCTTGAATTGTGGTCAATAGCAACTTGTGAAGCAAATGCCTTCATGTAAAAATCCTCTCACGTCCAGAAAAAATGAAACTCCAAAAACAGCTACTTTTGTGTGACAAGTAGGTTGGCACATTGCATGTCAATGAAAGCACTTGACCATGCATATTATGCTGTACATGCCAAGCAGCAATATGGCATAAACGATCATACTGTCCACACTGCATATGCGCTAATGACTACAAAGAGCGCAGTGATATCAGTTGACAGCGACAATCATGTTTGAAACTTGCTGAAACAACAAACAGACAGATTCGATTGAAAAGCTTTTGCGAAAAAATATTGAGCAAATTTGCAGGAATAAACATGAAATCTTTTCAAATTATGCTCAGCAATTTCTCCCTGTTTGAGTGAATTGCTCTGTCAATACACAGCCAGTTTGGACATGCAGAATTGCAAATCACAAATTAAGATCTCATCTTGATAATCCCATTCAAATAAAGATTTTCAGCAATGAGGCTCCTCCAGAGGAATTGTTAGTACACTTATACTTTCTAGGGATATCCAACAGCAACATCTCTTTTATATCTTTAGCATTTCTGCGCCCGATCTAGCGTAACATTCTGAAAGATTGTGAATTTTTACTTGTTTGTGTCTTTAGAGGCAAAAAGCTAAAGGAAATTTAAATTCATGTAATTTTCATGCGCTCAGTTCCAATGTACCTTGCCACGGGTTCGAAAAGCACAAGCAATACATAAGGCAAAGGGGAGCTGTAATCGACCCTAGAAATAAACCATTATTTTTGGAAGCGGGATTACTCACAGTAACTACCAGCTAGGTATCTTCTTGCTTGAGTTTCTGCTTTATTACGACCACTTAGACATACCAATCTCTAAAATGAGTTTCTAAGGCAGATTTTATTGCATGATGATCAATATGTTCCCGATTGTCTCAACAAATATACTTCTTTTGACTCTGCATTTATCTATAATCTGGTCAGTTTAATCAGAAAATCTAAAAATTAGTTGTGGGTCACACAACCACCACTTACTTTTGGGTAAATGTTCGTTCTTTTGGCAGTAGTTAGAAGAATTGTTTGTTTTCAATTTGTTTTGAGTGAGCTTGTCAGGTTTCCTAGCTACTGAAAGCTAATTTAGGCCCACTGTGCATGCCGCATCCAGGCATGGGACCCCTAGTTTAACGTCCCTTCCGAAGGACGACGAGGTGAGTTGCGAGGTCAGTCCTCAGAGGTCACCCATCCGAAATCTGACCTCACTTGACCAAGCTTAACTTCAGTCACTTGACGAAGACTGTATAAGCCACTCGGCCACTCACCCCGTCAAAGCTTTATGTCCTCCCCTGTGTTATATATTTTCTCTCCCTATGGTCTTGGCCTAATGATAATGTAAAGTAGCTTGTAAGGAGAGGAATTTCGTAATATCTATCATAGGCTTTTAGTGGATTGAAAAAAGTTACTCACCGTTGTTTTATCCTGAAGTAGTTTCTCGATGATCTCTACGAGAGCATCCTTTTGATCTGGATCGAGACTGGAAAAAACAGCCACGACATATAAAACAATCAATCACTGAAAGAATAGGTTGTTTGCCAACGTCCAGGTAAGCAGAGTCAAGTAGAATAAAAAATCTGGCTAACAGAAATCTTATTGCACGAAAAAAGATTTTCAAAAATATAGAATGTTTCTTTTGAAGTTTGGCATCCACTTCACCAGAAATAACAGTTGCAATAATTTACTATCTAGTTATAAACCTAAATTCCTTGCACTGTTGGTAGGTCAAAACACTTTCAAAACGGTCATTTCCGATAAAGCAACACATCAAAATGCAAGCATTCTACATCTTTTAAAGTCATTATCTAATTTATAGAGTTTATCAAAGGGAGCTCATTATTAATCATCATAATAAATGCAGGCAGTTTCCTTCAAAGTAAGTAAACAAGGCACGTATACCATAGTAAGTACATAGAGTATGTGATGCATACATGGAAACGAAAGAAAGAAGCCAAAGATAAACAAAAGTGAGAAAAACTGATAATAACAGGAATAAACAACTAGGGATTGAGAACAAAGAGATATGTCAAGATATACAGTCCAATGACTTGGAACATTCTTGGAGAGATGTGAATGGTTTAATTTGGACGCACACGTAACCTACACATCACAGGGACAGAGCCCCAAAATAAAACCATCCCGAACTATACAGTAAAAAAGCATGCGACATTTTTGCAATATCTAAGCAATTTTTCACTGTCAATATTGGAAATCTCTCCAGACCACTCTGATATAATTATTGACTTGCTTCTATGAGCTCATTTAACTTTATCATAAAGTTTGCCACATCAACGTCTAACTTTTTCACGAGCGCATTCCTGTTCATGGAAAAAGGCAGTATCTGCATGGATAGCATTTCCTCTCAGTTTGGCATATTTTCATAGCTATCTAAGGTTAATTCATGCCTAACGTTTCTACCGATGGACAGCGAAGTGAGTTGCTTGGTCAAGCATATGGAAGGTCACAAACTGTCACCTAATGAAAACTGCACAAGCCGCTCAGCCACTCGCCCCACAAATGGAGGTATCAAGGGAACAAATGTCCCTATTTCCTAGAAACAACACAAAATCTTCATGAATATTTCTTTCTCTAAATTCATCACGAAAGTCAAGGAAAAAGGTTCCTGTTTAATAAACGCACGACTATGTCTTCATGGATAATCCTTCTGACTTCAGCATGAAATTCATAAAAAATATTTAGATTTCCCTTTCGAAGAAACTTCAAAATCCAGATACAAAAAAGAAAATGTCACAGATCGCTAAGATGAAAAATAGAAATGGAAAATGAGAACGGAAACAAAGGACCAGGCAAGATGATACAGAAAACATCAGCGAATAAAATTTAGAGGCACAGGTTACAGGAAAGGAATACAGTTTGGAAAAAGCTTCACATTTCTCAACAACAATAGTATTGGGAAAAAACTGGCATCAAATTACCTGTATAGCTTTGGAATAGCGTTCGCAGCAGTTTTGCGGACATATGGTGACATGTCCATTGAAGCCTGAAACATGTTAAGTCGACATTTATTAATTATTCTGATGAAATAGTTTACACAAAGGGATATCAGCTAGATTTTGACTTGTCCTGGAGAATCACCAGCAATACGTATTTCAATTTTAGTCCGATTCTCCTTTCTCGGTACATTTACCTGATACCTACTGTACGCTGACATAAATGCAATAAAGTGGTAATTTAACAGACTATTACGAAAACATGGTTTCAACGGGCAATTGACCAAGATGCACTGTGTCTATTCGATCATTACTCTTTGTTAAATGCCTCTCGACGCCATATATTCTGTAAGCCTCTATTGACACAAAGTAGGTTTTACCCTCAGAATATACTCAAAGTGGGTGTGGACCGTTGGTTGTACTTCTTGTTGAAAAATAATACTTTAAAAAGCTTTGACAATAATTTCTCATTGTTTTAGTTTAATCTAACTCAATAAGGAGGTTGCAAATTTCACATAGAAAGCTTTTCTTCCTGTTTTCTAAATTAATTAAAACAAACAAACAAACAAACAAACAATGAAAACCACACGATTGATTAACTACATGTTATCCATAGTGGGAAAGGATATATATTTAGAGACTCGCTATGTATGACATGACACTTACAATTAAATATAAACTATTCCAATCATAGCAATAGAGAAGGAAAGCCCAGGAGCAAACAATTCGCCACTGTGTTCGGCACTTTCAGTTTAACAAGCACGGAACGTGCCCTTCGGAAGTCTAGGCTCACACAATTGAGAAAGTCTTGCATCACAACTCATAAATGCTGACTTCTAATCTTCATAGCAAAAAATGAAGCACTCGGGAAAAAAGAATGCCATTGAATAAATGCTCAAAGTGAAAGGCCAGTTTTCAAAACTATAGTTTATGATCCTACAAACAAAGGATTTTGATGATTATGATCTTTGAAATTGATTTGGTCTTAATGAAAGCTTGCACATTCGGCATAACGGAATAACCAGACCCAGGACCCATATGACCGGACCCTAACGGACCAGACCCCTAGGAATGCCTATTCCTTTCCGTCGTGAGTTTGTAATGGCGGCGCAGAAGTTTCCTTCCAAATAAAGACAAGACCAATACAGTCATTGCTGAAAAGAAATAATTAAGCTCTGGATACCACATTAAACTCAAGAATGCACGATCAGGTACATTTATCATCCAATCAACAGACAATATTACAGTTGAAAGGAACCGAGACCCATGCATAATCTAGTCGAGCAAGGCTCTGTACCTTACTTCAGTGTCCCTAGGACAAGATTCTCATTGACATCAGAACAAGAATTAGATAGCAAAGAATGCCAGAATTTAATAAAAACCAAAACTGCTACAACCAAACGATTCAGATTTCTTCTTTTAGTAGGAAACATTTTTACACCCCAGGAAACTTTCTAAGAACCAGGGAATAGGCACCACTGTGTACAAAAAGCAAGTAGCCCATTATCAATGCACCCCATCAGTTATCTGGAAACATAGAAATGAATGGGTATTCTGTAAGGGTCTGGTCTGTTAGGGTCCGGTCCTACTGGTCCTGGGTCTGGTTTTTCCGCTATGCCTGCACATTCACGCTGTGCAGTTAATCTATAGAGTACAAAAATCATATTCTTCCTATTCCTTATTAAGTATATAATATCTAATTTTGGGATTATCAGGAGGAATTTACTGAAATTACTATGTGGATAACGAAAAAAAATTTTTAAACTTAAGGATGTCCTCTACTGCAGTAGATTAGATCGGTGAGCAGCGCGTGTATCTAGTGCGTATGCACTCTAACAACACATCATCTGCCCAAGACAGACGTGTTTGTCACCGACCACAACACAAATAAGATCTAGAGAATGGAATGAATAGGAAGAACGAAATTTCGAAAAATTGCAACATTTAATATTTTCCATGCAAAGGCAATGTCAGGGGGTCAACAAAAACAAAATTGTTTTAAATCGGACCTCTGGTTCAGTCACAGTGATTTTTTTAATTTTAAAAAAATGGCATGTTTTTGTTGATCGATGCAATTTTGGAAAAGTTTGCTGTTTAGCTTAACTTTAAATCTCCGTAGTTCCGCTGAGGATTGTCCGAATTTTTACAAACTAGTTTCATTTGAAAGATCATCATCTGGTTGTACCTCACATGTAATTTGCTTTCAAGCAAAGCATACTAAAGCTTGGGTAACTGGACACACACTATATTAGTAATATTAAGAATTTTGTGAAAAAATAGCAATTCAATGGTAACAACAAAAAATTCAAGTGATACCAGATGTTGGCCATAAATATGTAAAAATACTACAGTGTCTTAGGAAAATTTCTGCCAAAGAGCTCGTTTCACATCATTTTAGTTTTTCAACAACTTTCAGAAAAATGTTACCAAAAATTCATAACCGCAAACTGATTGAGAAAAAACTCAATGTGCGATGTCTGGCTATTCTTTATATCAATGTTTCTCACAAACCATCTAAAGATATGAAACGATGACCTATTGTTTCTATAAAGTAGAACTAAAATCCGTAAAATTCGATATATTTTTTGGCCTGTTTCATGAAAAAACTGTCCTTATTCCTAAAAGCATTATCTTATGGTAGTTAAGTATCTGATTGACATTAAACTGTAACTGTATTATCTTTGTGCAAGTAACGTATCCTTTATTCCCACAGTGAAAGCCTTAAAATTTAAACATCGAGTTGAACTTATGAACGGAAAGACTATTTTAGCATCCTCCATTGCCAGCTAAATGCATGCATTTGTCTTCTAACAAGACACAGGGAAGAACTTCTTCTCAAAAGAATATGTTTTGAAATATTTAAGCAGAGCTGATACAATGTGAAGCTGCATCCTTACTTTCTCTTCTCTTTCGAGAAATTTGCCTATCCACCCACCAGATGCTTGTTCATGAATGCGAGCATGTTTTAAATGGTTGATATTGATGGGGCCCTGTTGCAGCTTGGTCTGGAAGTGGTTTAGGAGCAAGGAGAAATAACAGCAGATACCTCACAAATAAACCCGATTGCAGAGTTAAGCAAACTTCAGTAAAATCAACGACTACCGGGTGAGCCAGAAAAAAGTTCCCACTTTTGAAAATTCATAACAGCAAGAGTTTTTCACAGATTTGAATGATTCTAATTCTAGTTAAAAGCCAAAAGGTTGAAGTATTTTTGTGATTTTTCTCCTTGTCTCATGAACACTACAAATATAGGTAAATTCAACTTTACAAAAATTCAATGTTTGCAAAATGACTGAAAAATGGCCTAAAACATCGATCAAAGCATAAACGACCCCTCGCACAGAATAATGAAGAAAATGCAACTTCTCATGGGTGAGAGATATCCTATTATCTCTCATCCGGATATTAATTGCCATGGGATTGAATATCATCCACATTTGTTTGATAATCGATGTCCTATAACTCCTGAGAAAGGTGAAACGCCCATTGCCTATTGTTCGGTGTGAATAGAGTCCTTACGATTTGATAAATGTTTTAGGCCCTTTTTCCGTCATTTTGCAACCATGAAATTCTTATAAAGTTGAATTTACCAATACTTCCAGTGCTGGAAAGTCACAAAAATAAAAATAGCAAAAATACTTCGATCTTTCGGCTTTTAACTAGAATTTGAATTATTTAAATCCGTGAAGTAGTCTTGATGCTATGAATTTTCAAATGTGGGTACTCCTTTCTGGATCATACGGTATGATGCTGATCACATCGGCTTATTTGGCAGGAAAGAACCATAATTTCTGGGATGTAATTATTGATATGTACTATAGATGAACAACATGAAACTTGTTTCACTATAGCATGATTGTTGCAGGCATATTTCATGCGTTTTTAGTTGCGGCAAATTGCCTGTGCTTATGTTGTTCTGAGAAGGAGTTAGAGGCTCAACGATACGGAAGCAAGGCTGGAAAACTCCTACTACTGTTTGGAAACAATAGACTACTGTATTGCGTTACTTGAAGGCATAACACTGCCCTGATTGATTGCACAAATGGATGCTTTATGCGGAAAAGATTAAAGTGATGAAATACATGTTAATTCTTTAAAGCTAAGCTTGTCTGTGTGGATTTTTGGTAACACTTGTCAAAGATTGTTGAAAAAAATAACTAAAATGATCTGGAAGGAGCCCTTTCACAGAAATATTCCTAAGACATATGCAGTATTTTCACATATTTATGGCCAACATTTGGTATCACTAGAATGTTTCATCGTTACTATTGAATTACAATTTTTCACAAAATTCTCAAAACTGCTAATATAGTTTGCGTTCAGTTACCCATGCTTTAATGTGTTTTTCTTGGAAGCAAATTACATCGGAGGTAGAACCAAATAATAATCTTTTAAATGAAACAAAGTTTGTCGAAATCGGACAATCCTGAGCGGAGCTATGGAGGTTTAAAGATAAGCCAAAACAGCAAATTTGTCCTGAAGTGCTTGTGCTTAGAAAAACAATAAAGTGTCATTTCAGAACACTTCAACAAATCATTGTGACTGAGTTGGTCGTCCGATGTCAAAAACTTTTCCTTTTGCATTTTGCAAAAATTTGTGTAGACTCTCGGCATCTCCTATTCATGAAAAGTATTGAATGTTGTAAGTTTTCACAATTTCGTTTCTTTCGAATCATTCCTAGCCTACGGGTAGACCCATTATTCCAAAAGAGGAAGGGGTCTACGAAACAAAGAGCAAAAGCTTGCTACGAGATTTCTGGATTTCTAGAAACTTAATTTATGCAGCCTTTGGTTGGACGAACTTCACAAATAATTTGAAAAGAGGATTAGAATAATTAATTGGGCGGCCATAGCAAGCCTTTGCCTTTTTTTTCATAGACCCTTTCTTCTTTTGGAATAATGGGTTTACTCGTAGGATAATTTATTCCATAATTTCTCGGATTTGGATCACTGTGCAAAACTAATGCTGCAAGTGGTGGCCGAACTTTATGGAGTATGAACTTGCCTCTTTCAAGCAAATCATCATTATTGGGCAAATAACAGGAACTCTGATACTGGAAAGCACTCGCAAAGCACTCGCTCTTATCAGCTGGTTTGGGTCCTGGAAGAAAAGAAGTAAGAGTAATAACTTTCACTCATATGAATAAGGAGAAATCTTACAGTACAAGAATGTCAATGACACCCTGAGGAGAGAAATGGAGCAAGAGAGAACTAAAATCATACTCCCTGACAGTTGATAAGGTAGCTGATGGATTAGTTTTTAAGAAGTATTGACATCTACATCTTCTGCTGGCAAGAAGTTAGCTCAAAAACCGAACAATGTGTATTTGCAAAGGTAAATCTAGACATTCAGTTGACTGAAATCAGACCTTTCGTCATAAAATGTCAAGCAATTTTTGGCTAAAATTGCAATCCTTCAGATCTGCCGTAGGACCGATGATCTAATTTTCCCACTTTTAATGCTCTTCAAAATAACATTATGCTCTATCTTGCTGTATTGAACAAATGCCTAATCACAGCACCTGTTATATAAAGTTCTCAGAGTTGTTTGAGAAACGAAGTTTTTATGAACTGATTGACAAGGATGTAAACAAACATTCTCTACTTGCTACATACAAACATGTTTGACAAGTAACAATTTGCGAGATGGCCAAACGGGAAAACATTGCTTGGCAAGCAAATCCAAAATGCTTGGCAAACAATGTTTGTGATCTTCTAGCGATGGTTGCGATTAGGGATTGCAGGGGGGGTCACTGGGGGGTATGCAATTCCGCATTTCCGCAATTTTTCTGCCCTGTTTCCGCAAATCCGCAGACAGAAACTGGCTATTTCTGCTATTCTTTAGGGTTATAAGCAAAGTCTTCCTACTTCATATAAAACACAACATAAACCATTTTCTTTCCATTTTGCACGTGACCGATCAGATTCAAGCAGTTTGCAGTCATCATGGGTGATTGTTTCAGGCGAAAAATTTTGTCGTTGCTGTTGCTGTTGTGGCCGGTGTCTTCAGATCTTTGTAATATGTATTGTTTTCGTTTGTTTCAGTGCCTTTGAGTAACTGTTACACATTATTTTGATGGAATGAGCATCAAATCTGCGATTTTTTAGCAATTAATATCAATTTTGCAGAGATATCCGCATTCCGCAAAAATGCAACAAATATCCGCAATCCGCAGAAATAATGTTTAATTTCCGCATTTCCGCAGCGAAAATAGGCCGATATCCGCTATCCGCAAAACCCCAGTGACCCCCCCATTGCAGACCTACGTTGAGGAGTTTTGAGAAGTGATTATCAACATCAAATTGCTTGGAACCTGATTAAGAAGTCACAGATTCCAATTGACTACATTTTTAGAGACACATCTTAATCCATGCTTCTCAAAAAACCATCAGTCAAATGCATGAACCAGTTTAACTTTTCTTGTCTCCAATAGATAATAAAGCCATATTACAGTTGTGACAAAAAATTTAAGACAACATTTTTGTCGACAATGTTTCTTGGCGTGCCTGTTTTACTCTTTTGGAATTCGTGTAGGGCAACGTTCCAAGTAGATTCCAAATTTTGATGCTGTTTTTGAATGCCTGTGCTGCTTCGCGTCATATGACATCACAATGAAATCTACAGAAAACAACACTCACACAGCTACGCATTGGTCTCAGTTTGCCAAATTTGCACAAATTCAACCATAGAATATCAAAGGCTCTTACATTACAAACACAAACTTTTTCACACTTTTCCAAGGGTTGGTCATAAACCTATATGGCCACAGCTGTGGACTGAAGGCTTTAGCTTTCCACAACTTTTCTCCCTAAAGTAATATTTTTTTGTGGAGTTTCGATATTTTGCAGACAAATCATACAAATGAATTGTTCATATATATATCGATATAAAATCCAGCCTAGTAACAAAAATGTTCGGGTCGCACCCCTTATCCTCAGAACCACTATAATTTCAAAGCATTTCCATGCATTCCATGGTGATGTCATAGCAAAATGGTGCACAAATTCAAAAAACAACGTCAACGTTTGGAATCTATATGGAGAGTTGACCTGAGCAAACTCCAAGAGAGTAAAATAGGCAGAGTGGTAGGGTTCCATCTACTGTAGTTAAGCCTGGTTTCCATTAAATCGTAATTCATCATCGACCATCGCCAATGACTTACGATCTATCAAAACCAAGGTCTTTGGAGCATTGGCGATCATCGGCAACCATCACCGACGAACTTTCAGAATCAAAAAATTTTTTTTTTCCACAGCAAGTAAACAATTTATATGAAAACAGAACATTGGCAATCATTGACGATGGGATCGCCGATAATCGCCGATGAATTACAATTTAATAACAAGGCTTTATACCAAAAAATGTTGTTGAAAAAATGTTGTCCTAAAATTTTTGGCCATGACTGTAAATCACCTTCAAAGCACGTTGAAATGTACTGATCGATAGCAATGCCAAGTCTTGCTGCTCCTCTGCATATCTTACAAGGTAAACATACACAAGTTTTTTCACCTGAAAGGAAAATACACCATTAAATGCCTTGTGCCATACCGTAGGTAACTAATACCATTATTATCGTTATCAATTCATTTAAAGTTGGCAACTTACTTAGCTACGAAACAAGCCAACTCAACCCAACAGAGACTGTATCAAATAAGGCTGCTACTCTACTATTACTTGCTGATTGGGATTCCTGTTCTGTGAGTTTGATATGCACCAGCTTAAACCACAAATGTCTAACTTGCTCCATTGGAAGTAAGGAGACTGTTTTAAAAATTAACAGACTACAGTTGTACTACCAAGTGTATTCCATTAGATGTAGCATCCAGGATAGCAACAAATAAACTGAATACCAAAATGAATAACATTTTCTTTCTAATGTTTCTGTCCTTTTGCCTCCTTGTTTCCTTCCAAAGTTTCATAGACGAGGGATTTTGCTTAGTAACTGTATCCTTCCACAGGCCTTACCGGGAATATTTTGGTAGGTGTGTAGCCAATCGCACTCCTGGTTCATATCAGGCGTGTGGTGAAGTGCAATTGAAAATCACAACAAATTTCATCACAGCACGTCTATTGGAACTTTTATCATTAGAACAATAAACTGTAACCATGTGATAATGACAATCTTAGAGCATTGAGCACTTTCTTATCAGTTTTTAGCAAGAATAAACGTCTTGCTCCTATTAGTCTTTTTCTGAACTATCAAGGTTCCCGATAAATTGCCGAATAACGCAATTCTTTGATGCTCATAAAGCGGAGCATTCAGAGACAAGAAATTTGATACTGTAATGCAGCGTTGCCATGGAAATATCACAAGATAAAACACTCAAAGATTTCATGCTGCAACTCCTGGAAACGAGCAGTTAAAGCCATCTCCCAAAATATTAGAATTTTTCAATCTTTGGAAATCTTTTTAAAAGTGATATTACATCCTACAGGATTATCTTTGTTCAAAACATAATGATTATCATCAAATCATAAATCCTCATTTGGAAGGGAGAGGCGTGTGATCAATTGCACTCCTTGTCAAGAGAAGGTGTGTGCCATGGTGTGCGAGAGCGATCACACGCCATTCCCAGTAAGGCCTGTTCCAAGTTCACCATGCAACAGAATTCTGACTTTTAATGCTTGAAAAAGAACATAAGTCGGCATGAGGTACAGTATGTTTGCTAAACCATTTGTACTTTCTGATGACACTTCAACAAAAGCAGCAGACAGTAAGAAACTAATGGCTTGAATGATCCCAGCAAAATTTTTGCTATAACACTCTCGGTACACATTTGATATCCTGGGAATATATCATGATCTACATGTGAAAATCAACAATCAGAGAATTCTCAAAGGATTCTCATAGTCTTAAAAATGCAGAAGAATCAGTGAATGGTATGAAAGCCTTTAAAATCTACCATATACCTCAATGTTCTTTGACACAACATTTTTGACAACAGCTGGGAATAACTCAGACACATCTTTTCCTTGTGCCATCATCTAGAAAGAAAGAAATTGTTTTTAAAGGATATCCATCAAATATATCGCTTCAAAAGGAATTCAGACCAGTTTTTTGCAGGAAATGAGTGATTTTCCATTCCACATCCTAGTGTATTTAGATTCAATTTTGTTATGAAACCCAGCCATTTAGGGCACAGCCCCTCTATATTGAGGTATTTCCAAACGCCAAGATATTTTGGAACACCCCACTGTGATACAGTACGTTTAACACAGTAATTCTCAGGTGATATATAGTTACAATGTAGTAACACCAGGGGCTGCAACATGTAGCTTGTAATACGTCATATACATCAATAAAGACTTTGTCCTACAATTAATCCTGATCCCACGAAACAAGCTAAAGAAGTTACCTTCTCGACAAAACTTTTAAAGGAACAGCATCCCCCTCTAACTCTTAATGACCATCACGTAGCTGCCAGCAGCAGCCAGAAACATCTTGGACTAATTTTGGATGAAAAACTTTCCTTTGCTGAGCATGTGAAGGAAGCAATTATTAAGGCTAAGCGCAGCATTGGAATTATTCGTTTTTCTGTCAAAATATGTTGGGAGAAATGTACTTGACCAGATGTATAAGCTCTACGTCAGACCACATACTGATTACGGCGATGTAATTTACCATGATCAAAGCATGCCCCTTTTTCATAAGCTGGAATCAACCCAATATAAGGCAGCACTGGCTGTTAGTGGCGCATGGAGGGCACGAACAAGGACAGGCTTCTTGAGGAGCTTGGCTGGGAGACACATAGTAACAGACGATGGTATCGTAGGTTATGTCTATTTTATAAGATTGTCAACAATCAAGCCCCTTAATATTACGTGATTACATTCCTGATCCTACTTTGCTTAGAGACAACATATCACACACACTTAGATTTTAAAAAACTTTTTTCCCATTTTGCATTAACACTTGGAACAACCTGACCCCCGACATACGAAGTGCTCTGACCATATCCTTGTTTAAAAGTCACTAATCTCCACCATTTGACCTATCAAGAAGTCATTGCATGGATTAACAGCTATGAGTCAGCTCTTTTGACAAGACTTCGTGTTCATTTTTCGGATTTCAACGAACACAGATTTGATCACAATTTTGCTTGTGAGAGCCCTAAATGTAAATGTAATGTTGGGGTCGAATCAACAATCCATTATTTCCTGCACTGCCATCTCTTCAGAGCTTATAGGAGTATCCTGCTTGATGAAGTATCTGATATAGTTGGCAATGACATTTCCCAGCTTCCTGATGACCACCTATGTGATCTGCTTCTGTTAAAGCTTATAATGACAAAGTGAATGAAAAGATATTGAAATGCACCGTTAATTCGCCAAGCTTACAAAACAATTTCAACAACTTTGTCATTGTCTTCTGTATTGGATGTTTTGGGGTGGCTCTGCTCTCCGGTCTGATGGGTGCATTGGGCTGGTTTTCGGTTCCCTTCTATGGGTGGCTGTTGGCTGGGCTGGGGCCTGTTGGACTTTCGGGATTCTGTGGAGCGCTTGTTCCTGGGTTTGCGAGGGTTGATGGGCTCCAGGTAGCGGCTGATGGGTGCTTGGGGGGGTTTGAGGCCGGTCCTCTGCGCTCATTAAGGTGGGGAGCGGAGTAGCCCCTAAAACATGGCCTTCGACTACAAGGATGTATATAAAGTCTTTATCTTGTATGTATAGTTTTGTTTTGTTTAAGTACCATTCTTTAAGTAGTGTAATTTATAATTTTCTTGTAATTTAGCTGTTGATTTGAACTGTTGAGTTTGGAGGCAACTGATAACTTTATGTTTTTCGCCTCCATCTCAACAGTAGATAGATTTGAGTTGTTTAGTTTTTTGTATTTTAACTTTTTATTTGTAATACCGGGTGTCTCAAAAAAAGTACCCCCTTTTGACTGGAAATAGGAACGAAACGATAAGATATCATTACTCTCCGAGTGGACAGCTAAATTTATCAATCTTCAACTTAGATGCACATACCTTGCATTTTAAAATTGGCCACCAAACACTGGAGATACAAGCTTGCAAAGTCAAAATTTACAGTGCACCCGAAACCAGAGGTTTTGTAAAAGGGCCTAGCCATGATTTGCTATCACAGGCATGTTGCACAGGAATTTCGACTTTGACCTTTAGCTTTCTCCATTGAAAAGAATTATACCTTGAAATGCTTCAATTGTTCTACAAACAGTTATTCCTTTGAGGAATCAATCCGTGCATTGCGTTCCACTCCAAGTGTCAAAGAAGAAGAAGAGGAACGCATGCATGCTCATTTGGGAGATGTTGCACGACTTCATCATTCTTACCACATTTTTGTTACATTTGTTTAATCAGGGCGATTTTCCACGAGTCTGTTTTATTCTGTTCAAAAGCGAAAAACTGAAAGTTAATGTTTACAGGTGCTTTGGAAAAGATACATAATACAAATCATGGCTAGGCCCTTTTACAAAACCTCTGGTTTTGGGTGCACCGTAAATCTTGTCTTTGCAAGCTCGTATCTCTGGTGTTTGGTGGACGATTCTTAAATGCAAGGTACGTGAATCTAAGTTGAAGATTGATAAATTTAGCTAATTACTCGGAGAGTAATGATATCTTATCGCTTCGTTCCTATTTCCAGTCAAAAGGGGGTACTTTTTTTTGAGACACCCGGTATATAGAAAAAAAAATAAAATAAAGACCTACCCCAACTATCCTTCTCATTGCATCCAGCTTTGGTCCATCTTTACTGTTGTCAAGCATCTCTCGCAGGTCATCATGCCTGTAAAGAAAAACACGATAAAAGTTATGTATACCTACTGTAATCGTTTGTTACCTTTGATATCCTCTGGAGCAAGGGACCGAAATGTTTTGACCGCTGTACATAGAGCACTTTGCGCCTGTATGTTGTTTTGGAAATCGGAGAGGCCAGAATTTCGCCGGCACCCCGTCGTGATCGAATCCATTGTGATCCAGGCCTCATGGGACGCGGTCTGAGAAAGAGCGCATGCGGATCGTGATCATGAGGAGAGCAGCAATGGCGGAAAAAATTTTGGAAGCGATCATCCAAAAATAAATATGGAAAATATGGCATCAAAAGTCACTGCAAGGAGACAGATTTTTACTTAAAATAATGGAAATACAAAAATGGAAATTGCACAAAAACTGGTCGTTGCCGCTAAACCATCTTTTCAGGAGATATTCTACAGGATACAAACTTCATTTCAAGACAGGTCAGTACTCTCGGAAAATTTGCGTTGACGTTATTTTTTTCTTCAAAGTCAGGGTGTTTTCAAAAACGGAAAACCTTGCCTGTTCGCTTGCATTAAGAACAGGCTCGTGGTAGGAACAGAAAGAGTGGAGACTGCCCTTTGATATTTTAATTTTTAATTCCCAATGGCCTAATATTTCGTAAATTCTGTTTGAAAAAGCGACACGATCACCAGCATGAGAAGGAAAAATAAAAGTTCTAACATCGCCAGATTTTGCTGACAGAAGTGCCTGTCTTATGTACTAAAAATTGAACGAAAATTTCGCAAAATCTGGTCGTTGCCGCTAAACCAAAATATCCTTACTTTGAAGAGCACACCTCAGACTACTTATTCGTGGTTTCCGTTCATCCCGGAAAATTTGCTAAGATAGGGTTTCTTATTTTGTTTGTGCAGTTGTCTCCGGTACTCAAACAAATGCCTGAAAACAACATTAGGCCTAGCCAAACAACAATGTTGTTGTTGTTTTAAGAAGTTCAACCAACTTGTTATGGTTAGACAAGAGTCTTGGTACCTCTTTTCTTCCCAGTTTTCTTGTGTTTCTTAGATCGCATATATCAAATGAAAAGTGGGAAATTTAGCAGTGTGGGAAGTTACATTTCCATTAGGTTTTGTAAGTGGCATTACAAATCCATAACAAAGGGTATATGGATGCATCTGAATTTTGGACACTAGACTATGTTGAGTCTATGTTGTTGTTAAAGGAAAGCGGATATTTTAGTTGCATATTTCTTATGACTTGAAAGCCTGTTATCTATTTCTGACATAAACATGCTTTGAGCTGTTTGCAACTTGTTACGTGACTAATTTCACTTCAGATGTGGCCAAATGATCTCTGTTCATTGCTGAAATACAAAGTTAACCTCTTTCTTTTCCATCCAGGCATCACTTTTGGCAACCATCTAAGGCTGTGAAAATGGACTGTTACAGTGTTTGAAGATCTTTCAGGCTGGATGCCTTATCTTACAATTACAATTAATTCTGACCATTTTCAAAATGGGCCATGATACAATGAAATTCAAGCAATGGTATAATTTTAATGGCAAGATTCTGTAACTTACAAAGATGTGAAGGAATGTGGATGAGAGACCAAGAAGTTAATAGACAGTGATTTAACTAAACTGGAGGAAATTGTGTTTGCTGACTCTGGTTTGGTGATGAGTAAATGAACTTACAAGCTTGAAATGTTATCTGGAGATTTGTTGATGGAACAATGCCACCATGAAATGAGCAAATGGTTCATTTTGATAACATTTTAAATTTTCAAGAGACAAATTTCTTGTTGATGGGGTTTGCAGATATAGCATTATACTTTTGTTAGATTTTAGGTAATGACCCTAAGGGCAATGGACACACATCTCTTTCATACCTTAAGAAACCTTGAGTATGGAAAAGACACCCCCCCCCCCCACTTGCTACTTTTAAGAAATAGCCTGGAAGTTTTTGCCCTTGTTGTTTATTAATTGTGAGCTTTTTGAAATGTATAAAACATGCTAAGTCATTTTACTATAATGTGTTTCAAGCTGTGGTTTCATTCAAAAATTAATGTTTGCTTGGATAGTACTTGGGTTTTGTTTTTGCAATGAAAGAATCTTGGGTATTTTGCCTAACCACAGGAAAGTTGCTTACACGCATTCTCTTTATAAGAAACTAAGAACTTTGGGCCAGTGCTGAAAGTTTCTTAAAATTATCAGATTTTGAGTACTCAGAGTTTCTTACAAGTTTCTTAAAGGTTCCGTAGCAGTCTTCATGTTCACTAACTGTGCCCTTGTTATCTTTTCAAAGCAATGTTATTTGGAAACTTTCCAATGTTTAGACATCACTCAAGAATATTCCAAATAATATGATACAGGAAACAAGTGAAATAAAGTAAAACATGTCAAGGATTTCCTTTATTAAAAATAGAAGATAGCTTCTTAAGTTATATTCGTCCAGTGCTAGAGTTTCTTATTTTTTGGTAATCTAAGAGTTGAGTTTCTTATAAGCAGTTTCTTATCAAAAAATATGTGTATGCCTTATTCATTCCTGGCCTCCCATTCTTTCGGATATGGAAGGTTTTACACCCACCCTGTTTATTTTCTGTGTATCCCTGTAGACCTGCCTTTTCTGAACTGAGAGTAACATTGGAGCACATGGTCGAGGAGCAAAGGTATCTCTCAACCTTCAGCCTGAAATAAAATTCACTGCAATTAATGGTATTAGCCTGATAAGACTCTTTTGCCACAAGTTGCTTTATATGACAAGAAATGTAACATATCTTTAACATTGGTAGAATCTGGATCAATTTTATGCAGTGGAAAATAAGAAATTGATCCAAGTTTTATAACTGTGTATTGAGCACCTTCTGCTCTGATTTATCTTGTAATGCAATCAGTTTGAATTTGTTTACTTCGAATCATATTTTTTGCAAATTAGCAATTTTCTTCCACTTTCTGAGTTTCTATTGTCGGTATTCCCTCGCATTTCTCTTTGAACAATTCATATCAAAGATTAGGACAAGGATGCAAGACAGCTATCAAATGATGATATTAGCAAATGCTTAAAGATAATAGTTGACCGTTCGTGATCATTTCCGAAGAAAAGCGATCGCATATTTATGTTTCTTCTTGTCACGAAGTGTCAACAAATCTGCTGTGTTTTCATCTTTCCCGCCTTTCAAGCATCACGTGAACAAGTAGCCTCGTATCCAAACAATGATTATGCAACAATGCGCGCGCATAAAAAACATTTCTGTCCCTTGCTATCCTCTGGCATACAGTTGAGGGGGCCAGGGGGTGCAACCATCCCAAATATTAGCAAGAGCAGATGGTTTGTTTCAAAACAATAGAAACAAACAATGAATTTTACTGAAACAGTAGCTTTTGGCCCTAAGTATTTGGCAATGTGGCTATCGCTGGCATTCTCATAAGCATGAATTGAATTTAATCAGTTTTAGAAAAGAATGTTTCCAGAGACCACTCTCCTACTCATATGCACTCATCTGTCATTAGCAAAGATTAGTGTCTTGGCTGTCATGCTTTGTACTATGGAAAACATCAGGTGTAATTTAATTACTTGATGCGTCGCTTCTTGGACAGGGTGAACAATGAGCTTGATTTTCTCATCCATGAAAGCCTTCTAATTCTAAGGGATCAACCTGAACTTAATTCCTGACAGCTGTCTATTCCCCTGGTCCTGTTCTGATTTTGTGACCCAATTTATTCACTCAGGGCTGACTGAGAATTGGGTCCCCTGTTTGTAGGAAATGTAACCCCTCTCATTTTGTTTGTTCGTTTGCTTCCTTGTATAAATTGCCACTAATTATTATTCAGATTTGCAGATGACAAGCAAAGTTGGTTCAAAACGTTCAATCAAAACATGTTTATTGTTGCCTCAATTTTCGACTTGAATGGGTCTAAGTACTATCAGGGCCTCAACAGGAAAACTTTACCAGAAGGGAAGCCAGGAATCTTGCTACGATTACTACACACTGACTGGACTTTAACAACATGACGCATGGTACCTGGCCTTTGACATTCTGGACCACGCTGGAAAACATGTATGTTACGCCAAATATCTTTGGCGTGGAGAAACGTCAAGAACAATAGAAGAACAACAGGTTTTTGTCTTTAGACAATTGGCGTGGCGTAAACCTTTGGCGTAGCAAAAACAAACTTTCCACACTAGATTCTGAACAACAGAAGATCTTCACAAACAAATTGGCCCTGCTTTCCCTGCACCAATGAAGTTCAATTTACACAAAACTCATCCATGGTAGGCTAAATGGTGCAAAATTCAAGAAAATAAACTTGCATCATAATTCAACAGTTACTTTCAACGTCAAGAATTACGTTTAATATCAAGAGCAGAATTTTCAATAAAATCAACGAATGAAACCACATTCAAGGCCGAACCATTTTCAACTTCAAGGGTACAGCTCAACATCAAGAGCATACATCACATTCAAAGGATATAATTCAACGTCAAGGGCATAAATCACATTCAAGGATCAATCAACTTCAAGGACACAATTCAACTTCAGGGTGCAATTCATATTCAAGGATAAAAATTCAACTTCAAGAATATAAATCACATTCAAGGGTTTAAATCGCGTTCAAGGTTCTATTCAATGTCAACAAACTATTTTTCACTGTCAACAATCATTTTTCCTTGTCAACAAATCCCATGATGCTATGCTCCTAGTTTCTTTGGCGTGAAAGCTAAGAGTTGGCGCCAAAATGAACACTTGCTTTAATGATGGCGGAACGAGATTGGGAGAATTTCTTTCAATCACTCATTGAAGTGCTTGACCAAGCAGAGAATGTAACAAACGACCAAGAAAGAGAAATAATAGGCCTGCACTTAGAGGATGCAGTCACTGCTTTGCAGCAAGTGATCTCGCTGGTGCCTGGAGAAAGTGAATGCGGCCAAGGCCTCGCAACACTTTCGAGAAATTTTCGGTCGCTCTCAGCCGGTTGGAGAGATGAATCCTCAGATCGTTGCCCCAGCGTTGCAATTCATTCACTTGATCCACCTCCTGTGTTCAAAATGTATCTGCTGGTAGGCCGAAATTTGAGATAAGTGAAGAGATCCTCGTGTCGAAATTCGTTCATTTTTTATTAAAATTAAATCTAGTCTGAATTAAATTAAAGGGACAGTTTTGTGATTTTTTGAGTCTGAATCTGGAACATGAAACTGAGTCTGGAAAATGAAACTGAGTCGGGGCGAATATTAGTCTAACTTTTATATGGTGAAAACCTTGAGGCGTGGGGCGTGGCAAATTTTGGCGCCAAAGAAACTAGGAGCATAGCATCATGGGATTTGTTGACAAGGAAAAACGATTGTTGACAGTGAAAAATAGTTTGTTGATATTGACTAGAACCTTGAACGCGATTTAAACCCTTGAATGTGATTTATATTCTTGAAGTTGAATTTTTATCCTTGAATATGAATTGTACCCTGATGTTGAATTGTGTCCTTGAAGTTGATTGATCCTTGAATGTGATTTATGCCCTTGACATTGAATTATATCCTTGAATGTGATGTATGCTCTTGATGGTGAGCTGTACCCTTGAAGTTGAAAGTGGTTCGGTCTTGAATGTGGTGTCATTCGTTGATTTTATTGAAAATTCTGCCCTTGATATTAAACGTAATTCTTGACATTAAAAGCCAGATTGGAAAGTTTGCCTTGCGCGGCCGATATCTCTGCCGCGCACTTTAAATTTCAGCCGCGGTTCCAGCCGCGAAATTTTCGTAAAACAACAAAAGAAAACAATAGAGCTATTGTTTAGTGACACAAATATAGCCACGCAAGCAATTTCGACGTAGGAGAGATCCCCCGCGCATTCTGCAAACTTTCCAATCTGGGTTGAAAGTAACTGTTGAATTATGATGCAAGTTTATTTTCTTGAATTTTGCACCATTTGGCCTACCATACTCAACCACCGAGATAATTCTCAAAGTTGATGCGACAGAAAAGTTGGTGCAGCCATCACAATACATCAAAATAAACTGTTAGGAAGTGGCGCACCGTCCAGCAGCAAAAATAATTTCATTAGGTTTTTGAAAAAGATTAAATCCATGAGCCATGTCTTTCACGTCAAAAGAGGAGCGAAAGAGGATTCTGACGAAAACCAGTGTTAGACCCATTCAGGGAAAAAGTACTCTAACTGTTAGGCATGACAATGCTGCTCATGGTGGATTGGATGGATATGGCCATCATTCATGGCCTAAAATTGAACGAAACTTCTTCTTAAATAATACGGCAGAAAATATATCTAGTTTGAAACATTGCGGCAATACTTCATAACTGACTTCTTGAAATGGCTTGCAAAGAATGCAGCAACACCAGTGCCTTCTGGTTCCTCTTCAAAGACAGTTGTTTGAGCTCTATCTTGTTGGTTGTACGATACGTTGGTAGCCATTTTGAAGCTGAGTGTCTTGTGCCTTGGGTCAAAGTGGGAAAATGCTCAGCCGGCACATGTGTAAAGCGCGGAACGTTTGCACAGAAAAGGTGGACCAGACAGAACATGAGTCTGGAGCAGGCTAACGAAATGTGGACCAGCACCCAAGAAAGCTTTGGCCTTTTCCCTTGGGAGGAGAGGCTACTTGATATTCAGTAGTACGGGCTTGTTCACTCCAAGAAACAATCTTTTGGTCCGGGTTTACAATTTTTTCCACGAAATGAAAAAATCGATGAAAGGTATGTGCTCCAAACGCAAAAAATTCATAGGAATACATTGGAATCACAGTTAAGTTTTGACAACTGGCTTCAGAAAATTGCGTTCTTTTGATACACGGCGTTGGAAAAAAGAGGTGAAAACGATACCCAGGAAGTAGTGCACATCCCATCAGCAAAATATTGTGAAACCCCTGTCGGGGCTCTTTCCATGAATTATATGCAAGGAATATTCCCCGAAAGTGTCTGTTTTGGCTTTTTATTCCAAAAAGAATTAACTGCGGTGCTTGCAGCAAAAGATATGCCAATCGATATGCCGACTCTCACCTTGGGTACAAGCACTGGTGGGTTCTCGGCTAAATTTCGGTTAGGAGGTGTGCGACCCACAGTTTCAGAATAGAACCGTTGGCTAGACCAATTTTTATGAAAATGATACCCTTGGCTAGACTAGTTTCTACGTGAAAAGTGCCATGAGTTTGCGATTTCTTGATAAAATTTGTCAAATTGTCGCATACTCTGGACCAAAATAAAATTGGATTTCTTTACTGGAATTACCGAAGCTTGACATTTCTTTGACCAAAATTGCCAAAAAGTATACTCTTGCCCAGACTAAAATCGACTAAAATTGATAAAATGTATACCCTTGGCTAGACCAGAAGTCCAAAAAAGTATGCCCTTTCTAGATATCACATCCCCAGGTACCTTTCAGGGGTGGCGCCAGGAACTTTCCGACAGAGGGGCTCAAGCTTCCGACAGGGGGGCTAAAATGGCTGAAAAATGATGTTTTCGTGCGTTATTTTGCCAAATTTCCTCCGACGAGAACCCAAAATTTCCTCCGACGGGGGGCTAGATGCCTCCGACGGGGGGCTGTAACCCCCCAAGCCCTCCCCTGGCGCCACCCCTGGTACCTTTACTATGGAAGTACCGATACTCCCAGTGGGCACAAGAGCCAAAAGGATGTCAAAAAGGTGAAGCGCAGATAAACGAAGAACTCGATTTCACGTTTTCAGTATTCAAATACAGTCAGTGGCGTAACTCACTGTGGTTGAGGTTAGAGTAACTCCTAAGGGTCCCGAGCTGAGGGGGCCCCCAGCAATGCACTACTTTAAACTTGGAGAGGGTCTGTATTCATTTGCACTGAACACTTTGTGAACTGAATCGAGTGTAAGCTTAGCATACGAAAAATGCTGTAAATTGCAAATTTGTTATTATATATGTTAAGTTGTCTTCAAGGGTGCATGAACATATTTTGTAGACCTCCTGACAAAAATATCGATTTATTTCCCAGGAAAGTCTAATGTTTTCGTTGATCTTTGGCGAATCAACAAGAGATGCATTTTCCAACAATATAAAGAAGGATGTTCGAAAAATTTTCCTGAGGAGACCCCGGACCCCAGATTTGGCTCTCTTTGTTTGCATTCGGTATCACGTATCAGCCACCCTCTTCAATATGTTCATCGTGACTATGTAGCTTTATATGAAGCCTCCATAATCCCTGATTATGGAGGAATTGATGTGCTGGGCTTCCCTTTCCAATAGTTCTGCCGATAAGAAAGTTTTGCGATGTTCAAATTTGGCAAAGTTCTGAATGTTCGAAGTCAAGTTTTATACCCAAAAAATGATACTGCCGGGTGTCCCAAAATATACTCAAGTTGATAGATCACCAAAAATTTGTCCCTATTTTAGTGTGGTCTTGTCCACATTTCTTGGTCTCTTGAAAATGTGAAATGTGGTCTTGAAATTTAGGATGAGTGGTCTTAAGGCCTTATATGCACTCTTCTTCATTGTTGGCCTGTACACCACGTTTGCTTGAATTCCTGGTTCATGGCTTGACCAGCTTCTTTATTTGTGACAATTGTATTTCTCTTTGTAAAACGTGCATAACGGACATTAAACTAAAGCTAAAACTTTGAAAATGAAAATCCAGTACATGAAATAAGTCGCTAGAAGGACAACATTGAAGGGTGTTTTTTGCTGTATAGAAGAGCGTGGTCTCAACAGCTCTCTCTTGAAGACATCTTTGCTACTTCCTAAAGTCTTCAGATTGTGGTGTTGTGAATTCGACTTAAGGCAGGCACTGACCAAAATTGCATCATGAGGCCTATCTTCAAATTGCTTTCTTTTGCGAGTGGATAAAGGACCAAATTATTTTTCAGGCATAGCTGATCTCGTGACTGGCTTTAAAATTATTACGTTTAGCTATACTGAAAGGACAGCCTGGTTTTGAAGTATACTGCAAAGGCACTGATGATTCCCAGAGGTCGATCTTTTTTGCATAGAGTGGCGTACCCAAGGGGGGAGGAATGGGGGGTCCGGACCCCCACTTTTCAAAAAGTTGGTCCTCGAGATTCGCACAAAAATGTAATAAAATTGGTTGGGGGGGGGGGGGATCGGGCCAATCGGGCTGATCTGTCAAGAAGTGGTCTCTGACACTCTTGAAAAGCAAGTAGAGAATGGTTTTTTCAACAATTGGTAGGAAGGTTTTGGTTTCTAAGAAATGCTTGAACACTGCTGGAAGAGGCATTTTAAGCTAAAGTAGAATGAATATCTTCAAAAATTTTCCTGATGTCTTGCCCCCAGACCCAATCATTTCAATATCCCTTGTTATCTCAGTTTGAACATGCCGCTGCCTATAGGGATCCCTGTTTGCTGCCATTGTTGAAACAATCTCATCAAAACGATTTGAAGAGTCTGTACCATAACGTGCATGAAATGCAAAATATAACTAAAAAGGGCGTTTCCTTCATTTTCCGAACATCCGAGGGGCGTTTTCACTAAAAATTTTCTGGGGCTACGCCCTCACTTTTCAAGTGCTGCGTACGCCTCTGTTTGCATATGGTCGTAGGCTTGGGGGTATCAGAAACCGTAAAACCACCAAAATATTTCAGAAGAACCGTGGAAAGGATTCTAAATTGAGCTAAAATTGTCACCCAACAGTCAGAACATTTTAGCTTTTAAAAGTTTTCTTGGATCTCTTGAACTTAGCACTAGAGTTTCTTTAATTTTCACCACACTAAGAACTAGTTTCTTGTGAGCAAATTTCTCACATTGCAAGGGTGTAAAGGCAGCCGTGCTATACTTCACGAGTTACAATGCTTGATCAGAAGTTACAAAAAAAGATCAATATTCGCTAACTTAGTAAAAATAGAATTAATATGAAATCACTGATATGGAATGCATAAAACAAGCTAAACCAGATAAAGACGTCAAGCAATGATATATGTTTAAAGTTTACTCTTTACGGAGGAAGAGTATGGCCTAAGATTCATAAAATGGAAAGTGTCCCAGTACTGACATGGTCAAAGGCAAATCAAGGAAACTGATAAGAAAATACTAACCTGAGACAACTTGTAAGTTCTCTCTCCATATTTGCAACACTGTTTACTGTGTGTTGCAGAAAAAGCTGTCAGTTTGAGGCAAATTCACAGGGGTAAGTCGCAAATAAACAAACTAGCATCAAGAAATCGCATTTTTTCCTCGTACTGCTTCTGCTTCCGTGTTTGTTTTTTGACACTTCGTTTGATAAACCTTTCAGCTGATTCAAGATCAGTGATAGATAACAGTGGAGGGTGAAAGGTTTTTCTTATCTTTGCACAGTGAGCCTTGGTACGATTTGCAAGTATCCTTTTTGCAAGCAACAATTTGAGTTTTCAATAAGTTAAAAAAGCATGCTTGTCAGAGGCGGCACCAAGGGGAGGACTGGGGAGGACACGTCCTCCCCAATATTTTTCAGGACCGATTTTTCAATTCGTCGAAATCCGAGGAGAAATATTTAGGGGGGGGGGTACGATGGTGGCACATGAGAAAAATGAGAAAAAAGATCACTTTGTCAGTGACCCTCTGTTAAAAATATTACAATTTTACCCAGGTTTACTTTAATTGCTTTTTGCATGATTTATGGATAAAAACCTTATAAAGGCTCTTCTTTTTCCAAATGGGCGTGGCTTTCATGAAAAATGGGCGTGGTCCTAAAAAATTTTCCTTCTCCTCCCCACTTTTTGAGGGCTGGTGCCGCCTCTGATGCTTGTAATGAACATACATAGTTAACGTGACTGTGAACTGTTCACGTGAAGGCACAGGGAGATCCCAAGCAATGAATAAAACAGCAACTGAAGTTTTGAGAAACTGTCAAAGGGCTCCAAGAAGCAGTGTTGAAGGATTTTCAGTACCCAAAACATGAGACGATTGTAGGAAACCTTCAGTTGGTTGCTGGGGAAATTTCCTATTTTGTAAAATTGCATCATAAGGAGGTTCTTCAAATTTCTTTCTTATGAGATGCGAAGATCAAGGACATCGCTATTGTTACAAGCATAGCTGATCTTGTTATTGGCTTTAAGATTTTAAAGTGCAGCCAGAGTCAATTTACCCTGGGTATACAGCAAGAAGTATCTAAATTTCTCTACTGTTTTTGCTTGGAAATTTAGCGGAAGCGGCGGAAGCGGACAGTTTTCTCTGGGAAATCGGAGCGAAACGGAAATTTCCATTTCCCTCTTGGGAAACTGTTAGAAAAGTGTCCGTTTCCCCAAAATTTCAAAACTCAAAGAAATGAGGAAATGTCCTCGTTTATTTGAGTGATATCAGACTCTCTCCAAAAGAAAATTGAGATTTTCTTATAGAGAGAGTCTGGCACCCAGGGTAGAGTCAATTATCTCTGGTTTAGCTGTACTGACAGGACAGCCTGGCTTTCTGTACTCAAAATATGAGTCGATTCTTGGAAAGTTTCAGTTGGCAGCTGGGGAAAAATTCCCGGTTTGATGGAATAAAAAAGATAGAGTTTGCGTGGGACCCCATATCAAGGGAAATATCTATCCAAATATCTACCCAGACATACCCTAAGCGAACTATATGAGCTTTACGTGCGACCACATCTGGACTATGGGGATGTTATCTATCACATACCAGATAAAGTATGTGAATTCAGTCAAACCATCAGTTTATCAAATTTAATGGAAAAATTAGAATCTGTTCAGAATTCTGCTGCCCGTGCCGTAACAGGAACTTGGAAGGGAACATCACGCGAAAAGCTGTACATTGAGCTTGGCTGGGAGTCGCTGAGCTCCCGAAGATGGAGTAGACGCCTTAGTTTGCTCTACAAGATTATGAATAATCTCACACCCCTGTACACAAAGGAGCCAATCCCACAACCTCATCAGTCAAATTACTGTCTTCGCAACCAGGGTGTCGTTGGGCGGATGAGGGCAAGAACCGAACAATTTCAATCTGGCTTTTATCCTAACTGCATATCTGAATGGAACAAGCTCGATCCAGAAATCAGGCTTGCACCGTCTGTTGCTGTTTTTAAGAAAAAGCTTTTGTCAATAATTCGCCCCCCTGCAAAATCTGTATTTGGTATTCATGACCCGATAGGCTTATCGTATCTTACCCAAATAAGGGTCGGTCTCAGTAAATTAAAATTTCTCAAATTCAGGCATAATTTCCGAGATACCATTGACCCAATGTGCCCAACGAACGATGGCATTGAGGATACGGAGCACTTCTTGTTGCTCTGCCCTTCATTTGACATTCAACGACGAGATCTTCTCGCTGGAGTTTCGGAATTGTTGCGACCAAATGTTCGAATAAACAGCCTTCCAAATAACGCGCTGATCCAAATTTTATTGTATGGTGATAAAGACTTTTCTATTGATGTTAATAAAAACGTACTCAAATTAACTCTAAATTTCATTCATAAAACAGGCCGGTTCAATTGAAGTGGCTTGAAGCAGCTGCTATACCCCCCCCCCCCCCCCGATCGCAAAGTCTCATATCTTCCTTTTATTTGTTTCTTTCCCGTTGTTTAAGTCTGTTTCGCATTGGATTTAAGGTTTGAAATTCATCTACACATAAGTTCAAACCTTTTTATTAACATCTATGATATTGTCCTCCATAAACCCCGACAACTTATAGGCGCAATGTCTTGAACAGTATTGTTCGGCATCCGGCGCCTCCGTCGATGACCTTGCATGCCAATGCGAAACAGATTCCAGTATCCATCAGTATCGTATCGTATGTGTACCATTTTGTAGGTGTTTATTTAGTTGTTGATTTAGTTGTGTATTTTCATGTGTTGGCCATGGGGTAGACATAGTCTTTTGCTCCTCTTGGCATCGTCCTTGTAGTGTTGCATAGTAGTTAAAGTATAGTAGAATGTAGCATATATTGTAATATTTTATATTGATATAAAAAAATGTCCGTAAGTACTAGAATGGTGTACTTAGTTCCTACGGGGGACTCCCTATTAGAAGGTGACGGAGGGGGACGGGGAGGGGGGGGGGGTAAGACACTTTTTGGGTTTGTGAAATGTCGTCTAGTATAACTTTGGGTACGCTATTTGCTTAATAATCGGCATATTTTTTGGGATTGCTGACTGGAGGATTTAACAAGAAGAGTGCTAAGCTAGCCCTGTCCACAAGTTGCTCGAAATTTCTCGAAAAGTTGCTCAAAATTTACTGAAAAGTTGCTCAAAAAGTTGCCAATTTTTCAAAAAGTTGCAAAGTTGCTCATTTATTGTCATCTTTTTAAGGTCATATGCTATAAATATATGAAAAACTGGGATCTATGGATAAGATTAGCGGCACCAAGGATGCTCTTTGTTTCAACTACAGCTGTTAAGGATGCTCTTTGTTTCAACTACAGCAGTTTCTTGAAAGTTTGAGCCTTTCACGCTGATATTATTGGGCCCATCCGACACATCTTCAAAATTTTAGCAAGAATCATTTGTTGATCATAAACAAAAACAACAACAGCAACAACAATAATTGACGAATAATAATCATCATCATAACCATAATCATAACAATAATAATAATCATCATCATCATCATCATCACCATCATCATCATCATCATCATCATCATCATCATCATCATCATCATCATCATCATCATCATCATCATCATCATCATCATCATCATCACCATCATCATCATCATCACCATCATCGTCATCGTCATCATAGTCATAATCGCTAATTTCAAAGACCAGCTCTTTACAAATCAAGGCCTTGAATCCCAGCCTGACTAGAAAAAGATGCTTCACATGTTTGATTTTCATTACTGTCACAAGGAATAAACAAAATATCATTGAAATTCTTCCAATATTGCTAAAGTGAGGAAAAGTTGCTCAATGTTGCAAAAGTTGCCGAAATTCCTAGAAGTTGCCCAAAAGACTGGAAGTTGCCCGAAAGTTGCCGAACAACTTGTGGACAGGGCTATGCTAAGCTGAGTTTTTTATTCGCTTTCTATTTGCTATTTGCTATGCAGCAATGAGTAAGCCTTTAGGGTCTAAAAATGTCTTAAGTTTAGTATATGTATTTTTTGGGCTTCCAAAAATTTGCTGTGTCTGATCCCGCCGTCACCTATCAATACTCTCGAGTACCGAATAAACGGGGGATGGGAGAGAATAATCAGGGGGTTGGAAATGGTTCGATATAACATTAATCGAGGGATTGGGATAATCGGGGGATGCTTGGAGAAATAGAAAATAGTCGTTTTCTTAGTGGACACGCATCTTTTATATATACTTATGTGAACAGCGATGTTACTGATACATTTACTTTTGAACACTGGTTCTGTTGAATGCACTTTTTGAGACTTTTCTTGCATTTATTCAGAAATTATGCTTACTATTATTTCATTTTTCCAAAAATTAATGAAAGGGGGGCTGGAATAAGAGCGGAGGGAGGTTGGAAAATTGTTCAAAAATTAATAAGGGGGGGTGGGGACGATCATTCGGTACTCGAGAGTAGCAGCATAAAGGCACCTGGGCATATGCGGGAACGGGCAAACGGGCAAAACGGGCAACGGAACGGGAACGGGCAAGAGGTTATGACATGCGGAAACGAGGCCTTGACAAAAAAAGCGGGAAAACTTCGAAATGGCCGATGGCCTATCCTAATGAAAGAACGGAAGGAAGTCTGATTCAATCTGTTTCACAAAAACAGGACAGTAAGTACTCTTTCTTTGATTCAGCATCAGTTTTCAGTTTCAATGACTATAAATCAGTCCTAAATGATATCAGACCAAATGCCATCGATACGAAAATCGCAAATCGATAATGGCTGATGATAGCCTTTTCCAGATTGGAAAGTTTGTCAACTGCGCACCCGGCACCGAATGCCAAGAGACTGATAAAATTTTGCGCACCAAAAATAAAATTAATGTGCGCACCAAAATTAAAATATAAATAGCAAGGGATGGCCCAATTCCGATTTTTTATGATTATGTTTTATAATCTTATCATGTTCAGCGATCTCTTCTCGTTCAGTTGGAAAAATTTTAATTTCTGGCTCATCTCAACTTTAGGTAAAATACCAATTACAACTCAGAGCCCCTCTTGTTCAGACTCATTGTGGCAAGAATCCCCGTAATTTATGCGCTCTGTGCACCAATTTTTTTACATTCGCGCACCAAAGTTTTGAAGTGCGCCTCAAAGTTCTGCTGCGCGCAGTACGAACTTTCCAACTTAGTAGCCTTTTTCCAGTTCTGGTGGGGCAAAGGTAGCCAGTAGCTCCCATTCAAAACATTTTGTTGCTTTGCCCTATGTTTGGGGTTGAACATCCAAACCTTCTCACTTGAGTAGGTAGGTAGGTATATATGTTTAACGTGGCTAGCCTGCGAAAGTCTGAGAGACTTATTTCCAGCAGGGGCCACGGATGTTTTACCATCAGTCCGCCGCAGCTACCCGCCGCAGCTACCAGATTTCCCTCACATGGCTCTGGTTGACCCGGGCTAGAGTTACGGACAGCGACCAAACTGTCCAGCGCAGGATTTGAACCTACGGCCATTCTGACCTTTGGCTTACGAGTCAGACGCCTTAACCACTCGGCCACGCGCTCGGCCACGAGTTTTGCATTGCTACAATTGCTACAATCTTTTGGATATATTATACCAGTCTTTCAAATGAAGTTTTGACCCAGCTTTTGTATTAATATATTAAAGACCTCCCAAATGATGTTAGCAGAAATATACTGGAGTGCACCCTATGATACATTTACACCACCAGTCGATTCAATTAAGATCACCTGAACCTAGCCAAAATGCAACACCAGGCACCATACCAGGGCTGGAAAAAAGGTTTTTCTTCCTGGCAGCAAAAATATAAAATCAAAATTTCCTGTGAACCTAGCCGAAATTTCCTGCAAGTAGCTAGGAATAACAAGGTGTTTCATTGGTTCAAACTTTTCTTTGAAGAAACCCTATATTCTGTCCAAAATGAACTTGTATGCTAATCATTAGATCTTATTTTGCCATGCATCCTTAAACACTCTAAAGCAATGATCACATTCTTCCTCAAAAACAGCCAATTGAATCCAAAGAAAAAATGGTTTACATTTACACTGCAATGGTGATCACACAGCATTAATGTCTTAAGACTATGAATCTCACTTCCAAAGGGTAAACTTCAAACTTCTGTAGATAAACTTCTGTAGGTCAAACCGCTTCATTTAAAGCATTTAATCTTATTTTACATGATTCAAAATGCAACTGATGATTGAAGAAGCGTCGATTTGCTTTGCGTTTTTATTGTTGCTGTTCCAATATTTGATCTCAAGAACAACGCCAGAATTGAAAAAGGGCTTTAATTGATGTTACCATTCTTCAAATAAAAACGTTTCTACTAAAGGAAACATTCTTGATAACTTCATTGGGGTTTTAAAACTTGAATTCAGTTGATTATTGCAATGCAAAAGTCTCAGTTATTACTAAATTTTTTGGTCTCACGCTCATAGAATAAAATCTAGCAGTGTAAACATTTTCAACTTGTTCTTGATTACTGCATAAGAGGCAGCCTTGAGTGCTATCGCAGCATCCTATGCTTATTACTTTGGAAATACCTGGTGCATCAAACAGCCTTATGGCATCAGATCTCCTTACAAATCGAATCCTTTGAAATGACTTTATAGGCTGCCATCACAGCTTGATCAGATTACTTGGAAATGGGGCATTCACATCAACCATCATTTCATTAAGGGAAGTTTCTTCCTTGACATTGCGAAATTCATTGAAATGAATTTCAAACTTTGAAGTAAGTGATTCAATCACTGATTCAACTGATATTTTTATAGCAGACTCACAAATGCAATGTACAACTATCTCGATTTCTTTGTTCAACTCTTTCTTTCTTCAGGAATAACATGATCAACTCTTTGCTATCTAGGTCAGCTTCTTCTTTGTTCTTTACTACGAACCTTTCCAGAAGCTTCCAGAGCTGAGGGATGATTGTCTCATCAGGAACATCTTAAAAAGATATAACTTGCTCAACAGCTTTATCTCTAACTCTTTCATGCACATCTGAGGTGCATTTTCTTCCTACAGACATGGTGACGTTTGGTCCCTCTTCTGCGTCTTGATTATCAATTGATATTCCCATTTATTCTCCTGTATTCACCCAACTTTTTTAGATCTCCATGATAACAAGAGCAATAGCATGATTGTGAGCCATGGTTTTCATAACTAATCTTCGCTGGCATGTTCTTCATTTTTTCGCAAATATGAAGAAAAGCATCAAATAGTTACTTTCTGAACAACGTTCATCAATTTTCCATACTTATCGTACAGTAAACTTCATTTAGAATTTTTGAGAATATCTCAGAAATTTCCTGCAAAATAATTACAAATTTCCTTCGAGCCAGTTTTGTCAAAAGTTTCCTGGCAGTGCCGCTGCCGGCGCTGCCGGACATTTTCAAACCCTGCACCATACCAAGTTCATTTTCATAAAGTCCCATGTCGTCGAGTCTTGTTCCTCTGTTCTGTTGATTGTAGGTAGCTCTTTGTAATTGTATTTTTAGTTGTATATATTTTAGGTTGTTAACGAAGAGCAAGAATTGTGACGATAATCATATTCATTTCTATTATTTCATTCCAAATCGAAGTAAATTACGACAAATCCATGTGACAAATCCGATAAATTAATAAAGACTAGGCCATATTTATAATTATTTAAGCTTCTCAGCAAAAAGCTGCAAATACAGCTGGGAAAAGCACCTGAAAGCTGGGATTTCCCCAGCTTTCCCAGAAAGCAAGGAATTCAAAGCTGGATTGCTGAGGATTGAATACTCAGAAAGCTGGGAAAGCTGGGAGTGGAGTACCTTGAAAGGTGGGAAAGCAAAGGGCATGCTTCAATCTTCAAATTATAAGAATTCTCGAAGATTGGAGAACTGGGAAAGCTAGGCTGACATGAAATCATAATTTGAATAGAAATGGAAAAGCTGGGAAAGCTGGGAATTAAAAACCCAGGATGCTGGGGAATGTTAGTACAATTTGACAGGGACGTGGGTCAACAAGTCTGCAGAGAATGGAACTTGTCAATTAGATCTCTGGTTTGCAAGGAGAAAGTTCCTGGTATCCCCCTGGTATGCAGATGTGCATTACATTTCTTTAAATATTCTAATTCAATATAGAAGTTTACAATTTATGAATTACCTAAGACCACAAACGAGCTACCTTGCAATACTACGAAACAATACCAAGGGGAGCAAAACATCATAACTACCTCAGGACTATGAAGAACAACAACCTAAAAACTTGAACCTTGGAAACTTGATATTCTGATGATGAAGCAAGTTTGCTTCGAAAGAAACCCATTGTTGCAGTATTACTTTTAAATTTGAATAGATTACAGTTTAAAATTGTTGCAATCCTATTCCTGTAAAGCAAGCCATTTAAAGAGCACAGTGTATTTTAGGCCAGGTGATATAATTAGTGTGTGGTTATATTTACTTGAAAGTTGTGTCTTCTTTGCTGTTTAATCCAGTGTTGAGTCAACTATTCTATTGTTACAATAATTTCAGGTATGGATCACATGAAGAAAGATGAGGCCCTCCATGAACAATTCAAAGAGGTATATATTCAACGAATTCTTCATACGTTGAAATTCAAATACGTATGATCAAACTTCAAGATTCTGATAAATGATTTTGTCATCTCTGAGGAAAAGATACTCAATATCATAAGATCACTTAATCCTAACAAAGCACATAATTGGGATGAAATATCTGTGAGATAGATAAAGTTAAGCGATGTTTCTTTAGTTCTCCCTCTCAATATGATATTTACAAATTGCTTGAGGCGTGGCTTATTTCCCGAAATATGGAAATATGCAAATGTAGTTCCTGTTCATAAGAAAAATGAGAAAAATCTGAAAGGAAGTGGTGTATCGGGACAACTTCTTTTTCTTATCCAAAGCTTTCTTAAGGATCGAAAGCAGAGAACTGTACTGAATGGACAGAGTTCTAATTGGGGAGATATTTCGGCAGGGGTGCCTCCGGGCTCTATTCTGGGACCGCTATTTTTCCTTGTGTATATAAATGATCTAGCCGTAGGTTTGAAATGTGATGTTAAGTTGCTTGCTGATGATACGTCATTGTTTACAGTAGTAGAAGATTCCAAAACAGCAGCCAATGATATGAACCATGACTTGGATTTGATAAGTCAATGGGCCCACACTTGGAGAATGTCATTTAATCCTGATCCACAAAAACAAGCCGTCGAATTAACATTTTCAAAGAAGAAAATTGAAATTGACCATCCTGTGATCCTTTTTAGTAACATAAATGTGAAGAAGGTGGTTGAGCATAAACACTTAGGAATTATCCTGGACTCAAAGCTATCTTTCTCAGCTCATATCAAATCAGCTATCTCCAAAACAAGGAAGGGCATTGGTTTGCTGAAATATCTCTCCAAGTATCTACCCAGGCAAACTCTAAACGAATTATATAAACTCTACGTTCGTCCCTACTTGGACTATGGTGATGTTATTTATCATATTCCTGCTAAAGTATGTGACTTAAGTCAAAACATCGTTTTGCCAAATTTAATGGATAAGCTAGAGTCTGTTCAGTATTCCGCTGCTTTGGCTGTAACAGGAACATAGAGGGGGACATCTCGGGAGAAGCTGTACACAGATCTAGGCTGGGAATCATTAAGTTCCCGAAGATGGAGTAGACGCCTCACCTTGTTCTACAAGTTTGTAAATAATCTTAGCCCCGAGTATACAGTAGATCCAATTCCCCCTCTTCATCAGTCACAGTACTGTCTTCGTAACCAGGATGTCATTGGGCAATTAAAGGCAAGGACAGAAAAATTCAAGTCTAGCTTCTATCCCAACTGTTTATCCAAATGGAATAAGCTTCTGCCTGAATTGAGACATGCACCTTCTGTTGCTGTTTTCAAGGACAAGCTCTTGTCGTCAATAATCCGTTCCCCTACAAAATCTGTGTTTGGAATTCACGATCCAAAAGCATTATCCTATCTTGCTCAACTGAGGGTTGGTCTCAGCAAATTCAATTTCCACAAATTCAAGCATAATTTTAGGGGTACCATAAACCCAATGTGCCCAACAAGTGATGGGATTGAGGATACGGAGCACTATTTGTTGCTCTACCCTTCATTTGATGTTCAACGACAGGATCTTCTCGCTAGAGTTGCTGAATTATTACGATCATTTGTACAAATCACTAATCTTTCAAATGATGCTTTGACCCAGCTTTTGTTATATGGTAATCAAGACCTTTCCAATGACTTGAATAGAAACATACTCGAATTGACCTTACGTTTTATCCATGAAACTGGCCGGTTTGATTGAGATCTATTGCAACCTATGCAGCCACCAAGTCCTTTAAAGTAACTGTTATTTTTCCTTGTAAATTCTTTTTCACATCAGACTTCAGGTATTTTACCTATTACAACTAAATGAGTTGCACGTGCAACATCATCCAAGCCATCGAAACCCTGACCTGACGAAACCATGAGTTTTAGTCGATTGTAGCGTAGTTGTAGTAAGTTTAATGTTACGTGTCTCTTTACATAGGATAAGCATAGTTAAACGTAAAACTCATTGTAAATTTTTATATTTGAATCCAAAAAAAAACTTCAAGATAACTTTATGTCCAAAAGTTTGATTGTCCAAAATCTGGTGATGTCCAAAGGATTTTTCGGCCACAAATCTTGAATTCTTTGCAAATAGAAACAACACAAATTTCTCCCATGCTGCCACTGCCAGGTGTGAAATACTGTGATCAGCGATCCTGCATGCAAAAGTGAGTAATGTATTTTGGCATTACATCTATGTGCTTGAATTAAGGCAAAAACTTTTTTGTCAACAGTTGTTTTTTTTAAACTGTTCTGTCCGCAAGTTTTGATTTTAATGTTTCAACTTATCTCTACCTCAACTGTTTTGCTGACTGCCATGCATCACTTTCACAAGTCATCATACAGTAGATTATTCACTAGGCCTCTTTGAAGAAATAGTATTTAAAAGCAAACTTATTTTATGAGATGAGAACATATAACATGAATGCAGAAAGTTAAGTTGCACTAAAATGTTACACGATTATAATCACGTGGCTTTGAATGAGTGCGACGAAATTTAACAAATTTGGTCTGTTAGAGAGCGAGCTAGATCATAACTAGGTCCCTGAAATTTTTGTTGAATGCATTGTATCACAGTTTAGTTGAAAAGCTTATCTACCAAGATGCAGCATATCCAATTCAAGCGTTGATTACCATCCGGAAATCAGAATTTTTTGGGCGAAACAATCTCCACCATTTTCCACTCAAGATCTTGTAAAAACTAAATGAAGGGATGGATTTTAAGTCGTCTGGTGAATTTATTTCGCTTGCAAAATAATTGACCTCTGTTCTTCATTCAAAGTTTGTGCTCCATAGCGTATTTCGAATTCAGCTGTTTTCACATCTTGCAACGGAAACGAGGGGATAGTCCAAGAAATGAACGAATTCTGGATTTTTGAAACTAGTTTTTGAACAGAAGGCATAAGTCATAACTGGCCAAAGCACTTTTTGTTGCTCTGCCCTTCTTTTGATGTTCAACGTCAAGATCTTCTCGCTGGAATTGTTGAAGTATTACGACCGTTTTTACAAATCACCGATCTGTCAAATGATGTTTTGGCACAGCTTTTACTATATGATGATCTAGACCTTTCCTATGACTTAAACAGGAAAATAATCGAATTAACTTTACGCTATATCCACGAAACTGGTCGGTTTGATTAAAAGTTCTTTTTGTGACTTCAGTACTTAGCAACATTCAACCCCCTTTTTAGTTCTTTTCCTTTGTAGATTATTTTGCACATCAGATTTCAAGCATTTCCAAACATTCTATCTACTATCAACTAAACGAGTTGCGCCTGACGTTTGATGTGGAACAGAATCTACTGCATTGTCCATCAGTCCTTAATCGTTTGTAGTGTAGTTGTATGCTAGTTTAACGTTGCGCGTCTTTTTTATTGGCCATGGGGTAGTCATTGTCTTTCGCTCCCCATGGTATCGTACCTGTAGTGTTGTATAGTAACTAGAATAGGTATAGTTAAATGTAATGGTATATTGTAAATATTTATATTTGAATAAAAAAAGATAGTTGAGTCTGTCAGCTACTTGTTGATGCCTTGTATTTCTTCATAGTATTTGTTTTCAGGAAACTATGTCTGATCAAGCTCGTGAAGTTTTTTTGGGTCACCCATTAGCTAAAGGCATTTGATCAAATTTTCAGCTGGCTAACTATTCTCCAATTCAAACGTGGTACATAGCCCAGTCCTTGTACACATTAAGATGACAAGAATTCTTAAGAATTTCCAGGAACTCTCCATGTTATTATACGAATTGAGTGATATAGCGATATAAAAGATTGTAAATTGTATCAGTAAGAATTTTCAAAAACCAGAAGCTTTATTATGAATCCTTGCTATAAAGGATATTTTGAACTTTCTTTTATCAAAAAGACAATGTCTGTATCACACTATCGGTTGAATTTTTTGAAGGCAGTGCTTCCAATGACACGATAGATTTTCAAGATGTTCTGAGAAATGTTTAATTTGCTGTGAGTTTCCAAGCTGTCATTCCGTGCCTGCACAGAATTCTACAATATTTTACACTGTACTCCCTTTTGTTTTGAGTATATTTTTGAAATGCTTTTCCCTGCAGATTTCCTTCTGGTTAGCAAAGTTGAGTGGCGAGCACAAGATTCCAGAATACGAAATTAATAAACAGACTCTTGGTATCTTGCATGAATTTATGAAAGTGAATAAAGAACTTGACAGAATGAGCACAATTTCAATAGATGATGTTACAAAGAAAACACAAGAATATGCTGCAGAAAGTAATTTGTGTTTTTATTACTTGCTTTTCCCTACATGGCTAAGACTGTTTTAGTGCTGTTTGAAAAATATCGCTAGGCTGGTGTTTATATGATAATGATTCATGAAAACAATTGTTAAATTGGCAACATACGTTTTCATACGCCCTAGAGAAGCATAGCTTATCGAGTCTAGGGCGCTTACAAAGTAACAGGAACCTAATAACAGCAAACTAAAGCATTAATTTCAGGTATATATGGTTTGAATATAACGTGGTTAAATGCAGTAAGAATGAATTAAATACAACAGCGATTTAAAACTGAAAAAATAACGATAACGATAATAATGATAATGATAGTAGTAGTTGGTTTAGAATGAGGAGAACCAGCCCTCTTAAGACGGCAGGGTTGGATTTATTTATTCATTTCCATGGGAAGGCAGCCCTTTTAGGAGGGCTCGATGACCATTCTAGTCCTTTATTGCTTTACGTTGATTTGCCAGCCCGCTCCTGGCCCTCTTGATTGCATTTACAAGGGATACTTCCAGCCTTCCTACGCGAGATCTCATGTACTCAATGGCAAGATCTCACTTAGAGGTGCTAGCCGTCCTCTCATGTAAATAAAAGATAATTTTATAAATGATTAGGGCAGAAGTTGAGATATCTGCGAAGAGTGCTAGCTCTTCTCCACACAAACAGCACCTAGGACTATTTAATCTTGGATCCTTCTTTCCTTAAAATCGTTATGCAGGGCTTTCAATAAGACAAACAAGATCGTACTTGAGTGCATAGGAGCATGCCCCAGTAAGTTCAAAGGAGTGATTAATAGGCTGTTGATGAGAACTTCATAGCTTTAGCGTTCCTTTTCTGAAACTATTTTATCTCTCTACTCATCATGTTCTTCTGCTGTCTTCAAAGCCTAGTTCTTTTTTGTTTTAAAGCTCATTTCATTTAAAGATGTACATAGAATATGCTTTGTATATGATTGACCGCTTGTGTCAAATTTTGAATGGCAAAGGCCTGAGTTAAAAACTAAATTGATTTGGATGCCGATAGCTATTTCGTCCCAACTGGTTGAATTATGTTGTTGTCATAAGCAATTTCTGAGCCATGGTAGGAGAAAGTTATGTGATGTCATGTAAGCAACAAGGATGACTTTTGTAACGTGGAATGAAATTGTCTGTACAGTAAAAGCTTTGAATGTTCCGGAGCCAAATTTTTCCGTAGTTTTATGACGAGTACATATCCATATTTCTTTCTGGGCAGACAAACTCTCACCAGAAGGAAAATTTTGGCTTGACAGGTTTCCGGAATTAATTTTTCCTGATGATAAGGAATTTAGAACTATTTGTCAACGCTTATTTATTTATGCCTTACATAGTTTTGCAATTTGGTCAATCTTCACATGAAATTGGTCAAAATTTCAATATCTTTGCTTCCTTTTGCTAGCAAACTTTCTGGCGGAAACTTTGGAAGGAATTGGTATATCTAATGTAGCGTTATCACAGTCTGGACAAAGAAATTTAAGAACGTTATCGGAACTTGCATTGGGTCTAAGACTGAAGGATTGTAATCATTCAAGGTCAGTTTGACTTTGATTTTGTGTGTTTAGAAGTATGTTTACTGGTCTTGATACTGATAGAAGACAGTATTCCGGGAATAGAATCTTACCGTAAAAGCTTGTTCCCTTTCTATTTATCCCAATTTTTTATATGTCCCTCCCTGCTAAGCAGGAATTTTAAGTAGGCCTCTTCTCTATTAAGGCTAATATCAACTTAAATCGAATGCGCAAGGCCCTTGATTTTGATAAAGTTTTGGCCCACCGTTGCACGCTAGCGAACCTAAACGCACTACTGTGGTGGATACGCCATACAGAGGCGGGGTATTATGCTTGATGTGGTGGATACGCCATACAGAGGCGGGGTATTATGCTAACGTGTTGGGGGTATTATGCTTGATGTGTCCGTATCCACCACAGTAGTGCGTATAGGTTCGCTAGCGTGCGTTGGATGTTTGTAAAATTGCTTGCTGATTCCGCAAAATATCAGATAATAGACCAACTAACCTATCTTTGAAAGCGTCTGAAGTCTCATAAATCACTTGAGCCCTAGTACTTTATTGCTTATTTCTGCGAAAACTCGAATCTTTATTCAATTATTGAAATGATTCGTGAAATTGGTAGTTTCCCAGTTACTATAAAGCTAAGTAGACGGGGAACTTTCGCGGGCAGATAGTTTCGCGATTTTCGCGTTTTTTGGCATTTTTCGCGAAAGTTTCTGCCAAGGCATAATCTAAAGTCAAAATTCGCGAAAGTTTTTGCTCGCGAAATTACTGAAAATTCTCGACTCGCGAAAGTTTTTTCTATTCAATTTTTTTCGTTTCTTCAAGCTTTTGCGTTGCTGTTCCTGAATCACCCCGATCTTTAGTCTCCTGGGCTAAAGCCTTGTAAATTGTCACCGTGACTAAGAGTAGTACTGAAAATGAATAGAAAATTGTGTCTTTCCTCTCACTTTTCTTCAGTCGCGAAAGTTTTTTCACGCGAAAATGCATCCTTTTTTCTCGATCGCGAAAGTATTTGTTGCGAAATTTGCCGGAAAAAACGTCATTCGCGAAAGTTTATGCCCCTAATTTCGCGATTTTTTCTTCGCGCGAAACTTTCTGCCCGCGAAAGTTTCTGCCCCTAAAGTAGCACTGCAGAAAGAATCATCTAAATCTGATAACGAAGCGGCAGATCCCTATCAGCCTCCAGTCATGTAACGCCAGGAAGTGGGAAATTTGGTCTCCTTTACGTTTTGAGAGTGATTAATGTCGTGGACCTTATCGAATGATATTTATTTTCAGTTATGTCTTAGCGATGACTGATCTCACAAACCAAATCGAAGAACTTTCTTCTGAGATAAATGTCCAAGGATTGAAGAGACGTCGGCTTGAAGAGAAAATCAAAAGTATTGCAGATGAGCAGACATTTGTGGAAAGGTACAAATACATTTTGGGCGTGTTTCATTTGTAATTCTAAACCTAGCAAGTTCTGAAAACGGTAAGCTTCACAGAGACGGAAAGACATTGCCCAATCAAACACGAAATTCTTCAAAGTAGCAGGTTTCTGCTTCATCCTTGCAACGACGAAGTTTCCAGTTGAAAAACATGAAGACCAGTCTTGTGCTTGGCAACGAAGACTGAACTGACTAAGTCACCATAGGAGCACTTGCAAATTCTCATCGTTTTTAAAGTTTTGCAAGTGAAGACGAGAATCTCTCCATGGTCTGGCAAACCTTCCGCTTTTTGGAGCAGAGGGCTCAGCACGGGGGGGGGTACTTGACTAGGGAAGTGACGGGGGTGTGTGGCAAACTGCTCAGCACCCTGTACCCTGTCGCATAAAAGATGGCCCAAAAGTATACCCTGTCGCATAAATTTTTTGCTAAAATCCATTGTTTCAAGAGAACTCTAAAAGTCATCCTTCCACATGATACCCCGTCGCATAATTTTCTTATCAATTGTAATACCCTGTCGCATAATTTTTATCAGGAAAAGACACCCTGTCGCATAATTTTTGCCGTAAAAGGACACCCTGTTGAGCGGCACATCCCGTCAAGTCAAGAATGGAAGTACCCCCCCCCCCCTCGGGGTTCAGCAGCCCTTCCAAACCTGCCAAACCTTCCGTTTTCGGAATGCGGTAGTCAATCAAACACAAATTCTGAGTCTTCCAAGTCTACCGTTTTCAGAGTTGGTGCCAACCAAACACGCCCTTTGTCTTATATTAGAGTGTGCAGATTTTATGTGAGATTGACGCTAACCTATCATCAGATCTACCTTTTTGATTAGTGTCTGTAGTGCTAATAGCTTTAAGAACTTGCAGATTTTTTATTTGTAAAGTTTATGTCAAGGCGTCTTGAAAATCAGTCAAACTTACTGAAGAGGCTACCTTGCATAAATGATCTTAAAGCGAAAATAATGTGCTGTCAATGTGTAGATCTGCCCCACTGCTTGATTGTTACCAAGTTTGAAATCGTTAGACCTGGCAGGTTGGTTGATTGAAAACGAAATTTTGAAAACAGCAAGTTTAGTAGGTTTGGAACATCCTAGGAAGGTTGTGCGCTAACAGCAGAAGATTTGTCAGGCCTTTTTGAGTGATTATTATTTCCTTAGCGAGTCACCATGACAAATCCAAGACTTACCGTTTCGAAATTGTGAGCACTTGATTGGAAACTTTGTTTCTGTTGCTGCGAAATCTGATATTTTCAGAATTTGTACGGTACAGAAGTATTGCTCAAGAACTTTCAACTCAAAGCATAGTTTCTTTTCAAAATGCCTATGAAATTAATAAGATGCATTCATACAGACATTTCAAAATGACTATCAATGTGCGTTCGAAAATAATGTCTGAGATCTTGGAAATGTCTCGTTTATTTATCGTTTTAAGTAAATGTCATAAGGCTAGGAAGCTCTTCAAATCGCTAGAAGATTTTCGTGGATAGATAGATGAGCGTTGAAAAGGGAGGTTGGCTTTAAAGAAGAAACAAGCAGCTTACAATATTCGGGTTTATGGCGCTGTTTACACAGTCATGTTCGGAAAGGCAAGTTTCTCGCAGCTTTCTTGCAAATCTTCCTGTTTTGCTTTAAAGGAATAATATTTGTGCAATGATTTCATTTGTTTTTGCTTTGACTGACAATTCTCTTCTTGCCATAGCAAATATAAGGTTGATTTTATGGAAATTTTTCGCAAATTCCTTCCAAAACCTCTCGAAATTATCTGCAAGTTTACTCCAAAACAAGATGGTATTATGTTACATTGCTGATGTGACGCCGTACCTTGCGGACGAACTGATTATTAAAAATAAAGGTAGGCAGAACGTTCTCAAAAGTATACCCATAAATCTGGAAAACATTCTGAAAATCATACCCATAAATCCGGAAATGCCAAAACAGCTCACCAACAAATAATTTTTTGCAAAAAAACTATACCCATAAATCCAAAAAATGCAAAAATATTTTTGTAAACCATGCTCATAAATCCAGACTCTATCATGAAAAAGGTACCTTAAAGAATGGCACAGCCCCGTAGCATGGACAAGTTAAGTTACCCGCCCCCCACCCCCGGGCTAATCTCCGACAAACCAGTTTCAGAGATGCGATTATTCATTGTTTTCTTTCCAGTCAATGTTTTGGAAGATGTAAAATGGTCGGGTTCCAAATTCGACCACTAGTTAAAACAAGAGCACCAAATTTGAATAAATGATAAGAGGTCTATCATTGTTATTTTTGAAACAACTGATTTCCCCAAACAATCTCAAAACCATCTCTAAAGAAAGTTTTATACAAAAATTTTGACTGGCATAAATGACCATTATTTCTCTCCAAATGAGGAATTTAGGATTTTAAATTTTCCTGTCAATCTGATCTTTCGGACAGTAATCATAGTTTGCAAAGTGACCACAGTAAAGTGACGTGCAGCATAGTAAAGTGACCATGCAGCAAATGATTGCCAGATTTTTCAACAAAAAGTGATACAAAACATTTGGCAATGGTTTTTTTGTCACTTAGTAGTTTGCTTTAACTCAAAGGACGAACTCCTCATTTATTCATGCAATGTGATGAGTTCCAACTACACGCTCTTTTTTGATTTACTTATTTCGACAGGTCGAAGGAGGTCCTTGAGCAACAAGCAATGATTGAACAACCGCTCAAAGAAAAGAGAAGCAAAGAAGTGCACTTCTTGAGGGGGAAAGCTAAGGAATACAAAGCAATGATTGACAGTCTTGAGGTACCAAATTTTTAACAGTTTGCCAGGGATAATAAAGGACGTTGTGATGTTCATCTTGTATTTGTTCGAATCCTTTGGAGCATTATCTTTCGAGTTTAATTGTACCAATGCGCCAAGCTGATGTTTGTTTCTCGATGACCAATTATTGGATGCTCCATAAAGTACTCTCGTTTGAGATGTCATCAAAATTTGATCATGCGACTGATCTTCAAATTCATTTTTGATGTAGATCAAGGATCAAGTTATTTCTTAGGCATAGATGACCATGTAATTGGTTAGACTTATGACGACGAGCCCCTTGTATCCCTGCGGTAAACCTTGCTCAAGAGGGACTCATAATGAAACAGTGAAAAACCCGGCCCTATCTCCTGCATTCGATCATGATTCGATCGATCGCATCAGGATAGAACGACTGCCGAAGCTCTGTTCAATGGTCACTCCTCAGAAATAAAATGCAATTAAAACCACGATAATCAGACATTTAATCAACGGAACTTGGTATAAATGTGAAGAAGAAGGAGGTTCAGTTTACCTAGTAAATGCAAAATGAGTCTCTAAACACTACATTTTCTATGTTTTTTAAGACCAAAACAAACCAGAGAAATCTTCAACTAACCTGCTGCAGCAACTTCGTCCAAGATCTAGTCAACTGCATCATTCGAATTGAAAATTCGACAACATTGTTGTTTGCCAAATCTCGCAATCTGATTGGTATTTTAGGAAAATCAAAGTTTGGGCCTAAATAGGGCCAGGAAATGTAATTTTAGGAGTAATGTTATGAGTCTCTCTTGACTGATCCGCCATCATCAAGTCATAGAGCACAAGGAAACAAGAGGCTCATAGTCATAAGTCTAGTAATTTGCATAGAAATTTGCAGATTAAACTCTTTTATGGCTGCCTCGTTTTCTTGTTTTCAATCATGCTGCAAATAAGCAGTGATGGTTGCCAGGTCAGTTTCTTTGTGCCTGTTTAACTTTTGATTTTGTCATAAATGAAAGGGAGAAGCGTGCACTATCGTTTGGGATTTCTAGTATAAAAAGAAATCTGAAAATTTGATTCTCAGGCAAGATTGACTATTTTGCTGTCAAAGTAAAGCTCAAAATAAGGCTTTTCAATGTGTTATTTTCTTTCCTCTTCATGTAATTTTGGGCAATTGACAAAACAAATAAAGAAGAAAACTTTATCAAAAGTGTGGCAATTGAATTTGGTGTTTTTTTTTAAATGGGAGTACTCAGATACTCCTGGTATAACGAAAGTCTTGGCTTAGAGCTGAAATAACTTTTGGAATCATTCTTGCAGTTTCTAGGCTCCATTCGGTTTGGACGCCAAATGAAAGCACTAATTTCCTTCCATTACTACCGAATATATGAAGTTCATTTCATGAAGTTTGATTGGTACATAATTCTGAAGCAATCTGGTGGATTTCTATGAGATGGATTTCATAGTCTGCCACTATTAAGATATCTATTTTCCATAGTAGAGCCTTGGGATTCGCTGACTTGTTGACGAAGATTAGCAACCGAGACAAATCATTTCGAATATTTCAAATCATTTCAAATTGCGGATGCTGATTCTTGTCAGATATTTTTCAGTTTGACCTAAATTGACAATTTTGCAACCTTTGATAGCAAATTTCTCTGTGTGTCCTCGTTAGCATGGGTTCCAATTCTCTAAATCGGTGTTAAAAGGCGAGTGTAAAATTCAATGACATGTTTCCTTTAACTGAATGACTTTAAAGAAACTTAGCCATTTTTCTATGATCCTACCGATGGAATTCTCAGAAATCTTGAATATTTGTCGAAGGTACGGCCTATTTTATATTTCAGCTCAGTTTAGGATGTCACGTCATCAAATTTCTAAATCACGAACCATAAGAGTGAAAGAGTTTTGATTGATACCATATTGTAGGCATTTATAAACTATGGCTTTCTTGAAAATTAGTTGATCTTTCGTCAGCAGGTTTAGAAATTACGACAGTTCTAAGTTTTTTTTCGAAAATTTTCTTGAGTTCTTAAAAGAAAAGAAAAACACGGTGATTCTAAAAAGATATTGAAGATTTCAGAAAAGTCCAACGGCAGATTTATTGTGAAGTAGTTCAAGTTTCTTTGAAGCCGTTCAGTTCAAAGAAATAGGTCATAGTTGCACCCAGCTTTTTAAAGAATTGAGACCTATGCTAGAGCTCGAGTCCCTAGAGCTCGAGCTCATCTCCAAATGTGCTCTTGTAATTTACTGAAGTTGTTCGGGATACTATCAGTGAAAGTCTCTCGGATTTTCTCCTGAGGAGCCAGACACCCGTCGAAGCGCTTTGGAGTCTGCGCAGTATCGATCTCAGGGTCATCGCCCTTCATCCTTCCTTTGTTAATTCGCGCATGCCCCAAAACGCTTCGCTCGTCCCATTGATCAGCGAGCCAATCAGAGTTAACGTCTTTTCCTTTGTGATTCACAAAAGGGGGAATTCGCAGTATCCCGAGCAAGAAGAGCTGTGGTAACTCATGGACAATTAATGATTTCTTTGTTGTACTCTATTTTGTTATGTTTACATCAATTCATGCTTCGGGATCGTATGTTTAATGGATAAAAATTTGTTTATCTGTTTTAGAACACAATATGCCAGACTGGTGTTTCAGAAGATTTGTATCACGAAAATTTAAAAGAAATGCATGAGGTAAAATCTCCAACTCTGTGACATCCATCATCTTTAAAGGCCAGTTTACAATCAGTGGAGTTTTCTGTGAGGGCGGAACTTTACGCAATGAAGAATCATTAACCATCAAATTTCTATTCAATTGCAAAGCGAAGTTTTCTCTTGAAGACAGGATTTTCGGCCGCTCGGAAAATTGCATTGACTGGAAACCGGCCTTAAGTATCAATAATCTGTCTCATATTAGATGTCAGATGAAAATGTCTGCCAACAACAGCAATTAAAGTGTTTTACATGAGTTTTCGCAAATCTTACCTGATATTTATTTTGAGTCAATCTTTAATACATTATTTTGATTGTTGCACCTCGTTCACTTTAGCTTATCAACATCCATGGCTTTTATATTGAAATTTTCACTGCACAATGTAAAATTGTCTGGACAACTAAATCGCCAGACAGCTGAATTTTGCAAAAGTAATTATCTTAGGCGGGAGCGACTTAGTGGAAGTCACATCCCGTGATTTGTTATTTTGGGTGTGTCAAAATGTATCCACTGTATGCAAAATTGACATTGTAGAATGAGTGCAACGAGTTCGCAAAATTTTGTGTCCTTCATCTCCATGCTTTTTTGTTTTCCCAGGACTCGGTTATTCGACAAAAAATCACTCACCCGAGCTACACAAAAGCAAATTTTGAGGAAAATAATTTTGCTTTATTTCTTCTGTTTTTTGGAAGGAATAATGAGTATATCATCCTTTGGAATGCCCCGTAACAATATGAAATAGGACGAAATAAGATAAAACCAAATCAAATCAGATCAGATCTGATCAGATCAATCAAATCTTTCGTAACGGTGCAACGGTTATTTTTTCAACAAATTTCATTCCTTCATTCTTTTTCAGCTGGGTATTGGATATCACGCGTTTGAAAAAATCCTGCTCCCTGAATATCAAAGCAATGATGTTGAAACCTGTTTTGTTCTATCCTCGATATGTCAAATTAGGTTCAATAATTTACCCGGCTTTAATCGGTCATTCCTTCCCGTCGAAATAGGAGATTTTCTGCAGCCCGTTTCAAAAACCTGCAAAAACGAGCGAAAACAGCAAGCAAAAATTTCCCATTGTTCTCCTTCTTAGCAATAATGACTCCTGGATGTGCTTATGTATTTTGTCCTCATGGGACAATGGAATCCCCCTCAATTAGTAATTCACACGAGGGGGAAGACTTTTCAACCATGCAAAACGAAAGCACGTGCTAAAGCATGCTGAAAGTCATCGCTGTGAGGTAAACACTTTAGGGACTTTGCTTGCAATGAACATGTTAGCTATTTAATCAAATGTTACAAAATATTGTTGCTTATATAGTCAGGGAGCAGTAGCCTTTCAAATGCCGGGCGTTTTTTCTGACTCACCCGGTATATATCACCCAAAAATGTTAAAATATACACAAAACAACAACAACTGTTAAACTAGAATACTTAATGGAAAGATTTTTCGGATACAACGATAAATCTAGAATAACAAAACAACATGCACTGCAAACATTTGGGTGTACCAGGTGCGTCAAAGAAATATATCTCTGACTCACCTGGTAAGGCGGATTTCCACTCAGTCAATCCCTCCGATTGGACATGAAATCTTTCTTCAATCCCATTACTTTTCTTTTGAAATATTGAGGGACTGTCTTCTGAAACAATTTATTGATAGCGTGTATTCTTCATATTTTAAATGGAATTCTCTTCTTATCCAAGGAAACTAATTTTGGTATCATTATTTTAAGCTTTTGAACGAACTCCGAGGACAGATAAATTCGCTTAAAAGCAGATTGTCAAGTTTCCACAGTCTTCCACCGGTATGCCTTTGAATGTTCTCTACAAAAGTATTCATCAATTTTCTGATTGATTTCTCCGTAAGTTTCTAATCTTTGTATACTTCGTGGATTCTCGCGTTGTGAGATGGACATCCAGGCTACCAACCTGAAACTTGATGCTAGCTACTTAATTTGGTTTCAGCAAATCCTTTTTTCTAACATTTCTTTCTATGTCAATGGAAAAAATAAGATAAAAAATAGCGTGGCGAGGGTTAGACATTTGTTTACAATCTGCATCTGAACTAGTCGGCACAAGGCCCCCACAGATGATTTTTTCGTATGGCTACTTCATTTTCAGTGTGATTCATCAACTTTTGATAATTTTATTTTTGTGTGCATTTGTATCAAGGACCAGATTAATCTTGGAGACGTCGTAAAATCTTGACATTAGTTAATGCCCCATTCATACTGCAAAGTAGACAAGCTTGAATTAAACTAGGTTTTTGAATAGGGCCTCCTAATTGGTCAATCAAAGAAATCCAGTCATTTGATTGGTTGAAATTTAAAGTGGTCTAGGTGAAGCTGGTCTAACCGTGTCAGTGTGAATGCAGAATAAGTTTGTGTGAATTTTCCATTTTACACGCTACCTGATTTTTAAAGTAAATGAACGGAGATATAGCGACATAATCTAAACATAGCGCAAAAGAACCGCAGGCGCCACTTATCTTCCTTTTGTGTCATAGATTGAAAACATCAAATACAATAGGTTATATTTAGATTACCCAGTCCCCCTAGCTAAGTTTGCTTTTAACCCCGTTCATTTACTTTTAAGCATGCTCCAAAGTCACGCGAAGTTATTATGAAACTGAAGTTTTATCTACCAGTACTAAATTAGTTGGCTATGAATTTCATTGGAAATGCTGTCCAATACTATTGCTCAAAATTCAATTTTTCATGCTATAATTTTGCCATAGTCCTCCTCAATAAATAACATAGTAATCAAGTGTTGAATTTATTTGGTCTTTGCCATATATAGATACACAGGTAGAAAATTCAGAGATGGGTGACATACTCAAATTATGGTGATTTTTCCAAAATTCACAATTCTCACTTTGCAAGATACGATTTCTTTTGTTACTTTTTTATATATTATGTTTGCAAATAGTCGGTTTAGTTGGTTTGAAGTAGTATTCTTTGTGCTGCTTCTGTAAATACCAACTTAATAAGTTGTTATTGTCGGCATTTAACCCATGTTGAATCTGTTTGCAAATGATCGTTTTGTAGTTTTGGGTTTCATTTGCCAGGATATGTCTTTGGCACGAGTAAAGATTGAAGAAGCAAAGCAAGAACTGGTAAATAATTATACATTTTGATCACTCTGAACGTCTGTAAAGATTGACAAAACACAATTTCACTGACTATACTAAATATATTGATTATCTGAATATTCATGAGCTTGTACCGGGTGAGCCAAAAACTTTCACTTGCTACAATCTCATATAAAGTGATGGATCCCAACAAAAATCTACTTTTTTCGGAAATGTCACCCCACCTTCTTTTCCCTTGTCAATGCTGTTTGCTTTCACAAATCATTCTCTTGTTGGATCTGCGAAAAACCCGTTCTTGCATTACAATCAGAGGGAGGACAAAAATTCGATTTTCAACAGTGGTCCTACACTACTGTAAGAGATTGTAGATCGCTCCCAGCTCACAGGAAGCAAATGTTATAAACATAGTCAAGGTATCAGCATGCAGCTGAAAGTCTTGGCGACATTTCAACATGTTGCTTGGTCATTTTAAGCTATGATGACACTACGAGAAACCATTTTAAAGAATATGGTAATTTATTACGTAATTTTTCGGGCTTAGCACTCTTTTCCAGCCAATGTTTTAGAAAATATGATTGAACCCGAATTCCAGAGTTACTTCAGAGTACAAAATTGGAGGAAGGAGCAGAATTCAGTCATTGTGGAAGCAATATATTCCCCTATGGACTTAATATCCATCCCTAAAACGAGTTTTCACTGACTGGTGATGGGAAATCGACGGTTATTATTTCAATAAAATTAAGAAATGTGCAAGCTTTTAAGTCTTCTTTGAATCTGGTTTTCCGTATGGTCATCATCTTTTAAATTCACAAGGCAGCACCTCAAAAGATTGCTATGCCTTTTAGCAAAGCAGGGACGCGAAGCAGTTGTCGATAACTTTTAATTTGAAAAAAGCTATGTAGGATCTAGCTTGATAGGTTTCTGTTGGGTCACCTGGCGTAGGTTTTCTCGAGGCTAGCTTGGAGGAGAAACATGCTTGCTCTTTAAAAAGGCTTTGAATTAATATCGAAATCAATTCTACTGAAAGAATCGAAAAGCTTTCCTAAACGGGAAAGTTGAATTACGGAGGAATTTTTAAAGAACTTTGGTTGGGAAAGCGTGACTTATATCAAGTGAATCAGAGAAAATGCGAGGCATTTTGCACGCCATAGGTGAAGGTGAAGTTGCGGTTTTCAGCGCCAGGCGCTGGGATCGCAGAAATAGAGCAGACCTAGTCAAGTCCACGACCCCTTGTCATGGTGCTCAAGTGGGAAGGTCCTACTGGGCATTGAGCCCACTCCGTCTGACTGTTCTGGCTTCAAAGCCAGAGGATTACAACACTGCGCCAGAACACCTTCAAAGCTTGGTGAGAAACAAGTTTGGTGAGAAACAAGTCAAAATCGATTTGTTGGAGTGTTATGTTGCTGGACGAGGATGAAATTGGTTCTGGAGATTTAGTTGGTTCAAACCAGTCATTTCTTTTCATATTTATTTGCGATTTTGTGATTCAGGTGTTTGTCGACAGAGTTGTTACACCTATGCAAAATTTCTGCTTCTAAGCATTGACAAGTAAATTAATGTTTCCCTGGGGGGACAAAATGGACAAAATAGTTTTTATTTTGTTCTCTGACACAATGCATAGCCTTGTGGCAATTTTTTGGGTAGCGAAACAAGATGTTTGCCAGGTTTAGAAGCTCAAAGATGCAGGAATATGGATCTTTATTATTGAAGGCCGTGATTAGGAATGATATGAAATACGATGTTATTAAGATCGCTCGTAATTTTGTAACACAATGACCCATTTCGACCATTTAAATCTCTAAATCCTAAATTTACCTTTTTCCTACTTAGGCCCCGTTCACATTACTCCGTTTTTATTTAGATCCGTTTCTGCTCCTAAAAACGGAGCTATTTTTCCTCCTTGTTCAAATTACTCCGCTTTAAAAAAACGGATATCTTTCGAGTGGTGTTCACACTTGTCCTCAAAAACGAATCTGATTACCTTTTGTTTGTCTTTGCTCTCTGTTCTTTGTTTTCTTTGTTTCCTGATTATGTTTTGGTCTTTGTTTGTATCAGCTTTTCTCAATTCCTTCGTTTTTGGGTGTTCAAACGCAAAGCCAAAAACGGAGCTAAACACTCCGTTTTTATCCAAATACGGAGCTAACCAGCTCCGTTTTTATCCAAAATGGAGTAATGTGAACGAGGCCTTAATCAACTTTTAGAAACATAAGATCCTTTTGGATGATTACAAAGTCCGTCCTGAGCTAAACAAGCATAAGAATATCTGATTATTGATTTCTTCATAACCCCAAATGATCGTTGGTTCTGTTTTTTGCTACAGTCAGAGAGATGAGTGTTGCTGCTAAAGTCGCCTTCAATGGAAAATCGAGCGCCTAGTATAAGGACAAGAATCGCCTCAAGGTCAAAGGCAATATTTTGGTCTTTATTTCAAACGAGAATAGTACGCAAAAATCAAAAGTCATTACCCCTAGTTTGCTTATAGTTCGTGCACAAAACTATTGGTGCATCTGTGTCAAATGAGATGTCATGTGAGATTTACGATAACGCAAAATTACTTATGCAGAACCCTACAGAACGTTTCAGTTGTTGCTATTCGCGGGCATCTAATTTGAGACAAGCAGTCACGAAGATTCCTCTGTGCAGAATGATATGCATGAAGATGTTTTGGTTCAGTGTGATCACGTCCCTTCCCCCAGTCCATGGCGCCATTGCTTGCTGGGATTCTGCACCTTTCGTCTCAACTTCACCTGCGATGATTGCATCCGTTGCTGTGTAGGAGAGGGGTCCTTCTACCTTTGGTTATGCTGCAAATGCTAGCCTCTGTGCAGGCCGCCGGTTACATCATCCTCTAAAGTTGAGTTATTTGCATAATGAGTACTATCAATAAGTGGCTAATGATTCGTTCGTTCTAGAAAACGATTGTTTTGACATAATTAAGCTGCTAATGAAGTCAAGAACGTGCCAATTCTGGGTGAATTTGTTGCTGTGCCAGGGTAAACATCCTAGTGATTTATCCATCTTATGGTGTCAAATCTGTCTAACATGAAATAAGCCGACGTCAAATTCTGCTATAGGATCGCGGGAAGCTTCTGTGTTGTATGCGCTTTCTGTGCGCTTTCTTTATCTGAGTGCTCATTAGCAGCGGTAAAACGTTTATCAATTCCATTAACGAGCGTGACCTACTTACTTACTTTCTGACTGACATCGAGTGCCCTCTTAGATTACAAAGTTGGACTTTGTAATCAAAAATGGTATTTGTAGAAATTTACCAATAAGTGTTTGCAAGCACCCTGCATTTCTCTGACCCACCCTGTATGTGGAAGTTTATTTTACTGAAGTCAGCTGATAATATTTTTATTCTACTTTCGCAGAAAATACTCGAGAGTGAACTCTACAAAGACATTGAGGTTCTGAACCTATAGCTGGACAATACCGACTTTTTGAATCTAATATGCATCCAGCAGTCAACTGGTGAGAGTCCATATGAACAATTTTGCCCCGTGTGTGTGGCTCTAATGAGGGGTTGCTGCTTTAGTTTTCTCTGTTTTTAGACAGTTGCATTATTCAGGCTGCCACTTGGATTTTGAGACCTTATTTAAACTACTCTGAGAAGTGGCTGCTGATTTACCGTAAAAGCTCTATTAAACCCCCTTCTCTAGTAAGCCCCACTCCTTAATAGGCCCCTCCCCTCTCGGTCAAAATTTGCAAAATATGCCCCCCTCTCTAAAGAGCGCCCCCACTTATATCAATTGCCGACGGCTAAAGAAAGTTTCGATTTATTCTTCCCCCTGTGATATGACATTTTGAACAAACCCCCTCTTTTTTATGCCTCTCTCTTCAATATCCGAGATTGATTAAGCCCCCCCTCCCCTCACCCCCCGAACGGCTTAACAGAGCTCTTACGGTATGGGAGAATGAAGGCAAATATGCAGCTGCTTCAAGAACAGCACTTTTATAGCATTCAGCTCCAGCAATATTAAAACCACGTAATGTCTCGAAGGATAGGTTCTTACTTCATATTGAAATTTTCTCTACATTGCATAATATAAACAACATCATTAATTCCTTTAAAGATGCAGCAAATATTCAAGTATAACGCTAGATCTCGTTCTTGGAAAATTTCCTTAATGTTTACATTACTGGAGGACGATAAAAGTTCTGTTTCTGAAAACTTATTTTCCTTTTTTTCTTTTCCTCTCCCATAAATCAGTAAGCATTTGTTAGATTGGCTTAAAGAAGATCTCAAGTTTTAAGTTGATGTATGACCGCTGTATGAAGACTGAGACAGTTGAACTTGCAAATCCTTCACAGCAACCACACAACAGGGGAAAAACTTTTTGGGATCCTTTTCATTGCATTGATGATATTTGAAACTGTGGGATAGAGTTCTTCACGAGGACCTGTCATCTTCCTCAAAACACCATTTGAGTCATTCTTTGTCTCTGTAACTGTTTCAGTTGAAGTTTTGAGAAATTTTCATACCTCATTATCTTTCCACAATTGGAGTACATTCACCCCTTTTTGAATTTGGTGCTGCTTGTTGCACCACAACGTTTGATAAACTATGCCTCTTTGATTTATTTATTAAACACTGTTTAACAGACTAGATATCAATATGAGAACAGTACTCATATCATGGAAACTAGACGAAGACTACGTTTGTGCTTAACCGACATAATTTGAAATTTAAACAAAAGTTGACGGTACTGTGTAATCTCTTTGTAATCTTTGTGAAAAAGAGATTAGACTTCGACGACAAAACTCATCTTTACCAAAGGAACCATTCAACCATGTTTCGGAACTTTGCAAAATGTTCCGTTTTAATCATTTTTAGGTGCTTACTCGACGCCTAATGAAGTTAAATTTCAAAGCCAGATAAATCATAGACCAGAATGGAACGTGGAATGCTCGATTTCCATGCAAAGCCCTTACAGTCATTTTCTAACATTTTTGGGTCTCAAAGATGAATGACTTTACCATACAAAGCTTTCACACCCAAGTTAGCCTTTGACTGATAGAAGAACATTCCAGTTTTGAATATTGGCCGCGTACTTTTTATTCCATAGCCCGCCAAACAGATAAACTAATTTTTGACTCACCCAGTAGAGGAAACTTGAATATGACGTTAGTGATGTGTTGGTTCAGAGTCTTGTTGGTTGGGTGGAGACCAAGTAAATACCACAGTTTGGCGTATTCTCTTTATACATCCTACAGCAACTGAACAGTAACGTCCATAAACTATAAGCTAATATGTACCGGGTGAGTCAAAAAGGCGTTTGGAGGGCTATGGAATAAAAAGTATATGACCGGTATTCAAAACTAAAATGTTAATCTATCACTCAAAGGCTAACTTAGATGAGAAAATTTTGTTTGGTAAAATCAAACATTTTTAAAACCCCATAACAATCAAAATGCTTGTAAGGGGTTTGTATGGGAATCGAGAATTCCACATTCCATTCTGGTCCATGATTTATGTGGCATAGAAGTTTACATTGGACATGATCCATTGCGTTCCTTTGGCCATCGAAACAATCAAGATTTCATTCAAAGTCAGCCAGCTGGATCTAATTGCTTTGAAATGAAACAATGTTAAAATCTTAAACAATACAATCATGATTGTTTTGGTCGCCAAAGGAACGCAAGGATTGCCGGTTTGAGATGCTGAATTCCCTTGTCGATAGAAGGTAAACCATGGACCAGAATGGAATATGGAATTTTTGCTCCAAAACATGCCCTTAACCAGCATTTTCCTAACATATGGGTCTACAAGGTGAGGGATATTACCAAACAAATTTTTCTCATCTAAGTTGGCCTTTGACTGATAGATGAACATCTCAGTTTTGAATATAGGTCACATACTTTTCATTCCACAGCGCTCCAAACTGCTAGAAGTTTTGGTACGAGAAGGAAGTAACAATGTCACGCGAGGGCACAAGGCCAAACAAAATGAATGGGTTGTCATTTCCTTCACAATAGTTAGAACCCATTCTTTCAAGTGTTACTTGATTTTGATATTGCTGGATAACAAAGGAAGTACTGCTTTTGAAGCAGTCACTTGTTTTACCTTTCTTTTGCCATAAATCAGCAATCACTTGTCAGATTGATTCAAATGGGGTCTCAAACTCTAAGTTGAAGCCCGAACTACACTTCCTAAGGAACCTCGAGTTGAGTTTTTTGAGAAATGATGCCCTCACTTAAGAAACATCTCAACCTGATTTTGGCAATGTTTCGTGTAAGAGAATCACAATTAAATTCATTTTTAATTATGACTGAAGACTCTGTAATAAATTTGTATTCAAATGCATCTGTTTATGCTGAAGTTTGCATAGAGACAAGAAATTCAACATGAATATTTATGAACCCCAGTTTGGAAACCTTTACGCTCAGTCTCTGATTCACATGAAATTCTTCGTTTCAATGATCTTTGTAAGGAACAGGTGCCAAACAGTTTTTAGAGATTTCATGCAATACATCTATCCATATTTGGCATGTATGCTGCGGATGAGTAACGTTAGGGAGACTTATAGGTAAAGAGAACAGAGTGTTCAATAATGTCACCACTGGGTTTCTGTAAAGATCTAAGCTGAATTTACGGAGGATTTTTTAACGATTTTATGACAAACCTTGCCCTTTTAATAGGAAACTGAACAGGCTGTTTTGAGAAAAATTGGTTTCTTTGTTGCGGGTTCTTGCTGTATGCAACTGTTTGAAAACCTACACAATTAAAGGTACAGCTCCTCCAAAACAGCCACACTAACGGGGCCCAATTTTTTCGGACACTCTGTATATAATTTTACTATCACGAGGTAGACTGACGACGTGATTCCTTGTATTCGTTCAACATTTATAATCTGATGTTTTAATTTCACTCATACGAAGGACTCACGACCAAACGGATTCTAAGCAGGGACTAAAATCTTACGAACAATCGAACGCCTCCTTTCCAAATTGCGCCTCGCAAACAAGTTAAAGTTTTAAAGACGGGGGGAGGCAACATCGACTCTGATTTGTTATGTTGGCAGGACGTCTCCTGGGAGTGGGCAACATGGTGCAATCACGAAGGTAGAACTCAGGTTGATTCCAAAGCGGCTGTTCTCTCCTTTTCTGTCACACACTGTTTTGCGAACCTCTTTCTTTTCCGTCGCCTTGGGACTCAAAGAAGATATTCCATAGCTCGTGCAAGAACAAAAGATTTGTATGAAAAAGATTGATTTGCACTGTCAGTCTCGAAAGACTGCCGACTTGTTTTCACACAAGGTGCTTGCAAGCACTTCATTGAATGTTTCCAATCGTATCGACTGACCAACTTTTTTTGCGTTTGTTGTCGAGTACATGTTTTTTTTTATAAGAAACTAGTACTAAAATTTCAAGAAACTCTAGTATTATGTCTTATAAGTAATAAGAAACTTTTCAAAGTTAAAAGCATGGATATTATAGCAAATAGATCGCCGAACCTTTATTCTTGAGCAATATTATCTAACCATTTGTGTTTTCAACATAAAAGAACACTGTTTATTCCTTTATGATGTTTTAATTGTCAAGAAACATATTTGCCGCAGTGTTAGCGACTACATTGATAATTCATGCATTCAAAAATAAGAAACCAATTAAGAAACTTTTAGTACTAAAATGGACAAAATTTCATGTGAAATGAAGAAACTTTTAGTAGTATGGCCTGATCCAAGTTTCTTATAAAAAACGTGTAGGATACCAAACTTTAGAATTTTATTGCGGAAAAACTGGCCAAGCTTTTAATTAAAATTTGGTATGTGTGTCCGTGAGCATGTTGTGTGTTTGGTGAAAAGTTTGATTCTGAAGCTAGTAAAATATTTTGAAATGAGCCTTCTCAAAAACCGTGAAGGCAAACCCTTTTGTTAAATATGTCTTTCGATTGCCAAGAGTATGAACAATCCCATACTTTTTACAGAATTTCGATAGCCCGATTGGTTGCAGAGCAATTAAAAAGTTTCTAGAGAGGATCATTTCTGGAAACCAACTTTCCGTGCTCATCAGAGCAGCGTGTTGCAGAGTCATCTTAAATCAAGCCTCCACGGCTTCGATGGCACGATCCTTCATTTTGCAAACAAAGCCCGCGAAAGCAGTGAGAATATTTACAAAAGTTGCTGACTAAATCAATGCTATTTCTTTGCTGAACCCCCCGACACATTGAACTCAGGCCCAGTTTTCTTTCGCTCCAAACAGTAGCATTTTTCTAATCAGCCAATCAAACACTAAGAATTGGCACGTGGTCTTACCTTATTAAGAAAGTAGTGATCTGATTGGACGCGCCGTGAACACGGCGGACTTGGCCTAATTAGTCCCTGTATTGAAGCGTAAGGACATAAGTCCCTGAACTGAAGCGATAACAATAACAACAACAAGCGTAAGTTAGAGGGACTTATGTAATGCAGTCTGGATATAGCAACGATTTGATTGGCCTTTTTCAAACGTCCTCATCTATCAATTTCTCGCAGTTTTCGCCATAACAAGCTGACTTCAGCACTTATGAACTCAGCGAGTTCTAACGAAGTCTTAAGTCAGTTTACTGTTCGCTGTAAATTTCAGTTTTCTTGGAGATGCAAATACTTGTCTTTGGAATTCTCATCATCCTCGTGAATACCGTTTTCCAACAGTGAAATAACTTCTTCTGCCATCTTCATCTTTCGCCAGGTTTCTCTTCTCAGCCTCTCCAAAGTACTTGCAGATTCACTAGTACCCTCTCCTAAATTCATTAACTTTATCCGAAGAATGTTACTGCTTTTGATCACCCTGTTCAGTGCTCCATGCCATTCAAGAATGCTTTCTACTAAAGAAGTTTCATCCTCGTCGAGAGATGAATCAGAGTCACTTTCCTGCAAGCTCCTTTTTCTAAATCCAGAATTTGCAATCCTTTTGTCTACAAATGGGCCTATATAATTCCTTTCAAACAAGCTGGTCCGTGATATAGATGACGTATTAGCAAGCCTTTCCTTATCCCGAGGAGCGTCCAGTTCATTGCGTCGTTGCACTGCATGATAATCACTTTTCTCGCAGGTGGCCTCAAAATCAAACGACTTGCAACGCCTCAGTCGCATGCCTTCTTTCTTGGTCCTGCTCCCCATCGAAATGTTTTCATTACTCAGAGAGCATAAACTGCATCGTATACCATGTCTAAACTCAAATTCACTTCTTGCCGATGATGTTTTTCTTCTCTGCTGTAGGTCTAACGATGATTCTCGTTGATAACTATCAAGATCTCCCAACATCTTGTTCATTCCACTGCCAGCTCTTTCAGGTTTACGCTGCACAAGATCTTCACAAACACTTACCAGTCTTGATAGCTGTTTTCGGATAAAGCGAAATTCTCGATCTTTGGATCGTATCTCTTTCGTTTTGAGTCGATCGTGGTTCGAGGCCGACACGATGTAATATACAGGTGGTTTTGAGGTAGAACGAGCACTTCCGTCGTAGTTTCCTAATTCCATCTTGTAGCACCGCCTATCATAAGAACAAAGGTACTTGTTCAACTTGAATCTACTAATGTGCTGAAAACACAACTTAAAAAGGGAACTTTACAGTAATCGATCGAACTCTAATTTCATACCTAAAATTACCAATCATTTTGCAATTAAGTAAAACAGAAAACTTACTGTAGATGCAGAAATTAATTTCATGAAATTTATTGATAATTTACCATAGTTTTATTTGAAAGGCGTGCCGTGCCTTTAAACGTTCTTCAAAGGTGATCAGCAGCTTCAACATTTTGCCGCATTGAATTTCTCAGTTTTAAAGTAGTTGTACGACCATTATCGACTTCTAGACAGGAGAAAGAATGACAGAGATACGTGTCTTAGATTGTAAGGATTACAATTCAAGTTCCTTTGAAGGTAAATGATGCGATTTCAATCATCCTTTAGCTAGACACTTCACAAGAGGTTATTGCAACACCTTTTCTCTTTCAATACCTTTCAAATGCAGGGTTCAAAGTACGGTTTCCAGGCTGATTTGTTCATTTGTTCGTTTGGTAATCCATTTGTTCGGCTAAAGTAATCTTTCGGCTTCCAAATCATTGATCGATCATTGAACTTGATTCATAAATCATCATAATACAGTCCGCCAAACGCTGCTAATTTGGCTTACGATGCCCGCCTCATCAATATGCAGTACATTCGCACATACTCGTACGAATCCAGAAAAATAAGACCTAACAGGCTGTATTTCCTAAATTATACACCTTCTGATTAAGAACCTATTTCAGTTTGATGAAGTAATGTTGTTGTTATGAATAGGGCAATAAAATAAATTCTTGATTAGCTGTTAAAATTTCGACCTTGTCCTTTGCTATTTATACTCTTACTATTAGATATGCAGCTAATATAATAACATTGCTAAAAAAATAAAAGGGGTTTAAGATCTCAGAAATTTGCAAAAGGGGAGGATTTACATAAGAACCAATAAGACCGATATACCCTGAAATAACAGTAAGGTCAACAAGAATGTTGCTATACCTTGCAACGAATTGTCTACTTCCTCACCTTGCTTTTTAACTTCCCCCAGTGCTGTTTTATCTCAGAAACCTTTCTTCGGCGAAACGACTTCGGTGTTGTAAATGGTGGTTATTTCACTGATGCAAAGGCCGACACTGAATTTTTTATTTCGCTGGTCAAAGGTTGACAGTGTTAGGAGAGTACTTTAAATTGCTCTGTGGACTCGTGCTCCTCGAGGACAAAAAAACCTAAACGTTGCGGACAAGATTCTGAAAGAAAGATTTCTTTACGCTGCAAGTTACTTTGCAATTCAGGGGAGAAAACAGCTGGTTTTAAGGGTTGCTTTGTAAACCAAAATTTGCTTAAAATGCTTTATTAATGACAAAATTTTAACCCTACTTGTCGTATTTTCTTATATTTGTTTGTAGAAATCAAGCCGTGTGGTTTGCAGTGATCTTATTATTAATGCATTTTAAAATCTGCGTCTCTATTATGTCTTCATAAACATTCCTTTTATCTAATTGTATGTTTTTTTGGGCCATAGACTCAACCTAGAAGCAGATGTTGAACCTCATCTTTCATTAAGGTCGACAAAGGTTATCAATAGTTAGTGAGTGCTACCTTCTTAAGTTTGACAAAAATCGTCAACAAAATGTTTACGATGGTGGTCGGTCACAACTTGTGTTGGCAATGACTTCATGTAGGAATCCATTAGAATCTCGATATCCTGCGACTCCATAAATAGTTGTAGTTGTGTAACAAATCGGGTTGTAAATTGTATTTGAGTTGATTCAAGTGATAATGCTTTTGTTCTGTAACAGCAAGGTATCACTTCCATACTTTCATACTGCGCATGCACTAATGTCTACGGTGACCGCAGTGATATTCAAAAGCCACAGTTAGATCTGCAAAATTTTTCGGAAACAGACAAACAGACAGCAAGGATCTTCTTCGAATCTACCAACGAAAAATACTATACCGCTTTGCGACCATTAAAGTCAATAAGCGGAGGTATGGCGACCTACCAAAACAAATTTGATAATAATATCTTTGTCTAGAAATAGAAAAACAGAACACCATTTCGCTAACAGTTGTCCTGTTGTTTCAACATTTAACCCTATTAGTACTGGCGGGGGCGTTTTTCGCCCCCCCCCCACCACACTTTTCTACATTGCACTAAAATGGCATGTAATTTAACCACCAAACTTTGTGACTTTTAGTCAAATTTAATTGGCAATTATATCTTTAACATTTCATTGTTCTAACTCTGATCATGTGACCACAGTAATACCATATTTGGAGAGTGGTCAACAAAAAAATTCTTCAAACCTCCATAAATTTTGTCTCGTTTGTTCGATTGATCTCGAACATGCATCATTCGATTGCTTTTGATGAGTACTTTCATTTGATATATATATATTTCATATTTGTGTAGCGCTTTGCACAGTGCAGAGAAGACACAAAATAGACGCTGTCGATCGTTTGCGTTCCAAAATCTATTCCCCAAAAATCGACCGTAAACAGGTTTATTTATGGATAAGTTTATGGGTACAATTATAACTAATGGATTGGCCATTTGGCATTATACGAAAGATCTTTACGTCACTACATACCGCTACATCTTCCCCTCCCTTTTAAATAAGCAATAGAACACAAAGTATACGTTTTTTTTTCTAATGAGTAACAACATCTCCATATCTAATTGGCGGATTAATTACTTGGCGGAGGTTTTGAGGTCTAACCCTCCTCTGAATTACAGCTTGGCCTCCCTCTCCCTGGCGAATATGTGTTTCTGGTTGTTGGATATAAATATCACCAATTTCGGGGACGGGGACAACTGGCTGACCTTGTGAAACAGGCAACGGGCATAATTTAAGCTGGTCATGGTGTGCGGTGGTTGTCTTCCCAAACTTCGAAATGATTTTATAATTGACACCTGTTCTTACAATGACTTGATATGGCCCAATCCATTTTTTTCCAAACTTCCACTTCTTTGGTCTTCGAAGCCACACCCATTGACCAGGTTCAAAAGGTTCCCACAATTTCTTTCCCCGGTCATATGACAATGCTTGTCTATTCTTAGCAACTCTGATATTCTTTTCTGCTATACGTTGGGCACTCTGAATGGATTTCCGTACATTTTGACTATATTCGGACTGGGTACTTGGATTTTTGAGGGGAACACCAAGATCCACCTCCAAAGGTAAACGTGGTTCCCGCCCAAAAACCAATTCATAAGGGGAAAACCCAGTTGTCTCGTTCCGACTTGTATTGTAGGCATAGGTTGCCATATCCACGAAGAGGTCCCAATCAGCGGGGTGCTCAGCTACAAAAGAGGATAAAATCTCCTGTATAGTTCTATTTTGCCTTTCCACCTGACCATCACACTGGGGATGATAAGCAGTGGTTCTAGTCTTACGGATTCCCATGATGTTGTATATCTCATGCATTAGATGACTTTCAAAGTTAGCACCCTGATCAGAATGAATAGCATCTGGAGGACCAAATCGTGAAAACAATTTAGAGACAAGAATCCGTGCAACGGTTTCAGATTTTTGATTTTTAGTTGGAAAAGCTTCACACCATTTGGTGAAATGATCTCCAACGACAAGGAGATGTTTATTTCCCCTGGATGTTTCAGGAAGGGGACCCATATAGTCCATAGCCCAAAAGACAAATGGCTCACTAACGATAATTGGTTGAAGTGGGGCCTTCCCTTGACTACTGCAGGCTTTACTCTGCATACACTCAGGACAAGACTGCACATATTGGGAGATAGTTTCCTGCATTTTTGGCCAAAAGAAACGTTCTTTCGCTCTACTAAGGGTACGACTGATGCCCATGTGACCCCCTGCAGGTCCTGAGTGCAGGCTAAGCAATACCCTAGGAACCAAGCACTTGGGAAGCACAATAACCCTTTTAGTGGTTCCATATTTAGAAGGGATCGATCTTACTAGTAATTCATCAGATAAATGAAGCTCATCCCAACAATTCCACAAAGAACGTAACATAGGGTTATTGAGCCATGCAAATAATGGAGGTTTTGGCATCTCATTTTTCTTAAATCGGATAACAAGTTGTATGTCTGGATCATGTAGCTGTGCGTCCTGCAAATTGAAATGAGGAATTAGAGAGATAAAACAAGTGGGAGCAGTTGGTATACTATCCTTCTTCTGCTCCTCAGCTGAATTAACTTGTTCTATCGTACAAGCGTCGGTGACTAGCCTAGACAATGCATCTGCATTTAAGTTTTCTTTTCCTGGTCTATGTGAAACAATGAAATCAAATTCTTGCAAATCCATTACCCATCGTGCAATTCTACCTTTAGGCTCAAGAGAATGAAGCCAAGTAAGGGCTCTATTATCAGTAACTAAATGAAACTGACGACCCAATAAATATACCCGAAAATGGCGAGTTGCAAAAATAACTGCCAGAGCCTCTTTTTCCATGGCAGAATAGTTCTTTTCGCGATCATCAAGAGTTCTACTTGCATATGATATAACCCGTTCCTGACCTTGGGTATCAACTTGTGCTAAAACAGCACCAATGCCATAGTCAGAGGCATCTGTTTGCAATATAAATGGTCTATCAAGCTGAGGATATGCAAGAACTGGAGCACTACACAAAGCTTGTTTAAGTGTAGCAAATGCTTCAATTTGAGCCTGACCCCAGGAAAAAGAAATACCTTTCTTCGTAAGCATTGTCAATGGTAAGGCAACAGTCGCAAAATTTGGAATAAATTTGCGATAATACCCAGCTAGGCCTAAAAATGACCGTACTTGTTCAACATTAGACGGAGCTGATAACTTCATTACCGCCTTCACTTTATCCGTATCAGTATGCACACCCGCTGCAGAAACTGTATGTCCAAGATATGAAACCTTTAGCGACCCGAATGTGCATTTTGATGCCTTTACTTTTAAATTATGTTGTTGAAGTCGACTTAAAACAGTTTCTAGACGTTCACAGTGCTGCTTAATTCCATTAGATGGTACTATAATATCATCAAAATAACAAAGGCAGCATGAATAGTTTAAACCTGACATTACAAGTTTTATGGCACGGTCAAACGAGGCAGGAGCCCCGGACAAGCCAAACGGCATACGCAAAAATTCCCACAGCCCTGTAGGGGTAGCAAATGCAGTCTTTTCCTGATCTTCTCGTGTCATGCTTAATTGCCAATACCCCGAACGCAAGTCTAACGTGCTAAAAAGATTATAGCCCTGCAGAGATTCTAATAAGTCATCAACACGTGGTAACGGCCTTGCTTCCCGCTTTGTTACAGAATTTAACTTTCTGTAATCAACACAAAAACGATATTTCCCATCTTTCTTGCGAACTAATACGATTGGAGAAGCCCAGGGGCTTGTACTAGGTTTAATCACTTGCTGTTCTAACATTTCTTCAATTTGTGATTCTGCATCTTGGCGATAAGCATAAGGCAAGCGGCGAGGCCGTTGACATATTGGCGGTGAATCGCCAGTTTCTATTGAGTGAGTTACGACTGATGTATGACCAAGTTTATTATCAAAAACATCACGATACTTTAACAAAGTAGAAAGCAAAGCCTTCCGATCGTGTTCACTCAAAGTGGGGCAAATAGCTGACTCTAGTTCGTGGATGGTTTCCTTATTTTCCTGCAAAATACTACCAACAACTTTAGTGTTGTCATTGCTCTGTTCACTTTATGAAGGTTGATAAACTACAGGGCAAAATTCCGCAATTCTTGCACCCTTTTGAAGCTCAATTCTCTCTTGTCCTGTATTCAAAAGTCTTATTGATAGGGAGCGGTTATTCGAAGTGCATACCGAATAAGCAGAATGCAAATCAGAGGCCCCCGAAGAAATTGGTGTTACCATGCCTAAAGTATTTTTTGCACTTTTAGAAACCAAACCGGCGACTATGATTTCTGTCCTAGGTGGAATAACTATGCTAGACACAAGCTTGACTTTTACAGGGCCTCTTGTTGCACACTGCTCAAAGGTTGGAAAATCACATTTAGCCCCCAATTTCCCACTGGGGTGAATTGGAGTCACAGGCGTATGGCCGTGACGCCCTACGATAAAATACTGTGACTGATCAAATGCTAATTCTAAATGATTAAATTTAAGGAAATCCCAACCTAAGATGCACTGCAATGGTTCTAATAAATTATCACAAACAAGCAACGGTATGTCATAAATATGACCCCCATCAGAAAATTGTAATTGACCCTGAAACTCCCCATACGATCTCAATGACTGTCCGGTAACAGAAACACACTGATTGGAGCAACTGCTACTAATAACTGGCCGACTATGCAATGAAATTTTATCAAAAACTGATTTATGCAAAATAGATTTCATTGAACCAGTATCAATCAAAGCTTCAATTTGCACTCCATTCAAGAAACATTTTACCATTGGCTGGTTGGAAGTATTATCTTCCATTCTACTGTTTTCGTTATTAGCAGTAACTCCAACAGTGAATAATGAGGGGTGACCAGCACTCCAGCCTACTGGTGCGGCACCCCTTGGTAGTTTAAAGGAACACTTACGTCGACTACGTCAGACTGACTGCTAAAGTTCTTATTCATTGTCCAGTTATTTGCACATTGCGAAGCAAAATGTCCGGTACCTTGACATAGTGTGCACTTTGAGCGATTGAACTGTTCTTTCTCTTTTTTTGCAATCGACATCTTGTCTCGCTTTTCTGGACACTTTCTGGCAATATGTCCCATTTCTCCACAGAAAAAGCATTGCACTTGACTTATCTTCGCTGACCTGGGTGCAGAGTACGATGGCCCATCTTGCAGCGTTGCTACCAAGGACTGTTGCTGCACTGTCATCTTTTCCACCACTGTGGCCAACCTGTCTATAGCACTGTCCTTTTCAGATAGTGATTGCTGCAATTTAGGCTCACAGTTTATGCAAGAAATCCCCGCAGAGAAACCTGTAAGGGGTTGTTCTTCCATTTTATTGATGTTATCAGCACGAATGGCGATGAAATGTTTGCAAAAAGCCACCATTTCTGCCAGAGTTGGTATCGGATTTTGCTCCAGTAATTTGAATTTCATCCGCTCTGGTATTCCTCGCATAAATTGCCGACTGAGAAGGGCATCAAAGGCTTCTGCATCCAAATCTGGATCTGCTTTTCGTAAAATTTCTTGCAGTGACCATAAATATATTGCTGGATCTTCATTATGTCGCAGCAAACGATCTTCGAACTCTCGATAAAAGACCTCCCGATTTATTTGTGGGCAAAGAGCTGCTTTTAAATTTATGATCAAATGATCGTATGTGTCCTTCTGCTCTTCTTCAAACAAAAAATAGTGAGACGCAGCGTGACCGCGAAGAAATGCTGGTAATTTTGCCAATTTTTCCTCGTCTGTCCACCCATTTGCAACTGCACAACACTCATATTGGCGCAACCATAGAGCAAAGTCTCCCTTGTCAAATCTCTCCGGTAAGATGGAAGCCATATCGCACCTTTGTCACCAAAATGTAGCGCTTTGCACAGTGCAGAGAAGACACAAAATAGACGCTGTCGATCGTTTGCGTTCCAAAATCTATTCCCCAAAAATCGACCGTAAACAGGTTTATTTATGGATAAGTTTATGGGTACAATTATAACTAATGGATTGGCCATTTGGCATTATACGAAAGATCTTTACGTCACTACATACCGCTACATTTGCTGACATCAGCAAAATTTAATATCTATGACGTCATTGACATTTATGACATCATCGCTCTAATGAATAAATGTAAGATATGAAAAATTGTTGTGTTTTTTGCTTCAGCTTATTAATTTGATCACTTCTGAGTCGATATTTACTAGATAAAAGGGCAGGACATAGAAAAAACTGGAAAGAAAATGTGCACATGGAACAAAAAGCTAATTAAAAGCTAATTTTTCTAAAAATAGAAACTAAAAATTTCAAAAGTATGTATCTTAAGTCTGCAACATGTTTCATACAATTTGAGAACGATTGGAGAAAACTGGATGAGAAATAAATTAAATAGAATTTTTCTTGTTAAGAAGGTACAAAATTGCCAATTTTCCTTTGTTTCCTGGTTGCCTAGCAACGAAACACGTGGCTAATTAATTGTCATTGTTATATTTTAATAGCTTATTGTCTAAAGAACAATAGGAGTAAGTCTTATTGTTATATCTTTTGCAGTTTCGGAGAAAAAGAGGGGGGGTGAAAAACGCCCCCCCATTCCCCCCCAGTACAAAGTAAGTAAAAAATCGCCCAGTACTAATAGGGTTAAGGAGAAAACAATTCTTCCGTTATCATGAAAATTACGCAAATGGCACATTCAATGCAAAACTCCGTTAACTCACTTTAAGAAACAACATAAGGTTGAAACTTATATAGCATACTGCGCCAAGATCTACAAAGTGTGTTGCACCAAGATCTCTTTGACCTGCTCTCAGATATGATGGATTCAATGTTGCTGGCGTAAATCCGAAAGAACTTTGTCCTTTTACTCTTTCTTGGTTATCAAAATTTGGGTACAGCTGCAAACAGAATCATGTTAGGAGCAACCATTTCCTTCATCAAAGCCTCGGCAACATTAAATTAATGTTGAAATATAGCAACAACCCCCCTCCCCTCTTCTTCTTCCTATTTACGTTTTGGATGATGCAACCTTTAACCTTTAGTTGAATTGTAAGAGGCATTCAATTCATGATGAGGACACGGTGACCTCGTGTCTTTCCTCTCCATGAATGTCACAGTTTAATGTAATTGTAGTTTGTAGTTTTAATTACCGGGTGAGCCAGACAAGAGTTCCCGCTTTTGAAACTTTGTAGCACCAGGAGTACTTCACCGATTTCAAATATTCGAATTTTAGACTGCATTCACACGATGCCGGCACATTGTGAAAACGGTGAAAAATTCGACGGATAGGCCTCCTGTTCACACGAAAACAGCACATTTTTTGCCGGTAGATTTTGAAAACGGTAGATTTTGAAAATGGAACTCTAACCGACACACTTTGGAAAGGCGTCGTGAAAACAACTGAAAATGATGAAAACAGAATATTTTTAGACACTTTTGGAATGAGACTGATCGACTCTTAGGGTGTAGGTAAGCTTCTTTGACGTCAAAGTGTTGTAACGAGTTTTTGCCGTCCATTGCCCTACGTTTTCAAATTGTTCCGGCATCGTGTGAACGCTAGCTCAAATTTGGCAGCCGTTACATTTTTCACCGTTTTCAAAATGTACCGGCATCGTGTGAACGCAGTCTTAGTTAGAAGCCAAAAGATTGAAGTATTTTTGTGATTTTCCCCGCTTTCTTACCAGCACTGGAAGTATCCGTAAATTTAAGTTTATAAAAATTCATGGTTGCAAAATGAGTGAAAAAGGGCCTAAAACATTGATCAAATTGCAAGGTCTCTCCTTATACAGAACAATGCACAATGAGCGTTACACCTCTCTCAAGAGTTATACGACATCAATTTGCAAACAGATACTAAAGAATGTCAGTTCCAAGGTAAAAAACATGCAGTGCATATCTCTAACCCAAGGACAACTGCAGTTTCTTTATTGATCTGTGCGCGGAGCCCATTATGATTTGACCAACGTTTTATGCCAATTTTCTGTCATTTTGCAAGCATGAAAATTTTATAAAGTTGAATTTACCTATATTGCTAGTGCTCTTGAGACAACGAGAAAAATCACAAAAATACATCGATCTTTCGGCTTGTAACTTGAACTTGAGTGATTCAAACCTGTGAGGTACTCTTGGTGCTATGAATTTTCAAAAGTGGGAACTTTTTTCTGGCTCACCCAATATAATTGTTGTTTTTAATTCAAAAGAAAAAAACCTACCGATTCTCATTGCAAAGAAAGAAAGAAAAATTGGTTCAAAATGAAGTATATTATCTATATTCATGTACACACCTAGACTTGCTCCAAGTCTATTTTAATTTTACCAAAGGAAATGCGAAGGAGGAAAATTTCCTCCTTCGCATTTCCTTTGGTAAAATTAAAATAGACTTGGAGCAAGTCTAGTACACACCCAAAAGAGATTTTCATGGAAGCACAAATAGCTATGAATAGAATTTAGACTCGTTGAAATTTGAGGCATTCAATTTACAATACAGGAGAATGTGATGAAGTTCATTTCAATTGTCTGGCATCTTTTCAATCATCTCAGGCACCGCCTAAAAGAGAAAAGTATCTTAGTAGAAAATGAATTAAAAAAATTTCCAACGTTTGGGATGTTCTCAAAATCCACCAATGTCAAAATTTACTTCTGACGTATTAAGTACAAAGCAATTTGACGTTTGGAATAAAAGTGAAATTCGAAAATGTATATGTTCACTGGCGCAATAATTTAAGTAATAACATATACAAGTGGCTGTTGTTGGAACTCGATGACATCATGTTCTTTCTAGCTATGGCAGCCACAGAAAACATTTTCATAGTTTAGTTCTTTACATGTGTGATAAAAAATTCAAAATTCCAGTTTACATCAAGAAACGTTCGAAAGGATGCCAGGGAAAGTGTATCACAATGATCAATATAAGGAAAACTTAACAGGGAATTGGAAATGAGGTTAAATTGTCGTAATCCGAATTTTCTTTCATTCTTTGATCTAGTAAGTAATGAATTGATAAGTGAGGATATCAAGGTACGTTTTGTGAATATAAACAACGAAAACATAAGGAAAAGGAGGAGGAAGTACTCTAAGGGCCTGTTTATATGAGGAAAAACACCTCACCTGCCAGACCCGGGGCTGAGAGGTGAGATTCCACCTTCCCATAGAATCCTTTGTGTTTTCGTTTCGCGTTTACATGACGAACGCAACACCACCGGTATAGTGAAATCCCACCTCACCAGAGGTGGGATCTCACCTGGGTGAGGTGAAATTTTTCCATATAAACGAAACACCACCGGTATGGTGAGGTAAATTGAAATTATTCGTTGATTCTTATTGGTCACTTCGATCTGATTTCACGGAAGAGAGACTTTACTCCACATCGCCTCTCAGCCACGGGGCTGACAGGTGAGGTGAAATATCTCATATAAACGGTGGCTGAAATTTACCTCGCCTCTCAGCCCCGGGTCTGGCAGGTGAGGTGTTTTTCCTCATATAAACAGGGCCTAAGGCCCTGGTTAGAAGGTAGCGGATGAATATTTGTACAGATAAAATTAGTACGTCTAACTATGTTTACATGGTATCATATGGACTGATCGCGATGAGTCCCTTGTATCCCTGTGGTAAACCTTGCTCAAGAGGGACTCGTAATGAAACAATAAAAAACTCGGTCCTATCTGAGGTATTTGATCGATAGAATCTTGATCGAACGACTGCCGTAGCTCTCTTCAACAGCCACTCCTCGGAAAGAAAATGCGACAAAAACCTTTCAACGAAGAAGCTTGGTATAAATCTGAAGAAGGAAGCTCACTGTACCTGGTGAGTGCAAAATATGTCTTTCAACGCTACATTTTCCATGTTTTTAAGACCAAAACAAACCAGAGAAATCTACAACAACCTGCTGCTGCAACTTTGTTCAAAATCTAGTCAACTGCATCATTCGAATTGAAGATTCGACAGCATTGTTCTTGGCCAAATCTCGCAATCTGATTGGTATTTGGTACTTTAGGAATTGCAAAGTTTGGGCCTAAATAGGGCCAGGTTTTTTAGAGTAATATTATGAGTCTCTCTTGACTGAAGCGCCATCATCAAGTCAACGAGCACAGGGAAACAAGAGACTCATCGTCATAAGTCTAGGTACCGTACTAAAATTAGTGGGCACGTGGTCGCCAAGCAAAAACAGTTGCAACAAGTAGTCCTCAAACAGTAGGCCTTGCAACAAGACAGCGAGCCATTTAGCACAATGATAAGGGCAACAGCAAAGGAGCCAAGCAAGCAGTCATCATCATTACACCTCTTATTGAATGAAACACACCCTCGTTGCGAATCCATACGAAGATTCTTATATCAAAAGCGTTTACACAGTGCTGAACGAAGTTTCATCCGGCTGAGTTTCAAATCAGTATACTTGCGTTGGTAGACGAAAATTAGAACGGTTTGCATGTGCATAAGCAGAAGTCGTGTGAATGGGAGGGCTATCAGTACGAATATTCTAACCTTGCGAATACTCATCCGGTATCGTGTAAAAGGGGTATACAGGGTAAAGGTTAGAGCAGTAAAGTCAAAGCCTTGCGCACATCAATATGGTATTCTCACTAAACGTTATCAGGAATTGCAGAGAATATTTTTCAAGTTTCTTAAGAATTCTTGTCAACAAATTTGTCCAGCCTTTCACACCACTAAATGTTGGTGCTCATAAGGCCTGTACTGTAGGTGCATCACACACATGATTATTTCCCACAAGATAATTATTGCATAATGATCTTGAAGTATTGATGACAACATACCTTGAAGAGATCAGCAACGAGTCCAAAGTCTGAGACTAAGGAACGAAGGAATATCATTAAAATTTTGCTCTGTCATGACATAAGAACTAAATTTGCTGTTGATCACCAATAATAGGATAATGAGACAATAAGATGATAATGATAATACTATGATAATAAAATGATAGTAATGTTTAATATTAATAATAGAGAAGACTTTATATTTACCTTTTCTTACCTTTTTTCTTTCACTAAGAGCATAACTTCTCTTAAAAATAGGGACCCTATGGGGATGTGCGAAGAATTCCGGTGCATGTAAAATATTAGGGCGATAATGAATTTCTGTGTCGTCCATAGAGTGGTGGTGTCAAAGAGAACACTGCTTGTTTGTTGCTGTTGTATTTCATACTCTTTTGATAATTGAGGGAGAAGCCTGGAATGTGAAAGCCGAGGTGATAGCCATGAATCTGAGAACTGGAAGTGGATGTTTTAGAGTATACAGATGGAATTCTTCGACACAAAGTGAACTCGTTACTTCCAGTGATCATGTTCACTATTAGGATATGAGACAAATCAGTTGCTTTTTTTCTGTCTCAGCTAGTTACTCATCGTTTACATGGGGAACTAAACTTCTACCCCAAAATATCGGTTTTAGTAAACATACAATTTCCAGAGAATTCTTTGCTCCGACATGCTTCAAAAAGCAGCCTAAGCCCCCTCGAGCAACTTATAAGCAATCTCCTCCCGCAGATAAAGTTCCTCTCTTTTCAAGAGTAAAGGCTGGGAGGAGCGGTGGAATTTTCAAACAGTTGCTTTGTAAAACCGCTTAATGAATACGGAAGGAAAACAATTGGACTTGCATATCATTTCAAGTGAGAAGAATCATTCAAATTCCTGGTGAATGGTAGTGAGTACAGATTGGCAGACGATTGTCTTTTCCACCTTACTGTTCTGAGCTGCACTCACTTAACTTTGTTGACAGCTAATTTTCATCATAAATGTCGCTGTCAAGTTGCCAGACAAAAGTTCAAAATTATCTAGCCTAATTGAGGCTCTGATGATTACTTCAATGGTCAAACTATTTCAGGTATGCCTACCTATTGTTACACTTTTGGCACGAAAAGCGTCCGTAGATACCTACCTAGCTACCTCGCTTCCTTCCTATACAAAATCTCCCCCACAACATAATGTGCTCATTCTTCGCACATAAAAACCACCTAACGTGTGCGCAGGGCGAGGGTTTGGACTACTGATTTTTAGGTAGAATCTGCAGTTTGGTTTGTTTTGGATTACAGGTTGAGAGAATTTCCTATGCCTGTAATCGCTAATCGCTTTGAACTGAAGTGTCAATCAAAATCAGCTGATGCTGTTATGTTACAAACCTGTCCTTGTTGCATAACAGAGGCATTTGCAATATTCAAAAGTTGCATACCTTGAAAGATAGGGGCCTCGCCATCTTTGTTGATAGCAACGATTGTCTGCAAAGAGGAGGAAATGATAATGTCATTCCAACTTTTTAGTGATAACATGGTACCGTAAAATCTCCATTTAATTTTGGACGCTCTAGAAAGGGCCTTAATAGAGAGGAGGGCTTCTTCACGAAATCAAATGACAAGATGACAAGGACATATTTGGACGCTTTTCTGTTGTTTCACCTCGTATTTTACGGCATCAACATATGATTTTACGGGTAAGATACATAAATTCAACACAAGTTCTCTCCCAAACCTTATCAAAATTAACAGACAGGGATTTCAGCCAAGTAAATGGAAAAAGTTTTGTAAATTCTGGAATTTGATATAAGTAGGGGGGCTTATTCAAAATATTGGCTCAGACGGGAGGGGCTTATTAGAGAGGCGGCTTTATAGAGAGGAGGCTTAATAGAATTTTACGGTAACTCTGCTTTCCTCTCTAGTGAGCAGTGAGTTGCCGCTTTGCAAAACAACTCTTACGGAAATAGACCATTTCGACAATTAAAAAAGGAGACTGGGGAGAGCGGTTTGTTCTGGTAAATGGCTGCCACGAAGCTTCTACGAATGATAGATTTCTCTCCACAAAAACTTTTAGTTTTAAATTCATGGTTGAAAACACAGATCTTTGAGAAAGAAGTCCCTAAAAAGTAGTAGTCGCAAGGATGTCCCATGACTCATATGCCTCGTAACGAGGGGGAGACCTCGCATAAAACAGTTTTGGTGGGAAAGCGGGAAGGTATTCGTCATTTTCCTTCGAAGTTGCTCGAGCAGATCAGAAACGAATCAAGAAACAAGAAATATTGTTGTGATAAATATGGAGAAGAACTCGGCAGTTATTTTATCTTGTGTGCAAAGAAGACATAAAATTTGGTGTAATACTGTTTAGGCTTGAAGGTAGCAGCATAAATAAGTCATTTCTGCAACGTTTTTCTTGCTGAAAAGTTGCTTCTTAATGATTATCAATTGAAATTGAAACTCAACAGACGAGGTCGAGGAGCCCCTGCAGAGAATTTCTTGATCCTTATACAGGTAAGCTGCATCCTTATTTTTAGAAAGCTTTTTATGTTGCAACTCGGTGATGAAACCGAAGGTTTGATTTGGTTAGCTCGTCCGTTTTTTAGACTTCTTTATGGTGGTAGAAATCAGTTGCTTTGCTGCGCTAGCCATACCTATGTTTCTGCAGCGCAAGGAAGACATAGGCAGCAATATTCCTTGCAAACAACTAAAATCAATATTTCAACTTACCTCTACCAAAGAACCTTGGCTTGGAATCTGTTAGATTTTTGAAAATCCCCCTGACTTCGTTCGAAGCCTACCATGTCTCAGCTTCGTTTCATGTATGTTCTTCCTTTATCAAGCACAAGAATATTTCTAAATTTGAATTCCTATCTCATCAAGCCTGCAGGACTCAGAGAGGCAAAGCTTTGTCGTAAGGAACCTTCTCAAAATCGCCAGGAACAATATCGAAACGTTTGTTTATCTTGCTTTTACATTCTTGCTTGAATTCTGATCTGATTGCACAACTTCGAAGGAAAATGACGAATACCTTCCCACCTTCCCGCCAAAGCTGTTTCATGCGAGGTCTCCCCTCGTTACGAGGCATATGAGTCATGGGACATCCTTGCGGCTACTTTTCAGGGACTTCTTTCTCAAAGATTCGTAGTTTCAACCGTGAATTCAAAGCTAAAAGTTTTTGTCGGGAGAAATCTATCATTCGTTGAAGCTCCGTGGCAGCCATTTACCAGAACAAACCGCTCTCCCCAGTCTCCTTTTTTAATTGTCGAAATGGTCTATTGTTAATTTCTCTAAAATCATTCGGCCTATCGAAATGCCGCAAAAAAGGATGTTTATTCTGCATACTCTTAGGAATCCCAGAATAAATGAATTGCAAAATGTCTGTCAACGGTGGCTTCGCAAATCATCAACAAATGACGCTTTCACAAGCGTACTAAGGATGTCTATTGAGACTTGGGTATACCCGAGGGCACCATTCCTAACAGATCAAGTTCATTCGTTTGCCAATCGGAAATATTTCAGAAAGCGATTCTAAGGCTTGGAGGCCTTTAATGCTAGTTCTACCATTGGACTTTTCTAAAATCTACGATATTTTCAGAATTAGAGTCACGCTCTTCCTTTTTTAAGAATTCAAGAAATATGTTGAAGAACATTGAAATTATCATATTTCCAAAATTTAGCATCACACAGCAATTTGCAAGGAAGACCTTATGTCAATGAATGTCTAAAATCTCGTATCGAGCAAAAGTTTTCATTTTTCTGGTTAACGATTTTTAAATCTGGTGACGTCACGTTCTAAAATAAGCCGAAATATAAAATACGCAGTAAATTCTAAAACATTGAAGACTTCTGAAAAGTCCAGAGGTAGAATCGTAGAAAAGTAGCTAAATTTTCTTTCAAGCAACTCAGCTAAAAGTAAATAGGTCGAACATTGTTACACTCAGCTTTTTACACCAATCTAAAGATTTGGAATCCATGCAAGCTTGGGCTGGATCTAAAAGACTTTGTTTCAACTGCATCTATAAAGGTCCCGTGTCTTGAAACAGAAAACTAAGTTTGGTAGATGAGATTGAGAGTCACCTTGACCACAAAGACAACAACATTCATTCATAACATAATGATGGATTACCTTACTGTCTTTCATACCAGCCAGGTGTTGAATAGCTCCAGAGATACCAACTGCTATATATAATTCAGGTGCTACCATTTTGCCAGTTTGTCCAACCTGCATGTCATTTGGTACGAATCCAGCGTCGACAGCAGCTCGAGAGGCACCAACTTCGAATGAATTTTAGTGATTCACATATCAGTTAACAAATCTAAAATGCTTTGTCACCTAATATGAACCGGGTGTCCCAAAAGAGTACTCCACTTCGAAAAATTATCAAACTTTGACTACATGACCTGTCTCTAAACTTCTTTTTATGGCAAGTACATCAAATATCACATTATTTTTCAGGTATAGCTGATGTGAATGGTTTTAAAATCACCAAGATAAGGTCTTTTTGGGACTGCCTGGTTTTGAAGGATAAGGCAAGAGCACGGATGTTTACCAGATTAATTTTTTGTGCATAGATTTTACTTCTTATGAAGAGGTTTGGATCGAGCGTCCAAGTATGGTAAGTTAATTAAAAAGCAGAAGCATGACGCCCGTTCTCGGCATAAACACTGCTATCAGTGAGTGGCAAGAAGCTGCTTCAGATTCAAGAACGCTTTACAGAGAATTCATTATCGACCAATTTGCACAAAAAGAGTTAGCAATGTCTTAATATACACAGAGGCTAGCATTATTGGTCTTTTTACTTTGTTTCTCGTTATTTTCATGCACTGTTGGCTGACTTTTCTTTCAACTTTACAAGAACAATTGAAACCGAAAACGTCGATTTGCAACTCACAAAATGAAACTCTTACATGCTCCCACTTTTTAGCTGTTACTTTTACACAACAAAATCAGCCAATTATGAACGAAAACAACGAGAAACGAGGCCAGAAGGCAGATAAAACTTGCCGTATACGAACTAAATCATTCCTGACTCGCTTTGAGTAAAGCTATTGTTGATTAACACTCTCTGAAAAGTGTTTTGAAATCCGAAGTAACTTCTTGCCACAACTAGCATCGTTATACCGAGAACGGGGGTCATGCTATTGTTTCCTTAAATTTACCAGATCTGGACGCTCGACCCAAATCTATTTTTAAGAAGTAAAAAAGTCTATCAAGCTTCTTGTTCGATCATAAATTTCAGAACGAAGCACAGCCTATGACTATCGGCCAAAATCAACAATTTCAAAATAATGGCAAGATTTACAATGTTCCTTGAAAAGTTTAGCTCAGAATAAGGTTTTTAGCACGTCACTGCTTAGTATGCAAGTAGCGAAAAAAACATGTTATCATCTTTGGATGTTTTAGGATCATTGATAAAAGATAAATGATGAATTAGATGATAGGTTTGATAATCGAGCTTTTGTGATTCGTAAACAGGAGTATCTCTTGGGACACCACGTTCATTAAACGAACTTGTGTTAACGTGACACTACCGCATTGACTTAACATTGGCTCATGTTATGTACAAGTATTAATGATGAAAATCTGATTTTGAGATGCAGGGAAAGATGTTCGAACTTTAACACAGGTAAGCAGAATTTTCTTCCAGTAGATTTGATGATTCCACGTTCCTCAACTCATAGCTAATTGATTATTTGAGTTACACATCAATGTTTTTGAGCAATTGTTTTAAGTATCCTGGGCCGCAAGAAAAATATTTGTATATTTTCCACTATATTGATTAGGCTCTCCATAATAAACAGATGCAGGGTTTTCCTGATATCCTTAACATCTCAAGATTAACGTCCTTTCCCAATTACTATCACATGAATTTTCCAGTCTTCACAAACAAAAGATAAATATATAAGGTCGTATTTTCTAGGATGACACCTTGATTTCAAAAAACTTGCTTCGCACAAGAACGTGCTACAAATTTCAATTGCTCAAGTCTCAATCTCAAGTTGCCCTCCAGATACAGCTTGGTTTAAACGCGGCTTTTATCATGCGCTGAGTACAATAGATGCATTGTGCAATCCAAATACAGATGTCAAATTTATCTATTTAAACATCGCATAAATTCAACACACTTGCATTGTTCACAAATGTGTCCCTAGTGCACAAAATGGAGACTGTGGGCAATGGAAAGTGGTGCAAAATTAATCAGAATAACTAGTGCTTTTGATTCGGAACATGAGAAAGCCGACCTGTGAATCAAAGGCACATTTCAATCAAATTTTGCGATCAGCTATGTCGCATTTTCAGACCAAGTCAAATTAAATTGAATCTGCAGTGCTGTGTTTAATCAAATGCCACACTTATCGTGTTGTTTATTCGGCACAGGATAAAAGCAACGTTTGAAGCAGACCTACGTTAGAAGATTTGCAAAAAGAACATGTTTAATACTGAGCAATCACATTACCTGCAGCGTTCATTTTCTTTGCTAGTGAGTACAACATTTCGAAGTTGTCACCAGACTTCATTCCACGGCCTGAAAATAGATATTGGAGTATTCGCAGGAAACAAACGTTTCATAACAGAACGGAGGGCGAACAGCGCGACTATGAAGTAGATAAAATAGAATCAAAGATTTTACGATATCTAAAGAAATCTACCAGGTGGAAGCTACGGAACGATTAGAAAATTATCCTATGTTAGCAAGTGGAAATTTACCAGTCGAATGGGTCAAAAAGGGTCCCACATATTCCATCGGCATGGAACCTGCAAAGCTTCCATGTGAATTTGACAGATCTTAAAAGAAATTCAACATTTTTTGCTTCCATTGTTGGCAAAAGTTCCAAAAGATCTTATATGCTGCAGCTGCATTACCTCCAGAAATCACGATCTTAGCACTGGCCAGCTCTGGACGGTCACTCACACTTAGTTCTGCACTTTCCCATTCAGACAGTCCAGCAGGAGCTGCAGGAGCATCCACTGAAATGGTAATGAAACGATATTAGCCTCTATGAGCTTGCGATGAAAAATGAAAATGTGATCTTAGAAATTCGAAATTTTATCCCTTTAATTTCGAGAGCTTGGACTATTTGATACCCTATGGAAGATAAGAAAATAACGAGCTCGGATATACCTGCACAGTTAAGCCCGAAATTATTCATACCCATGCTACATTTGGAGTATTTTAGATTGCTAAGTTTGCCGACCAACTTGTAAGGTGTCTTATTCCTTCAAATGTCTTTTGTTGTGCTTATTCTGAGCCTTCTATAATACTTACGAGCCTTCAGCCACAATGAAATTGGTCTTCAAATAGAACGATGCAAAATATTCCGAATTTCGTGTGGAAATGAATAATTTCGGCCTTCACCGTATATATTACTTTCTTATCAAGTCCGAGGCTAAAGCAACTGGGCATTTTCATTATTGCAACACATGGCCTGCGTACAAATCTCCTATTGATTAGCGCAGCAGTGGAGAACTTCATCTCATTTCTAATGCCTCGAATCTTAAGCAAGTCCATTGTTAATGTCTCAATTTGCCAGAAGAGAGTTGAATCATTAGAATCTACCTGTATTTTTTTGAACTGTACGATGGATTTTTGCAGAAAGACGGAGACATGCTATTTCTGTTCTTTGTCGTGGCAGATCTGGCGGACAGCGGTACACATAAGTGCTTAAGCAAATATCACAAACCTTTGGCATGGTCATGTAGCTTACATTAGACTCCTAGTGTAAAAGCAAACTTTGATGACAAGCAATAAATCTTATTTGTTTGAATCAATCATGGGCCTCATTTCAAGTGGTTGCCAATAAAGAAGGGACAAGGAGGGGGAGGGGGAGGGGGTAAAAGGTAAACAATGTTCATGGCAAGGCTTAGATTAAATCGGCTCTAGTCTCAGCCTCAATGAAAGGATCTAAATCATCTAAATAGAATCTACATACGAAGGTATTCAAAATGCAATTGGTCTAAATCTATAAAGCAAAAAAGTGAAAGACATACTGTTCTCGGAATTGGCACTTCCACCTTCAACTGGAGCTGCCTCAAAAGAAGTTCCTCTGATGGTCATCAATTTGACAGGATCATTTGATTTTATTGTTGTAATGGCATTTCCTGTTTTAAATAGAGAGGAAAGGGTCCAATAATAGCGTTTGTTGTCGGCAGTGGCACCAGATGCCTTGAGACATAAGAAATGAGGTCAAGAAAATGACCAAAACAGAACGAAACACTTTTGATTCACGATTTTTGCCTTCGTTATTTGCTTTCAGTTTCTTGCTTTGATTTCCTTGACAGGTAGTACAGTAGCCCAAAAGACAAGGTAAACAAGTAAGGTCCCAAGTCATAAAATTTATATTACTAAAGAAAACTCACAAGGCAGACATCAGCTGACGCATCACAAGAAAGGGTGCGGGAATCTCAAAGGTTTTTTGACTCTCTGAAGACTGTTTGGCAGAAAAATGCCTCCTTTCGAACGTTAAGTGGCACATACCGGGCAAGTTAAAAATAAATTAACGAAACATCGAGATTCAGCAGTTGCCAAGCAAAAAGCCCTGGACTGAGGGATTCACGACGTCCGAGATCAAACTCTGTTCTTTTAAGGGGCTCGACAAGATTTTTTGTAGAAAAAAGACAAAGATCGGCTATTCAACATGCAAAATTCCATGAGAAATTTCTCTCAAATTGGCAAGTGTCACATAATTTGCCGTGGAGGGGGGGGGGCACTTGAATCTTGATATGATGGGTAGTGCCGCCAAAATTCTAAGGGGGAAGACCTACGTTAAAGGATTTTTGGTCAATTTTCATACCCATTTTCAAGAATTTTTTGGTGAAAAAGCCTATTGAACTTCCCAGAAATCAAGTTTCATTTCAAATGTACAATATGAAGGTAGAGTTGCCAATAACCATGTTTAAGAGCTAAAATGTTAAGCCAAATAGCTGCCCAGTCCTAGTGGAAGACTTTAATTCTGAGACCCACATTTAAGGATTTTCGAGGTTCTAAAGCCAGCTTTGTGGGCGCCACGTACCCGTTGCTCTACATAAAAAGTTACCCCTGCCCCCGGGGGGTAACTTCAATAGACGGGTGACGGGGGTGTGCCATTTGATGTCTAAAAGCGCACCCTAAAATTTATAAATTTTCGCGAAAACGATACCCCAAAATTTACAGACCATTGAAAATGTATACCCTAAAATTGTGACAGCCATCCAAAATTTTAACCAATTAAGTGAAAGTTGATCAAAATCAATACCCTAAAGAGGTATTTTTCTAAAATGACACCCCAAGATTTATGACTACTTGTGATTTTACCAAAAGTGATACCCTAAAATTTATTTTCTGCTCGAAAAAAGGCACCCCAAAAAATGGCACATCCCGTACCTCCATATATGGTAGTTACCCCCCCCCCCCGGGCCCCTGCCCCCGGGATAACTCCTCCCGCCTGCAGTGACAGTTATTGTGTTTAAGCTAAACGGATCTGAAACTCGTAGCTCAGAATCCAGTTGTATCTTCAATCGTTGATGATATGAAAAACACAAAGAAAGTATCTCAATTTGCAATATTTCTGCTGCTATATACCTGCACTACGAGGAGAAAATTATGGATTTTCGGAGATCTTGGTTGCATAACCCATTCAAGCACATGTTAAACGATTCTTAGATGATGTTATAATTTGTCACTGGGTTGCTACAGAGGGACATAACACACTGTAGTTTATTTGGCTAAAGCTTCATTTGTCTTGACAGTTTTGGGAACTTGTTTAGGTAAAATGAATTACAATCAGCAATATTTTAACTTCTGTACACAGTAAACCCGCATAAAGAAAAAGCGGTTTGGAGCCTCTTGACTGATTTGCTGCCAGTTAATCACCTAAATTACCATCTCAGGCTGGCAAATAAGCAGGCTTTTATGCAGAAGATAACTTCATTCTTGCATATCCTGGTGCACTTGCATTTGTAAAACATTTGCAAGATCATTAAAACATGCACAGTTGTAGAGCACTAAAAGTCAATGATTTTCAACCAATTCCACAAGCATAAAAGTATAATGTTTCGTCCAACCAGTACTCATAACAACGATAATTTAAGAGCAGACTATAGAACCTATCGAGGCTGTCTTCCTGTGATGCATCCTATACATAAGAATCACTCTGGTCATTTACAGAAACACATAGGTTCTTTTTACGTGAGATTGTATTGTATTAACAGCTACGAAGAATTGAAAACTATGAATACCTGCATATATTGTCCTAACAAACGTATCTTCACTTTTGATTGCAATGATATCTGACAACGGGGCAACATCAAGTTTTGCTGCGACACGTGGTAGGATATTCTAAATAAAAGCAAACGGAGTTATCGTTCAGATATGGTTGATGTTGTCTTCAAAATAGGAAAACCGATAATATAAATTCTTCTTCATGTTGATAACAAATTTATCAATGTCTTTCAACAATCGGCCGTGAGAACAGCATTAAATTTGCGAAGAACGTTTATCAGTGAAAATTTGCAAACAGCCCGCATTTTTGCTGTCTCATCCAACGGCACAGGTCTTATGTACATCAACACTGTCTTTTGTAGCAGAATTCTAAAGAGCTCATTAACGAAAATCCGAAATTCCTAAAAATGCGTGTTCAGAAAATTCTATGGTCCTTCACACTCCTTGAAAATTCACATCAACAACATAGGTGTCAAAACTTTGCAAAATTTGATCATATGTTATATGTTTTATGTGTTATTACCGTATTCTTTAAAATTACTTGCTCGACTGGAACTTCAGGTCATTTCGAATAATTTCATAGAAACATCTTTGACAAGGTCATTGTTTTTAGATTGACAAAAGTTTTAAAATTTTTCCTAGTTTGAAGTCACAATAACGCCATCAAGTTGCTAAATCGTAAAGCACAAAAGCTACCTATTTTTGCTTTTTATCATCCTTCAGAAAATGAGTATTTCTTTTACTGGTCATTAAGATACACTTCAATTCGGAATTTGTGGGGAGCTTTTAATGATTGTCAAAGCTTCCGATACATCATCTCCTAAATCCTTTCATACGACTTGAAAATCCTGCCATTGCAAAAATGATCATGACATCAAAATGCTCTCTTTGCGATTATGGCAAATTTCACAAAATTCCTTCCAAGCAATTCAGCTGAGAGAATGGGCAATAACATTTTCCACATTCAGTTTAGTTGACAAATTTGCAAAGATTTGACACCTATCCTCATGTCCTTGGAAATACTTGTTACGGAAATGCGCACATGATTTGGCCTGCAATTCGCTTATGGAACATTGATATGTTTTGACTTGCTTAGTATGTCAAATGGCCTAGATTATGAGAACATTGCGAGTGCGTATAAGACAAATCAAGTTAGTGACAATATACCTTCGTGATTGCAGATGAGCATCCAACGATATGTGAGAATTTAAACTGTTCCTGGGCCTTCAAGATGAGCGGCGCAATTGCCTCTGAAATTTTAAACAATTAAGTGTTTGAGCTTATGTTGTTACGTATTGCTTTGGTTACAACAAAACTTAATAATTCAATTTAATGTACAATTGGTTGTGGCCTGTCAACCGGGATAGTTCTTGGAGCATCATAGTTTTTGCAAAGAAACTACTTCGTAATGCATTTAGCACAGTGGGGCTTGTGTACAGGGCAATATGATATTTGTACACTATTGTAAACATAACTCGAAAACCATGTTTGTTAGGGCTAAAATTGCCCCAAAATGCCATATATGATACGAATTTCATCGTAAAAAATTTGACATTTTGAGTCACTCATAGGTCACCTATCATGCGCATGAAAAAAGTAGCATCTTAACGTGACTAGTTGTTATCAATTTGATGTATGTTCTGATCGATTGCAGTGTTTAAATGGCAGTTTTAGCACAGTTTGAAGCCCAGGGAGGACACTCAGCACATACACATACGGGGGGGGGGTCAGTCCAAGAAATGTTCAGGCAACCAAAAATATCACTTCAGCTTCATTTCAACCCAAAAATATCAGCTCATCTTATACTTAGAAACCTGTACATGAACATAAAATATCCTGAAACAATGCAAGTATAGGTCAGGATTGCCTCTAGCGAATCCAGAAATATCAGTTACACGATGTTTGGTGTCAAAAAATATCATGAAGATAGTTTTAATTTTATTTGGACCCAAAAATATCACTTTTGGCAATATTCTGACCCAAAAATATCGGACTTACCTCCCCGTATGTGCATGTGCTGAGTGCCCCCCTGGGGTTTGAAGGTTCAACGACAAATTCTACTTCATGGAACTAATGACGGATTCTTTCATATATGAATGAATACGGATTACAAATCAAAACTTTCTTTCATCCCAAACACAATGAAATTGCATCTTTTGACACATCTTAAAGAAAGTAAATTATGTGGAGCTAATAGAAAAATCTAGTATTATATATCAGTTTTTCATATTATATATAGAAAATCAGTTTTTCATTTGTTTCTGAAAGACTTAAGAAGTTGGATATAGAATAATAAAATTTTTGAAAAAGTCACGAATTTAAGATTACCAAACTAACTTGGGCTAAAACTATGCGACAGGGTTTCTTTTTCTAACAAAAATTATGAAGCAGGGTATTACAATTGATAAGAAAATTATGCGACTGGGTATCATATTAACGGAAATCATTCAGAGCTCTCTTGAAACAGTGGATCGTGTTTACTTTTGGCAAAATTTTTATGCGACAGGATCAGGGTGTAAAGAGATTTTCCACATCCACCCCCGTCACTTCCCTAGTCAAATAGCCCTCCGGCTTTGAACGGCCATGTCTTTGGCTGTAAAGAGTGTAGCTCCAGTAGCTCCCTCATTTAAAAAGCACACAACCATCTAACAAGTCTTAATCACAAATCAAGGAGATAAAACAGAGACAATTATTTTCTGACAAAGGTCATACTGGAGCCTGACTGAATTCAGCTGCAAACAGCAAAAGGGTTTAGTTCATATTTTACCTGGCAAGAAGCCTTTATATCCATCACTGTTTGCAAATAGCACCCTGCTTACACCACTGACTTTACTTATTTCTCCAGCAACCTAATAAAAGGCATATCATAAAAAATAACAATAAAAACAAGTGTTAAATCATTCCAATACAAATAATTCTGTCAAGCAGTTTTTAGTCATCTAACACATGGTCAAGGTTTTAAAGGTTTTGACTTGAGGGTGTCTGCTGCAGGAAGGACATGATGAAAAGCCTTTGAAGCAATATATCAAAACTATGCTTTTCCATTAGTTTGAAAACTTTGAATATCTGACAATACGCTAAAAAAGTTAAAAAGTTTTTGTGAGATACCAATGCACTAAAGTAGAACAAGTAACACAAAAGAGAGGTGATCCATAGCATTTTGATTTATATCATTTTTGATCCACTGCTACCTTCTAGAAGAGAGGCAGTATTATCATCCAGGTTAGTGCTTTGCAACCTGACCAGAAAGAAGATAATTGTGTTAGATAAGAAAACGGCAGCTTGCTTGGCCTTCCTTTAATCAGTTATACATATAACCCTATTTCACCTAGGAGGACCATTATGCCCCCCAAACCAAACACTGGTAAACAACACTTTCAGTGTGAAAGTCAGAATGCTGCTACTAACCAACTTTCCTAAGTTCTAATACTCTACAAGATTCTACAAATTTGGTCTCGACTACGGGGTGTCTCAAGGAAATTGTTCAGTGTTTGATTAAATACTAAAAATAACGATACGCCGAATGAAAACTTGGTCAAGAGATCCTTTTCCTGAGATTTTAAATCAATTTTTGACAACAGAATCTTGCAAATGCGCTAAAAATTCCCGGAGCTATAAGGCTTTGAAGTTCAAGTTTGTGCGAAAACTGAAACCAGAGGCCTCGAAATGGCATTTTTGCTAAAAATCTCATAGACCACCGTGTCTGCTATTTCTCAGTTGTTTCAAGGCGAGCAAAGTGGGATTTAAACAAATTTTCGATATCCTAACTTTCAAGCATATGGATGCTTTGAGGAAATAGATTCAGTCTCTCGTTGATTATATTTTGAACCCTTGTTTTTGGACATATGCAATGTTAAGCAAATTTTGACAATGATCACAAGAATTAAATTACTTTGAAAGTACTATTTGGATTGCTCGGATATCAGCGAGAGGTATGACATTAGACAAGCTTCTTTTACCTCGGCGTTCGAGGTATTTTGCATTACAAGTAATCCGGGGGTCTCTGGTTTCAGCTATCACATATTTCTTATCTTTGAGAGGTCGCAACTCAGTGAATTTTCAACCGATTTGCAAGATTCTGGTTTCCAAAATTATTTCATAATCATAGAGACACGGTTATCTTACCATGAGTCTGTTCATTGTGTCATCATTTTTCAGTATTTAATCAAACGTGGAACAATTTTTATGAGACACCCTGTAGATGAGACTCATGACCACTGAATGACCTTATTTGGAAAGATGTCACAATAGAAAACACCAAGTTGCTTATGCTAGTCAATCATTGCTCGATTTTGTTTTAATTGGTGTCATTGAATCATTCTCATTGAGAGCTTTCATACGATAATTATATAGTTTGTTAATTTTCTCTTGCATTTCTAGTTTTTTAAACACATGATATTATAGATATTTATGATGTCATCATTTGAATTGATGTGTTGAGATTAAAAACCAATATATAATTTTGTGAGAAAATATGATGTTCTACCAGTGTTTTAACCACTTTATATAAAGGGTGTCTCAAAAAAATTCTTCGACGTTTGATTAAATATGAAAAAATAACGATCACATGAACAGACTCAAGGGAAGATTAACCTGTCCCTAAGATAATGAAATAATTTTAGAGACCAGAATCTTGCAAATCAGTTGAAAATTCACTGACTTGCGAGCTTTCAAAGATAAAAATATGTGATAGCTGAAACTAGAGACCCCAAGATTACTTGTAATGCAAAAAACCTCGAAGACCGAGGTAAAAGAAGCTTGTCTAAATGCTATACTTCTCGTTGATATCAGAGCAAACCAAATAGGACCTCCAAAGAAATTTTATCCTTCCGATCATTGTCAAACTTAGCTTAACATTACAGATGTCCAAAAACAGTGGTTCAAACCATAGTCAGCGAGAGACTGAATCTGTTTCTTCAAAGCATCCATACGCTTGAAAGTTAGGTTATCAAAAACCTGTTTAAATCCCATTTGGTTTGCCCTGAAATAATTGAGAAATAGCAGAAAGGATGGTCGATGAAATTTCTACCAAAAATGAAATTTCGGGGCCTCTTGTTTCATTTTTCGCATAAACTTGAACTTCAAAGGCTTGTAAATCCATGAATTTTTAGCGGATTAGCAATATTCTGGTGTCAACAGTTAATTTAAAATCTCAGAAAAAGGGTCACTTGACCATGTGCCTATTCAGCGTATCGCAATTTTTAGTATTCAATCAAACGTCGAACAATTTTTTTTGAGACACCCTGTATATATGATTGCAGTAACGCGGTCACGACATGAAGGTTTCATGTGGTTTCTGCTTCTGCTGCTCTGCAAACTATTTCTGAAATGTTTCTCTAAGCTGTACTGTTCAAAATCGTCCTTGTTCTTGATAGTTGGTATTGGAAATGACCTTTTCATTGATCTCGCTCTGGTGATATCTTTGTTAGTGCTGTTACAATAGCTTGTCGAGGTCTGTCTCTGAACCTTTTGCTGCTCTTTCAAAGTAAAATTTCATAACTTTCACTGCAGGTGTCTCATCAGATAAACGTTATATGTGACCAAATAATCGCCACCTACCTTTCAGGATGTCAATTGAAATTGGTTTTTCTTCAAATCTTTTTTACACAACTTGTTAGGATACCTTTTTCCTATTATTTAACCACTTTGAAGAATACAAAAGTTGTTTTCCTGGACAACTGGGCCATCATTGTAGTTGCCATACATAACCTTAGGCCAACTGGCTGCAAGATATCTGGTTGACTAGAACCAGGTCATGTGACTTATTAAACTGATGATGAGTGTAACAACGAACAGGTTCATCCTATGAAACTAATTGCTGTTACGCTCCTCGCCAGTATTTTTGCTGCATTTTCCCAAACATATGCTAATCAAACTTTAATTACTTAACTACCGGGTGAGCCAGAAGGAGGATCCAACTTTTGAAAATTCATAACAGCGAGAGTATTTCACAGATTTGAATGATTCCAATTCTAGTTAAAAGCCAAAAGGTTGAAGTATTTTTTTGATTGTTCTCCTTGTCTCACGAACACTACAAATATGGGTAAATTCAGCTTTTAAAAAATTTAATGGTTGCAAAATGACTGAAAATGGTCTAAAACATTGATCAAAGCATAAATGGCTCCTCGGACAGAATATTGAAGGAATGCAACTTCTCATGGGTGAGAGCTATTACCCCGGTCACTCCGGACATTAATTGCCATGGGGTTGAAAATCTTCCATATTAGTTTAAAAACCGATGTCTTATAACTCTTTTTTTAATATACATATTCATTAAAAATTTACAATACATGATTACTACTATACCTATACCTAACGCTACCCTACTACGGAGACGATCCCAAGGAGCAAAACATTTTGTCTACCCAGGGGTCATAACATAAAGAAAAAGACACAAAGCTACAACTACAAGTTAAGGATTCTTGCAACCAAATAATTGCCAATGAAGATTTAAAAAGTTTGGAACCATGAAAGGTAGTGAAAAAAAACGTTATTTGGTTGCAAGCTTCCTTAAGACATTACATAATTACTGAAAACAGACACATACAGAAGGGATTTGGGTGCTCTTTTTGGGGATTCCAATAACTTTCAACCAAAGCGTTCTGTCTCAGAAATGTACTTAATAGTTAAATTTAAGATCATTTTATTGGCTTCAAATGGCAAATTTTTATTTCCGTACAGAAGAAGTTGCAACATATTGATATCTGCACTCTCAGGATGTCCACAAGCTCTGAGTACATCGTTGACACCAGCGAGAAGACTGCATCTCTGCTGTGTGAAAGAATTGCAGAGCAGCAAAAAGTGTTCCGTATCTTCTATGCCATCGTTAACTGGGCACATTGGATTGATTGTATCTTTAAAATTATGTTTGAATTTGTGGAAATTGAGTTTGCTTAGCCCCATCCTTAACTGAGTTAAATATGCAATCCCTTTCGGATTATGAATGCCATATACGGAATTAGCAGGAGGTCTAATTTGAGAAAATAATTTCTCCTTTAGGACGCTAACAGAGGAGGATTCTCTTATTTCGGGATCAAGTTTATTCCATTCAGTCAAAGAGTGAGGGTAGAAACTAGATTTAAATTTTTCAGTTCTTGCCCTTATTTGCCCTACTACTGGCGGATTCCGAAATGGGTAGTTATTTCCATGCAGGGGTGGAATTGGGTCCCTTGTGTAATCAGGGGTCAAATTATTGATGAATTTATAAAGAAGAATAAGGCGTCTACTCCATCTCCTTGAGCTCAACGATTCCCATCCAACTTCATTGTACAGCCTTTCCCGAGATGTTCCTCTCCAAGTTCCTGTCACTGCTAGGGCAGCAGAATATTGAACAGATTCAAGTTTTTCCATCATGTAATTTTCAGAACCATCCATTCCCTGTGGTATATGATAAATTACATTGCCGTAATCTAGATGAGGTCGTACATACAATTTATATAACTCATTCAGTGTATTTCTAGGTAGATATCTGGACATGAACTTCAGCATTCCAATCGCTATTCTTGACTTGTTTATTACTTCTTGTATATGCGCTGAGAACGAAAGCTTAGAATCTAGTATTATGCCTAAATGTTTATGTTGATCAACTGTCGAAACGGGTGACGCATTGAAGAGGATCATTGGATGATTAGTTTTCAATTTTTTCTTTGAGAAGATTAATTCAACAGCTTGCTTTCGGGGGTCCGGATTGAAGGACATTCTCCAGTCGTGTGCCCATAATGCAATATGCTCCAGGTCATGGTTCATGTCGCTAGCAGCTATGTTAGGATCTTCTACGGCCGTAAAGAGTGATGTGTCATCTGCAAACAGTTTCACACTACATTTCAAATTCGATCGTTTATGTAAATCAAGAAAAGCAAAGGACCCAAAATCGATCCTTGCGGCACACCAGCTGAAACATTTCCCCAGGCGGAAGCTTGACCATTCAAAACAGTCATCTGCTTTCTATCTGACAAGAAACTTTTGAGGAGTAACAATAGATTTCCCGAAACGCCACATCTTTTAAGCTTATAGATAAGAGCCTCATGCCAGACCCTGTCAAAGGCCTTGGAGATATCAAGATAGACGGAATGAACTTCTAGTGAAGGATTGCAGTCAAATCCTTCAAAGATTGAATGAGTTATGGAAAGCAGCTGATTTATTGTTGAATCGCCGGACGGAAGCCTGATTGATTGGGGTTTAAGAAATTCTCCCTCTCTAAGTGTGAATACAGGGACTCGTAGATAAGCTTCTCCAAAATTTTGCTAAAAATTGGAAGGAGAGAGATGGGGCGATAATTTTCTTTCAAATTTTTCTCATTTTTCTTATGAACTGGTACAACATTTGCTCGTTTCCACATCTCAGGGAAGATGCCATGACGCAAACAATTTTCGAAAATTAATCTCAACGGTATTATTAAAGACTCGTCACATAGTTTTATCATTCGCACTGAAATTTCATCCCATCCGTGTGCTTTGTTCTGATTAAGATTGCGAATGATCTTTAGTATTTTATGAGTCTGCTAAATCGAGAGGGTAGCGAAGGTGGCGAGGGTAGCGAGGGTCGAGAGTGTGGCGAGGGTCGAGAGGGTAGCGAGGGTAGCGAGGGTCGAGAGTGTGGCGAGGGTGGCGAGGGTAGCGAGGGTCGAGAGGGTGGCGAGGGTCGAGAGGGTTTGTTTGTTTGTTTTCAATTTGTTTTGAGTGGGCTTGTCAGGATTTCTAGCTACCGAAAGCTAATTTAGGCCCACTGTGCATGCCGCATCCAGGTATGGGACCCCTAGTTTAACGTCCCAACCGAGGGACGACGAGGTGAGTTGTAAGGTCAGGCCTCCGATGTCACCCATCCGGAGTTTGACCTCACTCGACCAAGCTTAACGTCAGTCACCTGACGAAGACTGTATAAGCCACTCGGCCACTCACCCCGCCAGGGTGGCGAGGGTAGCGAGGGTCGAGAGTGTGGCGAGGGTTGAGAGGGTGGCGAGGGTAGTGAGGGTCGAGAGAGTGGTGAGGGTCGAGAGGGAAGGGGAATATAAAGACGACGTACAGCACATATCCATTGATACACGTATCTTTATACGAAACCGCTTATAAGAAGCTCAAAGAATTCCAAAATGTATTTAGTCGCACTTGTTTCCGATGCCACATTTCTCGGAAAAGCTTCAAAACAACTTGTCTTGAAATGTTCAGGAGGCAGATCTGGTAGAATTAAGAAACTTCCTTTAACGGCCCAAATCTGTAGTTCTTATAAAATGATACTCGTAGACCTAAGCCTAGCCAAACGACATGAAACGACTAGAAGAGAGGGCTCAGAATATGAAGTGAAATAGAAAATGATTGAAGTGTATATACGAACAAACGTTTATACCAGGCTAAGGAAACGCCTGCTGGCGCTGTCTGCGATGTGATATGCGACCTCGTTTCCATTGACGTAGCAACGGAGCAATTATAATAGAGGATTGCGCTAAAGATGGCGGCGAGGAATTTCTTACCGAGATGCACTGCGTTCTTTAATCGAATTCCTATAGAATCGTTAAAGATTTGTAATTCGAACGAAATGCATCTCGGTAAAAAATTCCTCGCCGCCATCTTTAGCGCAATCCTCTATAAGGTTTGCCTAGCAACGGAATCTTTGCTTTGGAGAACGACCAAGAAGAAGACACAGATGGATTTGAAATATATTCATTTAAGGTTTCACTGGATTTCAACTTTCCTCACTGTTTCATAAACCGTTCGACTCCCATTCGATTGATCGAAATAACTCGAAGTTGCGAAAGTTTCGAATCGGTTGCCGTCTCTGAAAGTCGTTGAAGCGCGAGAATGGGCCTAAAGCAGAACGGGTGCAAGTACCCCGAAAGAAAACTAAAATATCTCGCGAGTCTCATACTATCTCAGAAAAATTTTTCGCTTGATTTATTGCCAATAGTCATCCAAAAGCATCTTCGATTGCTCAAAGTTGGGCGGAGTAGGGCAGAGTGAAATTTTTACGAGTGCGTGCTTGGAGCGTGACAAAGAGGTTGAAGTGGCCTAAGCTAACGCTGAAGAAACTTAGCCGCTGCAGCTAATTCATGATTTCTAACGGCTAAACGAGTCTCGCTATCCAAAGATAAAACATTTAAAAGTCACATGAATGTCTAAACTAGCCTAAAATGCTTACCACTGTTGTAGAAATTCAATCCAAAAACGCGATGCACTTATCCGTCCAAACTTCAGTTTCCATCTTGGTTTCATTGCGAAGTGCGCGATCCGCTGCGAAGGAGGCGCATATCACATCGCAGAATGCAACTCAATGCGCGATTCCTCTCCCGTATTTAGCTCCCTGGTTTATACAAAATGATGCTTGTCTAGTATGCTTTCCCTGCACTCTGTTTTAAGCGGACTTAAAAACTGTGTTAGTTTGATAATTTTGAGGCACACTTCTGCTAGAAAGCGGGTACCAAGCAGAGATTTGGGCTCTGAGGGAGCAATTGCCCCCTTAGTCCATCTTAGATCTGCCACTGTGACTTAGTACAAAATTTCTCATTGCTCTCTAGACTCCTAGAAAGGATATATTGTAAATTGCTGGGCTAGCCATCAGCAAAGACAGACTCGACACATAGAAAGCGGTTTCGCTTTTTCCCTAAATTCATGTGGACAGCAACCTAAGTTCAATGGGATGAGTAAAGGACTTTGCGGGAGCAAGACTCTTATTTCCGAATGAGTTTGGTGCTTGTTGTTCGCGAAGACAACTGGCTTACGATATACAGCAATTCATATTAAAAGAATCATCAGGCGCGGAGAAGTTAAAGTGCCAAAATTATGAGACTTTGGGACATGGGAACATACACTTCTCGAACTGCCTTGCGGCCTTCTTTCAAGACATGCGACCGATAAGAACCTTGACAGAATGAGTCTTACATATTAATCAACGTAGACAGTACAGCTAAATCTAATACAAGGATTCCACATTTCATATGATCTCATAAGATGACTTTGAGCTCACAAGGTCTGACTAGCGCGACTTTGATAGTAAAATTTGACGACCACGATTCCTTAATTTTAAGCCAATCTTTATAGCAAATGTTTCTTGTAGAGTTTAACACATCTCATCAAGAACTGCCCTTTGGACCAAGAATTGTATGAAACTGCCAAAAAAAGAAATTCTCAAAGGTATTTCCGAAAACCTAATAAATGGTAAAATCCAGCGCCTACCCTAGGCTACCCTCGCCTGCTCTAGCCTTACCCTTTTGACCCTCGCCTACCATTTCGACCATCGCCACCATCGCCTACCCTTACCACACTCTAAATAACTGATAACTGATGATATACTTTCGACCCTCGCTACCCTTTCGACCCTCGCTACCCTCACCACTCTCTCGACCCTCGCTACCCTCTCGACCCTCGCCACCCTCTCGACCCTCGCTACCCTCTCGACCCTCACAACCCTCTCGACTCTCGCTACCCTCACCACTCTCTCGACCCTCTTGACCCTCGCCACCCTCTCGACCCTCGCTACCCTCTCGACCCTCGCCACCCTCTCGACCCTCGCTACCCTCTCGACCCTCGCCACCCTCTCGACCCTCGCTACCCTCTCGACCCTCGCCACCCTCTCGACCCTCGCTACCCTCTCGATTTAGCAGACTCGTATTTTATCATCGGAGATGACAAATTCTCGAAGTTGGGTTGCGGTCACAGGTATGTCACTAGGAATTTCACTGCCTGTATCTAATGTTGTGCATTGAAGAATAAAATAATCATTAAACATTTGAGCCTTTGAAGCAAAATCTAGCACAAAGATATCATTTTCCAGGAGAGGGGGTATTTCCGGTATCTTAGCCTTGTTGAGGATCTTATTGACCAAAGACCAGTACATTTTTGTGCCAGTTGAAGGATCCGATAATTTACGACCGATATTAAAGAAATACTTATATTTAGCATCTTCCACAAGCTTTGAACCTCGAGCTATCATGTTTTGAATACCTTCAAGCATATCGTCTGGTTGACCCTTTCTAATGAATGACTTAAAAGCTCGATTTTTCTTTCTTAAGAAACTTTTTATGCTTGGAGTGATCCATTGCACCTGATGGGGCTTTATTTTTTTAGCTCGTTTGGTATGAAATTTGAACAGATATTCAAGAGCACTTCGTTAAGAATCTTAACTTGCTCATTGGGGTGGGTTACCTCCTCAAAAACCTCTTGCCAATGTACCCTGGGTACCAGAGCCAAAAAATAATAAAAAGAAAAAATAAGGAAGGAAAGAAAGTTGGCTCTGGTCAAATGGTGACATCCATTGTAGGAATTGACCAATGAGAAGCCCATATACCCGATCGGGTATATAGATTCTGCGAGAATTGATTGGATAGCGTGAGTCACATGACAAGACTACGATTGTGGTCAGAAAAATTGATTCAGACGGTTGTGATCAAGTTTGCCTTCACAACAATGGCGAATGTTTTGAGGGGAGCTGTGGAGAACTGGAAAGCTTTTCAGCAAAGATAGGAGCCTAACTCCACAACAGTTTGAGACAATAACTTCATGATCACTGAAGAGTCGTTGCTGTTTGCAGTTGAGCTTTCATTCGCCCAGTGAACTTGGTTGAAGGTTTAGGCCCAGTTCAGGCTAGGGACGTGGAGAGCAGTTTCGAGACTTTAGCCGTGATATTGCTATCACTGAAAATCATAGACACACTGGCAAAAGAGTAATCTTTGCTGATGAGGACTGCATTCCAAACTGGTAGGAACGTTATTATCTTTTTTATTGTATGTGATATGATTTGTGTTTACTTGAAATATCGAGGATAATAATTGTATTTCAGATTGATTCCTCTCGAAATGTGACATTATCTGTCTTCAACCAGTTCCTTGTGATAAACTTTTCCTACTGGTACCCAAGAAATACTTGCTGTATCGATCATTTCGCAGCGAAACTGATTTTTGTTGTGGCAAGGCCTTTAGTTGTTCAAAAGTTTGTTTGAGCAAAGACATTTGTCAATCATATAATTTAGAAATACCAACACAACATGACATTTGGATTTGGCCTTGGTTTCCCCGTATCTGGTACCCAGGGTATCCAATAAGTGACTTGACCTTGGTTTTCCCATAAGTGTATTGACAACCGCAGACGGTACAATGCAATGTTTTATGATAAATACTTATTTCGAAAAACGTTAAATCACTCGTACTGTAGTTCTGAATTTAGGATGTTTTGTCTGAATCGCGCGAGAAAGAGTTCAGTTCCATGTTGATAGTTACAAAAGGCTGGCAGCAGTTGAAATCAGTTATTGTGGTTAGACGAATTTAGCATTACGGGAAGTCTTCAGTAAACATCCAGCTCCACAACAATGAAAATTTTCTCGCCATTCGAATCACAATCAGATCATCAATCGTTTAGGAAAATAATAAAGCTCAGATAACAACAAAATATGTATGTGATTAATAGTATGAATAAAGGTGTTTATTGATTAAAATCATTGCGCAAAAGGTGATCGAATTGATTCATAATCACGCTGATCAGCACCAAAACGAGGTTGTGTTATCATTTGACCAGAGCCTCCTTTCTTCCTTCTCTCTTTTCCTCTTACCAATTTCCTTTCATTTAAATTTTGAGGCTCTGGTACACAGGGTATTGCCAATGAAACATTTCGACACTTTTCCGAATAGAAAGAGAATCTGCCCTATCGTAAAACCATAGTTTGCGAGTGTATGGGGGTGGGGCAAGATTTCTGACAGACAGTTTAGCGTGGATAATCTGATGATGGCATTGCTCATGAAGGGAAGGGTGAATACCAGACTCAATAAACAGGTTAGGTTGGTCAGTTAAGATCAAGTCAATGCAAGATTTTGATTGGCCAATCATATGGGTCGGTCCAGATACCAACTGATGTAATCCAAGGTCTGACGTTAGCGCCTCAAATTGTTTCCCCTCGTCATTTTCGTTGTCTCCTTCCCACCACTGACGAGAGCGACAGTTGAAATCTCCAGTAATAATGACAGCATATGGCTCCTCGGCAGAAATTTTAGATAACATTTGTTCAAAATTAATCATGAAATTGTCAAATTCTTGCTGATTTTGACCAGGACTTCTATACATGACAACGAAAAAGTATTTTTTCCTGTCAATATGGAGTTCGCAAACAATACTCTCAGGAAGTGTCGCAATTTCAGGCCTTAGCTTCTTTGGAAGCGAATCTTTGATATACAAACCAACTCCACCCCTTTTAATATTCAATTGGTGATTACATGTGATGAATTCATACCCTTTCAGAGCAAGTCTCTCCTGACTAATAGAATCATCGAGATGAGTCTCAACAATGCCTATGAGATCATAATTATGTATGGAGTTATATGCCTCTATAAGTGGCACACGCAGAAAATCATGGGCAGTAATACTGTTTAAATTCCAACAACAAAATTTCAAGGTCTCGGGACCAGGGCCAGGGTTCGGTTCCACATCTCCGCTTAGTAAATCATCCTCGATATTACCCATTGTGAATAAAGAAGGTTGCAAGCAATGCAGATCGCATACAAGTGGAAATACGCGAGGAAGAGATACTTTATTGTGCGATATTTTGATCGGAAAAGGCTGTTCAATGCAAATGGAATTCGTTTGAAAAGTTCAAAGAGAATGTACGAGACTAGCCTTATGCATGAGTAGGAATGGGAAAATAAGGGCAAGAAACAGGATCGGGCATAAACCAGATGACCTATGAAAAAGTGGACTGTAATCGTGAAGGGCAGGATAACTATTGCTATGAGAATAAAACCAACAGCAAATTGATATAGCTTGAGAATTTGCAACAGCACTGAAAAGAAACTAAGTGCATAAGAAAATCTCTCCGACTTACAGGTGAAGACTCGGAAACAACCTATTGCTGCTCGCCATTGGCTGATGTCAACCAACATCACCAAGAAAGAATCCCCCCACTGGTGTCTTGATGACAGAAAAAGGAACAAATGCGCAACGATACCATTCCCTTCCAAGAACTCCCTTCCCCTTCAACAAATAAGAACAGACATTACGATGACGATTACAGTACACAAAAGGGACACACACCAGAAAAAATACGGAATAAAAATACAATAACTCTTATAACTCTTGAGGGAGGTGAAACGCCCATTGCCTATTGTTTAGAGTCCTTGCGATTTGATCAATGTTTTAGGCCCTTTTTCCATCATTTTGCAACCATCAAATTTTCAAATAGTTAAATTTACCAATACTTCTAGTGCTGGTAGGATAGCGAGAAATATCACAAAAATACTTTGACTTTTCTGCTCTAAAGAAGAATTTGAATGATTCAAATCCGTGAAGTAGTCTTGGTGCTATGAATTTTCAAAAGAGGGAACTTTTTTCTGGCTTACCCGGTAGAAGCACAATAGGTTGATGATTCTGTATACGAAGTTACTTCATACCTCTCATGGTTTTGTAAACAATTAGGGGGGGGGCAATGCCTTCCCATGAGAAGAGTGAATCAAAAGAGCCTAGGTTGAAAGGGATAAGCTAGAGGATGAAATCTTGCTATAGCTGTGCTTCACCATCACATGGCTTATGTCTCTCTTCTTACTCACATTAATTTTAAAATCATTAACAATGGTCAGTTTGACAGGAAAATCATATGAATGACAACATACAGATTCACAGTTGGTTCCTGCAATAAGACATGTGATGTCTCCACCAAGTTGCTTTGCTGCTGTCACTGCATGCAGTGTACTGGGAACAAGCTTTTCATTGTCATGCTCTACAACGACCAATGATGATGCATTCCTTGATGCCACCAACAGTCTTGCGGCATTTGCCTACAAAGCAAAGAAATTGGTTAATGCTCTTCCATCACTGCACAAAAAATAGGATATGAATATATTATGGAGGCAGGTATATGGCACGCCGAAGAGGTATATATGCAGACTCAACAAATGTATTCATTTATATAAAACACATCAATCTACAAAATAGGAAAGAAATGATCCAACTTGAAATTGCAACTAAGGTTTACAAGTCTCTCCATGGATTAGCTCCTGAATGCTGTACAGTATATACAGTACATGCATGCTTTGCCATGGTCAGCCTTCACAAGAGCTTTTGCAAAGAACTCGAAGTCCTATTTAGCAAACTTGTATGAAAGCCAAGCGATGACTGATCAAACAATTTTAGATTAAGATGGCTTCGTTTTGAGAGTCTTTTACGAACATGTTTCTGAGCATTGGACAAAATACCTTTTTGCAAGTTGATCAATATGATGAATAGCCCATGTAAGCGATTTTTTGATGGCACTGGCAAGGATGAGGGCGAAAGCCCAACTGAAACAGAAAGGCCTGCCTTCATGTCATACTCTGTCAAATGCTTTTGCTCTCCTTTCGTTACTACTGTAGGTATTTCTTCAAACCTACTGCAAATCATGTAGTATGACAAACCAAACATATGAGCTGGAAGTTTTAAGAAAGGTTACTTTTTTGATGATTCCTTTCAGGAGGCTGCTTTCCACTCCCTAATCAGACTGAGCACTGAGAAGGGAACATACCCAAGTACTAGCCACAGCAAGGTAAACATGTCTTAGCCATGTTGACATGCAACAGACATATGGAAATTCTTATTCTTTGGATAAGGTGTAGGGTGGGGGTAAAAATTGAGCAAAATCTCAAAATAAGTAGCTGGTAAAAGGACAAACACTTTCAAACTTTTGTTTAATTGACATTCAATGCTTCATGTTTCCTGCCAAAGAATGTCAGCTCTTATAAAGGCCGTTAAATGTTTAAATAAAATTTCAAGTTGATCACCAAAATAGACCCACTTTTCCTGATAGCGGAAAAAGTGGGTCGGTTTATTTTGAAAACTTGAAAAACATGAGATTTGGAGAGGATAAATGAATAAAGGGTAATGGAGTTATGTTTCCCAACTATTTTCTATTCAATAAAATCCCAGTCTTTGCCTTTAATGGCATGCAATCCTGTCTCTGCGACGAAAATGAAACTACCATCCTCATGTGCTGATCCCCCATCATTACGATACACGCAGTATAGAGTATTAATTTCGGCTGAATGGCAGAAACTCGACTTTCCTGTGCTACGTAAGCAATTGTGTCACCCGCGGTTTGCCTCGGGTTTTCAATGTATGACGTCAATGACAGTGAAGAACAAAAGAATTCTTAATCCTTGTTGTTGTCGCCTGTTGCTCTCATTCTGACAAGCACAGTTGAGTCTTTCATCATGAAACAAAAGCTGTTATCTGATCGCTGTTGAAATGATGACTTTAGGTACTGGCCCCGGGGGCTACTTGACTTTAAATTGTACGGGGGTATACACTCCAAGAAATAACTTTTTCACCAGGCTTTAGAAGTTTTCCCTCAAAATGATAGCCGGCTTTGAAAAAGCGGCGAAAAGTATTCTCAAAAATTTAAAAAATTCTTAGGAAAACAATGAAATAACACTTTTGACAACCGACTTTACGAAAATTGCCTCCCTCCGATGCCTGGTGTTGAAGAAAGGGGCAAAAAAATACCCGGGAAGGAGTGCACATCCCGTCAGCAAAATATACTAAGTACGCCACCCGGGGTACTGGCACAAATTCTTCGTTTCTCATACAAAAAAATACACGTTACTTGTTTCAATGGAAAATTTCAATGAGATATCCCTTTTCCAAAATATTTCCATACACGTATTTCTTTATAAGAAACTAAGAATTTGGGCGAGTACTGAGAGTTTCTTAAAATCATCAGATCTTGAGAACTCAGAGTTTTTTACGAGTTTCTTAAAGGTTCCATAACAATTTTCATGTTCATTTGCTGCGCCTGCCTGAATTTTCAAAACAAAGTTCTTTTTAACAACTTTCCGATGTTTAGGCATCACTCAAGTACATTGCGAGTAATATGATACAGGAAACAAGTGAAATAAAGTAAAGTACATTAAGGACATTAAATACATAAGCAGTTTCTTAAAAAAAATGCGTGTATCGTCTTCAAGCCGTTCGGCTTCTTGTTCTGACTTCAAATGCAGTGATCAAAGTTGACAATAATGATCAAATAAAAATTGTTACATCTCGTTTAGTCCCACTTACGGCTTTACGACAGCAAAGACGGTGACAGCAATGCCTTTTTCACATTTTAGACACAAAACAACGTGGCAGGATGAATTTGAGTGCAAGAATTTTAAGCAATGCAAAGCTTCGTTTAATTTGATTTATGGCTGAATTCTTAGTGGACCATTTTGCCCCACCTGGTTAAAAATTACTATAAAAAGAACCGTCGCCTCAATGAATTTCAAATAAACATAATTTTATTTGTAAAAGACAAAACTCCCACTTCCTGTTCATTTAATGGTCCAGAAAACCAAAATAACAGGCAGGAGAAAGTTTCTCAGGGCCTTGAAATTCTTCCACAGTTGGCCGTCCAGTACATGAATTCTTTAAAATTGATTAAGATAAATCTAAGACAGATGTCTTTTTGTCAAAATATTCAATATAAAAAAGGCAGCTTATATATAAAAATATTATATAGAACAAAAGGCAGCTTACTATTTAGACACTATGATAAAAATAGCCAGCCTTGGACACGGAAGAACATTTTAGCAAAAACTTCAGTAGACCCACTATACCCCATAGACCCACATTACCCCACCCTACCCTAGCCTCGGCATTACACCTTAAAGGGAGGCTAGAGAGGGGCATGGGGGTAGAATGATTACAATTTGAATTTAAAATTTTCCTCCTGCATGCCAACTTAATCCAAAAGCACATAAATCACATAATGTTTATTTGTTGGGGAGATGAAGTGCTGACCCTATTGTTTTGACCGATTGTGATTCAGCTTTGTTGAGAGCGAATCAACGGTGGGGCTCACACTGTCATGCGCAACTTTGATATTGTTTTCTTCTCCTGTTGTCAACTGTCAAGCTAATTTGCATATTACGTCATTGACCTAAATCGCTACTACGCATGAGATCTGGAGCCCTTTTTGGGGGATTCCTCGAGGCTCACAACTTAGCCTATTCGTATCCCCAACAATTATTATGTCTGCAACCACCTCTAAGGGGACCAGTAAGGAATTAGGGTCAACTTGATCTTTTAAAGCTATCCCTGCCACTTTAATTAGGGGGTGTTTTTAACTTGCACTCGACAAATTTGCTATGTAAATTGTATTGTAAATATCTTATCTATTTATTTGTTCTTCTTTTTTACGAGGCTCAGATTCATCAGCTCAAGTTTGATTGGCTCTTCCGCTAACTTGAGAGAAAGACGCCGGTCAAGATCTTGACCGGTCTTGTTTTCGGAACGCGTAGTCCACAAGTCTCGCTCTCCTCCCCTTTTCCCTTCTCTTTTCCTCTTCTTCTTCCTCCCGTTTGTTTATTGATCAAGAGCGAGACTTGGAGCAAGTCCAGGTGGGACCAGATTTCAGCTCCGTGTATGATTTCATCCTTGGGCTCCCCCCAGGGTTGAGATTTTCACATCCAACTGCAATTGAAATCAGCAAAGGAACAAGTGGGGAGGTGGGATGGAAGTTCAACTCTGTCATGTTAGATTAAAACTCAACATGATGAGGTTGACAACTATCCTGTAATAAGGCCCTATTAGCTATCTTCAAGTTGAGTTCTAGTTGACAGTAAACGTTTTAGGTGTTGTCTTGACATTGCCCTGTGTTATCAAACAAAAAGTAGAATGATATGATTTTGTAACCCAATACTGCGGGTGGTCTGGGTATTATGGGATGCAGAGTATATTGACACATTCTTCACCAATTGAAGCCTAGAGAACTGGGGATGTGAGAAAAGCTAGTCAATTTCACATGAAGTAAGTCTTGGCAATCATCTGTTGTCAAATTTTTGTCAGTGTTAGGCTGCTGCAGCATTTTGTGTCTCCGTATTGCTGGTAATGAAGGACATCTGATGAACCTGATTTCTGGCCAACATCTCCTTGAGATAATTCAGATCTAAAGTATAAACCAGTGCACAAAAAGAAACATAAACTACTTGTTCCAAAATACCTCAAAGTGTTCAATAATGGGATGCTCTCTCCTCATATGGGGTGTTCTCTACTCGATTAACCTAGCTACTGAGAGAGCCCCTCCTTAAGAAATTCCCATATGTATGATTCCTTTGTTTTCATGATGCAATAATGTATATATACTGTTTTCTTTGAGATTTCTTCTGTAGTACCTTCCTTGGATTAGTTAATTAGTTTCACATGTTATACTTAATTGTACCTAAATTTTTTCATTTTTTCAAATTTTTTCATTTTTTCAGTTTCAAGACATGGAGGTTGTGATAATAAAATGTAGTTTCCTTTGTGGTAAAAGGATTTTGTGCAGCAGGTTTCACCAGGGTGCATTCCATGCATGCACTTAGGGGCCATCAACTTTCGTATTTTTTAACGGCATTTGGCCGTTAAGATCGGAACCCCCTCCCCATTAACAACCTTCTACCAAACGGGTCCCCGATCAGCCTAAAATCTTTGGCCTAAGTAAGACTTGGAGAGTAGCAAACAGATGTCTTGTGGAACACATTGGACTTCAACCGAAGATAAGCCATATCAAGAGGCATAGTAAAACTGTTCTATTCTACACTCTGTGTTATTTGTAAAGATTTTATCTACGCTTTTCAAAAAATTCACCGCACAGAGATTTCCGTATGATTTTTTATTCTCCTAATGGCCTAAGGGTAAGACCCCCCTCCCCCCATAACGGCCAATTGCCGTTAAAGAATACGAAAATCGAAAGTTGATGGCCCCTTAGGCGCAAAGATCTTTGGTATCTGACCTGACAGTCTTGCTGACGTAGCGGCGTCCATTTTTTCAACAAAATCGGTTCTTGACAGAATGGCATTTGAAAATCTGCCTACCTTGGCATGAAAGTGAAGTTGTCCTTGATCTTTCAGCAGTTTCTTTTGATAATACATGCATTTCTTTTATAAGAAACTAAGAATTTGGGCCAGTACTGAAGGTTTCTTAAGATCATCAGATTTTGAGTACTCTAATTTCTAATTAATTTCTTAGCAGCTCTCGAAAGCGTTTCGAGCTTGGCAAAGCTTTGGAGTAGGTTTTACATGGAATGCACCCTACAAGTGAAACCCTAGTAGTAGTGGAATTTTAAAATCAGGTGAAACTGAAACTGAACATTGCCCAAACTCGACTTAGTACTTAGGTCTCCTTACCTTGTGATGTTATACTAGTATACCCTTACTTTACCACACGTTTTGCCAAAATTTGTCTTGAGTTAAGCTGTGAACCTAATTGTCCCCGTTGAGTGTTCCATAATACCCAGACACTTTTCGTTTCATGTTCGTTTGGTTGCATAACAACATCGATCGAGTGATTTTTTGATTGCATAATCCATCCACAAAAAGAAAAGCGCAGCCCCACCGAAAGGACACGAGCTTAAACAAAATTACCCCTATTGAAAACTAAGCAAAAAGCTCTGAACTTACATTTTTCGTAAGGCCTCTAGTAATACTGCTGATCTTGTTGTGGAACATGTCTCTCACGGCGTCTCGTCGGTTTCGCACTTCTTGTCCACTGCCTTACCGTTGTTGCTGTTGTTTTAGGCCATCGTTTAAAACATAGAAGGCCCCGTTATTAAACTGTCTCGTTTTCATCTACTGCCTTGACTGCGGCTTGCGGCTGCGCAACAACCAAAGCTGATCAACAGTGTCGACCACGCTGGAGTTAATCGTGCGAATAATTTTTAAATATGAATTAATCATTCTCACCTTGAGTCTTGTTTGCCTTGTTTCTGTATCTGCAACTAAAGTTTTTGCCTCTACAAGTCGAACAGCATCTGAACTTAAAATGTGGTGACTTACATTGCAAGCTGTTGTTGTTGGAAGCCACCACATTTTCAATACGATTGACCCAGGCTAGGGTTAGGGTTACGCTCAGGTGCTGTTCGATTTGCAGAAAGAATAAGCAAATACTCAATTTGCAGATACCGAAACAAGGCATAAAAGGACTCAAGGTGAGAATGATTAATTCATATTTTAACAATTATTCGAACGAATAACTCCAGCGTCTCCTATTACGCGTGGTAGTCTACGAGGAGAAAAGTCAAGAAAATGTTGTTTTCTTTACAAGAAACTTAGCCTGCCATTGATTTTACCGTGGGTCTGGTAGCCATTGATTCAGCACACAGGTTTTCATCAAGAATAGTGTGAGGTTTCAACCCAGTTCAATGTTTCAACCCCACAGCATGTGCCTCTGTTTGAAATGTAGAATCGAGACCGACTTGCTGGTAACCTCTGGCTGGTAACAGAGATATTGCACGTTCTCTATTCAACTCGAATATCTTTGGTACTTCACAGTAATCTGCTACCAAAACAGAGTCCCAGGGGGAGGGGGGTTACTTGATAGTTAAGTGATACTGGATGTGCCGCTCATGTGGGTGGGTTTTTCACTTCAAATTCCGTACATAGTGGCCCCCCAAGCGATGTGGCGTGATGCGTGATTAGCCGACTTATTGCTCGTGATGGCGAGAAAGCTGCTTTTTCCGCACGTTATGCCGTGATTCACTTTGCTTGCGTGCACGTGAAAACTGATTTTTGAGCGCGTGATGACGTGAAGGTGGACTGAAATTTTGATGACGTGGTGAAAAAATTAGAAAAGAACACAACGAATGTAAAGGAAAGTGAATCAATCAACTCCGTTAGACGGTCAACTAAAATCTAAGAACTGTTCCCGTACTGTAACTGCGACATGATATTCTTTTTTTCAAAAATTTATAAGCAAATAATCCACAAAAACTAGCAAGCTAAAGCCGATCACTTCTGAAAAATTTCCCTATTTTATCAGCCCAAAACATGTTATGCTGGCCCACCGGGAAATTTCATGGTTTGCTCTTTCATTCGTTGCCCGAGCTTTTTCGAAAGCCTTGTTATTCAAAGAATTGAAAGATATCATCTTACAAAAGTATCGAGCTTGACTGAGAGAGTCGTTCTCAACCAAAGTAAAAGTTAGCATTTTGAAAAATTTTCCCAGACGAACTGTCTGAATGTATAGTTCAAGGCTTCGAATTCAGGCGCAGACAAACATTAGATTGTTATTAATAGCTCCCAACACAAAAGTAGCAGTTGCTTTCTGTTACAAAAGTATCTTGGCTTCCAATATTTTACAAGCAAAAATGGGACGAATGGAGGCAAATCAAATTCATACTGGAGATGCTGATTTATCAGAAACACTGTTACGAATTTTCAAAAACTCTATCTTAGCAGCATAGCAGCTTGGGATCTCAAAAGCTGCTCTAAGCCAAAGTAGTGGACATTCCTAGATTGCCTTCTGATATCCCTGGTCAATTTTCTTGGCGACGCCGCTGATACCTAGTTGTTTTTCGCTATATATCGCAAAATTGTTTCGAAGCAGATCGCTTCTCATCCAAAGCTTTTCTGGACCTGCGTCACTGGACCTGCCACCCCAAAGTGAAGCAATACGATCGTCCATCAGTACCCCGCCGACTGCCTTTCCTGGTATGTTAACCCTATTTTGGTTGGGGGGGGGGAATTTGCCCCCCCCCCCTAGTAGATTTTTTTGAATAACTCTGCGAGGAAGAATTTTATAGCCATGAAACTTCTTGACTTTTGGTAACTACTTATTGTGCAACTTCTCAAAAAGTTTCATTGAAATATTTTGAAAAATGAGGGGGCGGGAGACAATTTTCTGGGACTGACCCAGGAAAAATCGCAAATTCTCAAATCTCAATTATCGCGAAAAAAGGAGCAGAAGTGGAATATTTTACAAATTTCTTTTTTAATGTTGTGTTATTTGATGCATTCTATCATAAATATCATGTTTGGATGGAAAATATGCTCCAAATTTAATTTTATTTCGATTTTCCTGATTTTGGCCAATTTTGCCGCTTTCTTGACCACACAAAGGAAAATGCTGACGTAAGCAAAAATGGTGGCTACTTTTAGGTTAATTTTTATATTTACAGAAAGTACTTGCCTGAGGCTTTTAGCAAACCAAATTTGGTCGCTCTACCTATTACCAGTCAAGAGTTAGGTAGGGGGGCTTTTTTGCCCCCCCCCAACCAAAATAGTACCATCTAATAGCCCAACCACTATAGAGTTAAATGGCAGTCAGTCCGCCAACAACAATTTTGTCCATGAACTTTTTTGTTGTCTTTATGACCACCCTGATATTTGAATTCTTGTAACTCAAAAACTGTACATTTGGTGAGCCTCAGCGAGCCTTAGTCGACAAGGAAAACTGAATTTTTGCAAGGTTAAGAACCTCTACAGGGGTCCCAAAAAAGTTGTGCCCCGTTTGTGAGGCAACTGTGGAGGAGCTTTGGCATCAATTGTCTTGGTGTTTACACAGTTGCATAGGTCAGGCTTCAACTTAGGATTTGATACCTTGTTCGAGGCAACGTGGCGAGTGGCTCCAGATTTATGGGAGAGGAACAGCTCCGATTCTGTAGATTCTGGGTCTGCCCTGCCACAAAGCTACAATCTTTGCGAAAACTCTTGAAAAATCGCATATTTCTCTTCTTCTCTCCGCATCCCCCTTCCAATGTTGGTTTCTTGTGCGACTACACAGTGCGGGAGGGGGGGGGCAGGGGCGCGGAAAAAAGAGCGAGGTGAAGTTTCCAGTGATATATTTTGTATGGTTAATCAGATGAAAAAGCAGCAAAATGAAGTTTTTTCAAGTTGTTGTGGCAAGGATTGTAGCAACTGCCCGACAGATGGACTCATGCGAGATCTCCAACTCTAAGCTGGCAGCCTGACCAATAAAACTATGTTTAATCCGAGACCGTTGAAGTTGCATACAGAAAAACCGCGTATAAGAACCTACAATTTTGCAAGTCAGCCTGATTAGCTTCTTATTTATTGAGTATTTAGTAGGAAATAAGGCTGTTCAGGTTCTTAAATTGGTTCTTATTTCATTCATGGCTTCCAGGTATTTCTTTTGTTCATATTAAAACTTCAAGCCCATTACTTACTGTCAGTTGAGAGACACCTGAGTTCACAAGGCCTTATTTAAAACATCAGTTAATGGAAGAATCAGAAATATTACAGAATACAATGAAAAGCTTTCAAAGCATCTTTAGAGCTCTTTGTAACTTGCACATGTGGCAGAATCAGTACGTATAGGCTCAATGACAAAGCAACTAGAGTTTGATTTAGTTTGATGATCTCCACAAATAAGAACCTATTTCAAATTTCGGGCTGAATGGGTTCTTATACATTGGGGGTCTAATTTCAGAATTTTCAGCCTGTAGGTTCTTAATCACTAGGTTCTTATACGCGGGTTTTTACTGTATCCATCACAGTAGCCACATAATGTGGCACCAATTTTTTGGTCCACCATGTTTGTGAATGAGTTTTACAGCAATACTTATGCTCAAACTTCATTAATGAAAATGAATAGTGATGGTGCATATCAGATCTTTGAAAAAGATACTTATACTGAGAAATTTTGCATGTGAAAGTGATAGGGAAACTATTTCGGCGTGATAGCGTGAAACGGTGGAAAAATTGACGTGATGGCATGATGAGAGACTCCGCTTGGGGGCCACTACATATGGGTCTCATTTTAATCTTAATTCTGGTAGATAGGTATAGCTTTTTTAGAATTTTTATCATAATTGAAGAAATTTGAATAGACCTTGCATCCTGAAATTGACAAATTTCATGGGTATGGTTACGAAGCTTCCTGAAATTCATGCCACAGGTTTCGGAATTCTTGTCATACAAATGGGTCCTTTTGCTAAAGTCCGGATTCACGTCGAATCACAGTCACAATCAAGTACCCCCCACCGGGTAACAGAGTCTATAAAATCTAACCGTAACAATAACACTGGCGACATCTTTTTGAGTACACCCAAAGGAGAATTGGCCGCATGATAAACATTTACGATAATAAGAAAATCCACAAATATCTAGCAAGCACAAGCGAGAAGTATGAACGAGCCGAATTCCGAGTTTCGCCGAAGAAAACTATCAGGTGGACTTGCCCAAATCTCTTCACCTGCGTGAAGCCTCCAGTACTCCTCCGCTGAGGAGTGTCGAGGCTGCACGCAGGCTAAAATCTCTTTCACTGAAATCTTAGGAAACATGAATGCCAAAAAAGTGACCTCTACCAAGTCAACAAGGATGATTGGGAAAGCTCTGTTCTCTTTTTTTTTGCGGAGCCCCTGGTTTCCTCCCACGTTAGGGTAATATTTAGGGGGCAGTTCAATCATTCCAAGGAGCGTACGAGATTTTTCAGAACAAGAGGATTTTCTACTGATTTTTGATGGATTTCTAGATAAAAACGAGGATTGTTGCCAAAAGCGCAAGAGATTTTCAGGAATGAAATGCCCCTTGGACTTTGAGAAGTCCAAACGCCAGAGAAAATGGCTTGCGAATAAAATCTTAACAACGCATGTCTAACAAAATACCCTTTGCACGACAAACTTCCCCTTTGAGAAGAAGACTCTACTCCACGACTGTTTCCATTTTTCCAATTTATTGTTCAAGGACAAGTCTTGTAAATCAATATCTAAGCAGAAATCCTTTTCGTTTTCTTTAGAAGGTGGACTAGTCAATAGCAATTCCTGAATTGATAATTGATTTTTTTAGATTACCAGGGCTTGGTACTCTTCTGATAGATCAATAATAATGTCAGTAAACAGCACAGCAATAATACAATTCTTTCGTACTTACGGTCTTCTGCATCTTTAACATCAACATAACATCAACATAACAAAATATTTGACTCAAAGTATTTGACTGCATTTATGTATCTATTCGGTACAGGTGAACGTATGTATAAGTATTAGAGAACAATTGAACAATATAAAATACTTCTTCCTCTGAAATGAACTAAACTTCATCATGTACATGTACGGTAAACTTTTTTGCTTTTACAAATATTTAACTTTTTTGCTTTATCTAACGAGAGGAACATTGATGGATACCTGCCAGCGTTCTGGACTACGTAAAGGCTAAAATGGCAGAACATTTTGTAGCGAGCTGCCTTTAGGTTAGACTGATGACGATGAGTCCCTTGTATCCCTGCGGTAAACCTTGCTCAAGAGGGACTCATAATGAAACAATAACAAACTTGGTCCTATTTTCTTCAATCATCAATGGAATTAGGAAAGAATCACGGCTTCGAATCTCTATCCCATGGGAGTGTTTTCAATTCTTCAATCGAATCGAAAATACTATCACATTTACACGTTAACAATAGTAATTCACAAATCTCGCAATCTGACCGGTACTGAAGAAATTGCTCAGTTTGGGCCTAAATAGGGCCAGGTTTTTCATAGTAATACCACAGGAAGCCCAGGCAGTTAGTTAACTGAACCATGATAAGTTTACGATCGTAAAATTGTTAATTGTATACTACCTTTGTGTGTTATTTGTTGCACTTTTCCACTGCTGTACTTCTGCACTGTATTGCATAATTGTTCGAATGCGAGAGTTTGATACAAAATTTCTTGCTGGTATTCTTATATAGGTAAACAAGGATTGCAACTAATCTTCAAGCCAAATTCAATAAACTGTTTTGTCCTCGCTCGTAATCCGGCATCCATGCTCCAAATTCGCAATGGAACATATCAAAATGTTCCTCGATCATCGAAGTATACTTTCCGATACTTTGTTTCTTCATCTGTAGTGTCTGACATACAAAAATTTGCAGCTTCTTGATGCACGTCTCGTCAGATCTGGATTCTCCCCATGCTCCGGCCATCGAACGGTCCCTAAGCGATCGAAATTCGAAGTTTTTCGTCTGCCTGCCTTGCTTTGCCTTGCACAGAATGTACACAGGGATCCCCCGATCCATCTGTTGATCGATTCAAACCAACAACTGTGCTCTATGGTATGCCAGGGGGTCCCTGTTTACATTCTGTGAAAAGCTAAGCGAGGTTGGCTGACGAAAACATTCGAATTTCGATCGCTTAGGGACCGTTCGATGGCCGGAGCATGGGGAGAATCCAGGTCTGACGAGACGTGCATCAAGAAGCTGCAAATTTTTGTATGTCAGACACTACAGATGAAGAAACAAAGTATCGGAAAGTATACTTCGATGATCGAGGAACATTTTGATATGTTCCATTGCGAATTTGGAGCATGGATGCCAGATTACGAGCGAGGACAAAACAGTTTATTGAATTTGGCTTGAAGATTAGTTGCAATCCTTGTTTACCAATATAAGAATACCAGCAAGAAATTTTGTATCGAACTCTCGCATTCGAACAATTATGCAGTACAGTGCAGAAGTACAGCAGTGGAGAAGTGCAACAAATAACACACAAAGGTAGTATACAATTAACAATTTTACGATCGTAAACTTATCATTGTTCAGTTAACTAACTGCCTGGGCTTCCTGTGGTAATACTATGAGTCTCTATTGACCGAAGCGCCATCAAGTCAAAGAGCACAGGGAAACAAGAGACTCATCGTCATAAGTCTACCTTTAGGTATGTTCCAGTTGATAAAAGCAGACAAATATATTAGAAGACTGGTGTCGTATCTAAGCGAGAGGGGGTATAACTGAACACATGCATTGCACATTTTCCTTTCAGAAATTGGGCTAGTCACAGGTTTTAGGAATGAATTTCTAGCCAAAAATGGGGCGCCCAGCATTGCTTTCCCGTCGAGGGGGGAACAAGAGCCTTGGCCCCTGAATCCATAACAGACAGACGCGCAATAAAGTATCCAAGCTTAATTCCACAAAGGCTTGGCAAACTATTACACATTGAGCACACACAGTGACCGAAATTGTGAAATATAGTCGAGGTATAAAGTAGGAACTTGCTATTTTATCAGACTTCCCTTTTCCCTTCCTCTTCCATGAACAACTGTCTAAGAAGCAATGCCCCTCTTAAAATCCAAAACACCAATCGTTTTTAGGCTAGTACGAAACAGAAATGGACAGGTTCCATAAATGTTTCACTAAATATACGGAAATCATGGTAGACTTTTGTGGCAAATATTTTTCAAACGAACGTATCTAAATACCATCCAAACAATCTTCTAAACAACAACCATAACAAAAACAACGTGCAAAAAGTTACAAAAGCATCCAAAATATAGCATAAAATAACAAGAAAATGACAGCAAAAACCGTACACTTCAATAAGCAGGTTCTGTTCAGATCGACAGCAATTCATGAGATCTGACGAATAGCAAGGACGTAGGAACCATCTCAAACTTGGGGGGGCACGACGCTTCGAGGGCACTTTTTCCTTAAGAAAAAAGGGGCATTTTCTAAGAAGCCAAAGGACACTTGTTTACTGCAAATCCTGGGGGGGGGCAAGTGCCCCCAGTGCCTCCCGGTGCCTATGCCTATGACGAATAACGTGCGAACAGTGTGCACGTAAGGTCAACTCTAAAGGCCTCCTCTCCGGGGTTTCCTGGATACACCGAAACATAGGGCTCGAATCTTTGCAAAATTGAAAATACTATTTCAACTGAATAGATCGAGGCGCAGGGCACATTGATCGTTTGCCATGATTCCAAAAGGGCATGTTTGGAATCACCGTTGTTTTTGGAATCACAGGGTTGTTAAGCTGCATGAAATGATGCATGAGAGGAGGTACCCGAAGCTCTGACAAATATCAAATGCATCATACATTGCAAACTGAGTGACGAATGTCAAACAAGAAATACACATTATGTATGATCTACAAGAAGGTAGCAAGTATTAGTCTGTTGCTTTTATGGCTTAAGATTTAGCAACTTATTGATGCTAAGTTCAAAACTTCAAAACTAGCAAAAATCATACTGGCAGAAATCATACTGCCTTAAACAGTTCTCGCCAGGTAATTGAAGTTAAGCTCGGTCGAGTAAGGTCAAACTCCGGATGGGTGACCTTGGAGGTCTGACCTAACAACTCACCTCGCCGTCCTTCGGAAGGGACGTTAAACTAGGGTTCCCTTGCCTGGATGCGGCATGCACAGTGGGCCTAAATTAGCTTTCAGTAGCTAGATATCCTGACAAGCCCACTCAAAACAAATTGAAAACAAAACAAAAACAAAAATTACAAAGGAACGCTGCAAGTCTGACAGTAATGACGATTTCAAAGTTGTTCCTCCTGGAATAATTGCAAACGACCTAATGTTTCCTTTTATCTATTCAGTTGAAAGTGTTAGGCAATAGACGATTGCGCTAAAGATGGCGGCGAGGAATTTTTTACCGAGATGCACTGCGTTCTTTAATCGAATTCCTGTAGAATCGTTAAAGATTTGTAATTCGAATGCTATGCATCTCGGTAAAAAATTCCTCGCCGCCATCTTTAGCGCAATCCTCTATAGACCTTTTAGCTATTCTGAAAACGAATGTGGATCGAACGATATTTCATTACAATTTGTAGAATTTTCGAATGTGGACAATTGCGATCGAAGCTTTAACGCCACTCTATCGAACCTGGAGTATAAAATTGTATAAAAATATCGCTCGATCCAGGCTCTTTTGTAGAATAGCTAAAAGGTCTATGAAACATTTGATTTTAGATGTTTTGCAAACATTTGAGCCATGCGCAATATACTAACTGAAATAAAGAGCTATAAATCATAAAGGCCACCAATTCCATACTGAAATATACACTTTAAGCAAACAACGAATAAATCAACTGGTTGGCTGGATATGCGATGGTGAAAATAAGCAGAAACTGCTGGGTGAAGTTTTGCAGTCCATTTTCAAAATTGGCATTTTCCCTACTAATTCCGTCATTAACGTACATCTCTGCCGATCGAAAGAACAAGCAATTTCCTTCAACTTCTGCCAATCTAGGGAAAATTCAAACATCACAGAACGTAGCCCTTGTTGACAAACATCAAGCTTTGCACTATTCTAGGCATTAATGAAAGGGCACGTCAGCACAAAAAGTTCCCTCGTTCGCCCATGACTCTTTGAGGAGTCCTTCTCAAGCTATCTCCTCATTCTCTGGCTACGCACTTAAGAAAGAAACGATACGTTTCAACGCAAAGGTAACTTGATCTTGCAGCATGTCAACGAGTAGCTAAAATCAGCCAAACATTGTATCATTTCAGGGGAAATATCAATGCCTAAGTGCCTCAAGGCGATTCACCTATAAATTGTGGCGTCGAAGTGGATTTCGTCATCTACTAAATCACAGAGCAAGCATGCCATGACATATTTTTTGCTTATCATTTCGGGAAAAAATACCTATGATCTCTGTCAAAATTGTTGAAAAACACATTCTCCCTTACAATGTTGCTTCCCTGTGAGATTGGACAGTGTTTTTGTGCGTGAAAAAGCAGCTTGATTGCTTTTCTTCATATCAGGTAATGAGATTCTGTTTGGCCCAAAACTTTTCAGGGGGGAGGGGCAGGGGCGGGAAAGAAAAGTGCAAGGAAGTTACCTGCAGTGTAATTGTACGCATCAAAACGAAGTGCTTGTCAAGTTGCTTTGACAAGGATTGCCACGAGGAAAAAACTTGAAAAAACAGGATTTTCTAGGGTTCGAGGTTAGCAAAAATAAATGCCAGTCCTAGAAAATATATGACTTCAAGCTGAGCACCAAGACTTGGTTTCCTTTTCAGTACATTTTTTCCAAATTACTGACCTACTTCACAAGGTTCTTGCAAAATTGCCTCATATCAGCTGTTTCAGCCTTGAGGAACTAACCGATAACATTAATTATTCAAAACTCGAACTGAACAAATGGAATACCCCGTAATACGACTATTCCTCAATAAAATTCACAGCAATACCCAAAGAGTAAAAAAATCACTCGTTTCTCCCATACCTCCACTTACATCCATCGTAATATTCTTCAACAATTGCTTTCACGACCTCCACATCTTCCTTTGGACCTTTGAAGACCACCGTAGACCCATGAAGACTGCTAGACCCTCCTTTTGTTTCAATGAACCATGTCGGGATTTTGGGCCAGACCAAACCATGTTTTTGCTCGATAGCTTCTCTTTCCTTCTTGTCCAACAGCAGGTCAATGTCAAAAGACACATGATTATCTGAATCGATCAAACTTTGATACCTGCAATGATAAAGATTATGTTTAATGTCAAGATATCAAGGGGGCAAGGTCGCAAGGATTGGCAAAGGCATTATGAAACAACCATGGACATTGATTTGTTTCTTTCGTAATTTCTCAGCTTTATAGATACGATGGTAGAAAATCGTACACCTTTGAGGCTCCCTTTATTACCGTATTCGATGACATAGTTGGGGCATACAAGTTCGCTCATCCGACCCCTTCTACCGTACAACCCCCAAGGGGGCAATGCGACAAATAAAGCACTGCAATATCAAGGACGACAAGGACAGTTCCGTTTATTTTTGAAGTGCAGTTCTGCATGGTTTGTGCACTTCTGAATCAGAATTTAGAATGGAATGACATACCTTTTGTCATCATTTCGCTACGCGATCAATACCATTTTTGGCACGTGTTGCACTACAAGTTTCTTGGAAAAACCCATGTAATATATTCGCCCTTGCCCAAAACTGATATGCCGCCTAACTAAAGCGACAAAGAAAATGAAAATTACGTAGGGGGAATAATTAAGGATAGGCTGCCTTGTGGAATTCAATAAGTTGTGTATCTTTTTAACGGGGTCAATGTGAATATTCACAAAAATCCAGCTGATTAATCTTAAAATATTCTTCCACAATCTAAGCACTGTGGGTTTACCATGCGCTGGTTGCAAGTCACCTCCAATATGGGAACGTTGCCTGGGGCAGCCTGCCCAATACAAAGCTACAAACGCTACAAGTGTGTGCAGGGCAGGGCCTTCTCCATCTTTGATTGTGCTAGGCTAAAAGACTCTTGGATAAATACTGGGCTGTACGTTGAATAGATCCTCTGTTTTGATCGATCTATCAAGGCACAAAAAATAGTCAACAAACAGTGCCCCAAGAACCCTGGAACAGATATAGTCAGATGAATGGAGCTTCTTTCTGGGTGTAACACACGAAACAATAGGAACCTCTGCATCCAAGAGTTTAAACTTGAGTGTATCAAAAACGGTTTCCACCTCTCTGGGCTGAAAGCTTGGAACAGCCCAGAGAGGTGGAAACCGTTTCCCCGATACCTACTGAAATGGGGAAATCTCTCGCTCTTAAACGCATTTAAAGAGCTCAGCTAACTAAACACAACTCTCAGGAAGATCAGATCTGACCTTGAATCCGATCCTATAGCTAATACCAACCATTCAAATGTTGTTCCTTTTCTTTATCAATTTATAACATATTTGTAAGTATTGATGATGTATCGTGTAAAAATAAGAATAAAAAAATGTTTGACTGCACCAGGGGGACTTGGTCTACGAAAATACAGGACGTACCACTGAAAAATCTCAAAAAGTACCTTGAGCTTGAGTCAAATTACCGAAAATGATACCCATGCCATACAGCATAGTACCGCCAGTGGAAAGTACGGTCACAAGATCCAGGAGGCACTATGAGTGGACTAGATTGGAGACCGGCGGTTTGATGAACATTTTTTTATCTCAAAAATCCTCAAATCTTGTTTTTCAGATTGTAATTATAGCTTAGATTTACAAAGCGCAATCTCACAAGAAAGCCAAGCCTTTCCGCCAAACATTGACACAAAGCATTTATCCCCGGGGGGGGGGGGGAGTACATGACTTGTGGATGAACGGTGGTCTGCCGCCCAGTTTTCAGCAAGCTACCCTCTTCTAATTACCGACAGTTGCCGTCATACCCACTTTTATGATCAATTTTGGCGGAAAACTACTCATTTTTGACAATTTTTGGCCAATTTCTAGGAAACCCACCCATTTTTACGGAAAATCTGCCGAAAAAGGGACCCTTCTTTAGAGAATTTCGGGCCCAAAAGACCCACCCATATGGGCGGCACATACCCATACCCTCAACATGTTATGTTACCCCCCGGGCATTTATCAATAACTTTAGTCTTCGAAGCTGGTTTCAGGCCACCAGGTATTGTGATAATAGGAGATGAAAATTCGGCATCATCCAGGAGGAGGAAGTGCTGCAATAGATTTTCGTAACACGTAGAAAAACCTACCTTTGCCACATGTCTTTGAAACACATCACTGACAACGTTTTCTTGGCATTAGGATGAGTTGGAGCCGTAACACCAAAATGCTCGTTGTCACCAAATTCAATTTCGATGTCTACAATGCCTGCACTACCAAGATCTGTGATTATTTCTCCAAAATCAGCAGAGACGCAGTACTTCCAAGATGCAGGTAATTCATTGCCAAATGCCTTGACAAGCAGTTCGTCATCATGACGCAGGTAGATACTTAGCATGCTGGCCATGTCAGATGATTTATCAACTATGACTTTGCGATATTTTGCAATTGGGTCTTTGAAACAACTAGAAACTTCAAATGGTACTACGACGCTATCACCTACATCCATCTGAATCAAAGTATCGTCTTTCCCAAGGACATAAGCAGTGACAGTTGGGAACTCATCAAATTTGATTATATCTCCAAACTGCAAACCAAGGCTGCTGGGCAGATCTTTTAATTTCAAAGTATCCGGATATACACCACAGTGATACTTTTTCTTTGTTGTAGATGCCTTTGCTTGCCTCTTCTTATCACTTTTTCTACTTTGACAACTCATCGCACTGTCATCACTCTCCACATCATCACACGCAACTTCAAGGCAATCGCAGCCCCTGTGTGTGCACCATTTGCAATCAGTTTCATTGTGGTTCCTGATTGATCTGCCAATGCTCTCCGAGAGAATCAACACCTTTGCCGGTTCCTCATCAATGCCTGCTTCTTCAGATTTTGCTCTGCTGCCAGCTACACAACTAGTACCTTTAGACTCCGGCTTTGGAAACACTTTCAGTATGGCCTTCAGATTCTCTGCTTTAAATGAACCGTCTTCGTTTCTTGGCAGTGCTGACATTGCGTACCTGCGACTGTCAATACTTATGTCCTTTCTGCTTAAAATCTGGGCTGCCAGCTTAAATGACTGATTGATCAGAACCTCAACACAATTACCGAAGATAAAAAGTGAGGAATCTTTAATTTTCTTCGATCTGTCAGAGAAGTCACAATTTGTATTTGGTTTGGAAAATGTAAACGACCCCATTTGATAAAATGGATGTTGCGCCTTCTCAACAAGCACATCATACAAATACTGGACTGTATCTTCTCTTTTGTCCACAAAAACCTCTATATAATAAGCACCATGATCTTTTGGGTTCTCGTTTTTTACTGCTCCCTTGACTGATACATCAAGACAAAGCCGTATTCTGGTTAAGCGACCCTCTTTAAGATCCTCATCAGTTGGTGAAAACAGTTGGTTACTCATCGATGAGACAATGTTTGCTGGCTTCTTGGTTGTTTGTGTTGTTTTCGTTGGAAGATTGTTGTTAGTGTGTTTGAAGTGACAACTTTCTCCATAACGGCAATATCCCTTCTGAAAGAATTTGCATTGATCCATGAGCTCGTCATGACTTTCAGTATACTCATGCACATATCTGCAACGATTTCCATATCTGCAGCTGCCCTTCTGGTAGTATTTGCACAATTGCCTGCTCTTCAAAGCTTTCTGCGTCTTAACAATCTGTGAGAGAATCTCACCTGGGATACCATCTGAATCTGAATCAGAGTCCATGAAGCCTCCCATCATGTGGTATGGTCTATCTTCTTTATCCCAATGCATGAACTGGCATGGATCCATCATTTCGTAGAAAAGCTGCTCATCTGTTATAAAGGCCATGTTTCCGTACCTGTAAAAAGAGTTAAATTACGAAGCATTAATGGGACTACGTGTCCGTCACCAAAATGCAAACAGATCTGTAAACAACATTTTTTCAGGAACATGCCGCTCGTTTTCTGCAGTTTGTTTGGCGGCTTCACGCAAGCCACCAAAAAGTGACCGTTGAAAATCCACTGATATCCAAGCAATCATAGAAGATATGAAAGTTTTGCTTGTTCCTCTGTAAAGTTCCACTATGTATCTCAAAAAGAAAAGCTTTCATTCTTTAAAAGAGATAGACAGTCTGTGTAATATTGCTTGTAAAAACAGCAAAATCAATGTTTCAACCGATGTTTTGAGAGTCTAAGAAAATCTTTTTTTACTTTCTCAGATTGACCTCTTTTGAACGCCAAAGTCTCTTAGATTTTGGGCAAATGGTCTAAGTTTCTTCAACGACAAACAAAATGATAAATAGAAAGCTGGCATGAATTACCTATTAGATGGGAAAGAAAGAGGGCTGTATTGCATTCGTTAGACAAACAAAAATTCTGTTATCCTTTCAAAGCCTTATTTCAACCCATCGACATTTTGCTCGCGAGCAAAGAGTTTATTGTTTAAGCTGAAAAGGAAGTTATGGTTGAGCGAGCTTTTATTTTGCAAAATTCCACCTACTCGCAAAATACCGCTTTGAGGAAATAACGCTTAACCAAGGTCTGCAAAACATGAGGTCCTCATTATCCAATCTCCACTTGGGCGAAATTGAATAAATTGGACCCCTCGATATCATGGACCCTACCTAAATGATCACACGAGATATTTAAAGTTTCTGATCATTTAATATCGTCTAAGAAAATATGATACTCATTTCCGAGGGTCACATAGGGGGGTTCCTTAATCCCCTGTTCCCTCATAAAACTATCTTTTGTTCCCATGTTCCAAGCAAAATTTTGAAATGCTCCCAGGAAACTTATGCCATACAAAAATTCGTGAAGCTCTTTTGTAACACATCGTTCTTCCATTTTCGGTTCATTACTTCTAGAAAGAAGGCAGGCAGTCGTCTACGACATAGAGCTGATGTCATAAATACAAAGCGCAGAAGGATTTTGTTGCACCAGTTAACAAATTTTGCAAAAATCAACATTTAATCTGACTTTCTTGTGTAAAAATGTAATCTTTCCTGATCTTTTGCAGTGTTCCCGGTTCCCTGAAAGCAAACTAATTGTTCCCTTGTTCCCTCTACGGATTTTCGTTTGTTCCCTGTTCCCCCAATCGTTCTTTGGCATGTTCTCCTGTTCCCTAAAACCCCTATACGACCCTCGTTTCCGACTCATATTCTTCTGTTAGTCTGCGGGAAAAACTTATTCGCACTAAGTGGGATTAAGTCTAAGTTTACTTCATTCGAAGTTTGATGAGGGCTGCAGAAAAACTGAAAAGACGCTTCGAATGCTTTGCAGTCAAATTAAAAACAGATCAGAGGGAAAGTTACTTTAACTGAATAAATCGCACCCTTTGATATGCCGGACCAAAATATCAAGGACCGTGGGGTCCATGGGGTCTCCATTATTCACCCAGCACAAAAATGCCTCATATGATTTACCAATACCTGTTTGAAGCAGAGCCGCCGAGAGCTTTTGAGGCTCAGGGACAAAACCGCGAAGTGAGGCCCCTGCGAGCGAAGCGAGCAGAAAGTTTTTAATCACGCCCTTAAAATCGGCTTAAAATGCATTTTAAGAGCATTTTGTTATGTATATTGCTAAGTTTTTGCTATTATTTACTAATTCCTTTTTTCTCAGTATCAATCATTTCTCTCTCTATGATTCACAGCTTCAACTGCCTTCGTTATTACGTCTGAGTGTTAGCTTTATAGGGAAAATTCTTATGCTTTCCTGTTATTTTCTTATTCGTAGCTTTATGTAAACGGGTATTCTAGACATAGCGGACTAAAATATCAAGGACCGTGGAAACGTAACGTAAATAATTCTAAATATGGCCAACATTTAGTTTTGATATTGTTTTAATGAAATATGTTGTAGTTTTATTATTTTCTACGTGGAGGGGGGGGGGGGGGCTCTCTCTCTCTCTTTTTTTATAATTCGACATAATATCAATAGATACATGGTCTAATCTAACTACGACTAAGAACAAAAGATAGCCTAATACAGCAAAATTGATCAGTGAATTAACGAAGTAATACAAACGGTACGTTGATAAGTTCTAACAAAGGAGAAGAGTTCATGTTCTATCTAAGCGTATTTTGTAAATTCTATCTAGGTATTCGGCAAATATTTGCAGGTATTGTTCATCGTCATTTGTAAATAGAAAAATCATTTTTTGTTTTCCTGTTGGGATTTTGATAAAGTTTGGGTAAATTGTGTTGATTTGGCCCATGAAGATTGCTCTTTCTGTGTTGTATTTGTTACACGAGAGTATGAAATGGGTTTCGTCTTCGATCAGTTAACCTATTTAGAGAGCTCCTCCTTAATAAATCAACCCCAAATACAATCATGTAAAGTTTTTTTTCTGCAACCCTAAACTTCATTTATTTTTGTGTAGTGCGGTTTTTTTGTGTGTATTTAGGTGTAGTGTACTGTGTGGAATTGCATTTATTGCTTAAAATGCATTGCGAAAGCTCTTGTGATCTACCTTCGAAACGTAAATAATTATAAATACGGCCTAGTCTTTAATTAATTTATCGGATTTGTCACACGGATTTGTCACATGGATTTGTCACATGGATTTGTCGTAATTTACTTGGATTTGGAATGAAATAATAAAAATGAACATGATTATCGTCGCAATTCTTGCTCTTCGTTTTCTAATCAAGCTCCGTTTTCCTGCCAATACTCCGATTTCTAGTATTCTAGACATCTCAGAGAGAACGGCATCGACATTTCAGGCCAAGCATAGGGGTTTCAGCTTATTTCATTCACCAATCGATCCTAAATACAATTCCACACAGTACACTACACCTAAATACACACAAAAAAACCACATTACACAAAAATAAATGAAGTTGAGGGTTGCAGAAAAAAGACTTTACATGATTGTATTTGGGGTTGATTTATTAAGGAGGAGCTCTCTAAATAGGTTAACTGATCGAGAGAGACCCCCCCCCCCACACACTCCACGTAGAAAGCAATAAAACTACAACATATTTCATTAAAATAATATCAAAACTAAATGTTTGCAAGATTTTCCTGAATAGACGACCGACTATCGACAATTTGAGAGATTTTCAATCGAGAAACAAGGACGAGTTTTTTCATGAAATGAGTTTTCAGTATGAGTCAAGGAAATGAGTTTTCAATTTGGACCAAAAAACTGCAACGGAGCTAGCAAAAAGCATGAAAAGTGGATGAGTGTTCCAAGGTTTGGAGCCAGGGGTAGTTAACCGTCTAGCCCAAGAGGCTTGCGAAAGCTCTTGTGGTCTAGTTTCTAAGAATCTCTCGTATCAATTATTATTGAATTTTAAGGGCAGGCAGTACTTGCGAAAGACTGTTCTGTACCATAGCACATTGTTGGCCTATGTTTGTATTATCGAGATTCGTGTATGTACATGCTTAGTGGTAACCGTTCTCTAAATCAAGTTTGTGTCTTTCTTGTTCCATCCTTCAGAAATCCAGTGCCTTACCAAAACCCTTCCACAATTTCCTCCAGTCAAAATATCAAAGATCTTCAACTATGAGGTCCCTTAGACCCTGTGGCCATGAGGCAAATTGGCCCTCCCCTCTTGGTGGCCCTGGTTTGAAGTTTGTAAGCAGCAGTTTGTCTTTGCATTGCTTGTAAATCGGCCATAAAGAGACAACACGACAACACACAATTTCATGTGATCAATACTGAACTGACGAATCAAGACCAATAGATTATAACTGATAGGGTATAGGGTATACTGTTCCTTTGAAAAAGATTTTGCCACATAGATGCTCCTAGGTAATACATCCTTGCATACCAATTCAGGCACTGTTTGGCCATAACTGTCTATTCCCCAAACACTGGCGGTTCTGAGGTGTAAAACTATGCCACAAGTGGCGTATACTTTGCCCAACATTAGGGGTGAAGCTATTGTTTCAGAAAAAAGCATTGTTTATTTCCACTGTTTTCAAACAAAAGATTTTTGTTTTAGCCAACACTAGCAGAGCGGTTGAATGTATGTATGTATGTATGTAAAATTGCGCCATTAAGAAAGAATTAAAAATTTGCTGTAAAAAGAAAAAAATTTACAGGAAGATAAACGGAGAGCTAATTACATGTGTACAAAATAATGATAAGAAAAACAAACTAAGATCATGAATAAAATCAATCGTAAAAACGCCCCCAGTTTAAAATGGCAGGGATAGCATTGAAAGGTCAGCGTGATCTTGTTTCCATAATGGTCCCCCCAGTGGTGTTATTGAAAGAAAAGTTTCTTGAAAAAGAGAAATAAAAGTGCAAAAAATGTATAATCCACATCAAAAACGTATAATCCACATCAAAAACGTACAACCTTGCCCCACCCCCAAGTCTCCGCCACTGTCATTAATTTACTTCACATCACAGGCTGCATTAAAACATGGTCACAAAGATTAGAAAAAATAGCTAAATTGACAAGCAGCCTAAGAATTAGGGGTGGGGGAGGGAATCTGAAATTTACTAGGGGCTTTTTTTTACCATATAAAATTAAAAAAAAAAACTACAAAGCTGATTTTCAATTTTCTATGGCTGCCATAGCTGGAAAGGACATGATGTCAGCGAGTCCCAACTACGACAGCCATTTACAATAATTTTAAAGCATATATACACAAAGGAAAAAATTAATGAGGAAAAGAAACTCGAACGGGCGTCTCAGAAAGAAGAGCTCCCCCACCTTACTGCAGGTGGTCAATGAAGCACCCAAACACTATCTTGGAGACTGTAGTATGCATTTCAGCTATCACGGTGCAAATGGGAATACTTCTTTACAAGACGCCCGTTACAATACTAAAAAATAAACGAAAATGTTGCTGCTGTTTTGTGCTTAAGTTCAATCTGAAAACCTTTTCGTGTTTTTGATGAAAGAAATTGTTGCTTCAAGGATTATTCGATTGGTGATGACACTATTCTTTGAGTCTCCGAACAGAAGCAAGTCACACAAAGGTTTATCATCTAGATAAATATTTAAACCAGGGATATCAGAGAGCTGCCCAAAGAGATGTTGCCGCATCACATCAAAATGGGGGCAGTGCAGGAGAAAGTGCTCGTTGTCTTCTTTGTCATTACCGCAAGCACAAAATGGAGTAAGACTATCAAAGTTGTGTCTAAATTTATGTTCATTTAGCACACTAAACCTTAAACGCAACTTTGTGAGTAATCTCACACCTTCAATATCAGAAATATTGTAGACAGAATTCCCCTCCGGTCTTATGATTTTTAATAATTTGCTCTTAAACTGAGAAAGGGATCTTGAATTTTTGATCTCATCCCCAAGCAAATTCCACTCAAACAGGGTATTATGAAAGTAAGTATTAGAAAAGCGATTGGTTCTGGCAGGCAACTTGTACTTCATAATCACGAGGGTGTCGAAGACCGTAGTTAAGTTGGCGTTTGGGAGGGATTTCATCAAAAAGGTAACTTGGTGATTGTGATTTCACTAAGTTAAAGAAATGACATAGCCTTCTGTACCATCTTCTGTGATACAGACTTTCCCATCCTAATTCTTCATACAACCTTTGCCTATTTGTACCTCTCCAAGCACCAGTAACAACTAAGGCTGCAGAATATTGGGTCTGTTCAAGCCTTTGCGTAAATGTTAAGCGCATTTCTGGATCATATTTGTGATAAATGATGTCTCCATAGTCTAAGTGTGGTCTCACGTATAATTTGTATATTTGGTCTAGCACATCCCTAGCCACATACTTAGACAGAAATCGTATCATTCCTATGCCCCTTCTAGCCTTGCCAATAGCCTCTCTAATGTGACTGAGAAAATTCAGTTCAGAGTCAAGCTGCATTCCAAGATGCTTGTGCTCAGATTTTCTCTCAACTTCATCATTGCCTAGCAAAACGTGAGGATGGAACGGCTTTCTTTTTTTGCAAGAGAAAACAACCTCTTCAGTCTTATTTGCATTAAGCTGCATCTTCCATTGCCATGCCCATAATCGCACCCTGTCAAGATCTGCATTGAGCTCATCAGCAGATCTTCTTTCATCTTCAACAACCGAGAAGAGAGAGGTATCATCCGCAAACATTTTGACATCACAGTTCACATTCTCGACAAGATCATTTATGTAGACAAGAAAAAACAGTGGACCCAATACCAAGCCCTGTGGCACGCCAGCACATATCGGTGCCCAAGACCTAGCACGTGGTGTTCCTCAGGGGTCAGTTTTAGGACCTCTGTTGTTTAACATATACATTAATGACCTTTTACTTTTTATTCAAAACTCAGATATATGCAATTATGCAGATGACACTACTATCTATTCTTGCGATAGGAGCCTTAATAACATAACTCATACGCTTGAAAATGACTGTAATGTGGCTTTAAAATGGTTTGCTGACAACTTTATGAAATTAAACGCAGATAAATGCCATCTTCTGGTTCTTGGGCAGAGATGTGACGATCCAGTTACAGCTAAGATTGGAAATACTGATGTTGTTAATAGTTCTGAAGAGAAATTGCTCGGAATCCATATTGATAGTAAACTCTCCTTTGACCATCACGTGTCGAAGCTTTGCCAAAAAGCCAGCAATAAACTTTATGCACTAGCCCGCATATCACCGTATATGGATCAGAAAAAACTAAGAAACTTGATGAGGGCATTTATTACAAGTCAGTTTCAATACTGTCCTTTAATCTGGATGTTTCACAGCAGGCAACTTAACCAGAAAATCAACAAAATACAGGAAAGGGCTCTCAGAATTACTTACAAGGACACTGAATCTACTTTTAGTGAGTTATTACAGAAGGACTGTGCAGTTACTATTCATACAAAGAACTTGCAAATGCTTATGACTGAGATGTACAAAACTAAAAATGGGCTAAACCCTTCATTCATGCAGGAAATCTTCCGTGAAAATACAACTCATTACAATTTGCGAAATAATAACGAATTTACTCAACCCAGAGTGAGATCCGTCAGCAACGGGACAGAAAGCATCCGATTTAAAGGTCCGCAACTGTGGCAAACGTTGCCACCAACCATTCGAAATTTGGAAACCCTTTGTCGATTTAAAAAAGAGATTAAAAATTGGTACGGAGAAAATTGTCCCTGCAGATTATGCCGCACTTTTATTCCAAACTTGGGCTATTTATGATGATTGCTTTTAGATATCCGTTTTAAATGTATATATTGATGACTTGTAAATACTTTTATCTATTACTTTTTTTATCTAATACTGTATATACATCTTTTTACGTTGGAATTAATTACCTATTTTTTAGTTTAGCTATTGTATTTTATCATCCAACGATAAATAAATTGATAATAATAATAATAATAATAATAATTTTGAGCTTTTACCGTTCAAGACAACTCGCTGTTTACGATTTGCTAAGTAGTTCTGGATCAAAGCAAGGACGTTCCCATTTATACCATTGCATTTCAATTTATACAAAAGGCCCTCATGCCAAACCCTGTTAAATGCTTTGGAAAGATCAAGAAAGACGGCTCTAGTTTCAAGTGTAGGACAAGCTTCAAATGCTTTGTAGATGTTGTGAGTTATAGATAACAATTGATTAATAGTGGAGTCTCCCGGCCGAAAGCCTGATTGTTGTTGGGCTAGAAGTCCATTCTCACAAAGATGTTTATAAATGTCATCAAACATTACTTTTTCAAATATCTTCCCAAAGATAGGTAGGAGCGAAATAGGCCTGTAGTTCATTTTGTTCTGCCTGCTGTCTTTTTTGTGGACAGGAATTATATTAGCCTGTTTCCAGACAGAAGGATACGTTCCCGTCTCCAAAGATTTTTCGAAGATTAAACACAGGGGCTCAACTATTGAGGCATCGCATATTTTAATCATGTGAACAGATGTGTTGTCACAACCACCAGCTTTTTTGGAATCAAGTGCCCGAATTAGTCGTGAAACTTTATCCCTGTTAATGGCATCGTCCGTAAAAGATGAATTGCACGGAGGCAAAAAGTTGGGAATTGTACTCCCAGTTGAAATTTCGGAACATTGTTGCACAAAGAAACCATTCAAAATGTTTGCCTTGATATCTACGTTTGTAATAATGATTCCATTTTCTAGAATTGGAGGAATTCCCGCAATGCTCTTCTTATTCATTAATTTGTTCAAGGTGGTCCAATATGTTTTGATACCATTGCTGGGATCGGACAAATTCCTACCTAGCTTTAGGTAATACTTTTCTTTGGCATCAAGAATTATTTTTGATGTTTCTTTCCGAACGTCCTTAACTTTGATCCAGTCCTCTTGCTTCCTACCACGCTGTAAAAACTTTTTGTAAACCCTATGCTTTCGCCTTATTGCTGTTTTTTCTTCCGCTGTCACCCATGGGGCATCCTTGTCACTACATTTCACAACTTTGTTTGGTATGTTAGAAGATAATATGGAATGAATCGTTGCAGTGAAGACTTCGCTCATCTCATTAGGACCAAATCCCATAAACCGCGATTCCCAATCGATCCCGTTAATTCTGTCCCTTATTGACTGGGTGTCGGCTTTTGCGTAATCCCACATGGTCCTCCTATAGGGTGGTGGGGCAGGGATAGACAGATTCAACTTGCCATAAATAAGCTGATGTTGACAATGATCATCCAAGGAAGGGTGAACTCCAGATTCAACAAAAAGATTTGGTTGGTCAGTTATAATAAGATCGATACAAGACATGCTTTCACCACGTATGTTTGTGGGCTCATTTATTAATTGGTATAAGTTATTTGTCTCTATAAACTCATCTAGAGCAGTTCCTTCTGGATATTCGTTATCTCCCTCCAACCACTGAGATGATCTACAGTTAAAATCCCCCGTTATAATCAATGCAGTTGGTTTCTCCTGTCTAAGACGAGTTAACGTCATCTGCAGTTTATCCATGAACTCTTCAAATTGTTCACTGTTCTGGCTAGGGCTGCGGTACAGTAAAAACCCGCGTATAAGAACCTAGTGATTAAGAACCTACAGGCTGAAAATTCTGAAATTAAACCCCCAATATATAAGAACCCATTCAGCCTGCAGTTTAAAATAGGTTCTTATTCGTGGAGATCAACAAACTAAATCAAACTCTAGTTGCTTTGTCATTGAGCCTATACGTACTGATTCTGCCATATGTGCAAATTGCAAAGAGCTCTGAAGATGCTTTGAAAGCTTTTCATTGTATTCTGTAAAATTTCTTATTCTTCCACAAACTGATGTTTTGAATAAGACCTTATGAACTTAGGTGTCTCTCAACTGACAGCAAATAATGGGCTTGAAGTTTCAATCTGAACAAAAGAAATACCTGGAAGCCCTGAATGAAATAAGAACCGATTTAAGAACCTGAACAGCCTTATTTCCTACTAAATACTCAATACATAAGAACCTAATCAGGCTGACTTGCAAAATTGCAGGTTCTTATACGCGGGTTTTTACTGTAAACAGTAATTATGAATATCTTCTTTCGCCCTATTTTTATATCAGCTACAATTATTTCCGGTAATAGTTCAAGGTCCTTCCTACGTTGAATTGGCAAACCCTCTCGAAAATACATGCAGACACCCCCGATTTTTGAATCGCTTGGATGATCATTGCAAAACACCTCTTTACTAAAACCCTCTATGGAGATCTCTTCATCTCGCACTTTGCTATCCAGCATGGATTCAGATACGGCAATTACATCATATTTGTACAGAGAGTTATAGGCCTCAATAAGTGGAATTTTTACGCCATTTCTTGCGCGGATACCATTTAAGTTCCAATGAAAAAATCGGACGGAGTTTTCAGTTTGTGGACCAGGATTCAATTCAATATCTCCTGAGAGGAGTAGAAGTATTTCTAGAGGGAATAGGTAGATTGAATCAATTACTGCACCAAGCAACAATACATACAAAAAGTGAGGGAAAATTGCCGAAACTGTTTTCATTTGGCGATTAGATTTCAATTGTGATATAAATCTCGTATCAGAAATATGGAGCAGCAGGTAGATTACAAAATACAGGGTAGTTATTGCATAACTAGTTATTTGCACGTAAGTGCGACGTATCCCCTGGGTACCCAGCCCTATGGAAAGAGACCGAGGAAGAATATTTAGCAAAGAATCAATCACGAGCGACAGCGGAAGAGTTATCACTGATAGGCAAATAAGCAAGTACAAATAGGCAAAAGAACAAAACATTGTAACAGGTATGCTCTCAACGGGAATGAATTTGGTGACCACTGGGACCAGTCTGAACCTAAGCGCAATCCCTGCACGCCATTCATTAATTCCTATGGGCATATGATGACTGCAGAATCTCTCTGGCAACTCTCAAATCCCATTTTGATTGCAAAAATACAGCAACTGAAACAGAAGAATTTATTGAAAAACAACAGTACAGAAAACAAAACAAACAACATCAAAAAGCAACAAACAAACGACAAGTCAGATTTTCCGCGCGGAAAAGTGATCCTGGGGAACCAAACGTGTAAGAGGAAGGAAACTGCGAAGGACTTTTTGAGGCATATCAACAATTGTCTTTGAGCGTTTTGGAAAGGGCCGGAAAAAGAATTCATTCATCTAATAGACCTTTTCAAAGAGGTCTGGGACGGCGCGCTACTTTTCTGGAAGATGGCGGATACACGGGAATCTTCTCCGCGATGCTGCGCTGGAGTTCCAGTGGGAAAAGTTGTGAAGAAAATATGGAGCTTTAACTGTAGTTATATGGTTCATGAAATACCAGGGAGGGCTTCAGCATGAAAACAAATACTTGCTTTTCGCATGAACGCAATGTTTTGCACATTTTACGAGGAGGAGACGTTTATGCTTTCGAGTTGTTTCAGCGAAGTTTGGGCTTCGTGATGACCTCAGACTCGGTCAGATAAATTTAGATAAATTTAGATTTCTGCTTCAGAGTTGGGCTTATCCCCCGACAACTGAAGGAATACGAGTAGTTGTATGTATCGAGAACTGTTAAGAAACAAACAATGATTCACATTTCTTCTTTCCAATGCTAAAGTTACCGACCATGCCTTTCCAAATCAATTCTGCTAGGTACGCTAATGAAAAGTTTCTTCGATCTTTTAGTTTGTTCACATGCGCCTAACAAAGTTTGGAGTGTTTTGAAATAAAGGATTTCTGTATGCACTCGTAAAATAAGGCCACTTACCTGCTCCAGACAGCTGAACTTGGACTTAGATTTCCATTTTCTTATTATTTGTAAAGACTTTGCTCCGATTGAAAAGTCAACACAACAAACTGCACAACTGCTCGCAACCAATATGTCACTAAGACTTTGCCTCCAAACAAAACAATATACTTATTACTTTAGCAAATCTTTGACTTGGAATCTCTTCCACATTGTACAATCAAGAAACGACTAAATTTTTTCTGTTTTCGTTCTGAAATCCACAAGTGTTTTGTCGCAAACCAGTTTCTTTTTGTTTCATCCAAGAAGCAGAGAACGAAATGACGAATACAAATATGATGAGGAATGTTTTCCCGCCAAAGTCTCTCTTTTGCTACGAGGCTCAAAGGGTCTAGGAGAGGAAGGAGATGTTTGCCCCTATACGTTTGTACCAAAATCGCCTTCGTATATACTCCAGTTAATGTGCACTCAGAGGAACAGGAATGCCCACAAAATCTTACAACATCAAACTAAAGAAACCAAAGAGTTGGTTATCACATTAAAGTGAGATTTTACAAGGAAAATTTTATTTCTTCGAGCTCGTTGAATTTGGATTGTATGATAATTAGTTGCCAATGTTAGATTTTTATTTATGAATAAACTGAGCTTATCTATTGCTCTAACTAAGGTAATTTCGGTTTTCGTTGCATTACGTCGCCCACTGCAACTGCATTTGCGAAGGGGATTCCCCTTCGCAGCTTATCCGCCATCTTCCAGAAAAGTAGCGCGCCGTCCCAGACCTCTTCGAAAAGGTCTATTGGATAGGCTAACTTAAAGGTAATGTGTCCACGTAAGTACATCTGTGTATACACATTGTCAAAATATGCTGACAAGACGCTGACGAAGAAACGTCCAGTAGCGCGCTGTGATTGGTAGAACTTAACTGATCACATGCAAATTCAAGTTCAAATTTCATAACGAGGCTTCCTGACGTAGTTCAGTTCTGGAAAAGTAACCGCAAGTAAGTGAGGAGTCTGTTTGTATTAAAACTCGCTGTCGCAAAATTGTATTTGCTTGAGTGATCACATGAAATTTCACGTGAAATTGGCATGCCCCCCGCAGAGCTGCTGTACTTACATGGACACATTACCTTTAAAGCACAAAACAAACAAACGCCATGTTGAGACTTGAATAGCAAAACAAGCCAACACAGAGCCATTGAGAATCTATTTGAGGCAGCTCATCAACAAAAGAGCAACATATCAAATCTTCAAAAACGCTTTACAAATTTCCATTTAGGAGTCAATAAAACAAATAACGAAGCTAAAATAAATGAAAATTTTTGCAAGTGATACTTCCCATTTGTTGGTGAGCTACCTGAAGAGGAGGGGCACTAAGAGGGGTAGAAAAGGGGGCAGGGGGCAAAAAAACCAAAACTAAAAAAAAAGAAAAACAGGCCATACTAAGGGCTGCAGGGCTAAAGTGGGAAGACTGGGTAGGCTTGGTTGCTAGCAGTCTCTGAACTAATCTATCAATAATTCACTGTCATGGAGGGGTTGTGTGAACAGTTGTAGGCCTAGCTGGAGGAAAACTGTGAACAAAGATTGGAGCAAAATTTATCCAAATCTTAACCCTTACCCATTTCACTCCAGGCCCAAGCTTTACCATTGTACCCTCGCTAGCAAACCCTGTCCTGCCTAATTTTACTACCGGATTCAGACAAAACTTTACCATGGTCTTAGGCCAATTTTGGAGCCAAATGCCAGAATGACATTCCTGTGAATATAAAACAATCACCATCTGTTAGTAGTCTTGCCAAAAAACCAAACATTCCTGTTTGAAAGTTTCAAATAGTTACTAAAAAGTGAATATCATACACTGTTACCATCCACCCACTACTTTTTGTCATATTATCCTGATGAGCTGGGACAGGTTTTGTGGGGCAGTGGCATTGATTGCCTTTGTGGGTGCCTGGGCTTAGGGTGTGTGATTGTGGGTGTGGATTCTCTCAGCTGGTGGTTTGGGGTGGATGGAGCTGTGGAAGTTTCCCTTGCACTCAGGTGGCTGGCTCACTTGTTGTGCATTCTGGGGATGGTTTTTGCCAATGGGTGTGAGCACATGTGTGCTCATGTTTGCTTTTTAGGATTGTTTCCTGGGTGGGTGGGGGGAGGGTGGGCTGGCCACCTGGGTTCTGGGGGCTTTTGTGGCTTTGTTTGTCTTGGACCCAGGGGGGACTTCTATTGGTATGTGATGGGGGGTCAGACACAGTAAATTTTTGAAAAACCCAAAAATATACTAAATTTAGGAAATTTTAGACCCCAAAAATATACTCAGCCCAAAAATATAATGAATAATTAGGACATTTGTAGACCCCAAAAATATACTCATAGCTTTGTTGTACATGAAAATTAAAGGTTTTATAGCATTTTTCTGCATTTTTGGCAACTGCCCTGCGATATTTTGGTGAAAAACTCAGCCTAGCCTAGCTAGCACTCACCTTGTCAAATTTTCTCATCAGCAACCCCAAAAACGTACCGATTATGCTCCAAATCGCGTACCCAAAGGTATACTAGACAGTACTAGACAACGTTTTACAAACCCAAGAAATGTCTGACCCCCCGTCACTTACTAATAGGGAGTCCCCCCCTGGGGTCTTGGATTGCTGGTTGGGGGTTTCCTGTGTCTATGATTGTGGGTCATCACAGGTTTTGGGTGTTGGCGGGGTGGCTGGTGCTTTTCTCCTATAAAATTCTCCCTGTCATCATGACACAAATGAAAAAACTCAATTTTTTATGAGATACACTTATATTTGCAATAGGGGGTGTTCTCTCCTCGATTAGTCTAGCTACTGAGAGAGCTCCCCCTTCAAGGAATTCCCTTCACACAATCTATCTTGTTTCTGCATGTTTTGTATTGCTGTATTGATTTATTTTATTGAGGTATTAATTCTCTGTAATATTGTTCTGTAATTCTTGTACTTAAGTTGTTTTTAACAGTAGTCATTTCTGATAAATGTATGTAAGTAGCATTTAAAATATAAAAGTGAACTGAACTAAAAGCAGATGAACATTTTTCTGCATACGCAATGGCAGGGTGGAACTTTTTTGAAATCTTATAATCGGAGGGGGGCGAGGGACTTCTTTTTGACACATGAGAGATTATCAATTTATGTCCGAATGAAAACAGCCATGGTAATGGAACCTAAGAGACAGTGAAATCGATCAAGGCTCTACACAAACAGGATGGTCCTTATTTCATCCAAATTTACTACTTAAGTCTTGTAAGCAGGCTTGCAAAGACAATAATGACAAAAACTTGCAACGAGCATTGGTGCATTTGTCTGCACCGGTTGTCCCAAGCAAGGTGTTCGTGATGCATTACTGCATACCATGATGGAGGACGCAAGGCCCTTTGGCCTGTGTTTATTCAAGAACCAAACAATTTTGTACACCAGCTTACGGTTCACTACATCCTTTAACGTTTGCGCACAACGAAGACAAATACCAAAAGGTAAATAAAGTAAAAGCAACTTACCAACTAGTCCAAACTCAACCTCCTCAACTTCACAGCTCAACCATGCCTCAAGTGTGAACATGTGAGTTTGCAGTCATCGGAAGTCATTCCCACATGGGACTACCAAAACATGCGCACAGAGCACACAATATACTGTGTCTGCGCATAATTATGTCATTTCCGGAATTGAGTGCACAGACATTTTATTGGAACTCAGCTGTCGGATTGCTCGGATTGCCTCAAAATGTTGACAAAAATAATGGCACGTCCCCATATCTCGAACTTATCAAGTTACCCCCTCCCCCACCCTCGAGGAATAGTCATCATTATTAACAATTCTTGATACGCTCCCCAGGGGGGGAACTTCTATTGGTTTGTGACGGGGGGGTTAGACACAGTCAATTTTTGAAAAACCCAAAAATATACTACATTTAGGAAATTTTAGACCCCAAAGATATACTAAGCCCAAAAATATACTGAAATTAGGACATTTGTAGACCCCAAAAATATACTCATAGCTTCGTTGTACATGAAAATTAAAGGTTTTATAGCATTTTCAGCAACTGCCCTGCGATATTTTGGTGAAAAACTCAGCCCAGCACTCACCTTGTCAAATTTTCTCATCAGCAACCCCAAAAATATACCGATTATGCTCCAAATCGCGTACCCAAAGGTATACTAGACCACGTTTTACAAACCCAAAAAATGTCTGACCCCCCCGTCACTTACTAATAGGGAGTCCCCCGCTGGGATACGCTCTTACTTTCTTTTTAAAATGTCCAAGGTAGTGAACTTGAAAACTATCATGAAACCTTTAAATTCTGGTAAGAAATTCTGAGTATTCAAAGATCTGATAATTTTAACCCAATTTGTACTGGGCGAGTTTTACTTACTTTGTACTGGGGGGAGGGCTATTTAGTATTTTGCCAAATATTTGGCCCCCTCTTTTTCTCCAAAGCTACGTAAGATGAAGAAAAGATTGAAAGAGAAATTAGAGACCATCAATTTGGATTTAGTGCTGGAATAATGGGGAAAGAGAGGGCATTTCAATCTCAGGACTAAGGAAAATACTTGATCGATACCTTGATGTGAAGAAAGATATTTTCATATGCTATATTGACTACGAAAAAACATTTGACCGCGTATATCATGACAAATTTATTAAAACACTAAATAAAAATTCCCATAGATACCATTGATTTAAAACTCGTCATTAAAAATTTATGTTGAAACAAAACGGCGAGTATGAGACTAGATCAGGGTGAATCAAATGATTTAGAAATAAAACGTGGTGTCAGACAGGGGTGTGTTCTGCCTCCCAAACTTTCCAATCTATGCACAGAAGAAATTTTCCAAGAGGCAGATGACCTCCCTGGCGTAAACATAGGTGGAACCAAGATAAAATAAGGAGAACTTTGGAACTTCTCCTTATTTTATCTTTGTGGAACCAATATTACTAACTTAAGATATGCTGATGATACTGCCTTGGTAGCGAGTCCAAAGAAGCCATACAGGCAATCTGTGTTGTAAGAGAAGAAAGTTTAGTGAGGGGATTAAAGATGAGCGTTAAAAAAACCAAGACGATGGTTGTCAGTCGGAAAGAACATCGACGAAGTTTGCTAATATCAGTAGATGAAAAAATTTTAGAACTAGTAGGATCGTTCAAATATCTTGGTCAGCAAATAACGGATAACAGTGGAGGACTGGCCCACCGGTCCGTCGGCCGATAGGCCTCCTTAAAATCTGGGAAAAAGGGCCCACTTCTTCTGAAAAAGGGCTCCGCAAATAATGGCACGTCCCCATATCTCGAACTTATTAAGTTACCCCCCCCCCACCCCCGAGGAATAGTCATCGTTATCGTAGCCATTGTCATTATTTCCATCATTTTCAGAGCACAGGGATCGAATCTTTGCAAAACATTAAAATTGAATGTGTAAAATTTTAATCCTGAATTCTTTCATTCAACTAAATAGATCAAAGGGAATTTTAGGTCGTTCATTACTTTCAGAGTTGCAGTACTTTTAAATTTACGCTAGTTTTGAAGTTGTTATGTCATCAAAATGCCAAATTATAAACCATAAGGGCCGAAGACTTTTGCTTGCTGCCATCTCGTAGATCATCAAAAACTGAGTAGTTTTTTTTATCGAACATTTCGACTTTCCTCAATCAGTTTCCAATTTATGGTGCTTTTGATCTTTGCCAAAGCTTCCGATACTTTCCCTCGTAAATCCTTGCATAAATTTTAAAATGCTGTTATTCCAAAAATAGTCATGACTGAGAAAAAGCTCTCTCTGGAATTATGAGAAACGACCTAAAGTTGCATTCGATCGTTTCAGTTGAAAGAATTAGGCAACAACGTTTTACACATTTCGTTTTGTTATAGTTTTGCGAAAATTCGAGCTCTCTTAACATTTTCAGTTGCATTACATCATCATCGTCATTATTCTTGTCATTATCATCATCATCACATTGGCACCTGAGATATGAATGACAAACTTAACAGATTTTTGGTCAATCTGAACAATCTAGTCACTAAACATGCACCTTTGAAAAAGCTCACAAAGAAGAATATCAAGTTCAGGGACAAGCTATGGATAAACAATAAGATTAAAAAAATGATGCGCATAAAGGACAAAATATTAAATAAACTTAAGAAAATGAGTGATGATGCAACAAAGACTCTTTAAAGCCGGTTTTCCACTAGGCGGATTTGTCCGGCGCAGCGGAGCGGCTATTGTAATTGCATTGTTTGTTTCTAACAATGGTCACTTCTGGTCGCTCCGCTTCGCGCGTATTTGAAAGTCAGATTGACTTCAACTTTTCCGCCGCGTCCTATGGCGCCAACCAATCAAATCGCTCAACGGCTCTGACACATGACTTCAGTTTTCCACGAGAGGGGGAAAGCCACGGCGATTGACGAACGAAAAACAGCTCTGAAAATATCTTTAAAAATTCTTGGTCATTGAATTTCTTGGAAATTGAACATCTTTGTTAGTACGCGTGCATTGTTTTAGAAACAACAGCCGCTCCGCTGCGCACGGAAAAATCCGTCTAGTGGAAAACCGGCTAAATAGACGATTAAAGCTATTGCTACACTACACCTACTAAGGAGAGGATGAAAACAAGAAGAATAAGAAGAACCAGGGAAAATGCTCACATCGTCTGGCCTAACTTTCTCTGCTGGGTCTGTTACAACGCTGGCGATCAATCGCAAAAGTATGATGAGATTCTACTTTTTTATTCTACAAATTTTTTGTGTGATCGCGCGTTCTGATCGTGCTACCAATAACGCAAAGTACGCATGCCCAGACAGCAAATCGATCGCAAATTGTCGCACACGTGACAAAATGTACTGAATTAAAATCCGCCTTTACTGGGTGTCCGAAAACCATCGCCTTTTTTCAGGGCAATCGAAAAAACGCTGCCCCCCCTTCAGTGGAAGGGTTTTAAGAATCAGTCACCTTCCCATGTTTCGGTCTCATGTCGGACATTCTATCTCTTTAGCTTATTTAAAGTTCTTGACTCTTTTTGCTACGAATTCAAAGCTTTGTGTGAAGGTGCAACTTTCTGAACGACAATTTCTTTATTGCAATCATGCTGAGAAGGTATAAATAGCGCGATAAATAGTGACTCGTTTGATCGCGTTTTGCATTCAAGAGGGCTTTCCCTGGAGATACTTACTATGTAAACTGGTAGAACCATCTTCACCATCTTCAACTATCAAAAAATATTGCGAGAATGATTGACCCCTCAGTTTTTTATGTTTAGTCAAAAGTGGTCGATTACCACTGCCGATACCCTACCCGGACAAAACACTGCTGGAAATTTTCCCAACTTTTTTTAAAGAAATCTCTCTTGATCTTAACGCATCCGGGTTTGGATGCCCGTTTAGATACCTCACAGTTTCGTGAAGACATAGCATAGCGTTTCCAATAGACAAAATCGGCTTTAGCAAGCTTGTCCAGGCAAGCTTATACCTCGCATGCTTACACCACTTCAAGTAAAGTGATGAAACCTCTTGATAAAGCCTCCTTTCAATTTCATAACTTATTTCGCACAATGAAAACTTGTGCCATGAATGAAAAAAGTAGTATAATTCGGAAATTTTCCTATAGTATTGCTATATGCATTTAAGACTGCGTTCACACGATGTCGGCACATTTTGGAAACGGTGAAAAATGTGACGGCTGCAGAACTTGAGCTAGCGTTCATACGATGTCGGAACAATATGAAAACGATAGGAAATTAGACGGCAAAAACTCGTTGCAAGACTTTGATGCCAAAGAAGTGTACCTACACCCTAGACTGCATTACATAAGTCCCTCTAACTTACGCTTGTTGTTGTTGTTGTTGTTATCGCTTCAGTTGAGGGACTTATATCCTTACGCTTCAATACAGGGACTAGGCCAAGTCCGCCGTGTTCACGGCGCGTCCAATCAGATCACTACTTTCTTAATAAGGTAAGACCACGTGCCAATTCTTAGTCTTTGATTGGCTGATTAGGAAAATGCTACTGTTTGGAGCGAAAGAAGAGTTGAATGTGTCGGGGGGTTCAGCAAAGAAATAACATTGATTTAGTCAGCATCTTCTGTAAATATTCTCACTGCTTTCGCGGGCTTTGTTTGCAAATGAAGGATCGTGCCATCGAAGCCGTGGAGGCTTGATTTAAGATGACTCTGCAACACGCTGCTCTGATGAACACGGAAAGTCGGTTTTCAGAAATGATCCTCTCTAGAAACTTTTTAATTGCTCTGCAACCAATCGGGCTATCGAAATTCTGTAATTCTGTAAAAAGTATGGGATTGCTCATACTCTTGGCAATCGAAAGACATTGTTAGCAAGGTGGTTGAGCCTCTCTTTGATTTTGTATGTAACCTGATATATCTATATTCTATTTGACGTATATTAATGATATGTAACCTTTGGACGACTGGATTAGATTGGACTGAGTAAACTGGAAAGATGGCTGCTTGAACAGCAACGTGACCGACATGCTGGAATAGCAGCTCAGCTAAGTAACTTGAATAGTAATTGTTCGGGATACTGCGAATTCCCCCTTTTGTAAATCACAAAGGAAATGACGTTTACTCTGATTGGCTCGCTGATCAATGGGACGAGCGAAGCGTTTTGGGGCATGCGCAATTTCACAAAGGAAGGATGAAGGGCGATGACCCTGAGATCGATACTGCGCAGACTCCAAAGCGCTTCGATTGGCGTCTGGCTCTTCTGGGGAAAACCCGAAAGACTTTCACTGATAGTATCCCGAACAAGTAAGGACGAAAGTGCTTGGATAGCAGTTACTTTATAATCGTCGTTGGTTGAACCATATTATCAAGTGTAACCTGTTTAGCGAAGCATATATTCACGTTTATTCTCAGTTATATTCATATTCATACTCTTGACTTTTATCGCTCGGATCCTATTTAACACTGGTGACAGGACATTGGGATATTTTAATCGAACATGGCCAGAAGAAGATCAAATAGAATCAGAGAATATGAATTGGAACGCGATTTGGCAGCAGCGGCACCAGTGACACCAGTAGCACCGGCTGAAGCGAAATTCGTCTCGAATCCAAACAAATTCTATGGTAGAATGGGAGAAGACTTTGAAAAATGGTTGCGCGAATTCGAGAGATGTGCCAGAGCAAATCACTGGACAAAGGAGCGCCTTGTGGAGATTTTACCAAGTCTGTTACGGGATAGGGCCGCCGATATTTGGGAAGAACTGCCAGATGCAGCGAAAGAAAATTACCAGCAGCTAAAAATTGAACTTAGCCAGCAATTCATGCCACGGGAAGCGAGAAGGTTGTATTACGGTGATTTATATGCAAGAAGGCAGGGAGAGTCGGAATCTGTCGACGAATTTTCCAGATCCATTCAAGTTTTACTAGGCGTGCTTATGCTGATATGCCAGCAACGCATCAAGACACTCTAATGCGGGAGCACTTTATTTCGGGTCTTAGCATGAGCGTCAGGAAACATTTGGATTGGATTTTTGAAAATTGTGCGGTCGAAGGCTGCGGTTTTAAGACTACAAGCAGCCGCGCTACATTCTATTTCATTCATTTCATTTATTTTATTTATCCACGACATCCACTCAGTAAACTTTAAAATTACTTATTTCCAGATGAAAGTAATAGATATTTCTAACAAACCTAATAAACCTATATTAAAAGCCAGTACTGTTCTTCCATGGATTCGTGCGTAAATATATATATATATATATAACCTGCACACATATAGATACACATATAAAAATATATATGTACACCCATACACATATATACATATACATACATATATATATATAATTTGTTGTTTTTTTCAGCTTAGAAAATGATTCTTTAGCCCATTTTTAAACTGGGTGAGTGTATTAGACTCTCTTAATTGTGTTGGGATAGCGTTCCATGTTTTTAGACCGGTGTAGGGAAAACTCTTCCTACTGTAGTCTAAATTTAGTCTTGGAATTTGGAGATCAGTCTTATTTCTCGTATTATACTTGCTTGTCGAGGATCTTTCAGCAAATTTACCGTGCAGACTCTCAGGACATATCTTGTTAATTATCTTAAACATCTGAACCGACCGATCAAATTGGAATATCTGATCGATGCTAAATGTTGGTCTAATCCAAGAGTCCTTTATCTTTGAAGCTTGAATAATTTCAAATGCACGATTTTGCAGTCTCTGAAGGGCTGTTATTTTAGTGTTCGATAAACTCCCCCACACTACGTCAGCATAACGAAAATGACTCTCAACAAGGGCTTTGTACACTTGAAAAAGCATTGATTGTGGGAGGATGTCCTTAAGTTTTTTCATTGCCACGAGGCCCCCAGCAACCTTTTTCTTCACTGATTCATACTGTTCTTCCCAACCTAAAGTATCGTCAACTATTACCCCGAGATATTTTGTTTTGTGAACCTGTTTAATTATTTCTCGGTTTATAAATAATTGCGGTAATGATTCTCCTTTTTTTCTTCTACGAGGATGGTCTATTATCATGTATTCTGTTTTGGTGGGATTGAGACTGAGTTTGTTAATCCTCATCCATTCCGCGATATTTAGTAGCTCAGCTTGTGCTGTCTCTATAAGCTCTGCTTGGTTGTTTGAGGATATTGTTATCTCAGTATCATCCGCATACATGTTGGCTCTTGAGTGTTCGAGACAGTGCTCAAAATCATTCAAGTAAATGATGAAGAGCAGCGGTCCCAAGCATGACCCTTTCATTTCATTTCATTTTCATTTATTTCAACAGGGTAAATACATTCAGTAACTATGGATATCTACTGTTTTACAATGTGCCCTGCTTTAAAACCCTAACTTACTTAATTACATGAATAATTATCGGCATAAAATCCAATATATAAGAAAAAGAAAATTTTCAAAAAGAAAGGGGACTCTGAAGTCAAAGTATGTGGCTGAAGTAGATTTCGATCATCAACCTCTTTGATCTTTCAAAAAAGATTTTAATTTCGTTTTGAAAGCAGCTAGCGAAGGAGCAGTTTTGATTTCAAGGCTTAATTGGTTCGAAACAGTAACTCCTCGATACGAAAAGCTCCGCTGCCCATTTGAGGTTTTACACAAAGGGATCCTGAGGTCAGTGCTGGTATTACGTAAAGTTCGATTGCAAGACTCGGACAATTTATGAAACATCGACTTCATATAGGGAGGTGCAAGCCCATGCAAGGCTTTATATACCATGCAGGCTGTCTCAAAGTCAATCATTTCTTTAACTGTTAGCCACCCTAGTTTTGATATTAATGGCAGCGATGTATGGTCGAAGGGACTGTTTGTCACTACACGAGCTGCCCGATTTTGTAGCTTTTGCAATTTTCTTAGTGTCGTATCACCAGCACAACCCCAGACAGAGCAGCAGTATCTAAAGTGCGAATCAACTATGCTGAAGTACATCCTTTGTATGGTTTGCAGCGAAAGATATTTCTTAGAATACTTGAGCATTCCTATTCCTCTTGAAATCTTCCCGATAGCAACGTTGATTTGCTCTTTCCAGTTTAATGACGGGTCGATTTGAACCCCAAGATATTTTGTATTACCCGTGGATTCGATCTCATCGCCATTTATTTGAAAGAGGGGAAAACTGTTTGAATCATTGGAATCTAGTCTTCTGAGGTTTGGTACAGTACCAAGGATCATGCACTGAGTTTTGGCCACATTAAGAGACAATTTATTACCCTGGAGCCACGAACTAAGATTCTGAAGATCTGAGTTGATGGCATTGCACAGGTCAGAGACAGATTTCGAGGAATAGGAAATGCTTGTATCATCTGCATACATTGTGACCCTCGTTCTTTGTAAGGCAAACGGCAAATCATTAATATAGATCAAAAATAAGAGTGAGCCAAGGCAAGAGCCCTGAGGCACTCCACATTGGATGTCTTGTATTTCAGAAGTTTTGCCATTAACCTTACAGCATTGCTTCCTATTACTTAGGTATGATATGAACCAGTCGAGTTCCACGCCTTCAACTCCATAGAAACGCAGCTTAGCTATGAGAATATCGTGATCCACTGTGTCAAAGGCTTTCTTTAAGTCGATGAAAGTGACTCCAGAAAAGAGTCCCTTGTCGAAACTTAGATACCAATCATTGGTACACTTCAGTAAGCATGTCAATACGGAGTGAAATAGCCTGAAACCCGACTGGTCTGAGTAGAAAAATTCATTCTCAGTAAAATAATTATATACCTGATCGAAGACTATCTTTTCAAATAATCGTGAGACTACAGGAAGCACAGAAATAGGTCTATAGTTAGATCTATCTTCGGTGGAGCCGTCTTTGTAGATAGGAGAGACCCTCGCAATCTTCCAGTTTCCTGGAAAGCAACCTTGTGAAATGGACGTATTGAATATACTACATAATGATGGTGCAAGAACAGGCATCGCAATTTTGAGAAATGAACTTGATATACCATCAATGCCAGAACTTTGAGATGTTTTAAACTTATTCATTATTATGCTTAGTTCGTCAGGGCGAATCATATGGAAGTGAAAGCGCGTATGGTCTTCGTTTATTGAATAATCACCATTGAGAAGTGGGTTTTCTATGTTTGGTATCTTCGAACTAAGTTTGCTACCAATGTTGCAAAAATAGTCATTCATAGAATCTGCGATTTCACTGCTATTTGTCAGGCAGGCCTCATCCACCACTAGTGAAGAAATGTTGGTCGTTTTGGACCTTTTATTAATTAGTTTGTTAATGGCGTTCCAAGTTTCTTTCATGTTGCCCTGACAATCGGCAATTTTTTGTGAAAAGTATGCCTTTTTCAGTTTGGTATTTAAGCTATTAACCCTGTTTCTGATACGTCGGTATGCTTGCATTAACAAAGCAGACCCATGTTTTACAGCAGATTTCTTAAGTTTGTCTCTTGACCTCATAGTGGCTTTTAGCTCAGAGGTAAGCCATGGGCAATATCTATCAGAAACCCTGCGTTGCCGCATGGGCGCATGCTTTTCAATTATAAGCGAGAGCAAATTTGTCCAGTTCTCCACAGCTGAGTCAAGATCAGCACTTCTCTGAATAATGAGATTCCAATCTACAGAGGAGATGTCAGCAAGGAAGCTAGTTTCATCAAAATTTTTCATCTGACGGGTGGTAATTTTCTTATGTTGCTTTGTCAATGCTCCACGAAACTTCCGAACACAATAAACCATATAGTGATCACTCATGGCAATTTTTAGAACGCCGTAATCAACAATATTCCTCGGATCACTAACTGCCACGTGGTCAATTAAGGTAGACGTATGAAGAGTAACCCTAGTAGGCTCCTTAATTAGCTGTTTTAGGCCATACGCTTCATACAAATCAATCATATGCTTACACATACCACTGCTAGTGTTAGCATCAGCAGTACCCGTTGAACCAAACGCCGGTGCAAGATCGCTATTAGGAGACTGAAGGACTTCTTGGTGCAACAGATTACAATTGGTGTCACCAATTAGATATATCTCCTTATTTTCATTCTCAAGGTACTGAAGAACTTTTTCAAGCTTATCGAAAGTTAAGATGGGGTCACTTGGTGGTCGATACCAGGCAATGATTATAAAAGGGGAAGCTTTCACTGGTTTGATTTCTATGCAAACCAACTCAAGGGCATCAAGGGGTATATCTTTCCTTCGAGCGTAATTTATACTGCTTTTTACATAGATTGCAACTCCACCTCCTCTATTGTTTCGATCCTCCCTTTCTATCTTATAGCCATTGATATTCAATAGATTATTCCCCATTTTTCTTTCGACTTTCGTTTCGTTTAAGGCAAGAACATGAATCCCCTTTTCATTGATAAATGAGGAAACCTCGTCTTTATGCAAAGGTAAGCTATTAATGTTGAGAGATGCAATGACCATCCCTTTGGCAAAACCCAGCGTTTTGGGAGATACATTTTGTGGAGTAGGAGGAGGAATCTGGACGCTATGAATGTTGGTACATCCATCCTGATCCACCCCTATGTATGTATCAGCTCTATTCAATTGGGTAATGCTGATGTCGCTAGCCGTAATCGGCTGATTATTTTTGGCCACAGTTCAATAATTACTGATAAATTTTAGAAAGTTTCTAGCGAATACTGAGTTCCCTTTCTGATTCAGGTGTAGTTTTTTAGTACTGAGGCATTCACCACCAATATTTGAGTTGGACATCACTTTGATACTGAATTTCTCACAAACCTCATCAATGACTTTGTTTAGATTCTTGACTTTCTTAGGCATTCCAGGCTTGTCTTGTCTTGTGATAACGGATGACATAACGATTTCAGTCTCAGGTGACACATCTCTAGCTGCTTCAAAGATTTCTGTGAGAGACTCGGCAGTGTTTACATTATCATCTGTTAAATCATTGGTACCAGTATGAATAATTATCAAATCTGGTTTTCTTCGAACTATGGGCTTGATAAAATCTTTCACATCCAAGGTTGTTGCACCACCGTGGCGCTTGATTTGAACGTGGTGGTGTTTGTTTAAACCATTCTCCTGGATATTGTTAACCATCGAATCTCCGATGATGACAATTCGCTTTTTTTCAGTGGAGCCGCTGCCTTTCGATTTTTCATCACATTCCGTTGTTTGAACTTGTTGTTTACTTGAAGATACAGAAGCGCTATTGCTTCCAGTTTTAGTTGTCTTGGGGCCCATTGTTTCAACATTTAGTGTCCTTTTGTTCAGTTCAATTGACTTTTGTGATAGCCGTTTGTGAAAATTGTCTCGTGAATTGTCTCTTTTGTAATCAGCAACAGTGGCAGGTACCTGCAGCTCCTCCGCATGACAATTAGGAAAAAGCCTAGCCTGATCAGGAAAAATGGCTCTATCGAAGCGATCTTCCAACAATTTGTCGATTGTCTTTTGCTTAGAATCTAGCTGTTTCTCTAAAGAAACAATACGATGCTCAAGGCTTCGAATGAAGGCACGCTCATAATCGGGAGAGCTGCTTTTTTCAGGTGTGTTTCGGCTGGCAACCTTTGCTTTCAAATCAAGAACTTCACCATGAATAAACTTTTTAAAACTTTCAAAATCATCCCATTTCGCTTTCTCACCATTATCAATTATATCATTTGGCTGTGTATGTGTACCAGAATCACCAGGCATGATCTCATCTGTTTTTGACTGTGAAGAAGAGCTATCAATTTCACCTGATTCGGCAACCCACAGAGACTCCTCACCATTACTGGGACGGTTTTCAATTAGGCCATTTTCGATCATGCTTGTTAAAACTTCCAATGCTTCTTTCTGCATTCGTTTTAAGATGACTTCAGTGTCTGGCCTCTTCTTGCTTTGACGAATTTGATTTATTGATGATACGATTAACTTATCCATGACAATGTACCCTTGGGGAATTCCACACTCTATTTCCATAATATCAGATACTTGACCATCAATAGAACAATACTGGCTTCTATGCGGCTATGCGGCTTCCTTTCATTTGTTAGCCACTGGACCGCTGACCCGACAGACGCTCATTTGCCAATCGACTTCAATACTATATATTCAGATAAGTCGATAAGCAGATTAGCGTCTGCCGGGTCAGCGGTCAAGTGGCTAGTAGAATGCAAAGCCGCCACAAAGGCATTGCGGCTATTTTCAACCTTGAAACCGCAACCTCCAACCGCAAAAATTTAAAGTCAATCCAAACCTTTCCTAACGCCCATGGTCTTAGGAAATCGATTCAGCGCCTTGTGAGTTTAAAAGATGCGGAAACATTTTCAGAAGCGGTTCGAGTAGCAAAAGGAATTGAGTACAACGATGAATATGTAGATGGGAAGGCCCCTTTGGTTAAAAAAAGGGGAACATGTTGCACAACCACGAGCAGATTCTGCGCCAACAGTTCATATGATACAACGAGGGCCTCAAAGTCTGGAAGCGAGGTTGGACAAAATTGAGAAAATGTTGAATAGCATGCAAATACAACAAAAAGATGAAGATGAATTTTATCAAGAAAGAGGAAGGTATAGTCGAAGAGGAAGATATAGCCGCGGAGGATATTCACAGCAGTCCGGAAGAAATCTTCGAGCGTCCAATGGTCAGCCTATATGTAACCAATGTAACAAAGTTGGACACTATAAGCGTGAATGTCTAGAATCACAGAAGCCTTTAAACCAATAGACGCTGTGGAAATAAAAATTGGAGGAGCCTCGGCGAACTCCGATTGGAGTTCTTCGAGCCTCCTCGTAGCATCGAGATCACTGTGCTTGCACAGTTTATTACTTTCTGATAGGAGATCGCTTCCGATCACATGATCCAACCGCTATTTAAAGAGACAAATAACAATGGTCCTACGACGGTATATAAGTGCCAACGCCCGTATTCCACCTCAGTAATTTACAGAGATGGAGGTGTTTTTGTCAGGCCTCCGCGCACGGGAGGGCATGGGTGGGAGCACAGTGATCTCGATGCTACGAGGAGGCTCGAAGAACTCCAATCGGAGTTCGCCGAGGCTCCTCCAATTTTTATTTCTTCCTCGCCTCCTCTCCGCATCGAGGCTCACTGTGCTTGCACAGTTTATTACTTTCTGATAGGAGACTTCAAAGGTATGGCCTGAGAAAAACAACGAGATATTGAAACACCACCCAATATTGGCAGAGGCGTGTTAAAACCACAGTTAATTACACGTACAAGATTTATGGCATACTTCGAGGTAATAAAATGTAATAAAAAGGTAATAAAATCCGCCACGTGAGACGGCGGAATGTGATTATTCACTGTCATTGACGCAAGTAGTCAATATCCTTGCAACTTGAGAATGTGGCAGGAAAGCGTTGGATCGAAAATAGTGCCTGTTGAAAGTTCTAGCAGAGGACCAATCACCAGCCGATAAGATTGCGTCCAATGGTGCGTTCGAATTGCGGGCTGCCGAGGCTGCTGCACCCCTCAGACTGTGTGCACCAAAAACAGTTGTATCGATACCAGCATTTTTAAGGACACTGCGAATCCATCTGGCTAAAGTGTCAGTCGTTACCGGTCGAAACGGTGTAACATGGCTGAGAAACAGACGATCATGGAAACCGTCCTGTGTATTCGAAGAACGAAATGCCGCTGTTCTGTCCAAATAGATGCGTAGTAGCTTCGATGTTTCGAGCGGGTCATGTTCATGTAAACTTGGTAAAGTAATAACGAATTTTGCTCGGTTGCGCTGGACTTTCAAGTCTTCAAATATATACAAATAAGTTGCATCTTTATCAAACTTGATGTTCCTGGAATCAATCAGAGAAATGGTATGAACACGTTGCACCGATAGGCAGGTAAGCAAAGTCGCTAATTTTATCGTTATCTCCCGCAACGGAGACGTTTCGTCAACCTTCCAATTTTTTAGATAAGTCAAAAGGTCTTTAGCGTTCCAAGTGACTGGGTATTTCGGAATTGGGGGTCTTAAGTTTCTAAGCCCCTGCATGAAGCGACAGATCAGGGGATGGTCGCCGATTTTGTTTTCGTTTATTGATAAGGTCACTGAAAGGGCACTGCGTGCTTTGTTTATGTGTGAATAGCTTAGGCCCTTACCAAACAGTTCCGTGAGAAAAGCTAAGACTGTGTAGACAGATGGCGGAGATATATCAAAGTTCCTTGCATTACAAAATGCAATCCATTGTTTAAGGATTGATTCATAGCTTTTCCTTGTGTTTGGTTTCCAGCTTGCTTTGATGACATCGATAGTTTGCTGAGAAACTCTGTCCGGAGGTAATTGTCGGTTGATAATTTGCAAGCCACCAATTTCATCTGTGGCAACAATGGGTGACAAACGTCTGGTTGGCCCGGGCCGCTGAGTAAGGATGGAGAAGAGGGTAGTTCGATTGGGAAATCGACAAACAGTTCAGCAAGGTAAGGAAACCAGGGTTGACTTGGCCAGAAAGGGCAAACAAGCAATACAATGCACTTTTCTCGAGAAATTTTGTTGAGAACTTTACTGATCATGTTAAATGGCGGGAAAGCGTAACCATAAAGGTGTTGCCAAGATTGAGAAAATGCGTTTACAGCTTCGCTGTATGGATCAGGCCTCCACGAAAAGTAGCGAGGCAACTTGTTGTTTAGCCTTGAGGCAAACAAGTCAACCGTAGGTTGGTCAAATGCGTGACAAAGTGATGTAAATGTATATTGGTCTTAGCTCCACTCGATATTGTCAACAAATTTGCGAGAGAGAGGGTCAGCAGAAATGTTATCAATTCCCGGCACATGAGCAGCGGTTATATGGATGTTTCGTTTTATGCACCAAAACCAAATTTCTTTGCTCAAGTTATTGAGGCATGGGCTATGACAGCCTCCATATTTATTAATGTACGCCATGGCCGTTGTATTGTCTGTGTTGATTCTAACTGTTTCCCTAGAAACCCGAGCTTCGAAAGCTAACAAAGCGAATTGAACCGCTTTCAGCTCAAGGAAATTGATATGCATTTCTGTTTCGTGTTGAGACCAGCGGCCCCCGGTCTCCGAAATCGTGTTCCCCTGGGAACAAAGCACGGCCCCCCAGCCGGAGTTGCTAGCATCGGTAAAAATTTCGAGTTGATATTCTGAAATACCGATAACATCAGAAATGTTACGGCCATTGTTCGACCTGATATTTGTTTGCCACCAAAGCAACTCTTGCCTGGAGGGGGGGTCAAGGGTTATTCGAGCATCGAAAGAACCAGTGTATTGGAGAGACTGAGTTTTGTGTACTTCTAAGCTCCTGTAATGGAGCTGGCCTTGTTTTATAGCCATGAAAGACGAAACAAGTAGGCCAATGGTCTGCGCCAACTGTCTTATGGTTATGCAAGTGGCAGTAAACAGCTCATCACAAGAGCGTAAAATTTTGGCAACTTTTTCATCAGGCAAGGAAATAATCTGCGAAACAGAATTGATTTTAAACCCAAGGTGAGTTATTTCAACTGTGGGTTCGAGATGAGATTTTGCATGGTTTATTGTGAACCCCAAGCTTTCAAGGAGTGTTATGGCTCGTTGTGTGTTGGCCTTTGCCTCTTCATAAGAGCGACTCAAGTACAGGGAGTCGTCTAAATAGAAGGTACAAGAAATGCCTTCTCTGCGCAGTTGAGAAAATACTGGTTTCATAACTTTAGTGAAATAATACGGGGCAAGGGAGAGCCCAAAACAAAGGCATTGAAATTCTAAGAGCATGTCGCGCCACTGGAAGCGCAAATATTTGCGTGAATTTTTTGCAATAGGTAACGAGAAGTATGCATCAGTGAGATCAATTGAAGTCATCCAAGTTCCTGGCGAAATGAGCGGTAGAATCATTTTAAAATGGATTTTTTCTAAATGCAAATTTAAGCCTTTTAGATTGATAATAGGGCGTAATTTGCCATTTTTCTTTGGTCGCAGAAAAATATTTGAGATGAATTGGTCTTCGCAGGGCGAGACTTGGATTACCGCACCCTTGGTGATCAATGTATCAACTTCTTTATCAACTAACAGCATTTCCTCGGTGGAAAAATGAAACGGCCGAGGGTGTGAAGGTGTCAGTGGTGAGATGAACCTTAGTTCAATGCCTTTGATTAGATTTAAAACAAATTCATTAGATGTCAAGTCGCCCCAGTTATGAGAGAAATATCTAGTACGGCCTGTTACCTTGTTTATTGGTTCTTTTTCTCCTCTTGTAGTTGTCGCTGAGGACGTCGGCTGTAGCCGTTGAATCGGCCCCTCCGGTATTGGTTGGAGGGGCCCTGCCAGTTTAAAGACTTGGCATGAAGAAAGCCACGACCACGGCCCTGACCTTGCCAGGAAGAGTTGCTGTATTGTCGGCCACGACCCTGATTTGAGCGGGGGAAATTTTTCAACATCATGCGGGAGAATTTGGCTCCCTCAGTCATTTCTTTCACAGAATCAGCGACTTTACCGCCGAAGACATGCCCATTTAAAGGGCCTGGTTGGACAATGTTCCAGTAGCTGTCCGATATTTTCGATTTTACCTCATGACGACGGGAGTTATGAACATCCAAAAAAGCGTTCCCCAGAATCGGAATAGCTGTCATGATGTGCTGGTTTAGGGAGCTTAAAAACTCCGGTAAAGGTTTTGGGGTTGACTTTTGAGCAACCAAAGCCTCTTTTAAGCGAAGGTTTACTGTTATGGCCTTCGCAATTTTCGTTTGAGCAGCCTGAAGAGAAATGTCCCCGTGACGTTGGTCCCGGGACATTGCTCTCCAAACCTCCTTGTCCATCAAGGGAGACCGGAGGGAAGGACAGTTGCCAGGTGCGGGGAAGCGTTTCAGATAGGCTTCCATGTCGTCCTTTTTGATCTTTTTTGTCACACAGCCTTCGACATAAGTGGCCAAAGAGGAAGAGACATCCGGGCCCTTTGCCTCATCGCCTTCATATGCGATTTGTGGAATGTCTTCTTCGTGTGCTGGTGATGCTGGTGTTCCTTGAGACTGAGTGTCCTGGGCTGTGGGCGACTGAAGCGCCACATTTACCAGAGAAAAATCAGGGTCTGGATACACAGGGTTAAACCCCGTTTCCATGGCTTCTACTGAGAGAAGACTTTCATGGCCAGGGGAGGCAAAAGGCGTAAAATGTGCTGCCTCTTCATTTGGGTGCGACTGAAGCGCAAATGAAGGCACCAAGTTATCGGGACCAGAGCCAGACTGAGCTGGAGCGAAAGTTGTGTGATCCCCCAAAAAGGTAGCAGCGTGAGCCGCGGATGTAGCAACCTGAGTTGGGTAAGATGCAGACTGAGCTGCCAAAACTTCGTCATCGAAGCGTGGTTTTTTACCGTCATCAATGAACGATTTGAGCATGTCGCCGAAATTGTTTATAGCGGCGGTGACCAAGCTCACCTGAACTTGAAGATTGTCGAACTCTGATCGAGTTACCCCTTTCCTTTTCCTTGGGCAAGGCTCAGGCACGTCATCGGGCTTGGCGTCGTTGAATTGTCGTCTTCGTCAACAGGAGCCAACAAGCGTTGTTCTTCTTCTGAATTCATCGTCGTAGTAATGTGTTGTAAAGCGGATGGAAACATGCGCTCAGAAATACTGAGGTGGAATACGGGCGTTGGCACTTATATACCGTCGCAGGACCATTGTTATTTGTCTCTTTAAATAGCGGTTGGATCATGTGATCGGAAGCGATCTCCTATCAGAAAGTAATAAACTGTGCAAGCACAGTGAGCCTCGATGCGGAGAGGAGGCGAGGAAGAAATTGGGGTGCAAGCAGCGGATATCAATAACAAACCCCAATCCTGTGAAAACACTGCGAAAGAGGTAACTTTAAACGCTTTTTCGCGGTGCGTCACTTTTGAAGGTGTGGTATGTGTCTCAAAAACCAATGTGATACTTGATACAGGTGCAGGCATTTCTTTAATGAGCATAGAATTTTTGAATCAGTTTTGTAAATCATGCGATTATTTCAAAAATGAAGAAAACCTACATGTTAAAACAGCCACAGGACAGTTTGTAAATGTCATAGACAGCGCATTTATCGAAGTGAACATAAATGGAGAAAAGTGGTTTTACACTGTGTATGTTGCGGATAACTTGACATTTAATCTTTTACTCGGGACAGACTTAATGCTCCAAGCAGGGGTGAAAATCGACTTTAGTAGACTCCTTACTAAAATCGGATTACAAGAAGTGAATATTTCAATAGGGCAAGCAAGAGAAATTGTAGGACCCCCCTCTACGAGTTCATACTTATTACATGACGTAGAAATACCTGCTCGTTGCGAAATAGTGATTCCTGCTGGATTAACGGGGTGGAGAGAAAATGACACTGGCTTGATAGAACCATTGTTGTCAAAGCAAAATGAGCACGGAGCCTTAACGGCAAGGGCTCTTGTTACCGTGAATAATGATGGGCAGGTACCATTAAAGCTCATCAACCCTTTGGACGAGCCTATTAAAATGTATTCAGGTCCTCATGTTGCTACAATAGAAAGTTACAGGGACAGCGAAACTGATGCAAGTGGGCCTGTTTTGGGAAAACAATCCGATCCAAATAAATTTAATTTCAACGAAAACGTGACAGCTAATGAACGTGAGACACTCTTTGCGTTATCAAATGAGTATCGTGATGTATTTTTGGAAGATGACTTTGACTTAGGCCATGCGTCAAACTTTTCACATCGAATAAGTAGGGGAAACCATCAGCCAATAAGGCAAAGACCCTATCGAACCCCCGAAACTGTAAATAATGTAATCGACGAACAAGTAAACAAAATGTTAAAACATAAGACTATTCAACCATCACAAAGTCCATGGAGTTCAAACGTTGTAATTGTTCGAAAAAAGGATGGAAAGCCGAGATTTTGTATCGACTATCGTAAATTAAACTCTATAACCAAGAAAGATGTATATCCACTCCCTCGAATTTCGGAGGTATTAGACTCATTAGGAAATGCAAAATATTTCAGTACAATGGACCTTGCTAGTGGTTACTGGCAAGTACCACTTGAAGAAGAAAACAGGGAAAAGACAGCTTTCATCAAAAAACGTGGTTTGTTTGAGTTCCTAGTGTTACCGATTAGTCTCGTAAATTCTCCTCCGCAGTTTCAGCGCATGATGGACATTGTTTTGAGTGGCCTCCAATGGGAAAATTGTTTGGTTTATCTTGATGACGTCATCGTGTATTCACGAACTTTCGAAGATCACCTCAAACACCTGACGGTAGTTTTTGACAGACTTCGAAACGAAGGTTTGAAACTAAAACCTCGTAAGTGTGAATTTTGTAAATTCGAAGTGAACTATCTGGGACACGTAATAAGCAGTGAAGGTTTAAAACCGGATCCGTCTAAGCTCGAAGCAATCCAGAATTATCCAATACCCAATAATGTTACCGAATTGCGTAGTGTCATGGGACTGTTTTCTAATTATCGCCGTTTCGTGAAAGACTTTTCGACTATCGCAGCCCCGTTACATAAATTACTAAATAAGGGAGAGAAGTACCAATGGAACGCTGAATGTCAGCGAGCATTTGAGATACTAAGAAGCAAACTAACTGAACCGCCAATTCTTAGCTATCCGGATTTCTCAAAGCCGTTTGTTTTATATACTGATGCCGCAACGTCGAATGGGGTTGGAGCGGTTTTAGCTCAAGAAATTGACGGGAAAGAAACGGTTATCGGTTATGCGTCGCGTTCCTTTAAAAAGAACGAGAAAAACTATCCAGAAATCGAAGCTGAACTTTTGGCTATTGTCTGGGCGATAAAATACTTTCGGCCCTATTTGTACGGCAGAAAGTTTGTGATCATAACTGATCATAATCCGTTGCGATAGCTTAGGAATATTAAGGATCCAATGGGACGGTTAGGCCGCTGGGCGTTGTCTCTTCAAAGCTACTTTCGGCCCTATCTGTACGGCAGAAAGTTTGTGATCATAACTGGTCATAATCCGTTGCGATGGCTTAGGAATATTAAGGATCCAATGGGACGGTTAGGCCGCTGGGCGTTGTCTCTTCAAAGCTATGATTTTGAAATTCGCCATCGAGCTGGGAAACAACATGGTAACGCAGATGATTTGTCTAGAAAACCGAAAACTGGGTCGGCTCAAGAAGAAACCGAGGTTATAGTCGTTAATGCTTTGCACGATTATGATTTGGATTTAAATGCAGTTAAAACCTTGCAACGGCGAGATGAACTTTTAGGACCGCTCATTGTGTACATGCAGACGAGGGAGTTACCAGAGAGTAACGCAAAGGCCAGACAATTGGTAGCTATGGCTGATAACTATGTCCTTGAAAACGACATTCTTTACCACTTGCAGAAGCCCCCCGCTAGATTTAGATCAGAACCTTTTCGTAAACAACTTATTATTATATACATTATTTATACACGAGGAATCCCTTCAGCAAAAACCTTAAAATACATAAGCATAAAAAATAGATATATAAAAATTCAATGGATGGGGCTGATCTTCCAGGGAGTCGTGTTTGAGTTTAATTCAGCTCCTCAAATGTATCTTGAGGTGTTTTTTGAATTGTTGTAAGGTAGAGAGTTCCCTGATGGTATTGGGGATTTCGTTCCAAGCTTTTAGACCCGAATAGTGAAAGCTTTTCTTTGAGTACTCAAGATTGTATCTCGGAAGTTGAATGTCCGTGCAGTTCCTTGTTCTATAACTTGAGTACATATTTCTTGTTTTGTATGTATCCCAAAGGCTTTCAGGGCAGATCTTATTCATCATCTTATAGGTCATAACCGATCTGTCAAAGTTTATTAGTTGTTCTACAGTTAACCAGTCTCCAGACCACTGATCTTTGATTTTTGCCATTTCTATAATGGAATGAGCTCTATTTTGAAGACGTTGAAGGGCTTCTAATTTTGTGTTGGAGAGAGACCCCCATACAAAATTTGCATATCGCAAGTGACTCTCCACAAGAGCATGGTAGATATTAACCAATTGGGATTGTGGAACAATTTTCATCAACTTTTTCAGAGACCATAGCCCACCAGAGACTTTCCCTTTAACTTTCTTGTACTGTTCATTCCAATTCAATCCCTCATCAACAATTATACCCAACGACTTTGTCTCCTTGACATGCTTAATTTCTGCGCCATTCAACATAAGTGGCTCATGGGATAATATCTTATTCGTTCTTCGTGGGTGCCCAATTATCATGTATTCGGTTTTTTGTGGATTAATGCTTAGTTTGTTAATTCTCATCCATTCCGAAATATTCATCATTTCCTCCCGAGCGCTTTCAAACAGTTCTGCCAAGCTATCTGATGTTAGAGTCACGTGTGTATCATCTGCGTAAATACCCGCTTTAGAGTGCACAAGACAATCTTCAAAATCATTTAAGTAGATGATGAATAAGAGCGGGCCCAGACAAGATCCTTGTGGGATGCCACATGTAACGAAGCTTTCACTGGACTTTTGATCCCCTAAAGAGCAGTACTGTTTCCTATTACTCAAGTAGGAGGCAAACCAGTCCCCTGCAATACCCCTAACACCAATGGCGTTCAATTTCTTAACCATTATTTGGTGATCAACAGTATCGAAGGCTTTCTTCAGATCAAGCAACAAGGACAAATTCAATTGCTTTTTGTCGATGTTTCTGTACCAGTTATTAGTGCAATTTATTAAGGATGTAATCGTTGAATGCAGTTTACGAAAAGCTGATTGACTCGGTGTCAAGATGTTGTTTGTTGATAGGAAATTATATAGCTGATCGTGTACAATTTTTTCGAATATCCTTGCAAAAACGGAAATGATTGAGATGGGTCTATAATTATTTGCGTCGCTTTTGTTGCCAGATTTGAAAATTGGGGTCACCCTTGCTAATTTCCAAAAATCTGGGAAAACTCCAGATTCCATGGAGGAATTATAGATCATCACCAAAGGTTTACAAATAAGTTCCGCTGCATCTTTGACAAGCATTGTAGAAACTTTGTCAGGTCCGGGTGATTTTCCATTTTTGAGGCTTTTAATGGCCTTCAGGACAGTGGCACTATCAACTGGTGTGAAAACTATATCATTTGTTTGGCTTTTAAAGTGACCAACAGGGTCATCATCCTGCCTCGACTCAATTTTGCTCGAAAGTTTGGGGCCTACAGTGACAAAGTGATGATTGAGTGCTTGGGCAATGTCGCGTTTCCTCGTTAGGACTTTATCCTGCACATCAAGGCTCGAAATCTCTGTAGAGCCAGAGTCCTTATCAAGCACCTTGTTGATAGCTTTCCACATCCTTTTTGGGTTGTCTTTATTCTCTTTTATTAACCCCTGATAGTGTGATGTTATTGCTTCGCGGATACTTTTTGTCACTTGGTTGCGAAGCTTTTCATACGAATTCCACATTGCAGGAGATCTTTCAGCATCTTTTTTGGCAGCATCCCTTTTTATCATTAGTTCTCTAATTAGAGGTGTCATCCAGGGTGCTGTTTGGGAACGCAGCCTCTTCTTTTTTATTGGTGCATGCATGTCTAAGATCGACTGGAAGATCTCTTGAAATGTGGTGGTCATCTCATTACAGTTTTTGTTGCATGAATTAAAAATTGTTTCCCAATCTACCTGTTGTAAGTCATTACGAAAAAGAGTCCTTTCATACTTCTTTAGCTCGCTAAAGAACTCGCTGTGCCTAACGGCCTAAGAACAGAAATTATGTCCGCATGTCATGAAGAAATTACCGCAGGACACTTAAGTTTTATGAAAACTTATGAAGAGATTCGCCAAAGGTATTACTGGCCCGGAATGTACGTTGAAATTGAGAACTGGTGTAGTAGTTGTGTTGACTGTGCAACCTAAAAGACACCGAGAAATCATCCTAAAGCACCCATCTATGGTTTACCTGCAGATGGGCCTTTTGATCGGGTTGGAGTTGACATTTTGGGACCCTTTCCACCCTCGAAGAATGGAAATCGTTATATACTCGCATTTACAGACTATTTAACTAAATGGGTAGAATGTTTTGCTTTATCGGACATTCAAGCGCCCAATATCGCTAAAATTTACGTTGAAGAAATCGTATGTCGTCATTCAGCCGCACGAGAACTATTATCGGATCGTGGTAAAAACTTTCTCGCAAAAATCGTTTTGGAAGTCTGCAAGCTAGTAAATACGGCTAAGATAAATACAACAAGCTATCGACCTCAATGTAATGGATTAACAGAGCGTTTTAATCACACACTAACCACTATGTTTATGTTGTCGATGTACGTTAGCCAGCATCATGACGATTGGGACACTTATATTCCGTACGCGTTGTTTGCATATCGGACGGCAATCCATGAGGCGACAAAAGAGTCGCCTTTCTTCTTAATGTACGGCCGTGATCCCCACTTACCAATTGATGTTAGTCTCTTACCGTGGCAAGAACATTACGATAATGTCAATGATTATCGGACACAAGTTGTTACTCGATTGAATGAAGCACGTAGACTCGCGAAGGATAACATTGAATTATCCCAACAACGTTCGGAACTACGCCGAAACGAAGCTGCAGAGCTTCCTTCGTTTGAAGTAGGACAAAAGGTTTGGATCTTTACTCCAAATAACAGAAAAGGACTGTCCGCGAAACTTGTTCATAACTGGCATAGACCATATCGAATCATCGAAAAATGTTCCCCTGTTAATTTTCGCTTGGAAAATGGTGACATTGTACATTCAGATCGATTAAAGGATTACATCGAGTACGAACAGTTATCAGATCCTGTACCTGAAGATGTTATTGCAAATGATGACGATGATAATGCTATTTCTGAAAATGAAGCAGAACCAGTTGAAGATGAGCATGAAGTGGATCAAATATTGGATAAAAGACGTTTCAGGAATAGAGCAGGAAGGCTTGTTACTCATTATTTGATCAAATGGAAAAGCAATAACTTAGAAGATAGTTGGGAACCCGTAGACAATCTGATGTGTCAGCAGTTGCTGAAAGAGTTTGAAGATAGACTTAAAGACAAGAAAATGCGGTGAGATCGTTTATATTTATATATGTAACTCATTTAATCTCATTTATTACACCGTATAGACATGAACTCGCAGGAGCTCGTTTTATCTAAGGGGGGAGGTGTTACCAAGATGGTGGAGCCTCTCTTTGATTTTGTATGTAACCTGATATATCTATATTCTATTTGACGTATATTAATGATATGTAACCTTTGGACGACTGGATTAGATTGGACTGAGTAAACTGGAAAGATGGTTGCTTGAACAGCAACGTGACCGACATGCTTGAATAGCAGCTCAGCTAAGTAACTTGAAAAGTAAGGACGAAAGTGCTTGGATAGCAGTTACTTTATAATCGTCGTTGCTTGAACCATATTATCAAGTGCAACCTGTTTAGCGAAGCATATATTCACGTTTATTCTCAGTTATATTCATATTCATACTCTTGACTTTTATCGCTCGGATCCTATTTAACGACATATTTAACAAAAGGGTTTGCCTTCACGGTTTTTGAGAAGGCTCATTTCAAAATATTTTACTAGTTTCAGAATCAAACTTTACATCGAAAACAGCATAAGGTACACGTTTTTGTTTATGTTTTAGTGGTTTCAGAACAAGACACAAGGATTCATTTCTTTTAAATATCATTTCGAAAGAAACTTTGTTTACATTTCCATCTTCAAGAATGGGCCTAAATATGCGCCGATGGTGGTACGATTTATTTTTAATTTTCTCTGTGCAGTTTTTCAAGTCTTTGGCTGCGAAACTCTGAAAATTCAATCACAGTTATCCATAAAAGCATTCTAAAATTTTATTTTCGTTAATTTACAATACTCCTGACGAAAAGGATACCGTTTTTCTCGAATAGACCCAAATTTCCCGCCGACAGGTTGAAATTACGCGCAGAAGTAAGGAAAGTAAAAAATTCTAAAATAATATTCAAACTTCAAATAAAAGAACGGGAACAAGTTTCCAAGGATGACAAAAGATTCAATGTAGGAAAAACGAAAAAAGTTCTTCAATATTTCCAACGACTTTGTGAGGATACTGTATTTGTTTCGAAAAATGCCCAATTTAGGCCCAATTTACCCCACCTTACCCTACTTCACGTAAATTCAGAGATATGGCATCTGCTTCCGCCACGACGGGCTTCTTTTTGCATGCCGTCTGATTGGCCTAAAGTCGCCCTGGTTGAGGGTGCTGTGGTATCTTCCGGTTCTTGAACGCAATCTGCATTGTCAACGCATGACAGGCAACTACTATTTGCTGTAAAAGGGCATATTATGGGGCAAAAACAGGTTTGTTCTATCAGTGGACTGTAAAGACTATCTTTTTTAAATCATGAATTGATTTAAGCATCGTTCAGTTCACCGAAGGAGGAAAACTTGATGTCAGCGTGCTTGAAAAGTCTTGGAACGAAGGCGGCAACGAAGGTCAGTGTTTAGGATAACGAAACACAGCAAACACAATGAGAAAACATTTGATAACAACAAAAAATCTTTAATCGTTGATATGCTGCTAATTTTCGCATCACGTTATCTTAAGTTTACCTGAAACCATGTGAAAATTTGGATACCCTCAACCAGGGCGACGGTGGAAATTTAGGCCCTCTCGACCACTCTGTTCTCGAGTAGCTCGCTCTTAAAGACAGCATCACAAATGACAAATATATTTCATATCAACAACAGTGAAGAGTTTACGAAGGTGGTCATGGTAAGTTTCGTTCTGAAAAAATTTTCTCGTTCAACAAGAATATTCTACCAACTTGAAATACCCTCAATCAGGGCGACGACACCCCTCTAGATAGTGTGGCGAAGAGCTGTTGAAAGTTCATCGCGTTTTACCAAAGTTGATGGCAATTTTTCAGCGGAGAATAGTGGAAATTGGTGTTATGTTGTTGGTGAATAGCTCTGCTACCTTGCTACATCAAAGAAGCCGATTTGAAACAGAATAATGGCATTATGCAGTGGATGAAGGTAGGCCCAATAAACATAGCCGCCAAATCTTTGCTTTTGTCCGAAGTTCCCAAGGGGCGCTGACTCATATTGCATTTTCTGCGAGAATTGACCAATCAGATGCCGTCATTTCATTACTTCCGCGTTTCGCAGCTAGATTTAGGCCATTTTGGGTACCCCCCAATAAAAAAACATTGCACGCTCGAGTAAATCGAATTTTTTTAAAATTTTAACTGGAAAAGGATGCTAATACAGAGGACCACAAGTGTTCATGTAGTCTCCGTGCCATCACTCAAGATTAAAAAATTACGGCGATCTGAATGCTGGAATTCGATGTTTTTTCAAACAGGTAGCGGCATCTTGCTCGCCGTCCCCCCAAAAATTAGTTTTTTAGCAAAATTATCAACAATTTGCATATTTCTTCTGAAATTTTCGAGATCTGCGCTTTATTTCACCTTGCCATGCGAATTTCTGACCCATGCCCCTCCATAGTCCTTGCTTCATTCCCATATGCCATATGGCAACTTGTGCCCCACTCTGATCCAAACTCAACAGGAAATGGAGGGTAAAGAAATAATTAAAGGCTATAGTGTTGTCATATTTTTGTCGGTAAGATAATTTAGTACCGTTTTAAAGGGAATAGACATAGGTATATCTCATAGTCGCTATAAATAGGCCAGAGAAACGTCCACAAATCCAGTGTTTCTTAAGCTACACAATGAAACCGGATGCGTCGAAGCTGTCGAGTACAATAGATTATAATTTTGACCTGGCCCGGGCCAGCTTTTAACCATGTCGATTCCCTTTAAATGTTACTTCAAAAATGGGGAAATCTCATTCAAATGCAATGTTCGTTGAAAGCTCGACTGGACTTGGCAACATCCCCAACTGTTGCAAATCATTCACATCGAAAGAAAAGACGCTACGAACATATTTGCATTGACTGTCTGATATGTCTCGACAAGAGAGAATATACAAAAAATTTGCCAACAAATTTCAAAAGTTTGCCTGCTTGGGGCCTGCTTGTCAAAAGGTTTTTTGGAGTTCAAAAACAAAATGAATTTCCCAGACAATAATATTGCTAACAGTTGCCTTTACACGAATTCTTTTCGTAAAAACTTGCTTTTAAGAAACTCAGCCATCAGACCGCCAAGTATTAAGAAACTCCAGTGCACGTACCTTTGATTAGAAACTACGAATATCTAAGAATTTACGTCAGTATTACGAGTCTCTCAAGATTATCATATTCTTCATGTTCCCTTTCCTGTGTCCTCGTGAATTTCAAAACAAGGTCCTTTGCAATGCTGTTTTAGACGTTATTTTTACGTTATTTTCACTTATTTCGTGTATCATATTGCTCGAAAGGTACTTGAGAAAGGTCTCTTTGAAAAGGCTTCAAAATTTTTTGTTTTGAAATGTGCTCAAAATTTGATAATCTTATAAGAAACTTTCGATACTTTCAGTATTGAGCCAAATATTCAGTTCTTTATATAAAGGATGTGAAAACTATATTAACTTTTACAACAAACTTGTCTGTGGACTTAGAGTTACGTTTGACCCCAGCTCTCCCCGGGTTTAAAGTTTTTTTTATAGATTTTCTAACTTTTTACAAAATTGAATTTGCAACTTCACACAGGCACAAAGTTGGCTATTAGCGGGCTCCTTGTAAAGCAATGATATAGCATTGCTTGCAAGCAATGAGCATTTATCGTTGTCGAAATCTTCCTCGAGAAGAATTTAAAATTTGAAATGTGCTGACAGCAAGACAACATCTGCAAAGTAGATAGAAAGAAAACCTGCTTCATAGTGATCTTTACCGCTCCTGGTGCAATGCCGCCGTCGTCTTCCTTGTGAATTGTTCGTAATTCCGTTAATTTGGTCTCATTCACACTCCATCCCAAGCGCAGGAATTAAATTTGGCAGTTGTTTCGATACTTTGCTCCATCCAACTTCAGTCGTAATCGACAATCTTCCTATTGATTTCATACTGGAAATTGTATGAAAATGACTAAAGAAACTGATGCTTGCCTCTAAAACTGCCACCAATCATTCATTTCAAGCCACTGCGAGGAAACCACATGAACACTTGTGATCCTATGTATTAGCATCCTTTTCCCGTTGAAATTTTAAAAAAATTCGATTTACTCGAGCGTGCAATGTTTTTTTATTGGGGGGGTACCCAAAATGGCCTAAATCTAGCTGCGAAACGCGGAAGTAATGAAATGACGGCATCTGATTGGTCAATTCTCGCAGAAAATGCGATATGAGTCAGCGCCCCTTGGGAACTTCGGACAAAAGCAAAGATTTGGCGGCTATGTTGGCCCAATAGCTTTCTTCGTCGCAAATAGCTGAGACTCGCCAAGGATTTGGGAAACTGAAGCAAAGAAACATCTTCAGCTTATTCCTTGCTATAATTCACGTAAGGTGTGAAATTTTGGAAGCTATATCTTATTTGTTGCGTTCCCAAATGATATTTGAATATAGGCCTATTTTCGGTTGCATGAAATTCGGTGTAGTGCTGATCCCTGATGCAGAAGCGCCGGCAAGGGGGGGCAAGGGGGGGCGGTTGCCCCCCCAATGTTGAAAAAGATGGCCCTCGCAATTCTTCCGAATTCGATGAGAAAAATTGGGGGGGGGGGTAAGCTCATATTTTCAGATGTGAAAAAATCACAAACATTAAATATTTCATGTGACAATTGGCTGTCGCACGGTCTTTTTTATATCACCGGATCGCTATTCAGAATTCCTGAATCAAAGAACACCGCTTTCAATTGCAAACATGAGAGAGAGTCAAAGCGTTTTCCAAGTCATCATTTGTCCAATCCCTCAAGACAAGGACAGTCAGCCCCTCTGACAATATGAAACAACATGGGATGTTTTAATGACATACTTTCATATTGATGCATATTTTCTATACAAAATATTTCCATCAAAACATGTCAAAACACCTGGTCTCAGCAACGGAAGTGTCAAGCACTTGCCATCTATCCATGCGTCTGTGTCGAATCTTGGAAGTAAGTCATTTATCGTTGTGGACCGACGTATGCAGAATATTTATCGAGAGAAGAAGGCAAAAAATCATTTGACTATTGACATTGCTATGGACATTGACCCACCACCAGAAGATCTTCGTGGATACGATTACGATCCTCAGACGCCGTTGCCAGTCAGTCGGGACGCAAGAGAACATGTCATAGCAAAAGGACCCTGTCAGCCAAAAGATTGTGAGTTTCCGAAGGACAAGAATGGGAGAAAATTTCTGTTAAACTGGTACCAAAAATTCAAGTGGTTGGAATATTCAAAGAAAACAGACAAGGCATTCTGCTTTTACTGTAGAACCTTTAACCGTCAGGTAAGAAACCATCGCACCAATAATCAAGCTTTTTATATCCGAGGAGCATCTTGCTCATTCGAAAAAGCGTAGGAGATTTTTTCAGAACAAAAGGATATTTATGGACATTTGATGGATTTCACTTGAAAACGGATGGATTTTTGCCAAAGGTGCATGAGAATTTTTGAGAGTGAAATGCCCCTCTATTTTGATACTGACACATATGATCGATAATCGATAATCCTAATACAACTTTCAGAACTCAAAAAATGCCATGGAAAGGCTGTGAAAAGTTTAAAGGAATTGTTTAGCAGGGGTGGAGCTATCGCTTGCTAAGTTTCGTCCTCATTAAATCTAACTGTAAGTAATATACACTCACTTTTGTAATTAAAAACCTTAGTAGCCTTACCCTTTAAAAAAAGGGGGAAAGAAGAAAGAAAAGAAGGGCATTGTAACCTCCTCCATAAAAATAAGAAACCCCACTGACGCCAAGTCCTTGCAAGAGACGAAGTGTATACTCTGGGTACAAAGTGTCTAAATGTTAACTAAATTCATTTTACAAGGTACTCGATCATGTGCTGAATTTAAGCAAAGGAGTATCAGACAAGCTGCAGTCCGAAAACCTTGACATTATCACTGGTTGTGACAGAATCGAGGACCTACTTGTTGCTGTCAAAGAAATGAGGAACGAGACGTGTTTTGAGCGCTTCTGGGACAAGTCAACTGAGACGTGCGACCAGTTGAAGATTAGAATGCCTGGTGAGAACAGAAGAAGGAAGTTACCAAAGAGGATAGATGACCGACCCGAGACGGCAGTCCAATTATCTCACAAAGATCAACTGAGAGTCAGCTTCTTCTACTCGGTAAGTATGAATTAAGTTTCTTTCATTTTTTTTACATGCCTGAGATTCAATAACAATTTACCATTGCATTCAAACAAATTCAGTTTTGCAGACTTACCATTTTAGCCCTGCCCAGCATAAGCTGACATCTGCTATAAATTAACACAGTAAAATAAAGGCAAATTTTAGCATCAACAAGGATCTCATTTCTATGTTGCGTTTGGCTGCAAAAATCATGGGACGGAGGTAAGTAGTTGGAGAAGAGAAGTAAGAGGAAGAATTTTTACTCTTTCTTATCAAAAGCTCAGTTTTGACGATAGCTTCTTCAATTTAAGTAAGCCCAACTTTTTGTCCCACTCGAACCTCACCAAGCTTTTCTCTCTTTTAGATACTTGACCTGATGACCAATGCCATTGAAACGAGGTATGGCAAGGAGAACAGAGCAGTTTTGAGAGGATTTGGATACCTACATCCATCCAGAATTTCTCAGCAACATGCTTCCAAGCATGTCAAAGTTGCAGCTGACTGGTACGAAGCTGATATCGACAATGAACGTCTGGAAAGAGAGCTGCAGCTGATTCGTACATCGCTACTTGTTTCAGAAATAATCGAAAAAGCAGAGGCAGAAAAAAGAAGACCGTCTTTGCATGATCTACATCGTGCCCTCCTTAGGGAGCCTGAATGTTTTCCATCCATTGGAAAATTGTGCAAACTGGCATTAACATTGCCCCTAACATCTGCATCCGCCGAGCGATCTTTCTCAAAGCTAAAGGTCATAAAGAACAGACTTAGATCTACTATGGGACAGGACAGATTGAATTCCTTAATGCTGATGTCTGTTGAATCAGACATTACAACGTCTTTGGACATTGAAGACCTCGTAAAACGGTTTAGTGACAATGCTCCCAGGAGATGGGACTTGTACTAATAAGTTCGTTACCAATATCGATGAACATCATTGAAGTTTTTCAAATTGTTTATGATACTGTAAAAGTTCCTTTTTAAGTCAGCAGCTTGGCACTGCGGGTGTAAATTTTCCGAAAAATCTCCTCTATGAAATTTCATTTTTTCCCGGGAATTTTTTAACCTCAAATAAAAGATCATGGTGGTGCCATTGCTTCAGATTTCTGGCTCCGGCAGAACTTTAGAGCTCTTCAACTATTCTATGTTTGAGTGGTGTATTAGAGGTCACAAGAATTTCTGGGGATCGGAATGTCGTCGTTCTACCGGTAGGACATGATTTTCTAATTGTGGCACAATAATTGTGTTACTTCAGTAGATTCATTTACCTTGATGCCAACCTATAAAAGGGCGTTTGTCGCATTTATAGCCAAAGTAGAGGGCGTGGCCCAAGAAAAATTTTTTCGGGCTCCGCCCTAGACCCCGCCATTTTCCGCCCCCCCAATAAAAAATCCTGGCGGCGCCACTCTGATGAGATTTTCTTGAAATGCAAAGTGTAAAATATGGAGTAGGGCCTGTAGAATCGACTCGTGGCAAAAGCAGCTCTGTATCTTTATTACTCGAATGTCCATTTTGATTTTCGTAAGGGTACTCGAAAATTCGTCTCAAAGAGCTTATTTTCGGTCATGTGACGAGAATACGGCAACACCATTGGCTGATAAGCGTGAAATTGGAAGATTTATGGGTTTCCCTGTACCCTATTGAAAGATTTGACTGAAAGATTTGCAGACAATGGTCGATACGATTGGAAAGATTCAATGAAGCGCTTGCAAGCACCTTGTGTGAAAACAAGTCGGCAGTCTTTCGAGACTGACAGTGCAAATCAATCTTTTTTCATGCAAATCTTTTGTGCTTGCACGAGCTATGGAATATCTTCTGTGAGTCCCAAGGCGACGGAAAAGAAAGAGGTTTGCAAAACAGTGTGTGACAGAAAAGGAGAAAACAGCCGCTTTGGAATCAACCCCCTGTTCTACCTTCGTGATTGCATCATGTTGCCCACTCCCAGGAGACTTCCTGCCAACATAACAAATCAGAGTCGATGTTGCCTCCCCCCCGTCTTTAAAACTGTAACTTGTTTACGAGACGCAATTTGGAAAGGAGGCGTTCGATTGTTCGTAAGATCATGGGCGATTCTGACACGTGAAGAATGTTTCAGAATTGTCCATAATACTTCTCAAATAGATTAAAATCCTTACCTGCCTGTTTTTGTGGGTATTCCCTTTGATTTCCTTGATTTTGTTTGAGCCTTATTGCTCGCTGCAAGTCTCATCCCGTCTGCCATTTTGAAATTTGAAATTCGGCCGTTGGCTGACTTTGCAAAAAGTCATATTTCTCAAGCAGGTCTTCTTATAAGCAAACCCCTACTACTGGTAAAAAACTTATGGGTACGCAAATAGCCAATTTTTCTTAGGAGACCCATGGCAAGCACCGCGTAACTTTCTTTTGCCCATATTTGGAATACTGCCCGGGCATTTTTAGCTAGCGACTGAGCAAGGTTTTAAACACATGGGGGTAAACGCGAGAGAAGGTTTTGCGGTAGCAACAACAACAGTATTGTCATTAAAAGGCCGGGAAACAACATGAACCGCAGTAAATGATCGTTGTAGTTACATAAAAAGCAAAACAATTCGTACTAATGAATTTTGGACAAAATGTTTTTGGACAACTATTTTTCGGATGTTTTTTTTTAGGGAATTTCGGACATCTTTAGCAGAACACTTTCAGACACGAAAAATGTCTGACCCATGAAATGTCTGAAAATGGTAAAATCTAAACATTCGAGTATTCATATATTTGCCTTGACAAAGATGATGGACCAATCCCAAATTGTTTGTCCAGGTAAGCTGGGATTTTAACCCATACTTTTTGACAACTTGTGTTAGGAAGGGCTATACTTTTTGGCAATATTTTTGTCCAAGGGGATGGCCCAAATTTGGTAGAAGGGTGAATCTAAAGAAAATAATTTGACAAAAAAACTTAGAAATTTGTTGGTAAAATACGCGTTGTTGTCGGGCTAATTATTGAAAATGATCGGTGGCCTCGACCCCTTAACCTCTTAAAAATCTGTCGCATGGCTGTAAGAGCATACAAGTCAAATCTTTCAATAGGGCACAGGGAAACCCATAAATCTTCCAATTTCACGCTTATCAGCCAATGGTGTTGCCGTATTCTCGTCACATGACCGAAAATAAGCTCTGTGAGACGAATTTTCGAGTACCCTTACGAAAATCAAAATGGACATTCGAGTAATAAAGATACAGAGCTGCTTTTGCCACAAGTCGATTCTACAGGCCCTATTCCATATTTCACATTTTGCATTTCAATAAGATCTCATCAGGGATCAGCACTACATCGAATTTCATGCATCCGAAAATAGGCCTATGTTCAAATATCATTTGGGAACGCAACAAATAAGATATAGCTTCCAAAATTTCACACCTTACGTGAATTATAATAAGGAATAAGCTGAAGATGTTTCTTTGCTTCAGTTTCCCAAATCCTTGACGAGTCTCAGCTATTTGCGACGAAGAAAGCTCTTGGGCCTACCTGCATCCACTTCATAATGCCATTATTCTGTTTCAAATCGGCTTCTTTGCTGTAGCAAGGTACACTCAAAAAAATAAGGGTGCTAGATAGGGTGTTTGAAAAAACCTAGGGGTTGTTCAAGCTCTGAGAAACCAGCAAGGGTTTTTTGGAAAAACCGGCCAGTTGATGGGGTTTCTTCAATGACCCTAAGGTTTTTCTGACTCTTGAAAAACCTCTTGGGGTTCTCCTCTTGTTCAGCATAACCATAAGGTTTTTCCAAATTCCTTTAAGGATGACGGGTTCAAAGGTAACTGACTCAAAAGGTCAAAAGAACCCTTGGAGGTTTATTGTTCGCCATCTTGGTTCTTGCGAAAACCTTCAAAAGTTGTCTGGGATAATTCATGATTGCAAAGATTTTGCATTTCAGAGACTTTTCTTGATTTTCGGTTTTTTTCAAGTGATAATGCTTAGAAAACTAAAAAGCGACAAAGGATGGTGCGAAAGCGTGCGAGAGTTTGCATTTCCTCAATGTTGACGAGAACAGATAATTGGAAACGTTGCACCAACAAGATTGCAAGCTTTCCATTCGCTCTACAAGGCACAGAGCAGGAAACATAAATATACTGCGTTTTATTTTCAACGTTCTACTTGCATAACATCACATTGCTTTCCTTGGGACTTTATCCGGACATGTTGGGACGAGTATAAGCCATGTGACTGAAACAGCGCGAATTTCGAATTCGATCTGGAGTTTTCGAATTTGATCAACTCTTCGATCTTGCGTCAGCAAGAAATCTTTCCTTCTCTTCATCGTCTACTTTCGAGAGATAGCTGCCTTTCAAGAACTCACAAGAATGCCTTCAATACACAAGACAACGAAGAAGCAGATAAATTACAAGCAAGTTCCAACCAAAACATTGGTAAGCTTCTTCACATCATTACTTTTACTCCAATTTATTCGCTGTGTCAAAATTTCACATCGACAACCACACAGATTTTTCGGACTTTTCTGTTTATGGCCTAGCTAGGTAGCATACCTCGTCGTCCTTGTCAAATTTTCTTCAGTCAACTGTTGCTTGATGGAGATTAGTACAAACATGAATGTATGTAAAAACAAAATAGCTGTGTTGTTCGTTCGTTCTTGTTACACAACAAACATTGTGTTCATTTTCAAGTAGCCAACCAACTAGAAAGATGCTGTCTTGATTTTCAGTTCGACTTCAAGATGGCGAAACTTCTCTGATCTGTATGAATGGATAAAATTGAGGGGAAGTCTACTATCATAACATTGGCTGCAAAACAGAAACAAGGTAAACCTTGAAGCGAATTTAGATTCTTTCATTGCATGTAAACTTTTTTTATATAAGCTTAAAAGTTAGCTTATGAGGTGAATTGAAACTCTTTCTTCGTAGAACCTCAAGCTTTATTCATCACAGCTTTCGCCTATGAATCTTTTTGGCCCTCGTTACCATTGTGCTTCCAGGTCGGCCTAGGTATAGGAGTAGCATTTTGTAAAAGAACGGACCTGATATAACTTAGGAAACCATTTATTCTGTGAAAGGAAAGCATCAGCAAAGTTTTGCTTATTTTTATTTGTTTGCTGTATCACTCTATATGAAGGTGCTTGGGCAATACCTGAAAATTATTGGAGAGGCTTTAAAAAACTTTCATTTGTCCATTTTAATGTCCACAAGGGCAAAGGTAGGCACCATAGAATTATTTATTGAAACTTTGAGAAATTTTTGAAAAACATCGAGGTTTTAAGAAGCATTATTTTAAACCATATGGCAAGAGTTCTTTTACCAAAATAAACTTTCTCAAGTTTAAAATTTCCAGTATTGAAGTCTATTAATTTTTTGACGATCTGAGAGGTGAATTTCATGCACAAATACCACCTGGATAAACAATGTTAAGAACTTCTCGTAATTTTCCGCTTAAATTTCTCTGGGTTCATCAAAATTTTGTTGGCTCTGTTACACTTCAGAGGACTTGCTTTGAGTGAAGATTTTACCAATACTTGTTTTGAGATTTGCTGGAGCAAAGCGATGCAGTTACTGACAAAATGCCTACTCTTCTGACAACAATCTTAAAAAAAAAATTTTCTAAGCTCTATTTAGAGTGTCCATAATTCCATTTCTTCAGACACTAGAAACTGAGAGACTGACGCAGTACCGAAAGTTTCTTAAAATCATCATATTTTAGCACTGAAAGCTTTTTGATGGTTTGAGAGAATGTTCCTCGAATTAATTTTGTACTAATTGGTGGGGGATCTTCTTTTGCTTGGGGAAATTTCAAAGACAGTGCATCCTCAGTTCTTTTGCAATCCTTGCTAAAAACTAAGACATGTTTAGTAATTTATGCGACAATTTCTTTTTAGAGGCTTGAAGAAAAAGACCAACGGAAGATCTGCATAGTTTCAAGGTGACAACACGTAAAAAAGACAGTTATCAATACTATAATGGAACAAGGTACTGCCTATATGTTGTAAAGAACAGCCGAAATCTTCGTGAATGAACTTTAGAAGTTGTCTTTGATTAGCTGAAGGCCTTGATTGACTTTCTTGAATATCAGAATACACACATCTTTTTGGTGAAAAACCGTGGCATTCAACTTCATGATGAATTAAGACGCTCTGTGATAAAACTTTAAAAACATTCGCACCTAGAATTAACAAACTCAGCTACAAAGCCCAGCCCAATAAAAAGACCAGTTTCTACAAAAATTTGTGTATTGACAGTACATACTTAGACTTTGTTCTTCCCGAGGGGTGTATCACTCTTCCGAAAAGATGTACAAGATTTCTTTAAACAGTAAGATTTTAAGGGCTTTTTAACGGATTTTTCTGTAAAACAAAGTAATTTTTTGCCAAAGGGGTACGATATTTTTATACAGTGATATGCCCTCGGTTCTTCCCTTGTATGTAACTGATAAGTTGTAATCAGTTGTAAATCAGAAAGGCATTGTTCGTAGCTTTTCGTGATTTAGCATTTGTAATGTTAATTGAGACTTGTAACAAATGTAGTACACATCAAGATCCAAAAATCTTCGGACAGTCAAACTTTGCGACAAAATTTTTTCTGCAAGGTTTTGCAAATTACAAACACTCGAGCACACTCTTGGTTATATTTTTGCTCATGACACTTCAGTTTGAATTGGTTAATATTAAATTAATTCTATACTTGTGAACTGAAGGATTTGTTAGTTAAGAACTAAATCTTTTTTTGGATGAAGTATGTATCGGAAACTTTTCAGTCCGAGATATTTTTGGATTTTCATGTAACCAACATTGATAGATATAAAGTTTTGAGATACAGAACTTTTAATGAATTCAAGAGGCAAAGTTTAATTGAAAATTTTATGCAAAAATGTCTCTGTTCCTTTGTGACGGTTCTCAACAATATGTATTACGAATAAATGTTTTGCGTGCCTTAAAGTTTCTTCAAAGGACTTGTGCAGGGGCAGCTTACATCACACAAGAGTGCGAAAGAAAACCCAATATACACCCTTCGAAGAGTTCTTATCTTTAAAACCAATCAGAGTTCCATAAGGGGTTGTTTCATACCCGATCAAAGGTGCTAATAGATGTAAACGGAAAAACCCTCGAAGGTTTATCAGCAGCGTACAAATACGTTACCCCTGGAGGTGGGTGAAAAAACCTTGTGATAGAGGTTTTCTGAGAAACCCCCTCGCGTGGTTTTCTAAAAAACCCCTTCGCGGGGATTTTTCAGAAAACCTCTTGAAGAGGTTTTTTTGAAAACCCTTTGAAACGGGTTGTTTGCAAGACCCTTTAAAAAAGGTTTTTTAGGAAACCCTTTTGAAGGGGTTTTTTAGGAAACCCTTTTGAAGGGGTTTTTTAGAAAACCCTTTTGAAGGGTTTTTCAGAAAACCCTTTGAAACAGGTTGTTTAGAAAACCCTTCAAGACGGTTCTTAGAAAAACCCTTTGAGAGGGTTTTTTATAAAACCTCTATGAAAGGGTTATTTCGAGCACCTCCAGGGGTAACGTATTTGTACGCTGCTGATAAACCTTTAAAGGTTTTTCTCAGCACCTTTATTTTTTGGAGTGTAGCAGAGCTATTCACCAACAACATAACACCAATTTCCATTATTCTCCACTGAAAAATTGCCATCAACTTTGGTAAAACGCGATGAACTTTCAACAGCTCTTCTCCACACTATCTAATCCAGTGTGCTCACGTGGAAAAAATTCTGCTATTGTCAAAGCGCTCATGATGTCATGGTCAAGAGGTAGGTCTCGTATCATTTCCTCTCTACAAAGATTGGCCTTTGTTTTAGTACGAAAAAGTGGAGGGGATTGAGGCCGGGCTTTCAAAATTATCTTTATTTTCTAAAAAAAGGAAAATGATGAATGCATATTTCAAATGAATTTGAATTATTCAAATGATAGGGGGCCTACAATCCTGGACAAAATATATTGGAACGACCTAAAATTTTACAATGTCAAATTAACAACCCCCCTTTCCCCCCGATACAATGTTGATTTGATCTGTTTCAGCTCGCGGATGTCATATGTATTCAAACAACATTGTTTCGGGGGTAAAAGGGGGTGGTAAAAAATGGAATAAGAGGAATCTAAGATAGCAAATGGAAACACACCTTTGTTCCAAATATTTTGTCCAGGATTGTAGGTATCTTCGCAAGCTCCAATACCCTTTAACTTCCATGAAAAAACTCTCATATTCATTCAAGTTATTTTGAAATATGCATTCAACATTTTCCTTTTTTTAAGAAATACAGATAATTTTGAAAGCCCGGCCTCAATCCCTTCCACCTTTCATACTAAAACAAAGGCCAAGTCTGAGAGAGGATGATACGAGACCTACCTCTTGACCATGACATCTTGAGCGCTTTGACAATAACAGAATTTTCTGCACGTGAGCACACTGTTTCAAAACTTGGAATAGATAGTGTGGCGAAGAGCTGTTGAAAGTTCATCGCGTTTTACCAAGGTTGATGGCAATTTTTCAGCGGAGAATAGTGGAAATTGGTGTTATGTTGTTGGTGAATAGCTCTGCTACCTTGCTACAGCAAAGAAGCCGATTTGAAACAGAATAATAGCATTATGCAGTGGATGAAGGTAGGCCCAATAGCTTTCTTCGTCGCAAATAGCCGAGACTCGTCAAGGATTTGGGAAACTGAAGCAAAGAAACATCTTCACCTTATTCCTTATTATAATTCACGTAAGATGTGAAATTTTGGAACTTACATCTTATTTGTTGCGCTCCCAAATGATATTTGAATATAGGCCTATTTTCGGTTTCATGAAATTCGATGTAGCGCTGATCCCTGATGAGATTTTCTTGAAATGCAAAATGTGAAATATGGAATAGGGCCTGTAGAATCGACTCGTGGCAAAAGCAGCTCTGTATCTTTATTACTCGAATGTCCATTTTGATTTTCGTAAGAGTACTCGAAAATTCGTCTCAAAGAGCTTATTTTCGGTCATGTGACGAGAATACGGCAACACCATTGGCTGATAAACGTGAAATTGGAAGATTTATGGGTTTCCCTGTGCCCTATTGAAAGATTTGACTTGTATGCTGGCTGTAAGGCTTTTTGGAGCGACTGAAATTCTCTGACGGGATGTGCATTCCTGCCCGGGTATCGTCTTTTCTAAAGCCGGGCATCAAAAGAAGACAATTGATCTACAGCCGGTTGTAAGAAGGGGTATTTTGTTAGAGCGAGTTGTTATTCCGTCATTTCCCGTGTAACTTTTGCGTTTTGGAGTACACGTATTTGTTATGTAAGAAACTGCTTATAAGAAACTAAACTCTCAGATCGCCAAAAAATTCAGAAACACCAGTACTGGGAAAATATAGCTTAAAAACTATTTGTTTTCATAAAGGAAACCCTTGACATAGTTTAATTCTTTTTTCACTCGTTTCCTGTATCATGTTACTCAACAGGCACTTGAGTGATGTAAAGGCTTTGGAAAGGCTTCAAGCCCGCTTCAAGCTTCAATACACATTGTTTTGAAATGTTCAGGAGGGTACAGGTAGTGAACATGAAGATTGTTCTGAAACCTTTAAGAGACTCGTAAGAAACTCTGAGTTCTCAAAATCAGGTAACTTTAAGAAATTTTCAGTACTAGTCCAAATTCTTAATTTCTTATAAAAAGACGTGTATAATTTCTGCAGATATTTTCGGCCTATTACTTGGACGCAAAATTTCTAAAGCCGGGTGAAAAGATCATTTCTTGGACTGGAGTGCATATCCCCGTTCAAATCAAAACAAGTAGACACCCGGGACCTCATGAAACCTTCCTTTTCTGCATTGAGACACGGAGGTTATTACGCTATAACCATCCATTGCAATTCATTCTTTTATTGTCTCAAACAACCGTAGCATTTCAAACATTTCATACTATTGCTGTATTTGAGATTCCTTGACGCAAGCAGTGAAATATCTCCTCGATGTAGCAATGCCATGTAGTTACCCCCGTGATTCCATCGAAACTCCCTTCTGTTCTTGCATGCTTTGGGCAAAAGAAAGTTACGCGGTGCTTGCCATGGGTCTCCTAAGAAAAATTGGCTATTTGCGTACCCATAAGTTTTTTACCAGTAGTAGGTGTTTGCTTATAAGAAGACCTGCTTGAGAAATATGACTTTTTGCAAAGTCAGCCAACGGCCGAATTTCAAATTTCAAAATGGCAGACGGGATGAGACTTGCAGCGAGCAATAAGGCTCAAACAAAATCAAGGAAATCAAAGGGAATACCCACAAAAACAGGCAGGTAAGGATTTTCATCTATTTGAGAAGTATTATGGACAATTCTGAAACATTCTTCACGTGTCAGAATCGCCCATGGTAAGATTTTAGTCCCTGCCAGGGGCGTCGTGGCCGGGGGGGCAGGGGGCCATTGCCCACCCTAGAATTCAGATCGTCGGATTTTTCGGAAATTTAAAGGTTTCGTCGGAAAATCACTGACTTTGGGCTTGCGCTAAGTACCTTTGATCAGTTTAGATTTTTTTGCATCGCTTTCAGTTCTTCCCATAACATTTGCTGTTTTTGTTGCTATTTCATCATAGACATTGTCCAGATATTGGTTCCGTTCTTAGCAGCGTATAAACTGTGTACCAGAACCTCGAAAAAATTACGAAGATCTTATACGATAAAAGCTCATTGCCTCGGGACACATTGCTGATTTAAACAGGGAGGTCTAAATGCATATTTGAAGATAGCACTAGAAAAGTTAAATTGATAAAACACTACGGTACCTTAGCCTTTGAAACATGGAGAGTTTTTCACGGCTGGTAGTTATTACTCATTTCCAGCAAAAACAGAAACCATGGGTTACGCATTTTGCATAGGATGTTTTCGCTTCAGCCGCAAATTCGCTCTTTTTTCACTGAAAAAGTCTCTAGTCAAGCTTATGGAAAAGAATCTTTACCGAAATGAAGATATCCCAAATTTACCAGAGTTATCAAGCTGTCTTCCTTACATTTCATTCAGCTGCAGTAAAAACCAATCTAATTCCAAGTAATTTTGAAGTTCTATTTTGAAGATTTCCCAGGATAGCCTTCCGTTAGTCAAGTTCTACCGCTCCTTTCAATGGCGACTTCTTTACAAAAAGGGGTATTTTCCAACGATCTGAAGGGTGTGGTCGCAAAAATTTTTCCGGGGGCGAGCCCCCGGACCCCCATTCTTGCTCGCTTCGCTCGCATTTGGTATCAGCATCCCCAATATGACTTTCGTCCGGACTGGCCTGACCACTGGGCCTCATCCCAGGAAGATTGTCCTTTTCATGGTGGTTGATATGGACCCAATCCGAACATATCACCAATAAATGCTACTTTTTTCCGTCATTTATTGCGCACCTCTTGTAAAAGGAAAAAGGGCGAAAATGAAACATGCTATTTTTCGGAAATTTCGGGGCCTTGGCCCCCCCTGATAGACAGGTGCCACGACGCCCCTGGTCCCTGCTTAGAATCCGTTTGGTCGTGAGTCCTTCGTATGAGTGAAATTAAAACATCAGATTACAAATGTTGAACGAATACAAGGAATCACGTCGTCAGTCTACCTACACCCTAAGAATCGATCTGTCTCGTTCCAAAAGCGGCTAAAAATGTTCTGTTTTCATCATTTTCGAGTGTTTACACGATGCCGTTGCCAAAATGTGCCAGTTAGACACAGGCTTTTGACACAGACAGTGGTGAATTAACTTTACACTGACAGTTTGGCTGTACGAGACACGGCTGTACGATTCACGGCTTTTGGATTTTTATCATTATCGTAGCTGCTCATCTACATTTGAAACAGTATAACAAGGATTTATCTGCAAGTGGCTTGAAAAACTGACGGGAAAGAGCGAGACACGACTACGGAAAACAGCGAGACAAGTTTCAGCAAGTTTCGACACACGTGGGCCTAAATTTGATTTCGCACGTTCCTCATGAAACTCGCAGGAGATGGCTGAAAGTTGCAAACTAGAGGATGAGATCATCAAGGCTATACCTGAAATAAGGGAGAAAGGTCATAAAAAACCAACTACTGATACCATCATCAAGAGATTTGAACAGAAAAACAGCAGTCACAAGGCATGTGAAATAAAAGTAGCTGTCGAACGGCTCATCAAGCGTGGACAGGTAGAAAATCGTGGAAAAAATGGAGAAGAATCCCTTTACGTAGTGACTCCTGACACAATGCAAATGCCCAAACCATGTCCATGTGCCAATACTAAGTGTACCCCTTACGAAGAATTTATTTTGCTTCAGAAACAAGTGGAAACCCTGCAGAAGGCATATAGGAGTAACCATGGAAACAACACAACCAAGCAACTTGAAAAAGAAAAAGAATTGAAAGAAGAGATATTGTTGTTGAAGAAAGAAAATGAATCGCTGAAAAATGAAATTAGAAGAAAAGATCTTTTGATCAATAGTATGGAGAAAACGGAGGAACCACAGATCCGCGAATTCCAATTCCCAGCGAGAAAGAAAGTTGCAAAGATTGATTCTTCGATTTGCCCATGGGACTACATTTCAACGAATAACAACAGGTTTGCACCCATAACCCCGCCAATTGAAGATGTGTCTCAGACCACGGAATTTCCAAAACTAGACAATGCAGTTCAACCAAAGGAAAGTGCAGCGAAAAGTGCAAGTGGGTTAAACAAAATCACAACATCAGCAAATCATCACGAATCCACTCGAAGTTCCATTGATAAACGGAAGAAAATGAGATCCTGGATGAGGCCACCAATGCACAATTCAACGGAAATCATCGGAGACTCGATGGTAAAGCACATTCAAGGCTACAAGATGAGTGAAGCAACGAATGGCCAGGAAAAGATCTTTGTAAGGGCGTTTCATGGAGCAAAACTGGATGACATGAATAGTTATTCTGTGCCAACAACGAAGAAAAACCCAAAAAGAATCGTACTACACTGCGGTACCAACGATGTAAGCAGTGGCACAGCACCAAATGAAGTTGCTCAAGAAATTGTGGATTTAGCAACGAATCTCAAAAGCCACGAAAATGAGATATTGGTATCAAGTTTAGTTGCTAGAGGAGATAGATGGAATGAACATGTAAGTCAAGTGAATAACATTTTGAAGGCTAGGTGTCACAGAGAAGGATTGCCATTTATCGATAACTCCAACATAGATCCGGCTTATCACTTAAATCGTAGTAACTTGCATTTAAATTCTGAAGGGACACGCATGCTCGCTAATAATTTTTTGAGAGCTCTAGGTCATTATTGACTATCAAATAGAGAAGGAAGAGAGCAGACTCCAAATAATGTAAATAAAGTAGGTGATAATTCAGACGATGCGAATCTTATCTCGGAAGATGCAAATAACGGGCCAGAAATCTCAGGGGTAGAAACGTCAACGCCTGATACCTACGCAGATAGAGCCTTAGATGCAAAATCCTCTTTGAAATTGTTGAGATTAAGAAACATGGATAGGGTGATAGTTGGATATCTTAATATAAATTCAGTTAGAAATAAATTTGATGCGCTCAGGGAAATTGCTTCACAAAATCTAGACATACTTATAATTGCTGAGACAAAAATTGATGCTTCCTTTCCAACAGGGCAATTTGCCATAGAAGGATTTGCAACTCCATTTCGTTTAGACAGAAATGCTAATGGCGGTGGCTTACTGGTCTATGTAAGAAGTGATATTCCTTCACATCGGTTAAATTCCTTCAAATTTTCCGATGGCATCGAATGCATTAGTTTCGAAATAAATTTGAGGAAAAAGAAATGGGTACTGTTTAGTGTTTATCGGCCACCAACACAATCACAAGATTATTTACTTGAAAACTTAGGTCGTGCACTCGACCACTACAGTGAAAATTACGAAAACTTTATGTTTATAGGAGATTTTAATATGACTGAAACTGAGGAACAGTTGAAAAACTTTCTAGACCTATATAGTCTTAAAAATCTCGTGCATGAGCCAACGTGTTACAAATCTCCAACAGCAAGATGCATAGATCTTGTGCTGACAAACCGAAACAGGAGCGTACAACAAACTACTACAGTGGAAACTGGCTTGTCAGATTTCCATAAAATGGTTGTTACTGTCCTTAAAACTACTTTCCCCAAACAAGGACCAACTGTAATTAACTATAGAAACTACAAAAATTTTAACGAAATTGCTTTTAGGAATGATCTCCGAGAGGAATTAGGGAGAATAGAACCATCGGATCTGAATTACAGTTCGTTCGAAACTGCTTTTGATAAAGTTCTAGACAAACATGCTCCAATTAAAAAGAAATATGTGCGTGCAAATGACAAACCATTTATGACCAGAGCTCTGCGTAAAGCGGTCATGTTACGTTCTAGACTTCGTAATAGATATAACAAAGATCAAACTATTGAAAATTGGAACAAATTTCGAAAACAACGAAATTCCTGTGTTAAGTTATTTCGAAGAGAAAAAAGAAATTATTATAATAACCTAGACATCTCACTTGTCACTGACAATAAGAAATTCTGGAAGACTGTGAAACCTTTTTTCTCTGACAAATTACAATCTAAGAGCAAAATAGTTTTGATTGAAGATGAAACCATCATTTCCAACGATGTAGAGGTAGCAGAAACTATGAATGAATTTTTCGTCACTGTAACGGATTCCCTTGGCATAGATGAAAACTCTAATTACGAAAATGCTACTGAAGGAATCATAGATCCTGTTGATAAGGCTGTACACAAATTTTCGAATCACCCTAGCATTCTAAAAATTAAAGATCACTATCAAAATGTTGGTTCCTTTTATTTTCAGACAGTTACTCCTGATGCTGTGGACAAAGAGGTTAGGAACCTAAATCCTAAGAAAGCTACAACGCACAAAAATATTCCTCCTAAAATTCTTAAATCCAATTCTGATGTATGTGTAGGACCCTTGACGAAAATATTTAATGACTGCATAGAAAATTCGTCCTTTCCTGATGAACTAAAGTGCGCGGATGTCACATCTCTTCCAAAGAATGGACCAACTAACTCTAGGACTAACTTTAGGCCAATTAGCGTTCTGCCTACGGTCTCAAAGCTTTTTGAACGAATAATGGATAAACAGATAGTTTCTTATATTACACCCTTCTTATCGTCACTTCTCTGTGGATTTCGAAAAGGTTACAGTGCCCAGCATGCTCTCGTAAGGCTCTTAGAAAAATTCAAAATTAGTCTTGATGAAGGTGGAAAGGCAGGGGCTGTATTGATGGATCTCTCCAAGGCATTTGACTGTATCAGACATGATCTTTTAATTGCAAAATTGCATGCCTACGGTTTCTCTCGCGAAGCATTAACACTAATCAATGATTACCTCACAAATAGGCAACAAAGAGTCAAAGTAAATGGGTCATTCAGTTCTTGGAAAAGCGTCACACGCGGTGTTCCTCAGGGGTCAGTATTAGGGCCTCTGCTATTCAACATCTACATAAATGATCTTTTACTCTTTATCCAAAACTCGGATATATGTAATTATGCAGATGATACTACGATCTATGCCTGCGATAAGAACCTGGACAATATTTCTCATAGGCTTGAAACTGATTGTAGTGTAGCCTTAGAATGGTTTGCCGACAACTTTATGAAACTGAATGCAGATAAATGCCATCTTTTGGTTCTTGGGCAGAGGTGTGATGATCCCGTTACTGTTAGGATTGGAAGTGCTGATGTTGTAAATAGCTCTGAAGAGAAGCTACTTGGAGTCCAAATTGATAGCCGACTTTCCTTCGATAATCATGTTTCCAAACTGTGCCAAAAGGCTAGCAATAAACTGTATGCACTCGCTCGCATATCCCCATACATGGATCAGAGCAAACTGAGATCCCTCATGAGGGCATTCATTACCAGTCAGTTTCAATACTGTCCTTTAATTTGGATGTTTCACAGCAGACAGCTCAACCAAAAAATTAACAAAATACAGGAAAGGGCATTAAGAATTACTTACAAGGATACTGAATCGACTTTTAGTGAGCTATTACAGAAGGACAGTGCAGTTACTATTCACACAAAAAATTTGCAAATACTTATGACTGAGATGTACAAAACTAGAAATGGTCTGAACCCTTTATTTTTGCAGGAAATCTTCTGTGATAATACAACTTACTACAATTTGCGTAATAGTAACGACTTTTTTCAACCAAGAGTGCGATCTGTCAATAACGGGACAGAAAGCGTCCGATTCAAAGGTCCACAGCTATGGCAAATGTTACCACCAACGATACGAAATTCACAGTCCCTTTGCCAGTTTCAAACAAAGATAAAAAGACGGAACGCAGAAAATTGTCCATGCAAGTTATGCCGTGTCTTTATTCCGAACTTGGGCTTTTTATGATACATATTTTTAGACATTGATTTTATGCTGTATGAATTTTGATGACTTGTAAATATTTTATCCACTATTTTTCTTATGTAATATTTGTATTTTGTATTAACGTTGGAATTAATTAGCTTATTACTTTTAGCTATATTTTTAATGTAATCCAACGATAAAGAAATTGATAATAATAATAGAGTTCCGTTTTCAAAATCTACCGTTTTCAAAATCTGCCAGCAAAAAATTTGCCGTTTTCGTGTGAACGGGAGGGCCGGTTGGCCTATCAATCGAATTTTCACCGTTTTCAAAATGTGCCGGCATCGTGTGAACGCAGTTTAAATGCATAAACAACCTTATCAGATTGTTTCAGTTCGCATAGAAATCACAGGGCATTGAATCTTTAACAAAGGAAATTGTCATGGAAGGACAATAGGAAGAACAATTGGAAGCGCAGATATGTGGCGTCTTGGGATCATTCTTACAACAACCACTATTGCTATTACCATTGTCTCTCGCCAATAATCTCTGTTGTTTAAGGCTTAGTGCCTCTTCAGGTTTGGAGAGGCCGCTACTCCGGGATACCATGATATGTTCAAACCGGTATCCAAAACTGGATACCCAAACGTCTGGAGGGTACTTATTCCAACCGGGGGGGGGGCGTTTTTCGCCCCCCTCCTGAACTTTTGTTAATAGCTCCTAAACGATAATAGCTATGGCACTGAAACTCACTGACTTTTCCTAAAATTTAACTGGCAATCAGAAAATAAAGATTTCAATGCCTATTGTCTGACCAAGTGACCACCAGATGCCCATATTTGGAGAGTGGTCACAAAGGAAATCGTGAAAACTGCTCTAGTTTCTTTATTTTCTGTCGAATCTCGTCAATATATATATACCATTCAATTTTTCTCGATGAGTACCTTTATTTGACATATAATTTATCTATATTTACTGACGTCAGCGATTTATAAATTCTATGACGTCATACATCTTTATGACGTCATATTTCCAATGAATTAGCAATTTTTATATAAAAAATCATGTAATGACTTGAAATATTGACAAAACCATTTGATTTCACTCAAATTATGTGAAATTAATGATGTTTAAGCATTATTATTGAGGAAACAATTTTGCATTCAATCGAATTACCGTTATTTATTTAGTTAATTAATTAGAACCACAAATATTCATACAAAGTTGAATGAAATCTCAAATTTAGGCTATCAAGTAAGTATTTGGATAGTTTTTAGCCTATTTTAGCCTGTTATTTAATGTAAATCTACTTGTTTTTCCTGATAGTTCAATTTCGTCAAAATTTGCCCTATTTTTGGTTGCCTAGCAACCAATCACGTGATTAAAAATTAATTGATGCCATTTTTGGATTCTCCTTTGTTTAATTATAACACAGTGCAAGTTTCATTGTCATACCTATTATAGTTCCGAAGGTAGTTAGGGGGCGAAAAACGCCACCCCCGGTAGAAAATCACTTTTTTTCACCCGGTTAGTCCAGGAAATAAGTGCCTGTTTTGGCCATAATTGTGCACTTTTGGATACTAGCATGAGACTTGGCACAGTCATAGAACTTTGTCTACTGATCAAATTTTGACATAGAAGCAACTTTAAAAATGGCCCGTTGTCATGGTAACCAACTGACAAAGCATTCGTTAAAAGCCCCTTCGCTACGTCAATTTTAAAGTTCTAATTTTGGAAGTTAGATGGTTTTGGAAACATTTTATTCCTGCAGTTGATTAACCCTATAGTGGTTGGGCTATTTGATAGTACTATTTTGGTTGGGGGGGGGCAAAAAAGCCCCCCTACCTAACTCTTTACTGGTAATAGATAGAGCGACCAAATTTTGTGTGCTAAAAGCCTCAGGCATGTACTTTCTGTAAATATAAAAATTTACTTAAAAATAGCCACCATTTTTGCTTACGTCAGCATTTTCCTTTGTGTGGTCAAGAAAAGCGGCAAAATTGGCCAAAATCAGGAAAATCGAGATAAAATTAAATTTGGAGCATATTTTCCATCCAAACATGGTATTTATGATAGAATGCATCAAATAACACAACATTAAAAAAGAAATTTGCAAAATATTCCACTTCTGCTCCTTTTTTCGCGATAATTGAGATTTGAGAATTTGCGATTTTTCCTGGGTCAGTCCCAGAAAATTGTCTCCCGCCCCATCATTTTTCAAAATATTTCAATGAAACTTTTTGAGAAGTTGCACAATAAGTAGTTGCAAAAAGTCAAGGAGTTTCATGGCTATAAAATTCTTCCTCGCAGAGTTATTTAAAAAAAGCTACTAGGGGGGGGGGGGCAAATTTGCCCCCCCCCCAACCAAAATAGGGTTAAGTAACGGGGAAAAAATATTTTCAACCGTTTTAGAAAACGTGGTTGCCATAGAAACCGCAACATTCGTCACGAAATGGACAATTTTTTCTTATTTCATACACTCCAAGGACCGAGATACAGGGGGGTCCAGGGGGGCCATGGCCCCCTCAAAAATTTTCAGTAGTTACTGAAGTAAATCTTTATTTCTTTATTATTTTAGGATTTCAGAATTACCTATAATGTCAACCTATATCGAGGAACAAGAACTAGCGCTATCTTAAGCCAATCTAAAGATCGTGGCCTCAAATTTTTCCAGGGGAGTACCCCCAGACACAGTTTCAAGTGGGGGTCATCAGGGTTTACGGAACAGCGGAATTTGAAGAGAATTTGTCCCGGAATACGGAATTCTAGCAATTTCTTGGCGGAACGGCGGAATTCTCCATCCCTACCGGACGCGGATTTTTGTCGAAAATGATACGCGGAATGCGGAATTTTCATGAAATTTTATGGATTTGCGGATCCTTCATCTGTTGTCTTGCAAAAAAAGTCGTGGTCACATCTCAATTCTTCCGGTCAGCTCTATGAGAATATTTTTCAAGCCTTGCACAAGAATTTTAACTGCCACTCTCCTCCTCTTTCCACCTGGATGGATGGAAAATGTCTAACAATACTAATTTGCGCCATCATTGGTAAAGAAGTGGCGGGACACGGAACATTGGCTAAAACTGACCGGAACGGCGGATTTTAACTGAAAATCGCGCGGAACGGCGGATTTCTACCCCCCTTGATGACCCCCACTTTCAAGGTTTCGGCTCGCTTTGCTCGTCACCCGGTTTGCCCATGGCCCCCTCAAGTAAAAAGTTGTATCTCGGTCCTTGATACACTCTATTACATTATTTCGAAGAAAGTCTAAATAACACAACTTAGATGCAACTTCAACATTTCCAGATATTTTCTAACATGGTAGGGTTACCATGGCAACAAAATCTTCATCAGGCTGCTTTCAATGGAAACTAAGAACGACTGAAAGAAAGGCGTAATTTCCTAGGGTCCGTCTTTTGTCCTCGAGTTTGACAGTTACGTGAAGTTTTGTTAAAAGCCCGTTGAAATGCTCTCAACAATTCACTGAACATCGCTCAACATTTGTAGAGGGCAAATGTTGAGAGCGTTTCAACACCTTGTTGAGTGATGTTCAGTGATGTTGAGCGGTGTTCAGCGATGTTGAGTGGAGTTTGAAAGAAGTCAAAAATGTCCAGTGGATCAACGCAACATTTCTATTGTTCTAGGTGTTGTTGAGCTATGTTGAGAGCGTGTTAACACCCTATCCGACAATGCTCAGTCGGCGCAAGCGCACCAGACTCATTCTCCTCGCGCCAAAAGAGAAAACGAAAGAAAGTTGGAAACATATCATCGAGAGCTTAGTGTAAGTAGGTGAGAGAGAAGTCGAAGTTCATGAATCGCTATGGCAAATCGCTACGAAATCATGGATGCAGTTGGCAGTGAAAGCAAATAAGCAGCAAGACAGAGAGCAGGCTTCTGAACAAGAGCAGGTCGATCTTGGGATTGAATCGTTGCGCCTGAGACCCCGTTTACACGATGCCGGTAGAATTTGAAAACGGCATAAAAAAGTGCCGTTTTGGCGTCCCGTATACACGATGCCGGCAGAATTTCCAAATTCTGCCGGCAGAATTTTGTTTCGGTTAGCAAAACGGCAAAGTTTGTAATTCTGCCGTTTTCAAATTCTGCGGGCATCGTGTAAACGCACTTTGCCGGCAGAATTTTATGTCGCTTTTTTGTTGACAATTCTTGTTGGTCTTTTAGCTTTCTTCTCCCTCGACATTAGCTGCCTGATAACTTTTTTACTGCAGGATTTCATGCGCAACGATTCAATCCCAAGATCGACCTGCTCCTGTTCAGAAGCCTGCTCTCTGTCTTGCTGCTTATTTGCTTTCACTGCCAACTGCATCCATGATTTCGTAGCGATTTGCCATAGCGATTCATGAACTTCGACTTCTCTCTCACCTACTTACACTAAGCTCTCGATAATATGTTTCGAACTTTCTTTCGTTTTCTCTTTTTGGCGCGAGAAGAATGAGTCTGGTGCGCTTGAGCCGACTGAACATTGTTGGATAGGGTGTTAAAACGCTCTCAACATAGCTCAACAACACCTAGAACAATAGAAATGTTGCGTTGATCCGCTGAACATTTTTGACTTCTTTCAAACTCCACTCAACATCGCTGAATCCCGCTAAACATCACTGAACATCACTCAACAAGGTGTTGAAACGCTCTCAACATTTGCCCTCTACAAATGTGGGCGATGTTCAGTGAATTGTTGAGAGCATTTTAACGGGCTTTAAGATTGATAATGCCACTGCTTTGCGTATCTTGAAAACGCGTTTTCATTGAGAAAATTTGACATCACAGGAGCATAAAGATGTACACTGCGAATTGGCCTTTTTTGCACTAGCATATTGCCTTGCATCCTTTTGCAATAGCAGTTCAGAATGGATATCACCCCAGCTATGCTCGCTGGCTTGCAGTCCACTTGAAAGATATTACTGAGTTGAAAGAAAAACAACATTGCATTGCAAGAGACCACAGCAACAGAAGGTTCTGTGCTCAAAATCCAGCTAATGCGTCCGTCATGCGTTCTCTACAGTTTCGCTGAATCAGGCACTCGAGCCAATGAATGAGAAAATTGAAGGTGATGGGAAAGACCCCGGGGATCTTGGAGAAACTCGGTACCTTTAGTGTGCCTCCCAGAGAGCAATTGTATGATCCAGTCCCGGAATATATGAGGTGTCATAAAGGAATGAACATTTGAAACATGCAGGGGCGCACATACAAATTTTGTTTGGGGGGGGTGTCAGCATGTGTTTGACCGACTAAAATTTTTTGGACCGACTGAGCGTTTTGGCTGTTCATACTCATTAGGAAGTTTGATACAAGCAGTGTGGATCAACTGAGGTTTGTTAAAATGAGGGGGTCTGGGGGCAAAGCCCCCAGAAAAATTTTTGAAGACACGCCCTCTACTTTGGCTTAGAACACCTTTCCTGATCCCATGTTGGCCGGTCCTAAGAAAGAATTCTTGCCATTTTGCAACGGGTTTTTTCATAATCTGGCAACTTCAGGATGAATTTCAAGTAAATGCAACTCTCTTTGGCTCAGAGAAACAAATTTTTCCCAAGAAAATTTAATCGCAAACAAAGCTAAAATCGCTTTCAGAGTGAAAAGAGCAGTCTGACATACTTTCTCAAAGTTTTTTGATTTAACTTCGCCTGTTTTGCTTTGTAGTGGACGTTTTTCCTGCGAGGCCAGGCGGTGGTTTTCGGACTGTAAGTTCACAATGCAGCATATCCAAAGAAAGTGCCTTTCTATGTATACTTCTGCTTAATTTTACTGGCTATTTTGTGCATCATATAGCTTTAATCTTTAACTCTTAAATTGAAAAGCAATGGCTCGCATAGCAGCTTTTGTTATGACGTTTTGTTATGGCGTGATCTTCTGTACAATCACTTCTTCGCCGCCAAGCGCAACGACGGCGATTGATTTTAGCATGTTTTTGCCTTTAGCAAGGCATTCTCTCGTGATTTTTAGTATCTACAATACTAGCGTTTAGTTGAACAACCTTTGATGGATAACATTTGATGGATAACCAATTTCTGATTTCCTTTTTGGGATTCATTCAGTAGTGTCCGATTCCCAACGCCACTCAATTACAACCACCAACGCAAGGCCACCGAGAAGGTTTGGAGGAACAAAACTGGGCAAAATGTGGAACGAAACTGCGAGCTAAGCGAGCAGAAAAGTATGGCGATCCAGCTCTTTGGATTAGCTTAGAATGACCTAAAATGCATTTTAGAAAATTTCCTGCAGTCGAAATGTTAAAACGTCTTCAAATACGAGGCCCTCTAGACCCTGAGGCCCTGGGGATAAATCGTACACTGCTCCCCTCTCAGTGGCCCTGCCACTACTGACACCCTAGTACCAGACTGGAAGCTTTGAGTATTTGCAAAAGCTTTGCACCGATCTTATGGCAAAAAATTACCTTTTGTTTCTTCTTAGAGCCGTCACAATCCAGTAATTGCTTGAACTAATTTAGATTTGGGTGCTTCCACGACTGTATGTCTGGGAAAATTTTTTAAGATGCATCCTTTTCTTTGGCTTAGGACGACTCTCACGATCACTGTGTCGATCACTTCTTGCAAAATTTCTAACTGTCGTCATGGACCGACCTTTGTCTGAAACATTCAGAAGTCGTACCAACCTGGATTCGAACTATCCAAGCTTTGTCGTGGACCGACCTTTTGTTTATGAAAAAATTTTTGGACCGACTCTGAAAATATTGGGGGGGTGTCTCACCCCCCCCCCCACATCCCCCCACACCCCCTAATGTGCGTCCCTGGAAACATGGTACCTGTCCTGAATGAGAAGACCAGTCTCCTTTGGAAGTTACTCACACTGATATCCAAATTTTTGTCCTGGAATAACTTGATTCAATGGACATACCTGTGCCGGACATTGACACAAAAGGCATAATCCTGTTCCGACATTTTCAGCCGAAAATGGAACCTATTTGCAGGCACATCCCCAAGTGCTCAGTGACTAAGTAGACCCACTGGGGCAGGCTTAGTCCAACCGAAAACAGCAATGAACTTCGACCTTGGCTGGTGTCGGATCCAGACCTTGCGAGGTGCAAGAGCCGTCCGTTGGTAAGGCACACCTTGAATATTGGGGCCCCCAAAGGGGGAGCCAATGGAGCCTTGGAGCTCATCATTTTGAAAGCTTGGAGCCCTAGAGCCCAAACAATTTCTATGGTGGTTTTCTCGAATTTTAAGAAATGGAGCCTCTGGAGCCCTGCAATGGAGCAAACAAACACGGCACTTTTGCCTTTGGGAGTCCGAAGCCCATTAAAACATGTCCTAGAGAATCAGAGCCCGAGATCCTTTAGGGGGCCTCAATATTTATCTGCATTTGCCCTGTATAAGGCGCAATGAAGAGCTTCTAGGCAGTATAGACGGAAGCTGGACAAGGTAAAGCGATTAGATTTAGTGTTGGATAAATACGTGAATGACAGTGTCAAAAACAACACCACACACTAAGAAAGGAGATGCTGTTGTAGCAGCCTTCGCTTTCAAACTTTCAGTCGTCGCTGTGTACATCTTTGAACTGAATCAATGAACTCAAACTTTACATAGTTTGGATACAAACAGTAATTTCATTCATTGTTGTCAGTTGTCAGACATGGTCAACTATGAGTTAGATAAAGATATCTAACATCTCAGACACATCAGTCAACTTGAATCACATTTTACCGTTGCGCTCTTTCCCTGAGGTTTACGAATAACAAAAGTAGTTTGTTTGTTTGTTTTCAATTTGTTTTGAGTGGGCTTGTCAGGATTTCTAGCTACTGAAAGCTAATTTAGGCCCACTGTGCATGCCGCATCCAGGCATGGGACCCCTAGTTTAACGTCCCTTCCGAAGGACGACGAGGTGAGTTGTGAGGTCAGGTCTCCGTGGTCACCCATTCAGAGTCTGACCTCACCCGACCAAGCTTAAAGACAAATGACGGAGATGTAAGGCGACTTAAATCAGGGGCCTGGGCAATCTAAAAATAGCCTATCGTATTCCTATATATTTTGTGATCCCAAAAGATTGTCAAAACAACGGGACAAATGATGGCAGGCGGCCATCTTTCGCTCTTTTTGTAAGCTAGGTGTTATAAGACATAATCTAAGACAACTTAAATCAGATTCCTGGGAAATCTAGAGATAGTCTATTGTATTCCATCATCGTATTTGATGATCTCCAGAGATTATATCAAAACAATTGGACAAATGATGGCAGACGCCCAAGTTTTGTTCTATTTTTAAACTTGCCGCTATATATCAGTCATTTGTCTTTAACTTCAGTCACCTGACGAAGACTGTATAAGCCACTCGGCCACTCACCCCACTGACCAACTTTAGTTGTTCACAAAGAAAGGCGGAGAAGTTGAAAGCCTATCCTACGGAGGATTCTTTGCAACAACATGCAAGGCGAGGGTATTCCAAACCGACTTTGTGTGGTAGCAAATGCAAACAAGCATCCAGCTACCGGACCCTACATGCTGAGAATAGCAAATAGGACAAGGTGTATATGAGCAATATTGGACGCAGATGCAGGATTCATCAAAACTTGTCAAGAGGTCTTGCACTGCTAAAGCAAGGCATGATGGAAGACAAGGTGCAAGTGCAAAAAGCCTATTTGCTCGTGTGATGTCAAATTTTCTCAGTGAAAATGCGTTTATAAGATGCACAAAACAATGACATTACCAATTTTAAGACACTCTTAACAACATTTCACGCAGCTATCAAATTCGAAGACGAAATACGGATCCTAGGACATAGTGCATTTTTCAGTCGTTCTTAGTTTCCATTGTAGGCAGTCTGATGAAGATTTTGTTGCCATGGTAACCCTACCATGTTAGAAAATATCTGGAAATGTTGAAGTTGCATCTAAGTTGTGTTATTTAGACTTTTTCCGAAATAATGTAATCGAGTGTATGAAATAAGCAAAAATTGTCCATTTCGTGACGAATGTTGCGGTTTCTATGGCAACCACGTTTTCTAAAACGGTTGAAAATGTTTCCCGATACTTAATCAACTGCAGGCATAAAATGTTTCCAAAACCATCTAACTTCCAAAATTAGAACTTTAAAATTGACGTAACGAAGGGGCTTTTAAAGAATGCTTTGTCAGTCGGTTACCATGACAACGGGCCATTTTTAAAGTTGCTTCTATATCAAAATTTGATTAGTAGACAAAGTTCTATGACTGTGCCAAGTCTCATGCTGGTATCCAAAAGTGCACGATTTTTTCACTTATTTCCTGGACTAACATATCTGCCATAAACAATTAGACACATGTTCGTTGCTGTAACTCCGATTAGAATTTCATTCTAATAGGCATCATCATGGGATTTCGAAATCACTACAGTCCAAAGAGATTTTGCCACTGTTATTTGTTACGTTCCTGTTTAAGTTTTGTCGCAAAATATGTCTCTTTGTCGGAAAATCCTAACCTTCGCCTCCCCCCAAAAGACTATGCTCCCACGACACCACTGGAAAGAAAGGGGATAAAGTGAGTTGTTGATTCCTTTGAAATAAATAGTTTGCGGCAAGCCACAGTAATTCAAAGTCTTTTTGTACAAACTGTTTTGGGCAACTATAGACACTTTAGTGACTCCTTTTAAGTCCTACGAACAGAGCGACCTCAACAAAACTAGAAACGAGAAAAGATTGGGAAAAGTGGGGCATCAGAATAAAAGAAGAAGGACAGTGGATGTCTTCTGCATGCAGAAGGAATGGAAAAGTTACTAAGGTTTGTAGTCTTCATCTTTTCTGATTTTAGGCTACCAGCTACCACGAGCAAAGCACAGATCACAGCCTTTGGCAATATTCTGATCTAAAGGCTTTGTTTCGATCAAGAGACATAACTAAACTTGGAAGTAAGGCCCCAGTTACACTATACCGGATCGCTATCGGAGCGGAGTGACTTTCGTATCGGATAGGGGTTTGAGTTACACTACGCCCAGTGGCGTAGCCAGATCCCTGCCTTTGGGGGGGCAGAGTGCAAGCGTAGGGAGAAAACACGGGGGTCCGGGGGCTTGCCCCCGGGAAAAGTTTTGGGGGCCACGCCCTTCAGATGCTCGGAAAACGAGGGAAACGCCCTTTTCAGTTATATTTTGCATCATAAACACGACTACATTGAACACAAAAGGCAGGACGTTTTGTTAAATTTTGATCAAGAATTTATCCTTATTATTGCAAGATACTCTAAGAAAGCAAAAGAAGAATTCTTATTCAGTTACAAGCGGTCCAACATATCAAGTACAAAATACGAAATGGATCTTCTCAGCTTTACTGCAAAATGATTTGGTGCTGGTCGTTCGATCTTGATATTCAAGGAATTGTCTCTCTTAGCTACTTTATCATTGTCTAGTCAGTCTACAGAATCTTTTGCAAGAAAATTTTGCAAAAGAAATCGTTGTTCAGTGTACAGAAATCGTTGCTCTTCAAATCATCTTTTGATGAGATTATTCCAGAGTAGTAGCAAATAAGGATCGGCCGCCGACAGGCATTTACAGGCTTCGGTAAGTGGGGACATTGAAATGGATGGGTCCAGGGTCAAGTCACCAGGAAAATTTTTGATGACATGCATTCTACTCTGGCTTAGAATGCCTCTGCCAACATTGTTCAAGAATTTCTTCGGATCCCGCATTTCTCTCAGGTACGCCACTGGAAAACCAAGAATGCACCCTTACTAAAAAGCAAACAAAACTTTCGGTGCCCCTCTTATAATGAGAGGGACGAAAGCTTTTCTTTTTTCTTTCAGTCATATCTGAATTCTCACCAAAATTTCGCAATTTAGTACCATGAGTGCCGAGACAAAACAAGTAAAAAGACAACAACTTACAAAGTCTGAACTTTGAATTGTTTTGAAACACTGATAAAAACTCTAGAAAGCGCAACGATGCTTATGGACAGGGCCATCGAGAGCCAGCTCGGGCCCTGGAGTGGCCTATGGAGTATACGGAGCATGAAGAAAATGCGAGCGAAGCGAGCCGAAAATTTTTGAGAAATGTCACATTGTTGAAGAGATGCACTGTCGATTAAAGTTAAGGAAGGTTTAAGTTGGATTCATAAATTCTTGCAATGCTGGATACATAGGAAAATGCAGAAATCGTTCCAGAAAACAAGTGGCAGCATAAGTGCACATGGAGAAGGAATTCTTGTTAGAAGTGCGAAACGAAGCGAGAAAAATTCGAAAGATGTGATTAATTGTATTGTATGTTCTGTGCCAAATAGACTCATACACATAACAAGTTAAAGTGGTGCCTATGTTGGTCTCAAAGAAACTAATGAAGCTGCATGCCTTGCCTAGACATGATAGCAGGCCAGGCGGTACAAAGATGATCCCAAGATGATACAGTGATGACGCAAGTATGGACGTGAGAGCGAAGCGAGCAGAAAATTTTTGATTCTTTTCTTGGCTAAATCGCACCAAGATGTCACTTATTAGCGAAAGAATTTCATTCCTGTTTCTTTTATAACATTGATAAACCACGCTGCCACAAGTGTTGGAGAAAATTGAAGCTTACCCCCCCCCCCTTCAGTTTCTCAACGGATTTGGAAGAATTACAAAACTCATTGTTAGTTACTATATTCGAAAGAACTTTAGCTTACTGCGAAAGACTGTAACCGAATGAGGAAAATAGGCCCAAACCAAACGTAAATACACTACTGAGTCACGTGACTCCTAAAGCACGGAAATACTACAGGGGGTTCCCTAAATTTCCCCCTTCCTAAATAAACGAAATTCTACTAATAAGCGATAATTAAACGCGTAAGGCACCCCAAGGAATGGTGTCTGGTAAGTATCGTTGTTGTCTCTGCCTTCTTGGTCGTTCTCTGATTAAGTCACCATTTTCGACGTGGTCATCTGCACCGGAATCCGAGTCTGAATACGAATAATCGCTATCTTCTGAGACGTCACTTTCACTTGAATTCGATTCTGCATCAGATGTTGGGTTAGGGATGGGTTCATTTCGAAATCCATTATCTACAACTGGTAAAAGGCGGTCGTGATGAACAATCTTTCGCTCCTTGCGAGAGTTCTCGATCTGGAAGTTTACACCGTTCGGTAACTTGGAAATTATTTTCCACGGGCCATCTCTACCGGGGGCCAATTTTCAGTTTTCGCCTGTCTTATAATGCTTTACTTTCAACCAAACTTGCTGACCCTCAGAATAGTCGATAAAGCGAAGATTTCTCTTATACTGCTGCTGCATTTTCCGCTTACTGATCTCTAAAGTTTCGACTACTTGGGAGAAGATATCTTTCATTGATGAGCTTGTCGCGTATTCGAATTCTGCCGGTAGCACCTCATCGTGTTGGTCTGGAGCTGACTTGTCAAAGGCCACATCTTGAGGTAAAATAGTAGCTCTTCCGAAGACCACATTGTACGGAACACAACGAGTTGCCTTGCTCTCGCTGGCGTTTAAAGCGAACACCAATCCAGGTAATATGGAACGCCATTTGCTTTGTTGAAGGCGACGATGTAACAAAACAGAACGCAGTAAATCTTTGACGGTACGAATATTTCTCTCGGCGAACCCATTACCTTGGCTATGATACGCCGAAGATCTACGCTTTTCAATTCCGAGTTCATTACAGATCTCTGCCATAACTTCTCCATCTACATTTGAACCTTGATCAGACAAGAGATAAAAAGGGCTGCCATGAATGTAAATCCAGTTTCTCAGTAAGGCATCGACGATTTTTGGCGCTGTCTGATCTTTCAAGGGTACAGCTTGTACGAATTTCGAGAAAATATCACCAATGAGCAAAAGATATTAGTATCCATTATTATCTTTAGGTAAGTACGCGATATCAATGGATAGGAATTGCATAGGTGCATTGGGAATGAACATTGGTACAAGAGGCGCCTTTGGTGGAGATGTGGTGCACTTTGTTTTCTGGCAGGTTTCACAACCTTGACTAAACAACTTGATGTAGTTGTACATACTAGGCCAATAATAACGATCTTTTAATAGCGAATAAACTTTGTCTCTTCCGAAATGAGCAATGTTATGATATTCTGTCACAATAAGCTTCCGCAGTGAAGGAGGAATGATAGGGCGGCCTGATTTTGTAAGTATACCATCACAGACACGCAACTGTAAATGAACCCTTTTTAATTTGCCTTTAGAAATTTTTTCTCCATTCAAGACGCATTTTGTGGCATCTGATATCAAAGGATCTTTCGATTGTTCCTCTTTTAATTGAACGCGAAAACCCTCTTTATTGCCGAAAAGGGCATAAATATTTTCTTCAAACTCTGTCGGTGGTTGTATATCACTTGCCGCCTTATTTCTCGATAGGGCATCGGCTTTGATATTGAATTTTCCCGGAATGTATTGGACTGAATAATCGAACTCTTCCAACTCAGCTAACCAGCGAGCAAATTTACCTCGAGGATCCTTCTGTTCGCGGAGATGTGTCAAAGGATTGTGGTCGGAATTTAAAACGAACGTTGTTCCTGCCAAATAAACTTGCCAATGCCTGACTGCACACACAAGAGCAACTGCTTCCTTGGTCGTTGCCGACCAGTTCTTTTGTGAAGGCTGTAATGCTGTGGAAAAATACGCAACTGGATGCAAACAATCGTCATTTCCAACTTGCGATAAAACTCCATCAACTGCATGGTTACTAGCATCAAATTCAACGATAAACGGTTCTCCTAATTTAGGGAAGCTTAAAACCGGCTTGGACGACAGTTTCTGTTTTAAAACAGAAAATGCAATTTCACAGGAATCATCCCACTGGAACGGAACATTTTCGCTAGTTAGCTTGTTTAATGGTTGGCAAATTTCGGCGAAATTTTGAATAAACGATTTGTAAAATCCTGCAAGTCCTAGGAATCCTTTCAATTCTTTTCTAGTTTCTGGGCGTTTGTAGTTATCAATTGCTTCTGTCAGCCGGGTTTGAGGTTTAATTCCTCCTTTAGAAGGCTCAAAACCAAGAAAATTGACTTTGTTGCATGCGAAAACACATTTTGAGAGCTTTAATGATATTCCTGATGATTGCAATCTTTGGAATACTTGCTCAAGATTGTGGAGGTGCTCTTGAAAATTTCCACTGAAGATTACTATGTCATCCATATAGGCCAAGACTCGATCTGAAGGAAGACCAGATAAGGTGATATCCATCATCCTCTGATAGGATGCTCCAGCATTGCATAATCCGAATGGAGTGACATTGAATTCAAATTTACCCCTTGGGACCGAGAATGCTGTTTTCTCTTTATCTTCTGCTACTGGCATCGACCAATATGCTGAGACAGCATCTAGAGTTGTCCAGAATTGTGCCCCTTCCATTCTGTCAATCACGTCACGAATATGTGGTAGAGGATATGAATCCTTCTTCGTTACGTCATTAAGCCCTCGGAAATCACAGACAAAACGCATAGAGTCATCTTTTTTCTTAACGAGAATAACTGGGGCGTTCCAGGGTGACGAAGATGGTCGAATGATGCCGCTGTCAAGCATCTGTTGCACTTGATCACTAACTTCTTTGTCCCAAGCATGAGGAATGCGATATGGTTTCATACGAACTGGTTGCGCATCGTTCGTTATAATACGGTGCGTCATATTCCGTACTGGTGTCGGTTTTCTTGGGTAAGAAGCGAAAATTCCACCATATTTGGAAGTTAGTGCCCTTAAAATCAGTCTGTTACGTATCTGATTGGCCGCTACAATCAGAGTTCAACACAACAGATTTCTTTGTGAATCTGTGTATTTGAAACAAAGGAGGGCTAATCTTCTTGAATTTCTACGGCCATAGAAAATCAGAGGATCATCAGCCATTCAAATTTCCTATTCTTTGTATTGTCATTATGTTAGCCTGCCACGTCTTAAATGTTGATACTGGTTGATATGAAGGAATTTTATAGAAAAAAGCAAGTAATCCGCTTGTAAAACAACATAAAAACTCTGCGAATACATCGAACTATCCAGTCTGAAACCCTCTTGGCGGCCATGTTACCTCGATCACTCGGGCCAGTCACCATGGGTTGTTACCAGACTGGCTGCGCATAACTGGCTGCGCAGCGGCACTGTGTCAAGGAGCCTGATAACTGGGTGCGGGCCGTTGTGCAGGGGGTAGAATTCCTACCAAATTAAATTTTAATCTATTTTCAGTAAAGTTTAGTGTCCTTCACAATTATCAACCAATCAAATGCGTGACAGACTGCGTTTAACTGATCTTTTTCGTCATCAGAAATATTGTTTCCATGATTTACACTCGATTGAGGGATTGATAAATTTTCGTCCTCTTGTGAATCAATTTTAGAAACAGTTTCATAGACCATCGTTAGATTACCGACGAATTTCCTAGAATTTACTGTTACTTCGTCATTGTTGACGTTCAACAAGGATATTTGAAACACGCCATCTAAATCTGGAATTACTCTGCAACGCGTAGCGTACACACCCATTACTCCACCCAAAGGTTTTGGTTCGAAGTCTGCAGTTATCAAGGATAATGAGTTACTGCATTTGACGTTAACGATACTTTCGGAGCGTGGGGGCAAGGACACGTTGTTTTGTACTCGGACTGGTTCTTTTGCTTTTGAAGAAACACAGATAAACCATTTTTTACCCAGCTTAACTCTGTTCGCGACCATATCGAACTCAATTGTTCCAAAATTTGAAAGGAAATCTCTGCCCAATAATACATGTTTGTATGTTTTTGCATTGAGAACTTTCAAATTTTGCTTGATGAGTATACCACCTAAATTTATCGTTACCATCACAGATCCAATTATATTCATTTCTTTACCAGATGCGTCGACTAATTTATGCTCGGTTGTGATAATTTTGTGGTCTAAACCAAGCATTTGAAGGCTTCCTATGTCAATCAAGGAGCAACTAGCCCCAGTGTCTAATAAAGCGTTTATTTTCCTGTTTTCAAACATGACATTGAGTACGGCGGAAAATTCTTCAGCAAAATTACAAGTTTCTTTTTCGTCACCGGTTAGTCATTGATATTTGGGACAGGAAGAATCCCAAGCATCATGACCTTTGTTCCCGCAAGCTTGGCAAAAACGGAGGGGACACTCGCGGAAAAAATGCTCAGGGCTTTAGCAGGTGCGACATTTTCTCCCTCTTTGCGATGTGCGGTTATTTCTTGGGTTTCCAGCACTAGGCCGATACGACTTGGTTGGAAAATTACCTCTTCCTCTTCTTTGGTACCCTCGCCATTGATTTCCGACAAAATTTGCTGATGCAGTTTCTTGTTTACCCCCGTCTTCACCCCCGTGACTGCCAATCGATATACCTTTCATTTTTTCAATCACCTTTTCTGCAATCTCGTCAACCATTGAAGGGCCTTCAACACTCATCATGCATTTTTGATTATTCTCTGAGGCAAACGAATCGATTCCCGCCAATTGTAATCTCATTGTCTCTGATGTCAGCTTATCGACATCGGCATCATTGAAACTTGGCAGGGATTTCAGCGCGATCTGCATCTTTGGATGAAGTCCTTTCAGATAATAATCCTTGGCGATTGTCTTTCGTGTGTTATCATCAAAAGAAGGGTAGGCAAGCTTGACTAACTCGATTATTTTGTAAGCAAATGTTTGTGGCGATTCATCTGACTTTCGTCTCCTACTGCTTAACTCGACGATTGCTGTCTCTCTGTCTAAATTTCCTCTTTCGAGCTCTTTCAGCAACTCTGACTGTATTTTATCGACCTTTCTTCTGTCAGCTGTCGATAATCGCATGTACACACCGAAAGCACGACCCTCAAGTTTGCTTGCCAAATTCTGAGCAGCTTTCCCTCCATCGTACCCCTTTAGTGACGAATGCAGCGAAACTTTCTCGAGAAAAACATTCACATCGCCAGTTGATTTGATTGATTTGATTTGATTTGATTTGATTTTAAATTGTTTAGGCACGGTGGCCACGTCAGTCAAAGGACTGATTTACAGTGGGCCGTGCAAATAAATACAAAGCTAACAAGAGCATACATAACTAAAAAAACCCTATTTACAAAATTTTCTTATAATCAAATTAAAATGATGCTAACTATAACATGAAAGAGAGAATCAGCATTCGGTGTTGGCATTGTTGATACGTTTTTTGAATATTTCATAAGATTTTGATGATTTTACTTCAACCGAAAGATCGTTCCATAATTTAGCACCCTTATATGAAAAGCATTTCTGGCCGAAAGCCGATTTGCGACGAGGAACGGCCAAATCTGTTTTAGTATTGCGAAGTTCTCTCTTGCATGCATCGGACAGCCTGACAAACATTTCTGTAAGGTAAATGGGAGCTTGGTTGTTTACCGATTTGTACACCATCTTCAAGGTTTCTGATTCGATAAGTTCATTGATGGTGGGCCAACCAAGTTTTTTGATAATGGGTAAGGCAGAAGCATCGTAAGCACTGTTTGTGACGATTCTCGCCGCCCTATTTTGGAGTTTTTGCAGCCTATTGATAGCATTGATGCCGGCAACTCCCCATACCGGGCAGCTGTATCTGAAGTATGGTTCCACCAAACTTCTGTACATTTTTTGTACAGTAACAATGGGCAGATACTTTTTGGAAAAACGTAACATCCCTAAACCACGCGAAACTTTTTTCGTCACTGCTGAAATTTGTTCGTCCCAGCTCAAATGTTTATCAACGATTACCCCAAGGTATTTGATATTTTCTACTATGGAAACATTCGCCTCGCCTACTACGAAAGAGGGCTTTGCTACTCTATCATCATTTATATCTTTCAGTCGCTTTCTGCTGCCGACTACAAGACTATGTGTCTTAGCAACATTCAGGGACAATTTATTACCTTGAAGCCAAGATTTAAGGTTATTCAGGTCATCATTGACGCAGTCGTTAATATGCGTAACCGAATCCGACGCAAACATAAGGCTTGTGTCATCAGCATACATGTTGACGTCACAATGTTTCATCTGTAGGTGGAGGTCATTGATATATATGATAAATAACAGAGGCCCTAGACAGGACCCCTGTGGTACTCCACAGGTTATAGATTCTATATTCGAAATCTTCCCATTTACCTTACAACATTGCTTTCTATTAGTTAAATAAGAGCAGAACCATTTCATTTCTTTATTATGAATACCGTAAAGCTCAAGTTTTTGCAATAATATTTCATGATTTACCGTGTCAAAAGCCTTTTTGAGGTCCACAAAGGTAACTGCAGTGTACTTACCCCCCTCTAAATTCAAGTACCAATCATTAGTGCACTTAAGCAAACACGACAGAACAGAATGCAACTGTCTGTAAGCTGATTGTTTACCGAAAATGAGTTTATTCGAATCTAGGTAGTGGTACAGCTGGTCATAAATTAGTTTCTCAAAAAGGCGAGAGACAACCGGTAGAACAGAAATTGGGCGATAGTTAGAGCTTTCATCGGCAGGACCATCCTTAAATACTGGTGCAACCCTTGCTATCTTCCAACAGTCAGGGAACAGGCCCAAAGACAGGGACAAGTTAAAGAGCTGACTTAGGGGCTGAGCTAAAATTGTTCCATCGAAGCATTTTACTTTCGCATCCATATTGGAAAGATTCGGTTACAGTAATGTTAGTTACTACATTCGAAAGAACTTTAGCTTACTGCGAAAGACTGTAACCGAATGAGGAAAATAGGCCCAAACCAAACGTAAATACACTACTGAGTCACGTGACTCCTAAAGCACGGAAATACTACAGGGGGTTCCCTACATCATCTCTGACGATGATTGGGGGGGCGGCTGCCCCCCCTTGCCCCCTGGCTACGCTACTGACTACGCCGCACCAATCCGATACACAACGCTCCGATTAGCGGAGTGAAAATCAGAACAAGGAATTGCAGGGACCTTCAAATCCCAAGAAACAATCTTGAATACGTCAAGAAAGGCTTTCATTATTCGGCACTGAAAGCTTGGAACGACATTCCCATTGGCATCAGAGAACTCCCTACACTTAGTAGGTTCAAAAAGCAACTAAAATGTTATTTCAAGAGCTGAAAGAATACAAAAACACGACTCCCTGGAAGAGCAGCTGCTTCATAATAGGTTTTAGATAGATACACTGTAAATATGTATATATTATAATGTATTATTGTAATTAGGTTCTTTTTTCTTTTGTTACTTTGTATTGCTGAAGGGATTTTGTGTTTAAATAATTTAAAATGAAAAATGAAAAATGAAAATGTGGTATGAAAATCACTCCGGAGTCACTCCGTAGCGAAGCGTTGTAGTGTAATCGCACGAATCCGATATACTCCGCTTCGAAACAATGAAATTCCAGATTAGCAAACAATGAACTTTGGCGCCAGCCTGCAAAAGCAGGGGCGGATCCAGCCCAAAAGTTGACAGTCGCCAGCACGAGCACGAAGCGCGAGTTTGGATTTGGGCGTAGTAGCGAGCGCGAAGCGCGAAGAATTCGGGGGTCCGGGGGCGGAGCCCCCGGAAAAATTTTTGGGGGCCACGCCCTTAGAACTGCCGGAAAACACCCTATTTAGTGGTTTATCTGTCCATTTATGAGAACGAGAAATCACCCTTTTGGATAAAAAACCACTCAAATTAAATGAAAAATTAAAATTGAAAGTTTCCTTCGTATTACCTCTCTAGGAACTTAAACAAAATTGAAACCATCAGCAGTAGAATAGGGAAGTCAATCCAACTACTGAATAATACTGAAAACAAAACTGTCCTGTAAACTTGTAACTGGTATTGCACGAAACTTTCATTGAGTTGCTTTATTGTTTGATGCAGTACTTTGTTTTGATATACTTCGGGAGTAAGTTTCATTCCTTACTTTCGAATCATATCTGACGATTTGTTGTGACCAATATCAGACAAAATATTTCGCGAATGTTCCCATTTCTCGACACTTTTCTTCATTTCATTTACATATTGCATCAATAAACTTTGGTAGCAAATTTAATTCTCCTCTTTCGAATCTGATCTGATGATGTGCTATGACCAGTATCAGAAGAAAGTATTTCGCAAATGAGTCCGTTAATAATCAAAGAAATAAGCATTGGTTTAGTGTTATGGTCACGTAGCTTAGATTGGTGTTCAATCGTCTTGTTTGTATCATTAATTTGTTATTCTGAAGAACCCAACGGACGAGTGTGCGACTGAACGCATCTTTGGTCATTCAATGTTGCTGTTTATTACAACATTCTGATTAATTCGTTCTCTTGCAAGATTCAACAGTTTTCTCCCTAGTTACAGGTTTATTTTGGTTTTTTTCTTGTGCAGGAGTTAACAGCTCTCAGATTCTGTATCACAAGGCTTAATTTAAGGTGCAGCGATGACCTATTTGTTCCGTGATAAATTGAAAATGTGCAGTGGTGAAATGAATATGATGCAGTGATGAATTTGTTTGGCATCTTAGCGTGAAATACTACTGTTTTTGGGTGTATTCAAAACAAGAATGAAACACTAATTCCTTTCAGTGCAAGTCAGCTTGGCATTCCCTTTCTACAGGAAATCTTTGTCTCTCTTATTGAAACTAAATCACCTCTTGTTAGTTTCTCCAAACAGAAAGTTGGAAAAATATACAATGCAGGTGTTATTTTGTAGCACACTGAAAATAGTGCCAAAACCAGCTTGGAAGACAAGTCAGAAATTGGAACTAAAAAGCCTGTCCAAATATTTTGGGAAACTAGCAGCATGCCAAACTGCCTTGAAAAAAGGGAAGCTCAGTGCATTCTAGCTATTTTACAAGTCATATCTACAAACAATTTCTGGGGGAGCATGCCCATGTACCCCCTTTATTTACGAATCTCTTTCATGTGGGGAACAACCCCTGCGCAACCCAACAATGGTGCTCTGCAATTGATGAATTATGCTGTCCAGTGTTTGAAACATCTCACAGTACCTTCAATATGGTCTCTGTTTACAGAACACTTTTCCAACATATTAAACTTCCACAAACCTTTTGACTCAGAAACTCCAGTTTACACTGTTTTGTACAGTGATGGCAATCCCTTAAATTTATGCACTGCTGTGTTGCATATTATTTGTTTTAAGAAATAATATCATGCTTATTATTTGTGGATGTAAACATGAATCTGTATGATGGATGTCAAGTATTTAAAGATAAAATAAAATACTTGTAATGGAAAACATATCAGGATATTGTCTATTGGGTGAACAAGACAAGGGTAACAGCAAGAAGTGCTTTATAAGAATAATAATGATAATGTTCATGGGCAAAATCTCTTTGAAACAACGAAAATCAACTTAATATCAAAAGTCCAGCCAGTATAGGGTCTGATTTTGTGTAACATACAGCATACATGTGAAATGTTAAATACACATATGACAATCAACTGTCAGATAAGAAGAAAGTTAAGACTTTACAAAGTATTTTGTAAGCTTTGAAAAACAAATATGAAGTAACTCTACCTTCACTGGATTATAATATAAGAAACCCATTGGAACCTTTTGGTAGCAAAAGCATTTTTGATTACTTTAGGAAGCTACCTACCAGCTCCAGACCAGTTTCTTATCAAAAAATTATTATTATTTACTATAACAATATAAATAACAATAATTATAACAATCATTGTTATTTAGTGCACACTCAATGTAAATTAGGCTTAAGACATGTAATGGATATTGATCCAATTTAAATAAAAAAATGTTTTTGTCTTGTTTCCTCTGAAGTTGTATAAAGGGCCAGAAAACATGAACTGTACAAATGATTTTGTCATTCTACCACAAACTTGGATAACAATTTCACATATTTGCTTCTCACTTTTTTGGGTACATAATATGAATTGATATCATTTTTAGTTTTACCACTATGTGTTTCTAACCATGCATAAAGCTCATTCTTCTTGGAATAAATACTGTAGGGTCAAAACATGAATTATTGTGAATATAACCTACTCAAGAGTAAAAGGTTCAACAACATTGTGCTATTATGATCTTCTTGCATTAAGTTTTTAAAACTTTCTTTGCAATTCCAAAAAAACATAATACCGGACCAGAGGCACGGGGGGGGGGGGGGGTTCTTCCATAGTAAAGGTACCTGGGATGTGCTGCCCGCAAGGGTATGCTTTTTCAAACCTTCTAGTCTAGCCAAGGGTATACTTTTTGCCAATTTCAGTCCATTTAGTCTCGCCAAGGGTATACTTTTTGCCAATTTTCGCCCGTTTAGTCTGGGCAAGGGTATACTTTTTGGCAATTTTGGTCAAAGAAATGTCAAACTTCAGTAATTCCTGTAAAGAAACCCAATTTTTTCAAATTTTGGTCCATAGAATGCAAAAATTTGGCAAGTTTTGCCTCGAAAATGCCAATTCATGGCACTTTGATGTAGAAATTAGTCTAGTCAAGGGTATCATTTTCAGAAAAATTGGTCTAGCCAACGGTGCTATTTTGAAACAGTGGGCGGCACACCCCTGCCCGAAATTTAGCCGAGAACCCCCCCCCCGTGACCAGAGGTGTTGAAAGCTTGTCACAAAAAATATGAAAATCAAAAAGAGCCTAAAGTTTTTGGATGTGCTACCAGGCTACCCACTAATCACTATTAATAAATAATGCACAACAAGCAGAGACTATGCCAAAGAGAAATTTCTTATTGACGGTGCCTGTGTGTGTTAGCTTTGATTTTTCATTTCATAATTTGGTGACCCAACTTTGACTTTGTAAGAAAAACATCACCTTCCGCCACTAAACCAGAGAAGAAAACAGTTTGATTATGATCTTTTGAACCCATCTGCAGCTTTTGTCTCCATCAAATCTTTGTCTTTCTCAAGGATCTTCATGATGACAATTTCCAACTTATGAAGAAATTTAAGCTTAATATTTTGGCGCGAAGACATCAAGCTGTGGGAATTTCAAAGTGCCTAGGCCAAGACGATAAAATCCAAGCCCAAGGATCAAAGTGAGGCTGTGTTTTGAGCGTTCCTTCTGGCGATTTTTGGCGACTGTGGTAGATCACATACATCGCCACGACCATCTCACAATCTTTCCACCATACATTTTGTATTGGATACCATTTATCATACTTCGCCTCCACAGTCGCACAAACACAATGCTAAAAAAATTGGTTCCAAAATCGATTGTTTTTTATGACCGCGCAGTTTTTAAAATATGCGTACAGTCGCACACTTGTTCTCTAATGTATGCGTAAAACTTGCTATTGTTTTGTAAAGAAAGAGCTCCCAAATATAGAAAGCATTCAAACCACTGATTCAAACCAGAGGAAACAGAACGAGGCAATTCAAATATGGAACCTCCAAAAGTGATAAGTGATTGGTGATATGAGCAAGAACGATATGGGAATTGAAATATTGAATACGAATAAGTTTCAATAATTTGGGGCTGAACGAAGAAAATCAGAACAAATTTTGAATATCAGTGCCTGAATTTTCCTTCCCTGATGGCACACCATAAATCATCAGATGTTTAACGCAAAAAGAAGAAGCCTTTGGAAAGTTGACCGTCTTCCGTGCGTCTGTGGCGACTGTCTGGATCCGCCCCTGAAAAGCACCCTGCAGCGAAGATCAGAACTGCGTAGGAAAATGGCGTGGGAGCAATAGAAGCGATGTAGTGTAACTGCTACCCCAAATATCACTTCGGAGTGAAAATCACTCCGCTCTGCTCCGCTCCGATAGCAATCCGATATAGTGTAACTCTGGCCTAAAATTGCAGCCGTCGAGGCAATCTGATATCTTTGATAGAAAATCTGATACATTGATGACTGCTTAAAGAGTGGCGTCATAACCTCTGAATTAAATCCTCGTCAAGAGACGTGAAAATTTCCCCAAGTCTTGACGCGATCGAAAAGTTTCCGACATGGAAATGTACACGTTTTATATTTATAAGAAACTTGGATCAGGCCATAGTACTAAAAGTTTCTTAATTGGTTTCTTATTTTTTTAATGCATGAATTGTCAATGTGTGGTCGCTAACACTGCTGCAGATATGTTTCTTGATATTCAAAACATGATAAAGGAATAAACAGTGTTCTGTTCTGTTATGCTGAAAACGCAAATGGTTAGTTAATATTGCCCAATAATAAAGGTTCAACGATCTATTTGCTATAAAATTCATGCTTTTAACTTTTTTTTTATTCAATATAAAAATTTACAAAACGAGGTACTTAAGACTATTGGACTACAAACTACTAAACTACATAACAAGAACGATATCCCGGGAAGCAAGAAACCATGACTATCCCAAGGGTCATTTAGGTAGAAACCCTATAACTTTCGATCAAATTCCAACTGTTCTGGATTGTTGGATATTTGTTGATGTTGGATATGTTGGATTTGGAAAAGTCATAGGGATTCTACCTTGACATAGAACATGGAACTAAAACTACATCTAAATATACAATACAAAGAGCTACATATTGACGATGTTTACTGACAAAAACAAACAGATGAGAATGGAAACAAAATGAAAGGACTTAAAGAGGAAGGTATTCTGTGGCTGTGTGGCGTGAAACAAAGGTTTTATCTAACTTAAACAAATCGACCCGTTTTATGGATAAAATCTAAGGTCAGTTCGAGTATACTTCTATTAACGTCATTTGAAAGGTTTTTATCACCATATAGCAAAAGTTGTACAAGAACGTTGTTTGAAAGGCTGTCAATTTCAACAAATGGTCGTAATGCAACCGAAACTCCAGCGAGAAGATCCCTTGGATATCAAAGGAAGGGCAAAGCAACAAGAAGTGCTCCGTGTCCTCAATACCGTCATTCGTTGGGCACATTGGATTTACGGTGTCCCTGAAATTGTGGTTGAATTTGTGGAAATTTAGTTTACTAAGACCGACCCTTATTTGAGAAGGATACGAAAGGCCTGCTGGTTTATGAATACCGAAGACCGATTTTGCAAGGGGGGCGAATTTTTGATAGAAGCTTTGTCTTAAAAATAGCAATGGACGGCGCAAGCCTGATTTCAGGATCAAGTTTATTCCATTCAGAGATGCAGTCTGGATAGAAGCTAGATTTAAATTTTTCTGTTCTTGCCCTCATTCGCCCAACAGCATCCTGATGGCGAAGGGAGTAATTTGACTGATGAAGCGTTGGAATTGGCTCCTTTGTGTACAAGGGAGTAAGATTATTCAAAATCTTATAGAACAGAGTAAGGCGTCTGCTCCATCTACGGAAACATAGTGATTCCCAACCAAGCTCTGCGTACAGCTTCTCACGCGATGTTCCCCTCCATGTTCCTGTTACAGCAAGTGCAGCAGAATACTGAACAGACTCTAGTTTTTCCATTAGATTTGGTAAAATGACGGTTTGACTGAATTCACATACCTCAGGTGGAATATGATAGATAACACCCCCGTAGTCTAGGTTGGGCCGCACATAGAGCTTATATAACTCGTTCAGAGTATGTCTTGGCAGATATTTGGAGAGATATTTCAGCAGACCAATGCCCTTTCTCGTCTTAGAGATAGCAGATTTGATATGAGATGAAAACGAAAGCTTCGAGTCCAGGATTATACCAAGATGTTTATGTTCCTCTACTTTCTTCACAGGTATGTTATTGAAGAAGATATCGGGATGATCTATTTCATGTCTTTTCTTGGAAAGCAGTAATTCGACAGCTTGTTTTTGTGGGTCTGGATTAAGTGACATCCTCCAATCATGGGCCCACTTGCTTATCAACTCAAGGTCGTGGTTCAAGTCCTCGGCAGCTGTATAAGGTTGTTGAACGACTTTGAACAGGGATGTATCATCGGCAAAGAGCTTTACATTACATGTCAAGTCAGCAGTGAGATCGTTGATATACACAAGAAAAAGCAGTGGTCCTAGTATTGAACCCTGGGGCACACCCGCCAAAATATCTCCCCAATTAGAACACTGTCCATTCAAGACAGTTCGCTGTTTTCGATCCTTAAGGAAGCTTTGGAGGACAGAGAGCAGTTGTCCTGAGATGCCACATCTTTTTAGTTTATAAAGAAGACCGTCGTGCCAAACCCTGTCAAAAGCTTTAGAAATATCAAGATACACGGAACGAACATCAAGGGGAGGGTTACAGTCAAATGCTGTAAAGATTGTATGTGTTATTGAAATTAATTGGTTGACTGTTGAGTCACCTGGACGAAAACCAGATTGATTGGGGTTAAGCAGATCACATGAATCAAGATGTGAGTATAAGGAATTATACATGAGTTTTTCGAGCATCTTCCCAAAGATTGTTAGAAGAGAAATAGGACGATAGTTACTCTTTAAATTTTTTTCGTTTTTCTTATGAACCGGGACGACATTTGCACACTTCCATATTCCGGGAAATACACCTTGTGACAGACAGTTTGTGAAAATAATTTTTAAAGGAGTAACTAATGAAACATCGCTAAGTTTTTCCATTCTTATGGAAATTTCATCCCAGCCATGTGCTTTATTTGGATTAAGTGATCTAATAATTTTAAGTATCTTTTCCTCGGAGATGACAAAATCATTTAGTAGAATTTTGAAAACTTTTAACTTTGAAAAGTTCCTTAGCACTTCTCAGACATAGTACTAGAGTTTCTTAAAATTTTGGCCATCTTAGTACTAGTTTCTTATAAACCAGTTTCGTATAAAAAAACGTGTACATTGCTCCATTTGATTCTCCATGTGAGGGCATTTTCATTCATTTTTCTCATTTTTTTAATTAGTTAACTAACAATCTATTGAAATGATTGAAACACTGACTTGCCGGTTTCGCCTCGCTTTGGAGTCACCCACCGGCGTGCGTCTCCAACAGCAACCCATATGCAATTTGTTAACGATGTTTAGATTTGGAAACAGAGTGCCTTGTTTGCAGCAATGACATTTACTTCCTTTTGGGATTGCAGGCCTCACCTCGATTGCAATTTTACTTTGTGTAAAGGTCTATGAAATGGAGATATGTAATTTCTTTAGGAGGAGCATCTTTCTTCATGAATGAGACGTTACCCCGCCATTTGGTGCACAAAATCGGTTAATGTTTTACATACAGAGGGGATTTTTGAAGCAATCAAAGTTTCATTTGGTTTGAAGCTCGGTAAGGTTCTTTCATCGGCCTAACGTCGAAACCCAATCAAACTTGAGCAGGTGAATGCCGAGTCTCGTTTCCGGAACGCGTAATCTGCAAGTTTCGCTCTTCTTCCCTTTTCCCTCCCCTTTTCATCTTCTTCCCCCCTTTGTTTATTGATCAAGAGCAAAACTTGGAGAAAGTCCAGAGAAGAATATGCAAGGGAATTTTATGGCAATTAAACAGAATTCTCCCTTGCTTCTCCAATCTGGAAGTAGAAAATGCCCTGGCTTTAGGCTGTGATTCGAGCAGTAATTAAACATCTGAAGAAGTTGCCATCAACCTTTAATCTCTAAAAGTTGGTAAGGGAAGTGTAGGTAAGAACACAGCTTCAGATTAGCACATTTTGTAGGCCAATAAATCAAGAGCCAATACACCACTTTAATGAACAGCCTCAATTTGGAAATTATTCAAAATTCTTTCATATGAAATTTTAGATGCCAAAGTTGGATTTAGCACCCAAACTTTAGTCTAAACACAAGTTTCCATGCTGCTAGCGGTTGTAGTGTTAATTTTCTGGCGATGTAAAGTTTGAAAATCTATAAGGGATTTGACCGTGAAAATTACTTGGGATGTAAAGTTTCACCCCGAACGATTTTCGCGGTCAAATCCCTTATAAATTTTTGAACTTTACTTTGTCATAAAACCAATATCACAATAGTTATCATTTCACAAACATGTAACCAGACTAAAGTTTGGGTGTTAAATCCGAATCTGGGCTCGACATTCCAAAGCGAGGCTGCTTAATTCACCTAAGCATATAAAATTTTTATCTTATATAAAGAGATAATTCAGAAATGCACTGCGACTTTCTAAACATTTCGACTTTCATCTTCTTCAGTAACTGTTCTGACAAGACTTGGGAACCTACCTAAAAACCTAGATTACAATAGGGTAACACAAGGTCGAAGCCAATGGGAGGGCTGGGGGGCGGAGCGCCCCCAGGAGACCATCCGCCGGAAAATTTGCTCTCTTATTGAAATTTTTGTGATTTAAATGACTAGAGAACTATCGCCCTTATCAGACCACTTCTCAGAAAACTAAGATTTTCGGAGAGGTCAAAGAAGTTCTAGAAGGGAACTCACCTTTAATAGGCTTCTCAACTCTTGCTACAAACCTCAAAGTGAGATTTGTTCCATCCGTTTCCTTGTTGTCATGCTGGAACCACACAAATACGGACAGGTCTGAAACGCATAAATTAGGCCGTATCGCCCTTATCAGACCACCGCAGAAGAACGATGAATTTAGCACATCAAAAACTTTTCAAGGCCGTCGACAGTTCAACAAAGTATTTTTTACTTTCCCAGAAAGCCAGAAAGTTACATGACCAATTCTAATTTGATTGAAAATGGTTTCAAAAAATTATTAATTTCACTCCCGCTTTTAACTCTCGTATCCTTGACCTCTGTCAACTCTAACCACACGATGTGTCAATGTTAACTATTAGGATGTGAGACAAATCAGTTGTTTTTTTCTGTCTCAGCTAGTTACTCATCGTTTACATGGTGAACTAAACTTCTACCCTAAAATATCCGCTTTAGTAAACATACAAATTCCAGACATTTCTTTGCTCTGACATGCTTCAAAAAGCGGCCTAAGCCCCCTCGAGCAACTTATTAGCAATCTCCTCCCGCAGATAAATTTCCTCTCTTTTCAAGAGTAAAGGCTGGGAGGAGTGGTGGAATTTTCAAACAGTTGCTTTGTAAAACCGCTTAATGAATCCGGAAGGAAAACAATTGCACTTGCATATCATTTCAAGTGAGAAGAATCATTCAAATTCCTGGTGAATGGTAGTGAGTACATGTTGGCAAACGATTGTCTTTTCCATCTAAGTGTTCTGAGCTGCACGCACTTAACTTTTTTAACAGCTAATTTTCATCATAAATGTCGCTGTCAAGTTGCCAGATAAAAGTTTAAAATTATCTAGCCTAATTGAGGCTCTGATGACTACTTCAATGGTCAAACCATTTTAGGTATGCCTACCCATTGTTACACTTTTGGCACGAAAAGCGTCCGTAGATACCTAGCTAGCTAGCTACCTAGCTCGCTTCCTTCCTATATAAACTTTCCCCCATCACATAATGTGCTCATTCTTCGCACATAAAAATGAAGAAATATCAAAGAGATGACATCAGCAAACAACTTTCGCGAGCTTTTTGGATTAGCTAGGCCCAAGCTCCCTTTTAATTTTAACATTTTATTCAAGGCTGTTGCACAACACGGAATCGATGGTGGTCTGATAGGGGCGATTACTCTAGTTCTGGAGGATTTTGAGGAGAAATAATGCATAAAAGCATGAATCTATTGGCTTAAAAAAATTATAATGGAAATGATTGATATTTCTTATTGATGTTCACTAAGTTTGTTGATTTCAAGGTTGGAATGCGAAATATGGCTAAATTTTAGTTTCTGAGGAGTTATATCGGTCATATATTGCATAGATTTAATGTGTGTTCCTACAACTGTTGTTGTTGCTGTTGTTGTTGATGGTTTTATCGTCGGAAAATTTTGGATTTCCGTCCCCCTATGAATTTATGGCTGGTACCGGCCCTTGGGTAACGACAGAAACAACCTAACAAGGGGGCCTACTTAATACATAAGTGTGATACCTGAAATAGAAAAAGGTCTTTGTTGGGAATACGTGCGAGCTCAAGTTGACAAGGCAGTGGACATCACCTCGAGGACTATGAACGCATGCGTAGTGTGTAGAATTTTGTCGATTTTATTACGTAATGTCACTATTTTCATCACGAATTTTTAGTCATTTGAAAGGCAACCGGTAGTAAGACGTTTGTAGGAAACCACATCCTCCTCATAACAATCAATTTTCGATGGGGAACAATAATACCAGTTTTCAAAACCCCTCACGATATCGTTTCATGGAAGCTTGGCAAAGAAATGAATTTATCTGACAAGTAAATGGTATAGTCCTACCTAGCTTAGTTTGGGTCTTTGTGTCTAATCGCATTGGTTCGTGAAATGTTGTCAGCGTAGCAAATCCAGATATGATAACTGGGCTTTCGACAGCAATGCTCACAGCGCTGATGTTTTGCTTAGGCCAATTTATCCACGTGCACGTGAGATTAACCGCTTGACATTTACTTCTGTACCAAGCTTCCAGAACGATCGGTCATGAAATCTTGCAGGCACATATTAAACACAACCGCATTATTATTATTATTATTATTATTATTATTATTATTATTATTATTATTATTATTATTATTATTATTATTATTATTATTATTATTATTATTATTATTATTATTAACAATTTGTTTACAGTTGGCAACATAAAAAATAGCTAAAGCTAATTAACGCCAACAACCCTAACCCTATTTACAATGTTCGAAAAAATTAAAGATATTCATAAAAACCCTAAGTCTTTGACAAAAGTTCTGCACAATCTGCAGACGCAAGAACTCCCATCCCATAGTTTTATTTTTTGTTTGAATTCAGAGAGTGTGTTTGAGTCTTTGATTTCTTTTGGCAGAGTGGACCACAAAAGGCAACCTCTGTATTGAATGTTTTCTATTCCATATGTTGTTGTCTTTGCCATTGGCAGTTGCAAATGATTTTCACTTCTTAACTTGTAACGATTTTCTTTCTCGGTAAAAACATCCCGCATGAAGGATGGATTCAAATTATTTTTTGTCTTGTATATCTCAATCATTAACAACTGCAGATTGTGCTGATGAGTGGTTAAAGTATTTTTCATCAGCTTTTCAAACTCAGTATCACTACCTTTGCATACCAGTCGCAATGCTCTTTCTTGGATGCGATTTATTTTTGAGTTTAACACCCTGTCATGGAACATCCACACAAGTGGACAGTAATTAAACTGTGACTTAATAAAAGAATTCATTAAGATTTCAGATTTAATAGGATCAATATAGGCGGATAAGCGAGCAAGTGCGTGGAGCTTCTGGTTGGCCTTTTTGCACAAATCTTCAACATGTTTTCTGAAGCTTAGTTTCTTATCAAAAGTTACGCCTAGCAGTTTTTCATAATCGCTTTCATCAATTGTCGAATTTCCGATTGTAACTGTTGCTCTGGAGCATTTCTCACCAAATATCATGAGGGGACACTTGTCATCATTTAATTTCAAGTAATTGTCAGAAAACCATTTTGCAACCACAGTACCGTCCGTTTCTAATTGTCTAACAATTGTTTCAAGAATTGGATGGCATGCAAAGATAGTGGTATCATCAGCGTAGTTACAAATGTTAGTATATCTTACAGACAGGAAAATGTCATTCATAAATACATTGAAGAGTAAAGGCCCCAGGACCGAGCCTTGAGGAACTCCAATTTTAATTTCTTTCCAAGCGCTAAAAGAGCTATTCACCTTCACTCGCTGATGTCTCTTTGAGAGATAACTTTTGATAAGCTTAAGTGCATCCATATTAAGTCCGTAGGCATTCAATTTCGCTATTAAAAGATCATGATTTACACTGTCAAATGCTTTTGAAAGATCCATGAGAAGTGCCGCAGTCAAGAATCGATAAAACATAAGCAAAGTTTTCCGTAAATCGAGCTGCGAATCTTCCCTTACTGCTCGCTGTCACTGCAACGATCTCCGAAACGGCTGCAGCGTGCTGCTAGGATAATAACGAATAGCAGCTTTGATGCCCCAAGCAGACCTCTTATCGAAGAGCTGGGATGGCAGACCGTTGACCAACTGATTTCCAGTGAGTCTAAGACAATGGTCTTCAAGTCCCTGAATGAGCTGGCTCCACAGTATCTGTGTGACTTGTTCACCCGAAATTCGCATTGCTCATCATATAGTCTTCGTAACACTGGGACCGACTTGAGGTTACCGATGAAAAGGTCAAACAATTGCCAGAAATGTTTCTCTTATCTCTATAAGTGCTAAACTATGGAATAGCCTGTCAGCCGAGTCAAAGCAGGCAACCTCTCTGCATAGTTTCAAAAAAACTATTTAGAAACAGACACTTTTTCCTTTCACTTTTACTGTAAAGTTTTTAACATCATTGTATATAAGTTTTAGATATTGTAAATAAGGTTTTATAGTTTAATTAGATCCATAGCTTTTCCTTTTGTATTATATTGTAACTAATGTTTTTATCGGAGGGCCCCTTGAAAACCAACTTGTTGAAGGGCAACCCTCCTTAAAAGAATTAAATATGAAATATGAAATATATGAAAATATATGAAATATGCAGATATTTGAATGATCAAGTGATGTCTACAGCGCATGCGTTCATAGTCCCCGCGCTGATTGGCTGTCAAGTTGACCCTAAAACAAAGCAAGGAAACAATAGGGGGAGTACCATGTATCCCCAACAAGTCTGGCCGGAAGCACAAAGTAAAGTAAAGCAAAGGCCGACAGAGAGAGGGGTGGACCAGAAATTGGAGCCAGATGTGCCGCCGTCTCACGGGGAATAAAACTCATAAAGCATTAAAATCTAAACAAACATAGGAATCCACTTCAAAAAGAGCAGAAAGATAAAGTGACAGAAAACATAACAAGAAACTCCAATCTCATCCCTAGGACTGCCCGCTATATTGAGATGCCAACGTGACTAGGAGTCCTGGGGACGAGGCTGAAGAAACTGGACACCCCTAAACTAACAAAATTTAATCGTAAACAAGCTTTATGCAGGAAGTAGATGATAGCAAATAACCTTATGGAGAAACGAGAAGATTAAAGGCACACTGTCGCGGCGCTTATTGGGTAAATAAGACAATAAAAAAGAATAGAATTAGGCAAGCCTCAGTAATTTCGCTGTACACTGAAATTCATGAAGACGATAACGATCTGACTGCCTTTATCCGCTTTATTCTCGAAACAAAGTATGACCCAAAGGCATATAAAGGCTTGGTAATCCATATATATAAGCGATGAAGAGTTTTGTTACGCACATTCCTGTTTGTGACACTTTCCCGCACGCAGCTCCTCACGCCCACTGCTTACCTCCAAAAATTCCAGAAAAGCGATGAAAAATAGCTGACGATAAAGGCTTGCCTGTGGTCCAATACTTTTCTTCGTACAATATCTTGGCAAGGACCGAGATACAGGGGGGTCCAGGGGGGCCATGGCCCCCTCAAAAATTTTCAGTAGTTACTGAAGTAAATCTTTATTTCTTTATTATTTTAGGATTTCAGAATTACCTATAATGTCAACCTATATCGAGGAACAAGAACTAGCGCTATCTTAAGCCAATCTAAAGATCGTGGCCTCAAATTTTTCCAGGGGAGTACCCCCAGACACAGTTTCAAGTGGGGGTCATCAGGGTTTACGGAACAGCGGAATTTGAAGAGAATTTGTCCCGGAATACGGAATTCTAGCAATTTCTTGGCGGAACGACGGAATTCTCCATCCCTACCGGACGCGGATTTTTGTCGAAAATGATACGCGGAATGCGGAATTTTCATGAAATTTTATGGATTTGCGGATCCTTCATCTGTTGTCTTGCAAAAAAAGTCGTGGTCACATCTCAATTCTTCCGGTCAGCTCTATGAGAATATTTTTCAAGCCTTGCACAAGAATTTTAACTGCCACTCTCCTCCTCTTTCCACCTGGATGGATGGAAAATGTCTAACAATACTAATTTGCGCCATCATTGGTAAAGAAGTGGCGGGACACGGAACATTGGCTAAAACTGACCGGAACGGCGGATTTTAACTGAAAATCGCGCGGAACGGCGGATTTCTACCCCCCTTGATGACCCCCACTTTCAAGGTTTCGGCTCGCTTTGCTCGTCACCCGGTTTGCCCATGGCCCCCTCAAGTAAAAAGTTGTATCTCGGTCCTTGTATCTTGGGGTAATGTGAAGAGGGGTTTTGTACCCAAATTTTAGCAATTCAATTCAACAATAGGCCTTAACCTTCGACCTTTCTTTGTGGATGCTGATGGCAGCCATAGAAATGTGATGGAAGCGTTCAATCTGAGGTAAAAGCAAGTTTTGCAGCTGCTTTTTCCAAACACCAAGGGAGTGAAAGCTTGCAAATAGTTGATATTATGTTAGCTGCAGTATCTATCTGGCTTGTAGTAAAGTATTTTGATGCTCACTTTGGATACAACGAAGTTATTGCTCTATTTTGGAGAGACCCTCCTCTTGGTTCTGTCGCGGTGCCACAAATTCAGAGTCTGCCCTTGTAGTTTTTTAGGTCTTCTGCTTATAAATTTACTGATTACAACGCATAAAACCTTTACTCAATTCTTAGTGAAGATTTAGCCCAAGTTATATAGTGATTTCTCTTGAAGCTGATTTTTGACGCTTTTATTAAAGGCCATACGCATAGTATGAGTTTCTCTGCTTCGGCCAAAATGGCATACAGTACAAATCAGACCGGTGACCCTAAGAACACAGAGTCGTCATTTCCAAATGTTGACGGGATGACTAGCTCAAGGCCAAATCCAAAAAAAATCCTGTTTACCCGTATAAAGAATGTTTGATTGCAACCTGTTCCTTAACCAAGCTTTTAAACCAAAATAGATTATGATTGAAGTTTCACAGCGAGGGAGAGTCCTCGGTTATTACAAAGGGGGTGACTTGGAAATAACCTCAATAACAGTTCAGCAATTCAGTCATCGCTGGGGCTAAGCTAAGTAGCATAACTGAGGTATGCAGAGTCTGAATTTGGCAAAACAATTTTCTTACTTGATGACGAAATAGATATTTCTTGGGTTCTGCTGTTGAATGAAGATAATGCAAGTTTGGTAATGAATTAAGCAAAGCTTACTTTTGAGTCCAGTAACTGCCTTTGGTACTCCCTTGATTCATCGCTTTTCCATGATTTCAAAATTATGTAGATGTCCGTAAATAATGATGAAAGGTCCTTGGTCTTTTTTTCGATGAGTTAGTAAATGACCTCATCACTATTTTCCTTCTATCAGTATCATCTTTTGTACTACTTGTTTACGAACTCTGAAAGAGAATTCAGCACAAAAGGTCCAACAATGGACAGATTTTCCTTTCAGATCATTTCTAAAGTCTTTTTACTTGTATCATGCATGCAGCCGTTAGCTTGCCAACTCGCAATACTAAAAATCTGCCCTATCACGTAATGTGTTCATAATTCGCACAAAAAACTGAGACGTTCTTTTGACCGGACTCGAGGACTCTGCGACCCGGGACTTACAACCCCAGATCATACGACAATACTACCCCAGGCCCAGGCCAAAGTTTTATGCATTTGGTTAACAAGACTTTGTTACGATGTATTGATACTTCCATTATTTTCAATGTCAACAGAGGTGCTCCTGAGTGACAGGGGATCTGGATGAGAATGCAGAGATGTTTGCATTTAAGTAAAAAACCTTCTTACTTCTTTGTTATTGTTCTAAAAAAATTAGAGAGGCTAGAAAGACTGGAGAAACCCTAACGGTCGAAATGCTTTATAGCCCTCTATTCTGAGTCTGTTACTTTCATTGCCTATCAACTGAAACATGGAAAATTTGCTTTCCCTGATTAGAATCAAGCAAAGAAGTGGATATTCAACATAGATATTCATCCATTCTACTTGTATTCAGAGGGTCCGGTTTTGTTAACAACAACTCGCTAGCTCAGTATGAATACACGGAATTCTATGTGACCAAGAAAACCTTGACACGTACTAATGCCTTACGTGTTCACTAAACCATCGGTGGAGCAAAAATTTAGTAAGCTATATATATCAAACTTTGGACCGGGGTCGTATGGTTGAATGGTCGTATGATCGTATGGTCCACACTTCAATAAAATCGCAGTTTATTCATATGAAAAGCTGAATTCTAACATACCATAGTATTTTCTCACAGAGCACCCTTATTTCTAATTCCTTACATATCAATGCACACATCTATTTTATAAATGTACAGTTGTACAAAAAATTTCTTTCGTAAAAAACTGCTTATAAGAAACTCTATTCTTAGATCATCAAAAATTAAGAAATTCCAGTGCTAGGACTTAGCAGCTATTAATTTCATTCAAGGATTAGCAGCTATTAATTTCATTCAAGGAAAGCCTTGGCATGATTTGACTTATTTTCACTTATTTCCTGTATCATACCATACAGGAAATAAGTATTACTACTGCCTTCGCAGTTTCCTGTATTGCTGCGAAGGCACTAGAACAATTTTAAATATTGGTAGGCTTCTGTAACAGTGGCAGAAATTGTAGGGATTGGGGACATTGCCCCCAAATTCCGAGGGGCATTTCAAACCTCTTCTACATCTTCCGCAAAAGTCCTTTTGTTTCCACGAATGTTCCACCAAAATCCGAAAAACTTCTTCCGTCCTGAGAAAACCTTGCACGCTTTTTCGAATGAGTGAAATGCCACTTATCAAATTCGAAAAGATTGGGAAACTTTATTGAAAAGTCAGAAATCCTTAGGTAAGATCGAAACTGCAATGAAAAGACGATTCACCGTGGAGAAAAAGAAGAGCTCCTATTTGCAAAAAGCAAATAAAGAGGATATGCTCAAAAGCATATTGTTCAGCTTTTATTTACACTTTCATTTCTATCAAATTTGAGAAGAAAGTGGTCGTGTCTGTTAGCAATCTTTCCAAGCGACGTTGGAGCGTGGAAGGGAACTAAAGATAAATAAGCTTTTTATTTGGTTTGGCGCTATAAAAGTTTTCATGTAGTAGTAGTAAGGGAGAGGCTTTCTTCTCAAAATCTGACCATTCATCAAAGATTAACCCTGAGTGCCAACTTTCTTTAGATATTTGAAACGAATCTATGCATGACATGTCTTTATCAATAGGCTCCAGGTTTGAACTAAACTGTATGAAGGGAAACAACCATCCAACCCCCCTTTCGAATTCCTGGGTACGTCGCTGGCTCAGAGACAGATGTATCATCTATCTATAGTAGATTTAGAGCATCAATGGTCGGCAGCAATTAAAGAGCAATTGTCACCCAGGGTCCTTTGCAGGCATGTTGCAATGTCAGACTATTTGAAAATAAAACTTGGCCTACGTAAGCGGAAATATGTATTCACTTTGCAGCAGATGAACTGATGCAAAAGTCATCTAAAGTCAAATGTTCATCATCAGTTCAACTATTACCATGGAGACTCGTATCTTTTACTAGGCCAAATTTGATTTACAGACTTTCTGAAGATGCAGGCTGTACGCAAAAAACTCTAGGTGACAATAGCTCCTTAGGAACTCAGAAAAAAATTGAGGGGAACAACTTTAACATTTGAATGAAGCTAAGAGACTCGAGGGAACTCTAAAGCATCTGCTACTGGATTCATGTGCTGAAAACGTAACAATTTTGTTGAGGTTTATGTGAGGCTTATTTGGGAGTAAAGGGATGTTATAGAAAGGGGCATGTATGGTTTTCTCATGTTCTGGCGTGTAGCATACCATTCTTACTTAGTTATTTGAATTCTTATGAATGACCATCACTGCTCTGATTTCATGCAAGGTTGGTAACATGGCTTTTTTCAGCCAAATTTTGGAAATTTGACTCGTTTCTCTTTGGCTGTTTAGCTCAATTTTGCCTTCTTTTGAGATTTTTGGTCAATTTTCATTCAATCCTCTTCAAACTGGAGTACAGCAGACCTTCACAATCTAGGACATTTTTCGTTGCAAGGCAACATCAAAGATCTAGGGTTTTCATCGGAGCTACACAATATAGTATGTGAAAACAATGAAATGCAAGTGTCCATTGCTAGAAATAACAATGGAACAATAGGTTGTACAACAATAGGTCATTGTTTAGAAAGGTTTGGCTTTATCTGGCCATTTTCCGACCCATGGTTTGGCTTCGGGGCGGTCCGGGGATCTACCAACCCTGATTTCATGCTGAATTTAAATGGTAGTCACTGATGGAGTATGGTAACCATAGAAAGCACTCCGCAGGAGCTAGGAATGTTAAAGCGCGAGTGAAGCGAGCGCTTTTACTTCCTAGTTGCTCAGAGGCCAGGTCTTTGTTGGTGATTTCAACTGCACGATTAGCCAATCAAAGCCACGACAGTGTGCCTTTAAGAGTCCACAAATCTGACATTAGACTCGCCAAATATCCTATCAATAACCTGAACCTCAACATCTTCCATAAAATCATGATGACCCGATAACTCAAAATACATATGAAAATCTGCCTGAGTAACCATCTCCCCTTTCTCAAATCTCCTACAACACGACTTATAATTATTAAACCTAGTTCGAAAGGGGATGAACGTGCTATTAACATACTACATCCCACAGACCTCGGACGAATCACAATCAAACCTAGAATTTATGTTACACTCCTTACACGTAAAGCCTGGTTTCCATATAATCGCAAGGAGTCGCAAGGAGTCGCAGCGAGTCGCAATAAAAGTGATCAAGTCGCAAGCAGTCGAGTGGTACAAAATTTTTTATCTCTGCGACTTACTGCGACTCGTTGCTATCCATTGCGAGTAATGGAAACAACTGTTCGCAACTTTTGCAACTCCTTGCGATAACATCTCTATTGTTTCAGGGGATAATCTCATTTCCGTGATCACAATATTGATTTGAAATTTCATCAAAGTGAAGACTGGGGAGGGGGGGGGGTTCTTCCATAGTAAAGATACCTGGGGATGTGCCGCCCGCGAGGGTATACTTTTTCGGACTTCTAGTCTAGCCAAGGGTGTACTTTTTGGCAATTTTAGTCGAGTTAAGTCTAGGCAAGGGTATGCTGTTTGGGAATTTTGATCAAAGGGATGTTAAATTCGGTAATTTTTGTAAAAAAACCCAACTTTTTTAAAATTTTGGTCCAGAAAATGCGAAAATTTGGCAAGTTTTGCTTGGAAAATGCCAATTCAGAACACTCTTGAAGGAAAAATTTGTAGCGCTTTGCACAGTGCAGAGAAGACACAAAATAGACGCTGTCGATCGTTTGCGTTCCAAAATCTATTCCCCAAAAATCGACCGTAAACAGGCTTTATCATGGATAAGTTTATGGGTAAAATTAACACTAATGGATTGGCCATTTGGCATTATACGAAAGATCTTTACGTCACTACATACCGCTACATCTTCCCCTCCCTTTTAAATAAGCAATAGAACACAAAGTATGCATTTTTTTCTAATGAGTAACAACATCTCCATATCTAATTGGCGGATTAATTACTTGCGGAGGTTTTGAGGTCTAACCCTCCTCTCAATTACAGCTTGGCCTCCCTCTCCCTGGCGATTATGTGTCTCTGGTTGTTGGATATAAATATCACCAATTTCGGGGACGGGAACGACTGGCTGACCCTGTGAAACAGACAGGCAACGGGCATAATTTAAGCTGGTCATGGTGTGCGGTGGTTGTCTTCCCAAACTTCGAAATGATTTTATAATTGACACCTGTTCTTACAATGACTTGATATGGCCCAATCCATTTTTTTCCAAACTTCCACTTCTTTGGTCTTCGAAGCCACACCCATTGACCAGGTTCAAAAGGTTCCCACAATTTCTTTCCCCAGTCATATGACAATGCTTGTCTATTCTTAGCAACTCTGATATTCTTTTGTGCTATACGTTTAGCCTGTGTTCCAGACCACTTGAAAAAGTAAGTGGTCTGTGCAACTGAGCGCAAATCTGTGTTCAGACGATGAATTGAATTGCGAAATAATTAAAGGCAATGTCTTTATGAATCTATGTGTTTGAAACAATACGAGCCGGTCGTTATCGCTCACTGCAGACGTGAAAATCAATAGGATTAGCAGGCATTGAAATATCCTATTCTTTGTATTGTGATGTGAGTTTCCTGTAGCTATTCGCAAGAGACAGGCCTTTCTATCCCATAACAAAACAAATGATCATTATGCAAATTATTCATTACATATACTAATTTTTCCTCAGATTCTGGGAAAATTTCTGTACACGAATTTGCGCTCAGTTACACAGACCACTTACTTTTCAAGTGGTCTGGAACACAGGCTATATACGTTGGGCACTCTGAATGGATTTCCGTACGTTTTGACTATATTCGGACTGGGTACTTGGATTTTTGAGGGGAACACAAAGATCCACCTCCAAAGGTAAACGTGGTTCCCGACCAAAAACCAATTCATAAGGGGAAAACCCAGTTGTCTCGTTCCAGGGCATTTTTTAAGGAAATTTGACAAGTGGGCCAGAATTACCATAAGGGCCTAATTCCCGGAGAAAAGGAGAAAGTACTCTTACAAGTATACAAACAAAGTATACAATGTAACCATGTGTTATTCAGGGGTCATCCTACAGAATTTTGGAACTGCCTATTTTTCATTTCATTTCTGAATATTTTTTAGGGTTTACTCAAACATCTTCCATAGAAATTATCCAATAAATTTGAAGCACACTCGATAGAAAGCGAAAAACTATGTGGACATGCGAGCGAAGCGAGCCGAAAATTTTGGTTCATGCCACTCAGATCAGCTTAAAATGGGTTAAAAAGACTGCTGGTTTCTTGAAGGAGATTCTGGAGATTCTGTAGAATTCTACGACTGGGCGATCTGAGAAGTAAAGCCCTTGCATACCCTCAAATTGCCACTACACTGTGTGAATATTCCATTATTTCTGTATTATCAGCATAGAGAAACAAATTTGGCTCATTATAGGAAATTTTCTGAGCAAGCAGTTTTCCTGATAATTTTGTTTTATAATTTTCGGATTTTTTTCTGAGGACAGCAACCTTCGAGCTAAATACCCCAAAACTGAGGTTTACCACCATTTTTTTCATTTCCAATTGCCCATAGCTGAGAAGAAGGTACAGTTGAAGTTGGAGGTTTTAGCGCAAATGCTTGGAATGCAGAAGTAGAAAAGACGTAATCGAACCCGCTAGCCATTGTCAGAGGATTGGTCCACTGCGCCACAACACCTTCTGCCCATGTTGGTAAATGGAAAGCCCAAGGGTGACTCCTGTATAAATTGTAACATTTAAGTCCATCTAATAGGTCCAAAATGTAAAAACAGAAAGGTCCATCAGGGGTCCATCTAAAGCTGAGCGTCTATCTCTCTCAATTTTATTGGCAGAACTATGTTTGGCCTGATAACGGGCTATGCTTCAAACGTCGCTTCTTTCAGTTCGGATCCTTACATTCTACGTTATTCACTTTTTTATCTCAGAACAATTTGGTGTTTGACAATAAAGGAGTAAAACGATAAATGAAATTGAATGAAAAGGGCCCGAACTACTGGGCCAAAAATGGTGATTTTTACTCCACTACTGGGCCAGATTGGGGGCCTACTGGGCCAATGGCCCACTAGTTACAATGTTAAAAAATGCCCTGTCTCGTTCCGACTTGTATTGTAGGCATAGGTTGCCATATCCACGAAGAGGTCCCAATCAGCGGGGTGCTCAGCCACAAAAGAGGATAAAATCTCCTGTATAGTTCTATTTTGCCTTTCCATCTGACCATTACATTGGGGATGACAAGCAGTGGTTATAGTCTTACGGATTCCCATGATGTTGTATATCTCATGCATTAGATGACTTTCAAAGTTAGCACCCTGATCAGAATGAATAGCATCTGGAGGACCAAATCGTGAAAACGATTTAGAGACAAGAATCCGTGCAACGGTTTCAGATTTTTGATTTTTAGTTGGAAAAGCTTCACACCATTTGGTGAAATGATCTCCAACGACAAGGAGATGTTTATTTCCCCTGGATGTTTCAGGAAGGGGACCCATATAGTCCATAGCCCAAAAGACAAATGACTCACTAACGATAATTGGTTGAAGTGGGGCCTTCCCTTGACTACTGCAGGCTTTACTCTGCATACACTCAGGACAAGACTGCACATATTGGGAGATAGTTTCCTGCATTTTTGGCCAAAGAAACGTTCTTTCGCTCTGCTAAAGGTACGATTGATGCCCATGTGACCCCCTGCAGGTCCTGAGTGCAGGCTAAGCAATACCCTAGGATCCAAGCACTTGGGAAGCACAATAACCCTTTTAGTGGTTCCATATTTAGAAGGGATCGATCTTACAAGTAATTCATCAGATAAATGAAGCTCATCCCAACAATTCCACAAAGAACGTAACATAGGGTTATTGAGCCATACAAATAATGGAGGTTTTGGCATCTCATTTTTCTTAGATCGGATAACAAGTTGTATGTCTGGATCGTGTAACTGTGCGTCCTGCAAATTGAAATGAGGAATTAGAGAGATAAAACAAGTGGGAGCAGTTGGTATACTATCCTTATTCTGCTCCTTAGCTGAATTAACTGGTTCTATCGTACAAGGGTCGGTGACTAACCTAGACAATGCATCTGCATTTAAGTTTTCTTTTCCTGGTCTATGTGAAACAATGAAATCAAATTCTTGCAAATCCATTACCCATCGTGCAATTCTACCTTTAGGCTGAAGTGAATGAAGCCAAGTAAGGGCTCTGTTATCAGTAACTAAATGAAACTGACGACCCAATAAATATACCCGAAAATGGCGAGTTGCAAAAATAACTGCCAGAGCCTCTTTTTCCATGGCAGAATAGTTCTTTTCGCGATCATCAAGAGTTCTACTTGCATATGATATAACCCGTTCCTGACCTTGGGTATCAACTTGTGCTAAAACAGCACCAATGCCATAGTCAGAGGCATCTGTTTGCAATATAAATGGTCTATCAAGCTGAGGATATGCAAGAACTGGAGCACTACACAAAGCTTGTTTAAGTGTAGCAAATGCTTCAATTTGAGCCTGACCCAAGGAAAAAGAAATACCTTTCTTCGTAAGCATTGTCAATGGTAACGCAACAGTAGCAAAATTTGGAATAAATTTGCGATAATACCCAGCTAGGCCTAAAAATGACCGTACTTGTTCAACATAAGACGGAGCTGATAACTTCATTACCGCCTTCACTTTATCTGTATCAGTATGCACACCCGCTGCAGAAACTGTATGCCCAAGATATGAAACCTTTAGCGACCCGAATGTGCATTTTGATGCCTTTACTTTTAAATTATGTTGTTGAAGTCGACTTAAAACAGTTTCTAGACGTTCACAGTGCTGCTTAATTCCATTAGATGGTACTATAATATCATCAAAATAACAAAGGCAGCATGAATAGTTTAAACCTGACATTACAAGTTTTATGGCACGGTCAAACGAGGCAGGAGCCCCGGACAAGCCAAACGGCATACGCAAAATTCCCACAGCCCTGTAGGGGTAGCAAATGCAGTCTTTTCCTGATCTTCTCGTGTCATGCTTAATTGCCAATACCCCGAACGCAAGTCTAACGTGCTAAAAAGATTATAGCCATGCAGAGATTCTAATGAGTCATCAACACGTGGTAATGGCCTTGCTTCCCACTTTGTTACAGAATTTAACTTTCTGTAATCAACACAAAAACGATATTTCCCGTCTTCCTTGCGAACTAATACGATTGGGGAAGCCCAGGGGCTTGTGCTAGGTTTAATCACTTGCTGTTCTAACATTTCTTCAATTTGTGATTCTGCATCTTGGCGATAAGCATAAGGCAAGCGACGAGGACGTTGACATATTGGCGGTGAATCGCCAGTATCTATTGAGTGAGTTACGACTGATGTATGACCAAGTTTATTATCAAAAACATCACGCTATTTTAACAAAGTAGAACGCAAAGCCTTCCGATCGTGTTCACTCAAAGTGGGGGCAAATAGCTGACTCTAATTCGTGGATGGTTTCCTTATTTTCCTGCAAAATTCTACCAACAACTTCAGTGTTGTCATTGCTCTGTTCACTTTATGAAGGTTGATAAACTACAGGGCAAAATTCCGCAATTTTTGCACCCTTTTGAAGCTCAATTGTCTCTTGTCCTGTATTCAAAAGTCTTATTGATAGGGAGCGGTTATTCGAAGTGCATACCGAATAAGCAGAATGCAAATCAGAGGCCCCCGAAGAAATTGGTGTTACAATGCCTAAAGTATTTTTTGCACTTTTAGAAACCAAACCGGCGACTATGATTTCTGTCCTAGGTGGAATAACTATGCTAGACACAAGCTTGACTTTTACTGGGCCTCTTGTTGCACACTGCTCAAAGGTTGGAAAATCACATTTAGCCCCCAATTTCCCACTGGGCTGAATAGGAGTCACAGGCGTATGGCCGTGATGCCCTACGATAAAATACTGTGACTGATCAAATGCTAATTCTAAATGATTAAATTTAAGGAAATCCTAACCTATTATGCATTGCAATGGTTCTAATAGCTTATCACAAACAAGCAACGGTATGTCATAAATATGACCCCCATCAGAAAATTGTAATTGACCCTGAAACTCCCCATATGATCTCAATGACTGTCCGGTAACAGAAACACACTGATTGGAGCAACTGCTACTAATAACTGGCCGACTATGCAATGAAATTTTATCAAAAACTGATTTATGCAAAGTAGATTTCATTGAACCAGTATCAATCAAAGCTTCAATTTGCACTCCATTCAAGAAACATTTTACCATTGGCTGGTTGGAAATATCATCTTCCATTCTACTGTTTTCGTTATTAGCAGTAACTCCAACAGTGAATAATGAGGGGTGACCAGCACTCCAGCCTACTGGTGCGGCACCCCTTGGTAGTTTAAAGGAACACTTACGTCGACTACGTCAGACTGACTGCTAAAGTTCTTATTCATTGTCCAGTTATTTGCACATTGCGAAGCAAAATGTCCGGTACCTTGACATAGTGTGCACTTTGAGCGATTGAACTGTTCTTGTTCTTTTTTTGCAATCGAAATCTTGTCTCGCTTTTCTGGACACTTTCTGGCAATATGTCCCATTTCTCCACAGAAAAAGCATTGCACTTGACTTATCTTCGCTGACCTGGGTGCAGAGTACGATGGCCCATCTTGCAGCGTTGCTACCAAGGACTGTTGCTGCACTGTCATCGTTCCACCACTGTGGCCAACCTGTCTATAGCACTGTCCTTTTCAGATAGTGATTGCTGCAATTTAGGCTCACTGTTTATGCAAGAAATCCCCGCAGAGAAACCTGTAAGGGGTTGTTCTTCCATTCTATTGATGTTATCAGCACCAATGGCGATGAAATGTTTGCAAAAAGCCACCATTTCTGCCAGAGTTGGTATCGGATTTTGCTCCAGTAATTTGAATTTCATCCGCTCTGGTATTCCTCGCATAAATTGCCGACTGAGAAGGGCATCAAAGGCTTCTGCATCCAAATCTGGATCTGCTTTTCGTAAAATTTCTTGCAGTGACCATAAATATATTGCTGGATCTTCATTATGTCGCAGCAAACGATCTTCGAACTCTCGATAAAAGACCTCCTGATTTATTTGTGGGCAAAGAGCTGTTTTTAAATTTATGATCAAATCATCGTATGTGTCCTTCTGCTCTTCTTCAAACAAAAAATAGTGAGATGCAGCGTGACCGCGAAGAAATGCTGGTAATTTTGCCAATTTTTCCTCGTCTGTCCACCCATTTGCAACTGCACAACACTCATATTGGCGCAACCATAGAGCAAAGTCTCCCTTGTCAAATCTCTCCGGTAGGATGGAAGCCATATCGCACCTTTGTCCCCGAAATGTAGCGCTTTGCACAATGCAGAGAAGACACAAAATAGACGCTGTCGATCGTTTGCGTTCCAAAATCTATTCCCCAAAAATCGACCGTAAACAGGCTTATTCATGGATAAGTTTATGGGTACAATTAACACTAATGGATTGGCCATTTGGCATTATACGAAAGATCTTTACGTCACTACATACCGCTACAAATTAGTCTAGCCAAGGGTATCATTTTCACAAAAATTGGTCTAGCCAACGGTTACATTTTGAAACTGTTGGCGGCACCCCCCCTACCCGAAATTTAGCCGAGAACCCCCCCCCCCATGAAGTGAAGTTAGTTGGGATTCTTTGCGATCTTTTGCAATCATATGGAAACCACTTTTTCAAATCACAATAATTGCAACTCCTTGCGACTCACTACGACTCATTGTGACTCTCTCTGACTCCTTGCGATTATAAGGAAACCAGGCTTAACCCTCTCCGACTTCGCGTCCCAGTTGAGGTCCCAGCAAAAAATTGGCTAAAAATTGAAATCTCTTCAAATTGCTTCAAAATTGGTGCAAAGCCTATTTCAAGTGCGCTGATTACGAATATGGACAAAGATTTTGAAAATATTGTCACCAAAGTGCCCAAAAATATGGCACAAAAAGTGGCACAAATGACTTAAAATTTAGATTGCTCAGGATTATATCAAAATTGGAACGGAGCCTGTTTCAAACATGCTGATTGTCACTATGAATCGAATTTTTTGAAAATATTGTCGCAAAAGTGCTCAGTGTGGCACACAAAGTGGTACGAAAAAGGGGTGCAAGTGTCAAAAGCTTGAAATCTCATCAAATTGCTTCAAAATTTGGTACGGAGCCTATTTCGATGGTGCTTATTATGAATATCAACAAAGATATTCAAAACATTGTCACCAAAGTGCTCCAAATGGCACAAAGGGTGGCACAAAAATGGGACAAATGTCCAAAAATTGAAATTGCATTGAATTATCTAAAAATTGGTACAGAGACTATTTCAGGCATGCTTATTACGAATATGAATCGGACGTTTTGGAAATATTATCACCAAAGTGCTCCAAATGGCACATAATGTGGTACAAAAGGTGGAACAAATGTCCAAAAATTGAAATCTCTTTAAATTTATTCAAAATTCGCACAGAGCCTATTTTGATGGTGTTGATTATGAATATCGATAAAGATTTTCAGAATATTGTCACCAAAATGCTCCAGATGGCACAAAAATAGTGGCACAAAAGACCAAAAAATGAAACTGCATTGAATTATCTAAAAATTGGTACAGGGACTATTTCAGAAATGCTTATTACGAATATGAACCAAACTTTTTTAAAAGATTGTAACCAAAGTGTTCCAAGTGGCACACAAAGTGGTACAAAAAGTGGAACAACTGTCCAAAAATTGAAATCTCTTTAAATTTCTTCAAAATTTGGCACAGAGCATATTTGGATGCTGCTGATTATGAATATCGACAAAGACTTTCAAAATATTGTCACCAAAGTGCTTCAGATGGATTAAAAAGTGGCACAAATGGCCAAAAGTTGAAATTACATTGAATTGTCTCAAAATTGGCATAGAGCCTTTCTTGAATATGCTGATTACGAAATATGAAACGAAGTTTTGTGCTCCAGATGGCACAAAAAGCGGTACAAAAAGTAGAACAAATGTCCTCAAATTGAAATATTTTTAAATTGCTTCACAACTTTTATACAGATTGTATTTGGATGGTGCTGATCACGAATATCAACAAAGACTTTCAAAATATTGCCACCAAAGTGCTCCAGATGGCACAAAAAGTGGCACAAATGACCAGTTACATTGAATTATCTCAACATTGGTACAGAGACTATTTTAGAAATGCTGAATATGAATATGAATCGAATCTTTTTAAAAGATTGTTACCAAAGTGCTCCAAATGGCATATAAAGCGGTACAAACTGGTTAATTCAAGCATGCTGATTTTGAAAATATTTTCACCAATGCTCTACCAATTGAACACATAGCGGATAGCGATGCAAATGACCAAAATCAAAACTCCATAAATTAACATTAGAACTCGTGCATAGCCTACTTCAAGCATTCTGAATAGGAAGTTGGGCATGAGTATTCAAAACAACATTACAAAAGTGGTCCACATGCCACGAAATTATGTAATATTTGCCCCAAAACGGAAAAAGATTATGGCCAAAACCATTCCTTTTACTGTCAACAAAGGCAATTGCACGCACGTAAATCCTCGTTTCATCGTAACAATCAACAAAAACCTGTTTACAGAGTTCAATGAATAAGAAGCTTCAGCTTGTAATTTACATTTTATTTTCTGATCTTTTGTAAATGTTTACAGAACAACAAACAACATCAGAAAGTTTGTTAACGCCAAATTAAACAAAGGAAATAGTTGTTCAACGAGTGAAAACGAATCTCAATGAAGTCAACCTAAATGCCTGCCTCTCTCCAAAAGAGACGTTCACTTACATTGGATAGATATGGAAAATAATGATGCATGCTGGATATTCAATTATACTTATGCAGAAAGTTACAACCCATTCGTCAACTTGAACTACAAAATGACTGTATTTGTTAGAGGTGCGCAGGATCTAATGTTACCTCAGCAAGTTTGGAAACTTGCCTGGTTCTCTGGAAACCGACAACTGGTCAGATGCGATAGTGATTCCAGTCATCCTGTCCTGTTTATGGAACTCCAAGACCCAAACATCTAAAAGAAGTCTTTCATACTCGACACCTTAGTCGCCGACCTTCACTAGAGATTCTATCATCTGTGACTCTTTTTAACTCTTGGTATATTTTACGTGACGACATCATTGAAACGCTGATTCGCCTGCTGAAAAGGCTGATCCGCTTATTGCCTGCTTCTTTACATTGTTACCTTTTAAAAAAGCTTGACTAATAGCATCTACTGTGTACATAAGTGTAATCAAGTATTCCACTGGCAGAAACATTTCCATGTCCATGCAATTTATCGCAAGTATCGAAATCTGAGCATAATGATGCAGGAGTCAAAAAATATTCTCTTTCATTGGTGCTTGTCCTTCTCTCTCCGACAGAGACCTTGAAATTTACTCTCTAACCCTACACTAGTTCTCGATAGTTTAAGCATCATTTCTATTTCAAGTTCAAATCGTTGGGGTCACTTCAACATACAAGGGGTGATGATAGTGCTTCAGTCTGTGTAATTCTGAACAAAAGAGCAAATAAGTTTAGATTGCAGGCTGTGCTTGCTTATACCTTTGAGCCTAAAAGCAGATTTATCATGTTGATTGATTTCGAACGTTTATGTACGTACGATTGAAAGTTTCTTTTGTCATAGCAATACAATTACGGTGCATATTATTTCGTTAAGTGACAGTTGGAAAATTGGTGGAAAAATTATCATTTTTATCAATCATTTCCTCGTTTCTTCTCAGTGTGGAGCAAATATAAAATATAATCAGGTTTGAATTGTGCTTTCTGTCTATTTTCATCAAAATAGCGTCTCTTTTACTTTGACTTTGACATAAACAAATCCTGTCTATGCTCTTTCCAGCAATCATAATTCCAGGTTTTTTGTTCATCATTGATCTTTAGTACTATTCACCTTTTTTGCAGCATTTTCAATATTTCTGTGACGAGCACATATGTGAAAGACGTACTGTTTAAATTTTCAGTAAGTTGGAAGCAAATCCATTGTTTGGTTAATTGCTCTAATTTCTGTGGTGGTGGACAACCTTAGTGACAGCACATTGAAAATTGTGCTTATATTTGTGATCAGCACATGTATGAAATAGGGTCTATGGAAACTATCAGGCATTAGGCCTTTGGAAGCAATTCCATTCTGATAATTTGTTCTGCTTTGTGTGCCATTTGGGTCACTTTCGATGTCAAATTATTTGTTCATGTTGGTGATAGGATTTGTATTAAATTAGTACAAATAGGATTTGCACTAATTTTGAGATAATCCTATGTAATTACGATTTTTGGACATTTGTGCCATTTTTGTGCCATTTGGATCACTTTGGTGACAATATTTTCAAAATCCTTACCGATGTTCATGTTCATCATCATCAAAATAAGATTTGTGCCAACTTTTGAAGCAATTTCAAGATATCTCAATTTTTGGACATTTGTTCCAGTTCTTGTACCGCTTTGTGTGCCATTTGGAGCACTTTGGTGATAGTCTTTTCAAACACGTCGAATCACATTTCGTAATCAGCATATTCAAGAAAGGCTCTGTGCCAATTTTGAGACAATTCAATGCAATTTCAACTTTTGACCACTTGTGCCACTTTTTAATCCATCTGAAGCACTTTGGTGACAATATTTTGAAAGTCTTTCTCGATATTCATAATCAGAAACATCCAAATATGCTCTGTGCCAAATTTTGAGGAAATTTAAAGAGATTTCAATTTTTGGCCATTTGTTCCATTTTTTGTACCACTTTGTGTGCCACTTTGAACACTTTGGTTACAATCTCTTAAAAAAGTTTGGTTCATATTCGTAATAAGCATTTCTGAAATAGTCTCTGTACCAATTTTTAGATAATTCAAAGCAGTTTCATTTTTTGGCTTTGGCCTTTTGTGCCACTATTTTTGTGCCACCTTTTGTGCCATTTGGAGCACTTTGGTGACAATATTTTGAAAATCTTTGTTGATATTCATAATAAGCACCACCGAAATAGGCTCTGTGCCAAATTTTGAAGCAATTTAATGCGATTTCAAGTTCACTTGCACCCCTTTTCCGTACCACTTTGTGTGCCACACTGAGCACTTTTGCGACAATATTTTCAAAAAATTCGATTCATAGTGACAATCAGCACGTTTGAAACAGGCTCTGTGCCAATTTTGAGATAATCCTAAGCAATCTAAATTTTAAGTCATTTGTGCCACTTTTTGTGCCATTTTGGGCACTTTGGTGACAATATTTTCAAAATCTTTGTCCATATTCGTAATCAGCGCACTTGAAATAGGCTTTGCACCAATTTTGGAGCAATTTGAAGAGATTACAATTTTTAGCCAATTTTTTGCTGGGACCTCAACTGGGACGCGAAGTCGGAGAGTATTTCACATGGGGGGGGGGTGCGTTTTTCGCCCCCCCCAACCAAACCTTTCTACACTGCGCCAAAACGACACAAGATATGATGACCAAACTTTGTGACTTTTACTCAAATTAGTTGGCAATCAAAATTTAAATGTCTCATTGTTCTAGATTTGATCACGTGACCACAATATCACCATATTTGGAGAGTAGTTGACAAAAAATGGCTTCGAACATTCATAAGTTCCTTTTTCTCGTCCGAATTACTTGAAATATGTATCATTCGATTGTCCTTGATGAGAGCTTTCACTTGATATATAATTTTTGCTAATTTGCTGACAGCAGCAAAATTTAATATTTATGACGTCATTTACATTCATGACGTCATTTTTCGAATAAATTAATGTATTAATTAAGATTTTTGTTGCGATTTAGCTTAATCTCGTTTGGTTCATGCACATTAAGTCGATCTATGTCAGAAATAGCAAGAAAACTACGGAAAACTGCAGTGACAATAAGTAGAAAGGAATAAAGAGCTAATTAAGCGCTAATTGGTCCATAAATAGATACTTCAGATTGCTTTAAAGTACATGTTTTAATTGTACAATGTATTTCCTATCATTTAAGACTATTCTCATTAAAATCGGTTGAGTATTCAATTAAATAGAATTCTTCTTGTGAAGCAGCAATAAATTGGCCAGTTTTCCTTTGTTTTTGGTTGCATAGCAACAAATCACGTGATTAATTAATTACCATTGTTATATTTGGAAAACTTATTGTCCAAAGAACAATGGAGGAAAGTTTCATTGTTATGTCTTTTGTGGCTTCAGAGAAAAGGAGGGGGGGCGAAAAACACCCCCCCCATGCCAAAATATCGAAAAAATACCCCATGTGAAATAGGGTTAACGTGACAAACAAACTTATCTCTTTCAAACATAAACTTGCACACCTGACATCTAGATTTACCACAACGAAAGCAGCACTTAGCGGAATCCCCTTGTACCGGAGGAAGCTTCGCCCTAACAAGGTTGTCATTGAGATTGCTAGTACGCCTGAAGGCAACAAGGGGCTGTTCAGGAAACACCCTCTTCTGCTCTTCAGATACGGCTAGCATTGGCTGAGGCTTGCCAACGGCCTTACAGATTCCATTATTTATAATGTGAGGGTCGTAGGGGCTGACGGTTTGCGGTTTCTAGCCTTTTCTGAAACGGTTTTACGGTTCTTGGCTTTAAAAATGACGGTTTTACGGTTCCCATCTTTCTGAACGGTTTGCAAACTTTTCCGATGAAAATGGCTTAAGAAGTCAAATTGTCACAAAATTGGAGCTAAAGCTACGGATAATTGTCAAAACCATATGATTTAGGGCGAAATGCTACAAATTTGCACCATTTCCACCGGGCTTAAGGCATTGGCATTAGCTTACTCTCTTTTGGGTCATAAGAATGATATGGAGACAGTCGTCTACAGCACAGGATCTAGACTTATGCCTTGTCGTCCCTTCGTTTCCCTGCGTTCTTTGATTTGCTGATATGGTCAATAGGGACTCATAATATTACGCTTATATAATGGGCCCACTTTTTCAAAATGGCCTAAACAGGTGGGAGTTCTCGTACACTCAACACAATCGCTTAAAAATCTGGTTTAAAGAGCTCGAACATTGAAAAGGAAACTTTTAGTACAAAGAATGATGTTGTCTTGACGTACAAAACGCAAAATGCCTACCTTTCAGACAGTAATCTTCCCGTAAAAACGCAAAATGCCTACCTTTCAGACAGTAGTTTTTAAATCTTCACTCGCCATTATTTGATTGCAAGAATCCTTAACTTGTAGTAGTAGCTCTGTGTCTTTTTCTTTATGTTATGACCCCTGGGTAGACAAAATGTTTTGCTCCTTGGGGTATCGTCTCCGTAGTAGGGTAGCGTTAGGTATAGGTAAAGTAGTAATCATGTATTGTAAATTTTTAATGGAATATGTATATATAAAAAAAAGTAATCTTCCTCTGTAGAAGCAAAATAGATCCAACGAAGCAGCGAGAACTCCAGGCTTCTTCAACTGTTCTTTAAGAGCAACAACAACAACATTCTCAATAGCGGCCCCTGATTGGTTAAAAACTGAATTCTAGCGATTTGATTGGTGAATACGGAACCACCCTACGCGGGCCTAAAGTGGGCCCACTATTTCAGAGTGACCAAGGAACGCAGGGAAACAAGGGACGAAAAGGCATCAGTCAACACAGAACCCAGGTGATAAAGTAGAAAAAATGTCGTGACGGTTTTAGCTGAAATTAGAGGCGGTTTTTCGGTTTCTCCGAAATATTTTGGCGGTTTTACGGTTTTTGGGACCCCCCTACGACCCCCACATTAATGGCTGGGTGATGCAGCTACAAATGGGATATTGTCCCCCCTTCCCCGATTATGTCCAACACCTCAATTAATCAACGCTTGCCTTCCTATCGAATGCCTGACTCTCTCGACCTGCTCCTTAACAAACCCTTCTTTGTAGCCTCTATTTGTAAACCAACCAATCAATTCCTAGTACCTGGTTCTAAACTTTGCATCATCAGAACAAATCCCCCAAATCCTAAGAGTCTGCCCATACGGAATAGCCTTCTTTGGTGTGCCATGGATGGCATGAAGCTCTCTGCAAATACTGATGAGTATCAGTTGGTTTGTAGTAGAGATCAGTCTTCAAAGCACATCCGTTTCTAACCTCCATAACATACAAAAAACTATCTCCTTCCCTGGAACTCTCAGACGCAAACTTTAAAGCTTCATGGAAGCTGTTGATGTAATCCAGGAAACTATCTAGTTTGCGCTGACCATGAGTCCAGATAAAAGATACATCATCAATATACCTCAGCCAGACCAAAGGCTTATCCATACTATCATCCAACAACTTCTTCTCCAATCAGCCATAAAAAATTAGCATACTGTTAAGAAACAAGATGCCGGTGTGTGTTCGTGATGAGCACTGATATTGCATTTACAATTTATAAACAAAGCTTACCGGATACCAACATTCAAGTTTGATGAACATGTGATGCAATGACGTAATTTGATTATTGTTGTCTTGTTGGATGAATGGTTGGATGCATTGGAAAACCCACCTCCAGTTGTTGATTGAAAGCCGTTGAAGAAGGACGATAGTCAGGACGCTCTAGTTCCAGTTATTTGTTTGATGTGTTTCTTTTATAAGTTTAAGTTGACGAATAAGTAGATTAGACGAGACGAATTGTAGTTTGCAACCGAGACGACTGAAGGAAGATTGCCGAAACAAGACGAATAAGTTGTGTTTATTTTTGTTGCTCATTTCTGTTGGAACCCCTAGCCGTCCCTGACTTCTGCCTGTACATCTCACCATCAAACTCAAAGACATTATTCTCCAAAACAATCTTAGCCATGAACCCGAAACAATGAACCTGAGGAGACTCCTTGGTTTTGCCTGCTGTTGACAGGGCCGCCGAGAGCTTTGATAGGCCCAGGGGCAACACTGGGAAATAAGGCCCCCGGGAAAATTTCCTCGATCACACAATTTAGATTGACTTAAAATGCATTTCAGAGCATTTCTTGTAGTCAAAATGTTAAAAATCTTCAGTTATGAAACCCATTAGACCCTGAGGTCCTAGGGCAAATTGCCCCTCCATTCCCTCCCTCTCGGCGGCCCTGGCTGTTGAGTGCATGTCGCATCACCTCCAAGCCCTCATCCTGGGGGATGCTAGGATAGAGGCCTACAATATCCACCGTGCACAGCAAAACATCACCAGGAGTCTCCCCTAAATCAGCCAACAACGACAAAAAGTCCACCTTTAACCCTACATTAAGCGGGTGAAAAAAAGTGATTTTCTACCGGAGGGGGGGGGTGGTGTTTTCGCCTCCTAATTATCTTCGCAACTATAGCAGCTATGACGATGAAGCTTGCACTGTGTCATAATTAAACAAAGGGGAATCCAAAAATAGCATCAATTAAGTCATAATCACGTGATTGGTTGCTAGGCAACCAAAAACAGGGCAAATTTTGACGAAATTGAGCTATTCATAAAAAAAGTAAATTCATATTAAATAACTGGCTGAAATAGGCTAAAAACTATCCTAATACTTACTTGATAGCCTTAGTTTGAGATTTCATTCGCTTTATATGAATATTTGTGGTTCCTAATTAATTAACTAATTAAATAAGGGTAATTCGATTCAATGCAAAGTTGTTTGCTCAATAACAATGTTTAACACCATCAATTTCACATAATTTGGGAGAAATCAAGTTGTTTTATCAATATTTCAAGTCATTACATAATTTTTTTATGTAAAAATTGCTAATTCATTAGAAATATGACGTCATAAAGGCTGATGACGTCATAGAAATTATGAAAGGCTGACGTCAGCAAACATAGATTCATTTCATATGAAATGAAAGTACTCATCTAGACAAATCGAATGGTATATATGTTAATGAGATTTAACACAAAATGAAGAACTAGAGCAATTTTAACGATTTTCTTCCTCATCGCTCTCCAAATATGGGCATCTGGTGGTCACGTGGTTTAGCAATAGGTATTGAAACTTTTATTTTCTGATTGCAAACCAAATTTTAGTGAAAGCCAGCAAGTTCCAGTGCTATATCTAAAAAAGAAAAACAAAATTGCTTAGGAGCTATTAAGAAAAGTTTTGGAGGGGGGGGGGGCGAATAACGCCCCTCCGGTTAAAATAGGGTTAACCCTATTAGTACTGGGCGATTTTTTACTAACTTTGTACTGGGGGGGGGCGTTTTCTGCCCCCCTCTTTTTCTCCGAAACCACTAGAGATATAACAACAAGACTTACTACTATTGTTCTTTAGACAATTAGCTATTGAAATGTAACAATGACAATTAATTAAGGATGTGTTTCGTTGCTAGGTAACCAAAAAACAAAGGAAAATTGGCAATTTTTTACCTTTTTAACAAGAAAAATTCTATTTAATTTATCAGTAATCCAATTTTCTCCAAATTTGTCTCAAATTGTAGGAAACATGTTGCAGATTTAAAATACATACCTTTTAGATATTTTTAGTTTCTATTTTTAGCACAATTAGCTTCTAATTGGCTTTTTGTTCCATGTACAGATTTTCTTTGCAGTTAAATTTCTAAGTCTTGTCATTTATTTACTAAATATGGACTCAGAAATAATCCAATAAATAAGTTAAAGCAAAAAAGACAACAATTTTTCATATCTTACATTTATTCATTAGAGCAGTGACGTCATAAATGTCAATGACATCATAGATATTAAATTTTGCTGATGTCAGCAAATATGAAATATATATATATATATATATATCAAATGAAACTACTCATCAAATGCAATCGAATGGTGCATGTTTCAGACCAATCGGACAAACGAGACAAAATCTATTGAGGTTTATAAAATTTTTTTGTTGACTACTCTCCAAATATGGTATTGCTGTGAACACATGATCGTAGTTAGAACAATGAAATGCTAAAAATTTTAATTGCCAATTGAATTTGACTAAAGTCACAAAGTTTGGTGGTTGAATTACAGGCCGTTTTCGTGCAATGTAGAAAAGTGTGTTAGGCGAAAAACGCCCCCCCCCCAGTACTAATAGGGTTAAAGTCTACAGCTGTGGCAAACATTACCAAGTCGTTGGAAAGTCTGCAACCAACCTTTGCCTTCACCTTCAGATGGGTGAAATTTCGATGTTTCATTGATGTAGTAACTGCTATGTTGAAAGACCAATATCCAAAATTTCCAGCTGGCTGTACTCCTTTTTTATGTTCTTGTAGAGACGATGATAACTCAAGTGACACAGATGATGCCTCAGATGGTCATCGGATAACAGAAAACGCAGATAGCTACAAAACAAGATGGCGATCAATCAGAGTTCTCTACCTGACAGTGCTCATCAACAATCTTTGTGAGATTTTAATCATTTCCATATGTTGTTGGTTAGATTTCTCCGTCAAATACGATTTATTAATAAGATACTACACAAAAAGACAGTGCGCAACATTCACCAGTTTGTGTTACGGCGAAAAATCTCCGAGAAAAAATATCTTAAAGAAAGATTAATTGGCATATCCTGTATGTCGCTATCTATGTGAAATAGAAGTTTATTATTTGAGATGCTTGGCCATCCCACCATGCCAAGCTACCAAGCTACCAAGCTACCTAGCCACTACTATTAGTAACTCAAGGATTACTACGACTTGAAACACCCCTTTGCTATGCTAGACTCCTTTCAACGTCTCTGAAAATTTTGCCAAGAGTGAACCTTCTCATATGGGTACCGCTAATCATACTGGCTGTGGTCTCACTGGGTGCTTTATTCCGTTGTTTCCTTTCGGAACAGAGGGCTTACGTCGCTGTTGTACGCTGCTACGACGTTTCTTTCCTCCATTTTTTCCTTGGGAAATAGCCTTTAAAAACTATAGTATCCAAAACAACGTGATAAACAAGGTGCCGACTTAAACCACAGCGTTGTTTAAGCAAAGTCAACGAATCACAATTTACCAAGGTAACCACGCGACGATTACTTTCGTGCCAAAAAAAATCAGCCACAACACAGGTAGTTTGCAAAAGACATGACGACGGACACAGTGTGACCGAATATATCTTCGTATCGTTATTAAATGCCGTACTTTCTGACGTTAAAGATAAATTTTAAGAACTTGAAACAATTCAGATTATAATAGGATTATATTCTAGTGTGACAGCAGCCACTACCTCGATTCCAAACAATGTACAGTAAGAACCTGCAAAATACGAGCCACTGTCAAAGAACCCTTAGGCTGATTTTGATGAGAAATGGCAGCATCATTTCTAATTCCCATTCTTATCTTCGTTCTCATGCTCTTGCAACGCTCTGCCGACATCTGCAGCCTCGTTCGTACTTCATACACTAATCACATAGCAGAGTGAGCATCCTTGTAACCATTGCACAAATTCGCCCAAAATAAAGGCGGATTAGCAGCCTACGGATTTGGAGTTGGTCAGGTACTACTAATTATGCAAATTGGACTCCAATCAATGTAAAAAGTAATTCTTCAATGATCTCTTCTGACAGTGGCCAAATCATAATGCATCTGTTTCACTAATGAGAAGGTTTTAAAAAGACACGATTCATGCTTTCCAATTTCAACTAAGGTTGCCGAAAAATGACTTGTATCCAAAATTAGACACAGAGCAACGAACTCACTGTGGGGTACCGCTTATGTGGTGTTCAGTTCATGAAGGTTCCGCACCAAACTGGAATAGAGGATTGTGCTAAAGATGGCGGCGAGGAATTTTTACCGAGATGCATTGCGTTCGAAGTACAAATCTTTAACGATTCTATAGAAATTCGATTAAAGAACGCAGTGCATCTCGGTAAAAAATTCCTCGCCACCATCTTTAGCGCAATCCTCTATTAGGTTGCCGAAAGAAAATAAATTCTCCACCTTTTCTGTCTGAGGTCTGACATTAATCTCATTAATAATTTGGAATAATTAGGCACAGGTCATAGTTCTTGATATTACAATCAAACACAAATTTCCAAACTGTATACACGTTTGTTTTATTTCTCATTGTTATCCTCTCCGTTGTGACGTCCATCAAGTATTATTATTATTATTATTATTATTATTATTATTATTATTATTATTATTATTATTATTATTATTATTACTATTATTATCAATTTGTTTTACGTTGGCAACTTACATAGCTATATATAATTAAAAAAGCTAATTCAAGCCAACAAATTAATACAATGCTACATGAATATATACAAGAAACATAAGTCGATAAAATTACAAAATTCACAAAGTTCATATCAATTTACAAAGTTCATATTAAAAATGGTGTAAAACTATAAAAAGCCGAGCCGAGGAATATACTGCCTGCAAAGTCTGCAGTTGCAGCCTTCATTGTTCCAATATTTGATTTTATTCTTGAATTGTTGCACAGAAGAAGAATCCTTAATTTCCTGTGGAAGAGAGTGCCAAATACGCTGCCCTCTGTATCGGACTGATTCAGTACCATAATTAACTGTATGTACCATAGGAAGTAAAAATGTATTGGCATTTCTCAAATTATATGTGACACTTCTTTTCAGGAAAATTTCATCCATAAAACTGGGGTTTAAATTATTTGTAGTTTTGAACATTTCAGTCATTAGCAATTGCACATTTTTCTGGTTCATTGTTACAGATCTATCTTTTTCTAATAATGATACAAAGCTGGAAGTATAGTCTTTATAAGCTATTCGTAAGGCTCTTTCATGCAGTCTGTTAATCTTGTTATTCATTTTTCTGCTATGGAACATCCATACCAAAGGACAGTACTGAAACTGGCTAGTTACGAATGCTCTCATCAAAAGTCTTAATTTATCAGTTCCAAGATATGTGGACATGCGTGACAAGGCAAATAGTTTGTTGGCAGCCTTTTTACAAATATTGCTTACATGCTTTTCAAAGTTGAGATTTGAATCAATCAACACCCCTAAAAGTCTTCTCACTCTCGTTACCAAAATATCAGACCCATCAATTGACCTCAGTCAGACTCAGGGTCTAATGTTTTTTGTGCGTGGAGTGAGAAGACAGGACGGAAATCACAACAGAAAGAATGACTATAAGAAAGAAAACGAAGGATATGTACCGGGTGAGTCAAAAAAAAGTTTAAGCGTTTGGCGGGCTGTTACATAAAAAGTATGGGGCCGCCATTCAAAGCTGAATTGTTAATCTATCAGTCAAAGGCCAACTTAGATAAGAAGATTATGTTGGATAAAATCACTCATCATTTAGACCTAGAAATTAGACAAATGCCTGTAAGGGGTTTATATGGGAATCGAATATTCCACGTTCCATTCTGGTCCATGATTTAAGTGGCATTGAAGTTGACATTGTAAGTTTCAGAAATAGAATTTCAATTTCAATAGCAAGTAAATTATAGACCAGAATTGAATGTGGAATCCTTGTTTCCAAACATACCCCAAGCTTTTTCCTAATTTCTGGGTCAAAATGATGAATGATTTTACCAAACAAAATTTTCTCATCTAAGTTAGCGTTTGACTGATAGATTAAAATTTTAGTTTTGAATGTCGGTCACATACTTTTTACTCCACAGTCGCCATACAGTTAATCTTTTCCTCCTTTTATTTGTTTCTTTCCCGTTGTTTAAGTCTGTTTCGCATTGGATTTAAGGTTTGAAATTCATCTACACATAAGTTCAAACCTCTTTATTAACATCTACGATATTGTGCTCCATAAACCCCGACAACTTAAAGGCGCAATGTCTTGAACAGTATTGTTCGGCATCCGGCGCCTCCATCGATGACCTTGCATGCCAATGCGAAACAGATTCCAGTATCCATCAGTATCGTATCGTACGTGTACCATTTTGTAGGTGTTTATTTAGTTGTTGATTTAGTTGTGTATTTCCATGTGTTGGCCATGGGGTAGACATAGTCTTTTGCCCCTCTTGGCATCGTCCTTGTAGTGTTGCATAGTAGTTAAAGTATAGTAGAATGTAGCATATATTGTAATATTTTATATTGATATAAAAAAAAATACAGTTAAGATTTTTTTGACTCACCCAGGATTCTTTCAATTCTACAATCACACGCTGTGATCCGTGATTTAGGTGTTAAAATTGGAATTAATCTTGATTGCTGGAATCAACAAATGGAAGTCTTATGCGGCAAAGTATCTCGTGCTGTAGGTCTTCTCAAGTATGCTAAGAAATTCGTACCGAAAGATGCTCTGATGCAATGCACCAGGGCATTGTCGAGCCATACTTTCGCCACTGTTGCTCAGGGGGAAGCTGTGATGAAGCAAGATTGCAAATTATGCAAAGATTTAAGAATAGAGTTGCAAGGATCATCTCGAATGGCAGCTATGATACATATGCGACAATTTTCGTTAACCCTATCTGACCTGGGGGGGGGATTCCGCCCTCCCCGTACATTTTCATTTATACGTTTTTCCTTGTTTGCTGGATGCCTCTGAGATTTAGCAAGTTTAACTTTCTATCATATAGCAATGAAACGGTAACAAGTTTGGTGTTCTATTTTTAGCCTTGTCTCCATGGTAACCAAGTTTTCGTGCACAACTCTGTGAAAAATATGTACATTTTATCTCTTTTAATCCTTTTTGTTTGGTCCAATTAAGTCTAAATTATGAGTTGACTTCTATTTTGATCGAAAAATTTCACTTCTACACGAAAATTAAAGTTATGCGACCTTTTAACACACTTTCATTTTTATGACGTCATATGACGTCATAATATTAATCATGCTCTAGCAACAACAAAAACAATGCTAATTATGCTATTGTTTCAAAAATTCATTGTTTATATAATAAACAACCTTTGTGCCAAATTTGGTTGCCATATCTCAAGCAACAACAGAGATAAATAGAGGGGCGGAATCCCCCCCAGGCATTGAGTGTTTCAAATCACCCAGGTCAGATAGGGTTAAGATGCCTTCCATGGCTTACTATCACTGAAATGATAAAAAGTGCAATGGCTACGATTAAACATAAAAGCAATAACTGGCCTCACACCTAGCTTCTTTCCAATTTGTTCATAAAAGATCCTGACCAAAAAAATTAAATTAGCTTGCAAAATGCAACCACTGACCTCTGTATCCCAAAGATGACAACCTCAAAACGGCAAAAGTTATTATTTTTTCGTGCCACTAAGATTAAGGGTGAAAAGTAGGCTTAAAGGCGGATCTCCACGGGACGATTTTCGTGACGATCGTCACAAAAATTCGCGACGACACATGCGCAGTTACTAAAAGCGTCTTTTTCTGACGAAATTTTTGACGATTTTGCTCCTGACGAAAAGTTAAAACAGTTCTAACTTTTCGTCGTCTGCTTCGCGATCGTCAAAATTTTAGCCAATCGGATTTCAGAAACGACACGGACACAGCGCATAAATAATTTCAAGATGGCTGCCAGCAACGAAGAACGTTTCTTTTTTCTAGTTTCGTCTGTTTGCTTACGAATTCTTTGACACTGATAATAAATAAAAATACATCTTCTACGAAGCAGCAGATACAGGATATATCTTTTAATATATCGCCGCCATTACAGAATTTATTTGTTGTGTTGGAAAAAATACCGCCAGAAACAATCGTCTAGTGGAGATCGCTTACAAAATCGTCGTGAATTTCGTGAGGAAAATCGTCGCGAATTTTTATGACGATCGTCACAAAGATCGTCCCGTGGAGATCCGCCTTAAGGGTCGGCTCCCAATGGATTTTACAGAAACAAATTGACTTACTTCGTTCAAATTGCAATTAAAGAACCATTTTCAACCTTTTGCTCACACAATTGGCTGAAATTTATGTTCCATTCACCAGTTTTGTGCGTGCTTTAGCTTTGTTAGGTTTTGATATCATAGTGGTTGTAATCAGGCATTATTAGATAAAGTATTCCAAATTTTCTAAGCATTTTAGCACGATCCCCTGTAAAGAAGTCGTCGATTGATGGGACCACCGTGTATGAATAATCAAAAATGAATGAATAAATGATTGAATGAATGAATGAATGAATGAATAAATGAAGGAATGAATGAATGAGTACGTGAGTGAACGAATGAATAAATGAATCTATATTTGTTTGTCAACTTATCTTACATCATTTTTTATATAAACTCATGCTTACCATATACAAATATACAAAGTAAACTAATCTAAATCGATAAATAGATAGATGTGTTTTATGCATCAATCTAAAATTCTGCAATAGCAGCACATAGTTAAAAGAAGAAAGAACAAGGAATGAGAATGCATTGCAACCCTGTGACTTTAACAATTAACATTTGCACGAAAATAATGAACGAACCAGTGTATTACAACATAAACTACAAGCTACAAAAATAAATGAAATGATACAGAGGTGGGAGGAGGACAGGAAATTAAGCGTTGCTTCAATCATCGCTTTTTTTGATTCAAAGAAAGGGTAACCTTTCATCACTATACAAGATTATTGAAACTAATTCCTCATTGGAAAGGTTCGACAAAGGCCGCATAAGAGCAAAGTTGCTTGTACGTGAATGAGGAGACTGTTTCTCTGCAGATGGTACGAGTGATAGACATATCATGCATGAATAAAGATTTTCACAGTTTTTAATAATCTTTTTTATTTTTTCTTTATTTTTTTTTTATTTTCAATTTGTTTTTAGTGGGCTTGACAGGATTTCTAGCGACTGAAAGCTAATTTAGGCCCACTGTGCATGCCGCATCCAGGCATGGGACCCCTAGTTTAACGTCCCTTCCGAAGGACGACGAGGTGAGTTGTGAGGTCAGGTCTCCGTGGTCACCCATCAAGAGTCTGACCTCACCCGACCAAGCTTAACTTCAGTCACCTCACGATGACTAAGCCACTCGGCCACTCACCCCGCTACATATAACAAAAAACTAATTTTTAGGCACAAATTCACAAGCGCTACATTTACAGTTCGGGCCATCCCACTCTTTTACAGGTTGAACCATCCAACGTAGATAGAAAGAACAGAAACGGCGCACGCATACGTGAAAACTCGTAACTTTGAGGCCCGCTAGTTTCCTGCAACAGATCCCAAACTTTGGCAACACTTGATATTTTGTTCCTTGGGCCTTAAACTGTTGATTTATCATTTCAAAAAGCTTATCTATCCAAACACTTCCTTATCTCGGATTGATCGATGACGTCATTTTCCACGCAGTTTCTGCTCTGTCACGTAGATAAATAAGGATGAAATTACAACATCTGGGAATCGTACACGAGGCACACAGTAAACTCTCTACTGGACAAATAATCTATACGTCAGTGTGATGGCCTTTATCATCATAACATTAACCCTATTAGTACTGGGCGATTCTTCACTCACTTTGTACTTGGGGGGGGGGGTGTTTTTGGCCCCCCTCTTTTTCTCCGAAACCACTAGAGATATAACAATAAGACTTACTCCTATTATTCTTTAGACAATTAGCTATTAAAATGTAACAATGACAATTAATTAGTCACGTGTTTCATTGCTAGGCAACCAAAAACAAAGGAACATTGGCAATTTTTTACCTTTTAAGAAGAAAGATTCTATTTAATTTATCTGTAATCCAATTTTCTCCAAATTTGTCTCAAATTGTAGGAAACATGATGCAGATTTAAAATACATACTCTTTAGATATTTTCAGTTTCTATTTTTAGCACAATTAGCTTCTAATTGGCTTTTTGTTCCATGTACAGATTATCCTCGCAGTTATTTCTAAGTCTTGTCATTTTATCTACTAAATATGGAATCAGAGGTAATCCAATAAATATGTTAAAGCAAAAAAGACAACAATTTTTCATATCTTACATTTATTCATTAGAGCAATGACGTCATAAATGTCAATGACGTCATAGATGTTAAATTTTGCTGATGTCAGCAAGTATGAAATATATCTACATATCACAAATGAAACTACTCATCAAATGCACTCGAATGGTGTATGTTTGAGATCAATCGGACAAACGAGACAAAATCTATTGAGGTTTTAAGAATTTTTTTGTTGACTACTCTCCAAATATGGTATTGCTGTGGTCACGAGATCATAGTTGGGACGATGAAATGTTAAAAATTTAATTGCCAATTAAATTTGACTAAAAGTCACAAAGTTTGGTGGTTGAGTTACAGGCCGTTTTCGTGCAATGTAGAAAAGTGTGTTAGGGGGGCGAAAAACGCCCCCCCAGTACTAATAGGGTTAATTTTGTACGAATCATCAGATGTCTTACTGAATTATTTTATCTATCTTTAGCTTTTGGAGTTGTCATATCTTCAATGTGGCCATATCTGAAAATGGTAGGTAAAAACGGGGCAGACATTGTTTAACTAAATCAAGGGAGTACAAAGCTCAACTTTCTATTGCCTGAATAAGGGAGATTTTTGAGAACATCATATTTCACGTACCGGATAAGTTGAAAGACACTGTTACGAGTGTGGCATGAAAGATTGAGTCACTTAAAAAATCACATTAGCGGTATTACTTGATAGATCTTGAACGAGTCAAGATTCAGCTGATGGAAGAAAGATCGAAATATGTTTTGTGATTTTAATCAGACTTGCTCTGTCAAAATATATAAATTGTCTGAATTCATGAAAATTTTCATAGTCAAAAGTTAGAATATTTATGTACTTTCAGAGTCCAGGAAAAGGTAAAGACTTCCTCCAGATGCTAATTCTTTTCATGAAATCTTCCTCATTTTATCATTTCATAAACTCGAAATAACAAAGTTTTTCAAACTCACTGCTTTGCTTACAACTCTACGATTTATGAAGTTTTCCAGGGGAGCGCAACGTTTTCTTCACTTGTTATAAAAAATACTAAACCTTCCTCATATGTAACGTTAAAAAAAAGGTCAACCTTCCTCCGGCTCACAGCCGTGGAGTAGTGACATTTTCTGGACTCTATGTACTTTAACAGAGCCTTAAAAATTGAAGTAGTTTTATAAGAGTCTTAGAAGACTTCAGATTAAATAATGGTCTTGTGTATTCTGCTGCGTGCTAGATTACTGACAACATGGTAGAGTGTTGCAGGCCCTTCTCCATCATTTGCCAACCGGTGAATTTTCGTAAAGTAAAATTTCCAAATGATTGAACATGAGATTGATAATGATTTGTTGACGAAATGAAGTTGCAAGTAGGCGTAAATCGAAAGTTTTCTACGCTTTCAGATCATGATAAAAGTTTAGGCCTGTGAAAATAAAGAAACTGAAGCACTAGAAATTATCAAATAATCAAATAATTCTTCGACACCACTTAAACAACTCCTCAAAGTATAGATTTCAACACCCACGGAATCATGAATCGACATTTTTAACTTACGATCGCTTTAAAAGCGAAGAAGCAAATAGACCCAAATTACCCCGTAGATCCAAATTACCCCATCTTACCCTACCCATTCATGTTTTCACGGTCCAAAGATGGCCCAATCCAGCTTCACGAAAAAGCTATGGAAGGTACCACAGCCAAGAGTCTAACTTAGATCATAAAAGTTACTTGGTGCATGTTGCAAAAGAGATTTTCTCTGTAAGAAGTCGTATGGGATTCGTTCAAACTGATGAAATCTTTGACTAAGACCCTTTAGCAATTTAGCCTTGCCAGCGCTGCAGGTGCACATGGTATTATTAGTAGACACTAAAATGGTTCAATTAATTCTACGAGAACCTTCAAAATAGCTCACTTTACCCCGTCTTACCCTAGCAAGTTGTTTGTCTACTGTTGAAAAGAAGAGCTAAAATCCATCTCACTTGCACAAGCGTGTTACGCCTGGTTTCCATATGATCGCAACAGTCGGTGACCTACTGCGACGCATCGGCGACGTGATCCCGATCAGTCGGCGACATATGGAAACGATCACTGTTACAATCATATGGAAACCAGGCTTTAAACTCATCTCAACTCTTTCGATGCCTCCCCGTACTGTCCCCGTCTGCAGGGGCGTCGTGGCCGGGGGGGGGGCAGGGGGGCCATGACCCACCCTAGAATTCAGATCGTCAGATTTTTCGGAAATTTTAAGGTTTCGTCGGAAAATCACTGACGTTGGGCTCGCGCTAAGAACATTTGAACAGTTTAGATTTTTTGCATCGCTTTCAATTCTTCCTATAACATCTGCTCTTTTTTTGCTATTTTCATACACATCTTCCATATATTAGTTCTGTTCTTAGCAGCGTTTATAAGCTGTGTACCAGTGACTCGAACAAATTACGAAGATCTTGTACGATAAAAGCTTGTATGTATATTTGCAGATAGAACTAGTATAGTTAAGTTGATAAAACACCATGGTATCTTAGCCTTTGAAACATGGAGAGTTTTTGACGACTTATAGTTATTGCTCATATCAAAAACAGAAACCATGAGTTATGCATTTTGATTTGGGCTTGATCTCGGTAAGCTCGTTGGATTGGATTAGTATTTATTGACCTGAAAAAAGCATTTGATACGGTCGACCACGATATTCTCTGTAAAAAGCTCGAACTTTATGGCGTCCAGCAGCGAGAGCTGTCTTGGTTTAAGTCTTACTTATCTAACTGCAAACAATTCTGTAGGGTTAACGGTGTTGATTCAGATATCGGGGAAATAGAAGTAGGAGTACCACAGGGCTCATGCCTTGGCCCTCTTCTCTTCCTCATCTATATCAATGATCTTCCTGAGGCTGTCCAAGGTGCCTTTGTGACTATGTACGCTGATGATACCAGTCTTTGTCATCAGTCTCACGATTTGACTCAGCTTAATGAGGCTATAAATAGTGATCTCAGTAAATTGGAGACTTGGCTTCAAGGAAATAAGCTCTCGTTGAATGTGGCAAAAACTCATTCAATGCTCATATCCACCAAGCAAAAACACAACTCTCTCAAAAGTCGAAATGAAGCCTTGGCACTGAAGATACGCGACAATGAACTCGAAGTTGTTCAAAAGACAAAGTACCTTGGAGTGCAAATAGATTGCTCTTTAGATTGGAAAGAGCAAATTAAGGCAGTTTCTACAAAGGTCTCCAGGGCGATCGGCTTTTTAAGACATGCTAAACCTTTCTGCCTCTGGCAAGCTTGAAAACTCTTTACACAGGTATTGTTGAGCCCCACTTTCGATACTGTTGTTCTGTCTGGGGTTGTGCTGGATCTACAGACATCAACCAGCTGCAAAAGCTCCAAAATCGTGCTGCTAGAATCATTACAAATAGCAGCTTCGATACCCCAAGCAGACCACTCATTGCAGAGTTGGGCTAGCAGACCATTGAAGAACTCATTGGCAGTGAATCTAAAACGATGGTCTTCAAGGCGCTCAATAATTTGGCTCCACAATATCTGTGTAACTTCTTCACGAAAAACTCAGCATGCTCCTCCCGCAACCTTCGGAACACTGAGACTGATCTGAGGTTGCCGAAGAAAAATTCTGCAAATGGGCAAAAATGCTTTTCTTTCCGGGGAGTTAAACTATGGAATAGCCTTCCTGCTGAGTCTAAAACGGCATCCTCCCTAAATGGTTTTAAGAAATCAATAAAGGGTTAACCTTTTCTTTCTATTGTATATATTTTATCATTGTAAATAGGCTTTTAAATTATGGTTTTTTATATTCTAGTGTCACTTTATTTTTAATTGTATATTGTAATTAAGTTTTATCGGAGGGCCCCTTGAAAAACGGCTTCTGCCGAAGGGCCACCCTCCTTAAATGATATGAAATATGAAATAAATAAATATGAAATAGGATGTTTTCGCTTCAGCCGCAAATTCGCTCCCTTTCTCTGAAAATTTCTCTAGTAAAGCCTATGGACAAGAATCTTTACAGAAATGAACCAATCATAAAGTTATCAGAGTTATCAAGCTATCTTACTTGTACCAGCTCGTGTTTAATTCAGCTACAGTAAAAACCAATCTATTTCTAAGTAATTTTTGAGTTCTATTTTAAATATTTCCCAGGAAAGCCTTCCATTAGTCAAGTTCTACCGCTTCTTTCAATGGTGACTTCTTTACAAAAATGGGCACTTTCCAACGATCTGAAGGGTGTGGTCGCAAAAATTTTTCCGGGGGCAAGCCCCCGGACCCCCACCCTTGCTCGCTTCGCTCCCATTGGTATCAGTACCCCGAATAAGAATTTCATCGGGGCTGGTCTCACCACTGGGCCACATCCTAGGAAGATTGTTCTTTGCATGGTGGTTAATATGGACCCAAGCCAAACATATCACCAATAAATCCACATTTTTCCATTACTCATTGCGAGCGTCTTGTAAAAGGAAAAAGGGTGAAAATGAACATTATTATTTTTCGGAAATTTCGGGGCCTTGGCCCCCCTGATAGACAGGTGCCACGACGCCCCTGCCCGTCTGATCGGCAACGTCGGAGACATCACTCAGAACATGTTTCCATTTAACGGAGCTGTCCTCGATGTGTCCCTGAGCCTGCCTCGGCGACGCGTTCCCGACTCTTACGATCATATGGAAACCAGGCTTAAATAACCTGCTTGCTAACCAACGAGCTATTTCGGATGAGCAAGCCTCTTTCTGCAAATACCTTGCATAGACGAAATCGGCTAACATTTGTTTACACCCATTTCAAGTCATGTGACCTGTCTCTTGATAAAACTTCTTTTGATTTCTCTAACATATTTCGTGCCGTGCAAAGTTGTGCTATGAATGAAAAAAGTAGAAAAATACTAAGATTTCCCAAGTGTATGATCATATGACTTGAAATGGGTAAAACAAACCTTAGCCGACTCGGTCTATTCAGGATAAGGGATGAGTATTTTGGAAATCTGCACGAGCGTTTAAGCGCTTGCAAAAGATTGTGTCGTCAAGGTCGTGCAGAAAGACAAAAAAAAGACGAAGACTTAGAGCCAGAGTCCTTTGTCTTTGGGTCTTTCTGCACGACTCTAACGACTCAATAGACATAGTATGAACCAGCCTTTAAGGACTCATCATCATCATCATCATCATCATCATCGTCATCGTCATCATCATCATCATCATCATCATCATCATCATCATCATCATCATCATCATCATCATCATCATCATCATCATCATCATCATCATCATCATCATCATCATCATCATCATCATCATCATCATCACCATCATCATCATCATCATCATCATCATCATTTATTTATTTACAGTAGGCTTAGATCAGAAATAGCCAAATTAAAGCTAATTAAGGCCTACTTAAAAAAAGAAAATAAAAAAACTTTTTACAATGTCCATAATAAATTTTCGATTACATAAAAGTACTATACATTTATTTTACAAGATAAAAGCAGAAAAGCCCCCCCCCCATAGAGGCCCAGGACGGCGGCTAGCCCCGGGAGACAGCGCACACGCCCCCGAGTCCCCCCCCCCACCCCGACGCAAACACCGACCACGGCGGCCGCAGCGAGAGAAGCCACCGATGAACCACTGCACCCAGCACCAACCAGCGGGCACACGGAGGACCAAGAAGGCTCACAGCATGAATGTCTCCATGCTGCAAGCCCCCCGTCCCCCATAGGCCCACCAGTGGACGCCAAGCGCGAAACACCGAGGACAACCCCCGCCACAACCGCCACCCAGCATCCGCATCACGAGGAGGAACCCGCAAAGCGAGCCCACCACCCCCAGAGCAGCAGCGAGCCACCCCCGGCCCCCACGAGAAGGCCTGTCAAACGTCTATCCTGTTAGGAACCCAACTTTCGGAATATGTGTTTTGCAGAGCCTACAGTTGCATTCATCACCATTCCAGCACCTAATTCGTTTTTCGAATATAGGAAGGGTGCTTGACTCTTTTATTTCTTGAGGCATAAGCTGCCATAGCTTATTTCCAAGGTAGACTGTGGTTTCAATTCCAAAGGACGTTGTCCGTACCTTTGGAAGTTGAGCGTCATTGCCATGCCTTAGATTGTAGCTAATATTTCGTTCCATGAAAATATCCTTCATGAAAAGTGGATTTAGATCTGGCTTTATACATTTCTGTCATTAACAACTGTAGGTTCCTTACATGCATTGGCACCGATTTGGTCTGTTCCAAGAGAAGACCAAAATCACTTCCTTAATCTTTATATGCCATACGTAATGCCCTTTCTTGAACTCGATTTATTCTATGATCCAAAGTTCTATCATAAAACATCCAAACAAGTGGACAATAACTGAAATGTGATAAGATGAACGCCCTCATTAACTGCTGTAATTTTTCAATGTCCATGTAACGTGATATTCGAGCGAGTGCATGGAGTTTTTGGCCAGCCTTTTTACAAAGAGCCTTCACATGATGTTTGAAAGAAAGTGATTGATCGAAGGTTATGCCGAGAAGATTCTCCTCTGTACTTTCTTTCACGCAGGCCTCGCCTATTCTAATTGATATTTCATTAATTCCTTTGCACCGAAACTCATTAAGTGGCATTTGTCTTCATTTAGTTTCATAAAATTGTTCAGGAACCATTCAGTTATTCTAAGGGCATCATTCTCTAAATGCATGATGACATTTTCAGTGTTAGGACCACACGCATAAATAGTTGTGTCGTCAGCATAATTACAGATGTCGGTCTCCTCCAGGAACATAAAAAGGTCGTTCAGGTATATGTTAAACAAAAGGGGTCCCAAGACTGAACCCTGCGGTACTCCTCGAACGGTTTCTGTCCATGTGCTGAATGAGAACCATTAACCTTTACCCTCTGCTTCCTGTCCGTAAGATAGCTATGGATAAGCAGCAAAGCAGATCTACTGAAACTATATGCATTCAATTTTGAAATTAGTAATTCATGATTTAGACAATCGAAGGCCTTCGAAAGGTCCGTCAAGACAGCCCTTGCGACGCCTCCGCTGTCGATTGTCTTCTTGCAGGCTTCCACTAGACGTAGAAGTGCATACTGTGTACCATAGCCTTCTCGAAACCCACAAAGGAGTGAGGACAGGAAACTTTGGACGAAAGGTAGCTTTTGATCTTGCATCAATCTTTCGTAGATTTTTGATACCGATGGCAAGACTGTGATGGGTCCGTAGTTCTTTTTCGTAAAGGCATCCTCTTTTTTAAAGAGCGAAATTATATCTCCAGCTTTCAATTCTTTAGGAAAAGTACCCTTGGGTAAACCAGAGTTGAAACATACTTTGAATTGCAACCGAAAATAAGTCAGAATTTTCCTTCAGAATTCTTGCAGGTATCCTATTAACCGGAGAAGCCTTATTTGTACTAAGTTTTCTGATGTGAACAGCAACATCTTCAACAGCAACCTCTCTAAATTCAAATCTTTCGAAAAACGTAGTGTTCTCTTTGATTTCGCAAATACTTGGATGTGAATCAAATTTCCTTATAGCTCTATCGATTGGATCTTGTATATCATCTGCTGGCAGCATTAATGATTCATTAGCAGAAATCCCTAAACTTTCTGTGATGTTTGCGAAAAAGTGGTTGAAGATCTCTGCAATTTCAGAGTCCTCACTTACCATTTTTCCGTCTTCAATCAATGTTATAGCTGAATTCACTTGCACCTTGCCTGAGAATAGTGGCTTAACAGTTTTCCAAAATTTATGATTATCGGTAAGGTTACCGAGGTCGATGTTTTTATAGTAATCAAATTTACGTAGCAATTTCATGCATTTGTTCCTCTGCTTTTTAAATGCTTTGAGGTTTCCTCAGTTTTGTCGTCGTTATACTTATTACGAAGCTTGGTTCTGTGCATGTGTTTTTTGCGCAAATCTTTCGTCATAAAAGGCCCATCGTTTGCACGAATATATTTCTTTTTAACAGGTGCATGTTCATTCAGCACATTCATAACGACAGCTTCAAAAGCACCATAGTCCCCACTCCCACCTAGCCCACATGCGAGCACATATGCAAGATGAGAATTGAAGTCCACGGCGCTAAATTTGCTGTAGTCCCGATAGGTAATTATCTTAGGTCCCCTTTTGACATACCCACCTTTTAAAACGGTGAGAATCATGACATGAAAATCTGACAGTCCCGTTTCTATGGTAACAGTGTCCTTAAAACTCGATTTCCTGTTTGTTAAAATTAAGTCGATACACCGGGGACTGTCAGACTTGAAGCAAGTTGGGTTCCTAACGAGATTAGTTAGATCATAGCTGTCGACGAAACCACTGATGGCGACTTCGTCTATTTCACAGTTAAAGTCTCCTATCAGAATGAGATTTTCGTATTGCCTACAATGATCGAGCATTTTACCGATCTCGTCAAAGAAATACTGTTGTGCTTGAGAGGGGGTACGATGAATGGAAACAAGGAGCCATTTTTGCCTTTTCAGATTTATCTCTATCATTCCACATTCAATATCGAGGGGGGTTTTATATTGTGTCAACTCCTTGACTGGTGCACGTTCTCTCACGTAAATCAATAAGCCACCCCCTGCTTGATTTCGATCATATCTAAATGGCTTCATAAAACCTTCAATCACGAACTGACTCGTTGGGAAAGTATGGTCGACCTTAGTCTCTGCTATCACCAAAATATCGATGGCTTCAGATATCATAGGTCGCAAAAAGTCGATTTTATTCCTAATCGAATTAATGTTTAGATACGCTTTCAGAAGACCGTTACGATTTTTCAGTCGAATGTTTCTCAAAGCTGTGTTGGTATCATCTTGCTCACAATAGTCTAATTCGCCATCATCAGCGCCTTCGTCGACAGAATTGTTACTAGTATCAACAGTATAAGCAGGTGAGGTTAACAGGTTCGTAATATTAACACCGCTAGAGTAATTATGATCGGTAATTGCTGAAGACGAACAAGAGGTATCATAGTTGCCAAAATTATGTAAATTAGAGTTTTTACTTACCTCAAGTTTATCCTCAACTTTTTCCGCCAAATGGTGCGTTACAAGTCATTTTCGTGATGCGTTAAATAAATCATTCGCAAAAATATTATCTCCAAACATGTTCAGATGTAGCCTACTGCGATTCAGATGTCTTTCTGCCTGACTATTTTCATGGTCAATGAACGTGAGATGCTCCTCGGTACACATGTCTCTTAGGACAAAATTTGTCTTCAGACGCTTGTCCTCCAGGTTGCCCCCCTTGCAATTAGGCCCGACACACAAACATGAATCCCGTGGGCTTCTATCGACTTGGCAAGTGTAATGATCTCTGTTGAAATTTCAACCTCTGACTTTCTTGTTCCTAATTCGTTTGTGCCACAATGTAGGATCAGATTTTCCGGATTCTTGTCTACTATTGGCTTTGAATAACTTTTCATATCTAGGGCTGTTGCTCCTGGAAAGTCATAAACATGAATTTGTTCATTTCCATTGCATCTGGCTCATAACTTCCAACCCTTGACATTCTTTACCATTGAATCTCCTACGATGATAGTGGCGGTTTTGTTGTTTTTCCCGCCTTTGTTTGATTACCTTTGTCATCAGCAGCGCCCGTTGTCTTGTTTTCAGCGTTATTGATCGTTACAGGAGACTGCGATGGAGGAGCAGATGGTATCTGATTGTTTTCTGGCTGTTGCATATTATCACTTTTGTTGTTATTTGTCAAAGGAGTCTTATTTGAGGATAAAGCCATATGATTTGATGTATCATTTGGTGACTTTTCATTCTCATGACTGTTTTTTGGCTGTTGTACGCTTTTGCTGGGGATGTTTTTAGTCCCAGGGGATGGTGGTGGGACTGCACTTGGATAGCATTCTTTTTTGTGGTCTTTTTCTTTTTCTTCTTCTTTTTCTTTTTGCCGTTTTCTCTTTGAGTTTTTATCTGCATAGTTTGATCTGACTGGATGTTTTCGTACACATTGGATGGTTTCGTCATAGGAGTCTCTTTGTTTGGGGAGACTATGATGCAAGAGTGACCATCCAAATTTTCTGGCCTATTGTTTGGGCTGTCTGTATTCCCTAGGCCAAGTCTCAATCTTAAATCGGTGTTTTCGTTTTGCAATTTTCGGCTAATTTCTCTCTCACTGAGGAGGACATTCTGCAACTCAGCTACTGAATTTGCTAGCTGCGAAAAGCTTTTATAGATGTCACACTCCTTTTCGCGGGATGCTGGTTGTTGGTTATTGATTTGAGATAAGACAGGACTTCCAAGCTCAGATGGGCAATCAGTTTTGCATTTCGACATGCTTATTTCGACATGCTTATTTGAAAGACCTAGTGTGATGTGAACCAGGCTTTAGGAGAAAGTGTTGTCTGCAAGGAGTCGCACTGAGATTTACACAACGTTGATCTGATTGAAAGAAACCTTTTTGCAAGATAGGAATCAAATGTTTTAGCCGTTTTTGCTCGTGGCCCATGGCCGGAAACCTTCAAAACCTCATTTTCACGGACCAATCAGATGGTGAATAAGCGAGGAAGACAGAAGAAATGTGTGAAAATTTTTCTCAACTTTACCTACCTTCATAAATACAACCAGGACAAAAAACTGCTGGAAATTTCCCAAATTTTTTTGAAGGAATCTATTCGCCAGATGTTTGGGTATCCAGATTTGGATGCCGGTTTAAGGCCCCGTTTACACTATACCGTTTTCAAATGAAAACGGTACGAAATCATGCCGTTTTGGCCTTCCGTTTACACTAAAACGTTTTCGTAACCGGCATCAAATGAAGACGATTTTGAAAACGGCACGATTTGAAAACGGCATGAAACGTTTCAGTGTAAACGCTTGAAAACGGAACGATTTCATTACGGATTCAAAAAGAGACAAAGGAATAATTTACCTCCCTTTCAATCAGGAACGAAATCGTTCCGTTTTCAAGCGTTTACACTGAAACGTTTCATGCCGTTTTCAAATCGTGCCGTTTCAAAATCGTCTTCATTTGATGCCAGTTACGAAAACGTTTTAGTGTAAACGGAAGGCCAAAACGGCATGATTTCGTACCGTTTTCATTTGAAAACGGTATAGTGTAAACGGGGCCTAAATACCTCGCGGTTTCTCAAAGTTATAGCCTTTCCAAAACCGATGAGGCACTCAACCTTAAACAATAGAGACTCTGGGTTAGAAACAATGGCAATAACAATAGTGATTGTTTTAACAACGATCCCAGAGCGGCAAATATTTACGATTCCAATTGTTCTTGCTATTGTCCTTCCACCGCAGTTCCTTTGGTTCAAGATTCAATGCTCCTTCGATTTCTTTGTGAACTGAAGAAATTTGCTTCGGTTACTTCACACGTTTCAAGTCATATGGCAATACTCTTGAGAAATTTCCGTATTATACTACTCTTTGCATTCATGGCATGGTTCGAAATTAGTTATGAAATTGAAAGGAGGTTTTATCAAGAGGCTTTATCACCTGACTTGAAGTGGCGTAAACAAGGCTTGGCAAGGCTCCGCCGATGTTGCCTAATAGAAAACGCTATATCTCCACCCAACTGTGAGGTTTTTAAACCGGCATCCAAATCTGGATACCCAAACATCTGGTGCGTAGATATCTTCAAAAAAATTTGGGAAAGTTCCAGCAGTTTTTTGTCCTGGTTGCGTTTTATGAAGGTTGGTAAAGTTGAGAAAAATTTTCACACATTTCTTCTGTCTTCCTCGCTTATTCACCATCTGATTGGTCCGTGAAAATGAGGCTTTGAAGGTTTCCGGCCATGGGCCACGAGCAAAAATCGGCTAAAACATTTGATTTCTATCTTCCTCTTTGCAAGACAAAGAAGCACGCATTATCACAGCCTTATTCAAAACATATTCTCCATGCAGGGAAAGTTTTGGTTAGACATCCCTGGAGAGAAAGTACTTTCTCCTAACTATGTCATTCTCCCCTGATAATTCCACGTGTACCGGTAACTTTTGCCAAAATAAAATGAGGGGGAGGCTTAGTTGATGTTTTTTTCACCAGTTATGCAAGACTGCCATAGAAGGTCTCACGAAGAAAATTTCTTTTAAAAAATGCATCAAATGGCCGGTTTCGATGGGGAAAGGTTTGTGATCTAAGTTAGATTCTTGGCAGCATGGAAAGATTTATCTCACGACAATCGAGAGGCTAAGTGCGAAGTGACAGTCAGCCAAACACCTCAATTTTTTATGACTCACCCGGTAATTTCTTGATTGAATTTCAGTGCATCTTGTGCGACTCGCGTTGTTTTTTCATGATCTGACGGAAGAATTCCTTGTCATTGTTAATCGCCTGATGCTAGGGTGTCAATAAAAGTATTCGATCCTATTGGGACGCTATGTGCTCTTTTTGCTCAATCTTTGTACACTGATTAACTGCAATTAATATTCTAGGTTGATCCAAACATTTCACCCAAATTCGTTGGCTGGACATTTTTTGCCTTTTCTTTGAGTCAAATGATTGGTGCCATTGCCCTTGGGATCTGGTGTAACTATGCACCTGCAGCGCAACCACTCATTGCTTCACTGCTGCTTCGAGGTGCAGGAAGTTTGCTGTATGGTTATGCTATGGCCTTCACGGACTCTGGAGCCTATGCAATTTTCATTTCAAGAATCGTTATTGGCCTAAGTGCAGGTAAGACAGTTAAGCAATGATTTCCTGTTTGCATGTTGCAATGTTCAAGTGCCCTCTGCAGTAAAGTAAAATATGTTCGTTGTGCGTGGTACTAGGTATAGCAAGTAAACGAGAATATAGTAGATGAATAATTTAATCCTATTTCACCTGGGGAAAGGGGGGGGGGGGATTTTTGTTTGCCAATGCTGAAATATGAAAAGTAGCATTCCAAGATTTCGCCACTTTGACTTTATATCTATACTGTATCGAATGTTGAAATTTTCAAGATTCTAAATATAGCACCCCATGGCAGCCCGTGTATTGCAGCGTAGTAAGCAAAATTGCAAAACTTTTTTATTGTTGCAAACATCAATCCCAAATGTCATGCAAATATGCTTATGCATGTATCTAATGACAATGACATCCAACTCAATATTGAATAAAAAATTTCAATTAAGTGCCTCGTATTATTGCTTTAGTCCTGATTCTGATAATCATGATAATCATAACTTAGTTTCTCCTCATTGTCATAGCACAGAAAAAATAAAATTAATTTGAATTGATCACGTGAGTTTGATGGTGTGCACCAAAGTCCATTTTATTGCCAAGTTTGGTGTTCATAGCTATTAAATGACCGCTTCATAACTCCCATGAGGGTAATTCTACTTCAAACAGGAACAAAAAAGAAAAAAAATTAACCCTATGTTCTCAGATTTTGCTGATTTTTTGTTTGTGATTTAAGTATGATGATAGTAGCAACATATCCAAACTTCAGCTTTCTACCATTTGTCGTTCTGAAAATATCATAACTCAAAGTTTTGACATTTTTGGGCCTAAATCCTCCTTATTGGCAGCCATTTTGAATTTACACTTTTCATGAAATTAGCTATCTTTTGATCAACTCCTCAGAATTGCATCATCCATGTGTGGTTTCCATACAAATGCGAGGTGGCAAGCGCAAAAGTAGCCTGAAAATAGTGTTAAATTAAGTAGATATGGCCATAAATGCACAAATAAATTTTGATTACACAATTTGCTTTTGGTAATATTTCACTAATATTTTTCATGTTGCTTGACTTTGACCAAACTGATCTTTTGCAGGCTCAAAGTAGACATATATACCTACATTTGTGGAAAAATCTTCTTGGAAAAACCTGTCATTATGGATTTATCCATGTTTAAACATTTTTGTACATAATTGTATTGGGCGTAACAACAACAAATTTACATGTTGTGGGTCAGTGAAAAACAAAAAGTCAGTGAGTTTGGGGATAATTTCTCATAAAACAAAGAAATAGCAATTAAAAAACCACGAGGAGGGGGTGGAAAACACCGCCCTAGGGTTAACGTCCCTTCCGAAGGATGGCAAGGTGAGTTGCCTCCGAGGTCACCCATCCGGAGTTTGAACTCACTCGACCGAGCTCAACTTCAGTCACCTTACGAAGACTGTATAAGCCACTTGGCCACTCACTCCCACTCGGCCACTCATCACTTATTCGCCGTGTATGATTGGTCTGTGAAAATGAGGCTTTTTGAAGGTTTATGGCCTTTGGCTACGACGAAAAACCTGCTAAACATTTGATTCCTATTTTAGGCGAGATAGGGTTAATTAAGTAACAAAATGGCATAGATTCTCAAAAATACGACGCTTTGAGCGCATACTTGATAAAGAGCATGCGGTAGAAGGGTTGTGTTTTTGAATATCTAGATATCTTAATACTTAAACATTTTATTTACTATATAATTGCTTCTCAAACAAAACAAAAATGTTTCAAATCTGAGCTGTGAGTCCAGAGTTATGATTTTTGAAGTTGGCCTATGATGCCAAGTTTTGTACATTACCATTTCTGGCCTAATGTTTGTGGCATCGATGAAAACATACAAAATGAAATTACTATACATCCTCAACGTGAATGTCGATTTTCGAAAACCTTTTTATATTTTACAGAAACATTTCTACTCTTTTCGAAAATGCAAGTTAAATTATTAAAATCTCCAGCTAAAACATACTTTTTTTCAAAATAGAGTACCGGATTTTTAGGCTCAAAAACAGTGGAAAACATCAGAATTTTGTTTTTTATAGTGAAAAAATAATCTAACTAAATCTATCTCTTAGCAAAAAATACTAGTGTTAAATTTGATGTGTTGGGAACATAGATTCGTGCAGAGAAGATTTTCACGGTACTTTGAAGACTCTATGCCCTATTCAGGCTTAATGTTGATTTATTTACATAAATGAAAATGCTGGGAATGGCAATACCAGTTTTACGAGAAAGGCTTTTTCCTGTCCCAAAAACTTGAAAAATTACTTGCCATGGCATGATGAAAGCAGGAAATCTACTTCTTTGCATCCACTGATCATATAATCGCTTTTGGGAGTAGGGCTAGAAAGTTTTCATTTAAAGTTGCAGATGGGTCCATAATCTGAAATACCTCCTTTTTGTATCCACAAACTTTTCTTCATTTGCTGGAAGCTCTTTAAAGGAAAATTTCAGCCACTAATCTTCTCCACGATTCTTTTAGGAGTAAATCCTTTGCAGGAGGAAAGACAAGCTCCTCGCATGCTGTGGTGCAACTGAATGGAGTGAACAAAGGTTGCTCCTCCTAACTCAGACTGTCCCAAGTTGTTTCACAAGCCTCATCAGAAGTGGCAGTTTTATAGACGATTTCTGTGACGGTCTCCATCACGAAGGGAAAAATTCTAAGTGTAGGTCTTAGGTATATGCCAATGATAATTGAATCAGAAAAGAAGATGGTGGTGGAGGCGTGTAGTTCAGTAGGCTGGGACATGTCGTTGGAGTTTCCCAAAGATTGCATATGTGTTCTATTCCTGTTAATGGGCTAGCAGCCCTTGTGTACGTTGGAAATCTATCACAGAGTTCTCACAGAGTCAGTACCTGTTGTGTTGCAACTTATTGGTGAAATATGGGGTGAATTTTGGATGAATTTGTACAGGCCAAGGAATGAAATTGATTGTTACAGGATTTCCTTGCACTCCTGAGTCGCTGTAGAATCATGGGAGAGTCATTGTCCACCTCGGCAGCTTTTGAAAGCAATTTTGGTACCACACTTCATGGGCTCCTTTTGAATGAGGTCTTGGAAGACAAACTTAATCTGTTAAAAGGCGATAAATGCTGACACTGACAAACAGAGAGACAGAGGTTTTGATGATAAGAAGCTCAAATGCAATCAGAATATAGTTACCAGTAGTTAAAGGTCAGATAAAGGCAAAAGACATTTTTATTGATTTCTGCCATTTACGGCCTGGAGATTTCAAAATTTCAAACGAAATTTCGACACGAGTTCTGGAACCTATCGAAATCGTCTGTCGAATTCCGTTTTTCAGTGGAATTTTCCAAAAAAACCGCGCAAGCAAAAGCGCCTGGAACTAGCAGAGGAGTGACGTGGAAAGAGTCGAAGGAGTCATTGCAAAGCTGCGAGAGAATGGATGAGTCTGTTTGCACTCACTGACGGTCAAGTCACGAAAGTTAGAAACGACTACCTGTTTTGACTATCTCAAATGAAACACCGAGAAAGTGGGTAGTATATGGCTGTGGCTAGTCACCTCGTGCAGAGAAAAATGTGTGTGCACATTATTCCTAACTTCGGTGCGGTTAGACTTGTCGCAGCAGTGAGCTGTGGACTGACTTGGAGAGGGAAGCCGTAAGACTTGCAACAACGAAAACATTGCGGGTCTCCACAAAATATTTCAATCCTAACTACTTTGAATATTCATTAGTTGCTATAAGTACACTGGCTGGCTTCCAGAGCACCTTTCTCAGAACTCTTCCACGTGCTGAACATGAAATTGTAGTTGAAATCGAATAATACACTTACCCAGATTTCGAAGGTTCACGATGACCGCGCAAATTGCCATGTCAGGACTAGGCCATGCGCTCATGGACAGGCAAGGGCAGGTTCTTTCTCCACATTTATGTTTCGTCTTCTTCGATAATGCTCTGGTTCTTTGCAAACTTTTTAGATGACCCTATTATTGCATCGCACAATATAATATGTATTTACAGGTTATTCGTGAAGCCATGTGTCTTCGATAGGAGCTTCTCTTCGGCTTGATGATGAGAATGAATGATCAAGGCGTGTTTTTCTGTGCTCTTTGCAAATAACACAATAGTTAACTGTTTGATGGAGACAATGGCTGATCCAGCCATTCACAACTAAAGACAATCATTGCTAATTTGCATCAAAATAATTCAAATGATGTTTTTATGTTTTCATTCAAGAGTCCGTCCCAGTTGAGGAGAGCAGAACACAGGAAGCTTGGCCTGACCATAGACTATGACCCGTTCTCAGTTCGTTCTTCGGCATCGAGGGAAAACTCTGAGGGTGTGTCGCTGAATACTCAATCTTTTGAAATATCAGAGAAGTTATGGGCCAGCATCCGAAATTTATTTTGTTTGCTGTTCGATCTGTTCGATGTGTATCTGCCACGCGGCGTGGCGTGTGTTCTTCAGATTACTTCTTCAAGTGCCTAGGGCCTCTCAAGTGATGAAATTCTTATGACTCTTTCCACGTCACGATTTAGCTAGTTCCAGGCCTCTATCATCACGCGGTTTTTTAGAGAAGTGCCCTTTTTCAAAACCCCCAAACCTACCCTTTCGCACCGCAAAGATAAATAATATTATTGCCATCGGATTCCTCATAGTTCAAATTCATAAATATAAAAAAATCGCATTTGCCTTTATCTGACCTTTAAGGTAAGCATTTGTTGCATTGGGAACTGTCCTGTTATGCTGAGAAACCATCATTGCTGGAAAACTAGTGCTAAACCTTGGTAAACCCAATAATGCCTGGAATCTTCAAAGCACCGTAAAATTTTTTTGCTGCACGAATCTGTACGAATCCTTTGTTAAAGATATTCCCAACACATCAAATTTAATTCGATTTTTTTGCTAAGAGTTAGATTTAGTTAGATTTTTTATTTTTACTATAAAAGATAAGATCCTGATGTTTTCCACTGTTTTTGAGCAAAAAATGCCGTGCTCAGTTTTGAAAGAAAGTATATTTTTGCTTGAGATTTTAAAAATTTAACTTGCATTTTCGAAAGAGTAGATATGTATCTGTAAAATAAAAAAAGTCGTTGAAAATCGGCATTCACGTTGAGGATATATAGTAATTTCAATTTGTATGTTTTCATCGATGCCACAAATATTAGGCCGCAAATGGTAATATAAACAAAAGTTGGCATCATAGAAAAAGATCATAACACTGGATTCACAACTCCGATTTTGAAACATTTTTGTTTTGTTCAATAGTACCATGTCTCTTCCTTATGATAAAAGTATCAAATAGCTTATACTCGAATTTTCATTTTTTGGTATCAATTCCATGCCTGGATCACAGTGACATGGTCCTATTGCTTGGTTTCATCAGAGGAAGCCCAGGCGGTTAACTTAACTGAACAATAATATGTTTACAATCTTAAAATCTTAAAATCGTTAATTGTTTAATACCGTTGTGTGTTATTTGTTTGACCTCTCCACAGCTGTGTTGTGTTTCATTGACTTCAGCATTGCACTGTGTAATTGTTCGAATGCAAGAGAGTTCGATAAGATGTAACTTGCTGGTATTCTAATAGGTAAATGGATGCCGGATTACGAGCGAGGACAAAACAGTTTATTGAATTTGGCTTGAAGATAAGTTTCACTCCTTGTTTACCTATTAGAATACCAGCAAGTTGCATCGTATCGAACTCTTGCATTCGAACAATCACACAGTGCAATGCTGAAGTCAATGAAACACAACACAGCTGTGCAGAGGTGCAACAAATAAAACACAAAGGTATTAAACAATTAACGATTTTAAGATTCTAAGACTGTAAACATATTATTATTGTTCAGTTAAGTTAACTGCCTGGGCTTCCTGTGGTTTCATAATGGCGAACCATATGATTAATAAGCGCCATTTCACCTCCTTTTTACCTTTACATCATCCAGCAATTCTACGTCCGTCACGTCTTTTCACCCACAGGAAACATTGCAGTTTGCCGAGCAGTGGTTTCACAGTTGACAACAATGACTGAAAGGGTGAAAGCGTTTGCAAATTTTTCTACATTCCAAGCTCTGGGTTTTGCAGTTGGGCCAGGTAAGCCACGAGACTTCTTGTGAAATGAGATGCAAGACATTTCATAGCCATGACAGATAAGTTGAAGCCACAAATCTAACTGAGTAGTTTGAGTTAATCAGTTGCTATTTAGCCAAATGGACAGGTATATAAACTACCAACCCTGGGAACTGGAAATCCTTTATTTAGTAAATGAATTTGGCAGTTCAGCGATGATCAGAAGATTATCAGCTAAGGAGATCCAAGTTTTCTGGATACTTAATCAAAGCGTTCACACGATGCCGGCACATTTTGAAAACGGTGAAAAATTCGACGGATAGGCCTCCTGTTCACACGAAAACGGCACATTTTTTGCCGGCAGATTTTGAAAACGGTAGATTTTGAAAACGGAACCGTAACCGGCATAAATTTGAAACAGCATCGTTTAAACACTCAACAAAGATGAAAACAGAACATTTTTCGACACTTTTGGATCGAGACAGGTCTATTCTTAGGGTGTAGGTACTATTCTTTGGCATCAAATCCTGCAACGAGTTTTTATCGTCAAATGTCCTACCGTTTTCAAATTGTGCCGGCATCGTGTGAACGCTAGCTCAAATTTTGCAGCCGTCACATTTTTCACCGTTTTCAAAATGTGCCGGCATCGTGTGAACGCAGTCTTAATCAAAACGTTAGGCATTCCATACTGTCGACATAAAGTAAGCAAATTGTTTTATGATTCAGGACACGACATCAAAGCAGCTTTATCGGTTGTTTTTCACAATATGTTTCAACAGTTTCACTGTGAGCGATGGGCTTGAGTCGTTGCAAAACTTTGAATCAAGATGTGTAAAATGTAATTACCTAATTCTTTCAACTAAGTAGACGGAAGTGAAAATTAGGTCGTTTGCCGTAATTGGAGATAGAGCATTTTTGATTACAAAGTCCACTTTGTAATCTAAGAAGGGGCTTCGATGTCAGTCAGTCAGAAAGGAAGAAAGAAAGAAAGTAAGTAACCCACTTCCGTCACGCTCGTTAAAGCAATTGATTAACGTTTTATCTCTGCTAATTGGCACTGAAATAAAGAAAGCGCACATAAAGCGCATACAAGACAGAAGTTTCCCGCGATCCTATAGCAACATTTGACGTCGGCTTATTTCATGTTAGACAGATTTGACACCATAAGATGGATAAATTACTAGGATGTTTACCCTGGCACAGCAACAAATTCACCCTGAATTGGCACGTTCTTGACTTCATTAGCAGCTTAATTATGTCAAAACAATCGTTTTCTAGAACGAACGAATCATTAGCCACTTATTGATAGTACTCATTATGCAAATAACTCAACTTTAGAGGATGATGTAACCGGCGGCCTGCACAGAGGCTAGCATTTGCAGCATAACTAAAGGTAGAAGGACCCCCCTCCTACACAGCAACGGATGCAATCATCGCAGGTGAAGTTGAGACGAAAGGTGCAGAATCCCAGCAAGCAATGGCGCCATAGACTGGGGGAAGGGACGTGATCACACTGAAACAAAACATCTTCATGCTTATCATTCTGCACAGAGGAATCTTCGTGACTGCTTGTCTCAAATTAGATGCCCGCGAATAGCAACAACTGAAACGTTCTGTAGGGTTCTGCATAAGTAATTTCGCGTTATCGTAAATCTCACATGACATCTCATTTGACACAGATGCACCAATAGTTTTGTGCACGAACTATAAGCAAACTAGGGGTAATGACTTTTGATTTTTGCGTATCATTCTCGTTTGACATAAAGACCAAAATATTGCCTTTGATCTTGAGGCGATTCTTGTCCTTATACTAGGCGCTCGATTTTCCATTGAAGGCGACTTTAGCAGCAACACTCATCTCTCTGACTGCTGCAAAAAACAGAATCAACGATCATTTGGGGTTATGAAGAAATCAATAATCAGATATTCTTATGCTTGTTTAGCTCAGGACGGACTTTGTAATCATCCAAAAGGATCTTATGTTTTATATCATCAGCATTTCCGAAATTGGAACGATTTCAAGGTTTAAGATTGGATTTGCAAGTGGTGCTATCGGAAGCTTTCAGAAAGATTGAAAACACAATAAGTTGTAAACTATTGGAGGAAAATCAAAATGACCAATAGGCCTACTTAGAAACTACCATGTTCGTTAAAGATGGCATAACTCTGAGACTAATGACGATATCGAAAATGCTTTTTCTGGAAAGATGGCAAACAATTTGAATTCCCCTTTTATCTTTTTAGTTGAAAAACTTAAAAGCAATAACATTTTACCCTTTTGATTTTGAAACTTTTTCAAAAATTTGAGCCCTTTGCTTTCTCAGTGCTGAAAAAATATGATCAGTTTAGATATTTCCCCAAGCTTTTATGTCTGAAGCTAACCAAAAGCTTTGAGGCCCAGATTTCAGTTCTTGGCCCTTTGATGAATAAACATTGGAATGTCAAAGCTAACTGTTCTCTTGGCATGGTCATATCTGGAAGATTTGCTCTGATGATATTGCATCTAAGGGCATGTTTACATGAGCCCGGGTTGGCTCAACCCGCCGCAGAGGGGTCAGCCCTTCTCCAGTCAAATCCCTTCAAGCGTTTACGCGAACTCAGCAGCCAGCCCGGGTCAGCCCGCCTAGGCGGGTAACTCTTCTCGAGGGTAGGGTTGACCCGTTAAGGCGAGTTGGTTTTTTGTAGAATATTTCCATGTGAGGGCGGGTCAGCTCAACCCGAGGTCGTGTAAACGCTTCGAATAGCCAACTCGGGGTAATTTGAACAAAAGGAACCATTAAGAAAACAAAAGGCAATCAAAGAGGCAACTAGCCACGTGCCAACTAATGCAATTCACAGAGCTGCCCCGAGCTGGCTCTTTACCACGCCACAGAGCTGCCCCAAGCTCGTGTAAACAGCACTTTTTTCAATGAGGCAGTTAGAGCTGACCCGGGGTGAAAACTACCCCTGGGCTCGTGTAAACGGGGCCTAAAATGAGTCAGCAAATAAAGTGCTTTAATTTGATGCTGGTATCTCTGGAACTTGATGATGCCATCATATTCAATTTGAAAACAAGTTTCCTGTGCTTTCTTTCTTAGGAATCTTTTTACAAAAGCTTAAAATTGAGTGATTTTTCTCCTTTAGCTATGCAAGTCATCTCGTATCCATTTGGTGAAGACGGCTTCTATTTTGCACCACTGAGTCTACGTCTAAATGTTTACACAGCGCCTGGCTTTCTTGGACTTATCATGGCCATAGTAAACATGGTAGTTGTTTGCGTCTGGTTCAAAGAGACCGAAGTGGATATCTATAACGGGCAAAACAACGTCAACATTGGCACCAGTGAGTTAATAGAAATACACACTCTCAGTGTCCGGCCGCTATATTCTACCCTTCGGATTATAGCGGGGATTAAAAATGAGGAGGAAACTGTTCGTGGACAAGATACGAATCTCCCAGAAATAAAACTCGAGAAAGGGAAACCTGCTTGCAAATTGTGCAAATCCTGAAGGGATTTGAGAATTCTTTTCACTCCATTCAGACACAGTTTCTCACCAAAAGTAATGCTGTCCTTGGTGCAAAGTCATTGCCTTTTGCTTCTGCTTCTTCAATAGGGAAATGACTCAGTTGGAAGTACGTATCTTTTGAATCTACCAAATCTTCTCCACAGGGGATTTTGAAGTACTTCACGTAAAGTGGTCTGGAAGGATTTTAGCTATCTAAAGATAATTCAGGCTCACTCTGCACGGCAAATCTAGGCATGGCACTCCTAGCTTAAAGTCCCTTCCGAAGAACTGCAAGGTGAGTTGCTTGGTCAGGTTCCCGAGAGGACACCTGTCAGGAGCTTCAACTCACATGACTTAGCATAACTTCAGTTACCTGAGGGGGAAAATGTATCAGTACCTAGGCCACTTACCCCACACTCACTGAGATGTGGAAACAGGAGTGAATAAAGCAGTAAACAGCAAAGAGACCCTTTGGAAAATATGGGATCTCAGGGTGAAGGCAAATGGAAGATTTTGCAACACCTCAAATTCTCTCAAGACGTGGAAAGCGCCCTTACTCTATTTGAGATGTTTCAAAAAATCTGTAAGAAATGGAGGCAAAGAAGCAAGACTTTGAATCAACACACTAAGGCCTTTCGAACTTATGTTCTCTTCAGAGCGTGACTAACATTTGAAAATGAAATCTATCATAACGATTTATATACAAACTGTAAACTATTTTTATGTTTCCTGTTCGGCGAATGATAAAGAAGATATATTTTAGCTGTTAAGTAGGCTATGTCCGGCTTTGAATAGTTTGTTCTCTTCACGTAATAGCATTCTTGGATCTGTTAATACGAAAAAAGCGTAGGCCTTAAAGAAAGGTTCCTTTAATTTATTGTTCTTTTTCCCGCATTTGTCGACGTGTTTTGGGAAATTACAACATGGCAAACCAGATAAAAAAAACAAAAAAACCAAAAAACAAACAAAAAATGACAAAAAAATGATTTGATACCAGCACGGTTTACAAGGAACTTCATTTTAGAATCAGTTAAATTCATACTCGAGAACAATAATTTCCTCTTTGACAACGTCGTGTATAAGCAAGTATCAGGTACTGCTATGGGAACCAAATTTGCGCCTCCGTACGCTTGCCTTACTATCGGATACTTAGAGGAAACAAGATTATTCCCCAAAATTTGAAAGAACTATTTCACGGATTCAATTTGCATGTATATAAAAGATAACTTTTTTCGCTATATGGATGATGGATTTATTGCATTAGCACAGAACATCGACGCTACTGTGTCAAAAAATGCCTCGAATGATTTACACCCTAGCATCAAATTTACGATGGAAACAGGAAAAATGAAATCGAACACTACGGAATCATTAAATTTTTTAGATATCGAAGCAATTCTTAATAATGGAAAATTCGTTACTACCGACATTTATTACAAAGAGACGAATCCGCACGACTACTTAAATTTTCATAGTGCACATCCCAAGCACATAAAAGACACCATACCATTCAACTTAGCAAAGCGAATTATCGTTTTCGTTACCGACGAAGATACCACGAAGAAACGCCTAAATGAACTCAAGCAATGGCTCATAAACTGTGACTATCCACTTCGTTTAATTAATAAAGCTTTCGAAAAAGCCAGACTCCAAGGTCCCGTGGGGGGCACTCAGCACATACACATACGGGGAGGTAAGTCCGATATTTTTGGGTCAGAATATTGTGAAAAGTGATATTTTTGGGTCCAAAGAAAACTAAAACTATGTTCATGATATTTTTTGATACCAAACATCGTTGAACTGATATTTCTGGGTTCATTAGAGGTAATGCTCTTTTCTATTTGCATTGTTTCGGGACATTTTATTTCCATTTACTGGTTTCTATTTCTAAGTATAAAATGAGGTGATATTTTTGGAACCCAATGAGAACAATATCAAATCTCTTGAAATCAATACAAGATCCAGACACGAAAACAAAATTTAAAGACACAAAACCAATCCTTGCTTTACGTCAACCACCAAACCTCACATCTATTCTCACAAATGCAAAATTCACATCTGAAAGCATATCTCAAACGCAAAATCGTATGCCTGGAATATTCTTATGTGGCAAAACACGTCGCAAACTTTGTAAACTTTACTTACAACCGGTAGACCATTTTACAACAGCAAATGGAACAGAATGGCAAATTAGATCGCATGTAACATGCAAAAGTACGAACGTGGTGTATTTTTTAACTTGCAATATGTGTAATGGAGCAATGAACTACATCGGACAAACAACGAATTTTCAAAAACTACGATGGCCCACAGGGGACATGCAGCATGCACTAAGTTTAGCACACACAAAATCAGATTGCTGCACACAAAATCAAAAATCGCCCACAAATTTACTTTCCATGCACAAATTCAAGGTTGCTGCACACAAATTTGATTTGCTGCATACAAAGTGGGTGTTGCAGCACACAAATTGAGGCCTGCTGCATACAAAGTTGTTAGCAGGCAAATTTAGATTTGCTGCATGCAAACACTGTTCCAGTTCACACATTGAGGCTAACAACAATTTTGATCAAGTCTTTTAGGTCTGTAAGTTTGATCTTTAATGTCTTGCTTCAATTAGTCACCCCTCATCTGGATGTTCTGTGGAAAGACTGCGAGTAAAGAAATTGACAGGATCCACAAAAGAGCTCTCAGACTTGTTCTGAATGATTTTGATTCTCCGTTTGAATCCCTCCTTCGGAAGGCAAATGAATGTACTATTCACCAAAGAAATCTCCAAAAATTAATGCTGGAGATATATAAATGCCTTCATTTTGAAAATCCATCTTTTATGTGGGAGTTTTTCGAGGAAAAAGATCTCACGTACAACTTGAGAACTCAAAATTTACTAAGACTACCACCTACACGAACCGAAACCTATGGTTCAAATTCATTGTCATTCAGGGGCAGCATCCTTTGGAACTATCTTCCTGATGACATGAAAAATGCACAGTCAGTACAATTATTCAAAAATGCAATTAGAAACTGGAAAGGTGAAAGATGCATGTGCAAAAATTGCAAATAGAAGCACTGATCTCAACTCGTGTCCTCTTTTTTTACTATTTTTGATGAACTGGCATTTTTCTTTTCCTGTATATTTTGTAATTAGATAGTTGGTTTTAATTAGATCTCTTATAGAACTATTTTGTACATACCAACTTTAAATAATATGATAATAATAATAATAATAATAATAATAATAATAATAATAATAATAATAATAATAATAATAATAATAATAATAATAATAATAATAATAATAATAATAATAATAATAATAATAATAATAATAATAATAATAATAATAATAATAATAATAATAATCAAAATTGATTTGAAAAGTGATTTTGATCTTGATTTGATTTTGAAGACAACTGATTTCTTGATTACAATGTACGGTAATCAAACCAATGGTTTGCTGTTAGAGAATTGAGCCTTGGGACAAAACAAAAACAACAAGACTACCATCTAATATTTCACATTTAAATTTCGTGTTTTTCTGCCATCCATTCCATTTTGGTAGTTTATCCCAATTCGTCTCCACTAATAGACATTTTTCACATTTACAAAGACGAAGCAAGCCATATATCATTCCTGTTTCAAAGCTGTTATTGTTTCAACTCCACCTGAACCTTTGTTGCTATCCCCAACGGTTGCCCAGCACCCATTTCACCTTGTGCATGAATAACAGATACATGATAAATGATCTCAACACCCTGCTCAACACCATTAGTCACAAACCTCAGTATTGGTTTTCCCCTGAGACAATTGGATGCAATTTAATGCCAGGCAAGAAAAGTTTGTTATGCAAATTATGCCTACTAGTTTTTACGTTATCAGGAATCAAACAAACGACGGGCCAATATGAAGTACCAATATTTTTCCATAAGAATCTAACAATTGAGGCCAGAACTGAAAGTTTTTCTTAAAATTAGTAGATCTGAGTGCCCAGAGTTTCTTAAAGGTTCCATAAAAAGCTAGGTCTGCCCTTGTGTACTATTCCAAACAATGTTATCTGACGCCATTCGGATAGACATCACTCAAGTACATTCCGAGTAAGAAATAAAGTAAAAATGTGCCAAGGATTTCCTTTGTTAAAAAAAGTTTCTTTAGTTATATTGTCTCAGTAGCCCAAAGTGATCTCTTTGTCTTCATACAATTGACAATACACTGTATGTAACAGCAGTTAATGGGAAGTGAAAGCAAGCATAGCAACAACAGCAACGCTCTTTGCATGCTGCAACACCCACTTTGTATGCAGCAGGCCTCAATTTGTGTGCTGCAACAGAATTTTGTATGCAGCAAGTCTGAATTTGTGTGCTGCAGCACCCACTTTGTATGCAGCAAATCAAATTTGTGTGCATCAACCTTGAATTTGTGCATGGAAAGTAAATTTGTGGGCGATTTTTGATTTTGTGTGCAGCAATCTGATTTTGTGTGTGCAAAACTTAGTGCATGCTGCATGTCCCCTGCGGGCCATCGTAAAAAACGGCTGAATAATCACATTTCTGAATCAAGAACTGGCTTGTCATGTTGTAATTTCCCAAAACACGTCTACGAATGCGGCAAAAAGAACAATAAATTAAAGGAACCTTTCTTTAAGGCCTACGCTTTTTTCGCATTAACAGATCCAAGAATGCTATTACGTGAGCATACAGCTCAAATCCTTACTTGTTGCTGAAAGCACGCGGAAATCATCCAATTTCACGGTAGTCAGCCAATCAAATAGCCCCTTTCTAACCACGTGATACCAAACTGGCCGTTTGAAGTGAATTCTTGAGTACCCTCACGAAAATTGAAATGGCTACTAAGTTACAATAATTACATGGAATTTTCTTTGATAAATCAGTAGAAGGGATGCCCCTCTACAGTTTGTAGCGTGCTTGGAAAAATATCTCATTTAGAGCCGAAATTACAGTCATTTTCCGGTCGAAGAATATTGACATTCGTTCAAACATCGATAAAAGTCGCTGCAAATGAGACATAAGGATAAAAATCTCAGCGATTATGGATATTGCCCTAAGCAATAACCCAAGCACTGTCCCTTCAATTACACCTCAAAATCGCAGGTGATTTTCAACGATTTCTGCCAGAAATGTGATCTGGGCCTAAACTTCTTACCGATTAAAACTCATTCGTTAACCCCAGAATGGCTTAGTTTGTATTCTTGAGCTAAATGATTCACTTACCAACGACTCAATGATCTATTTGGCTTCATCTTCCATTTAGATGTCTCCAAATTTCGTTTAAAACATCCAGTCTTGAGCAACTTCTTGCAAATTTGTCTCATTCCATATTTTCTCTGGAAGCGCCAGCAATCTCCTCAAAAAACTTCGCATCGATAGGCTTTGTGCTAGAGATAATGCGATTCGATACAGTTCATACACTCGTAAATAGATATGGCACGCCTGATTTTGCTCAATTCATTCAAATGGAAACAAACAGGATAAAACATTTTTGGCTGTTTGATTCACCAATGAATAGATCTTACACAAAACAACAAAACTAAATGTTTTGTTGTGTTGAAAGTTTACCCCTGTTAACCTTTTGTTTAACTTATGGACTCATGAATAGATTTGACACATTTCTTGCACAAACTTTTTGTTGCTTTGTTGTTTTGTGTAAGATCTATTCATTCGTGAACCAAACAGCCAAAAACTGTTTTATCCTTTTTGTTTCCATTTGAATGAATAGAGCAAATCAGGCAATGCCATATCTATTTACGAGTGTATGAACTGTATCGAATCGCATTATCTGCAGCACAAAGCCTATCGATGAGACATTTTTGAGGAGATTGCTGGCGCTTGCAGAGAAAATATGGAACGAGACAAATTTGCAAGAAGTTGCTCAAGACTGGATGTTTTAAACGAAATTTGGAGACATCTAAATGGAAAATGAAGCCAAATAGATTATTGAGTCGTTGGTAAGTGAATCGTTTAGCTCAAGAATACAAACTAAGCCCTTTTGAGGTCAACGAATGGGTTTTAATCGGTAAGAAGTTTAGGCCCAGATCACAATTCTGGCAGAAATCGTTGAAAATTACCTGAGATTTTTAGATGCAATTGAAGGGACAGTACTTGGGTTATTGCTTATGTCCATAATCGCTGAGATTTTTATCCTTATATCTCATTTGCAGCGACTTTTATCGATGTTTGAACTAATGTCAATATTCTTCGACCGGAAAATGACTGTAATTTCGGCTCCAAATGAGATATTGTTGCAAGCACGCTACAAACTGTAGAGGGGCATCCCTTCTACTGATTTATCAAATAAGATTCCATGTAATTATTGTAACTTAGTAGCCATTTCAACTTTCGTGAGGGTACTCAAAAATTCACTTCGAACGGCCAGTTTGGTATCACGTGGTTAGAAAGGGGCTATTTGATTGGCTGACTACCGTGAAATTGGATGATTTCCGCGTGCTTCAGCAACCAGTAAGGATTTGAGTTGTATGCTTATGACGTGAAGAGAACAAACTATTCAAAGCCGGACATAGCCTAATTAACAGCTAAAATATATCTTCTTTATCATTCGCCGAACAGGAAACATAAAATAGTTTACAGTTCGTATATAAATCGTTGCGATAGATTTCACTTTCAAATGTTAGTCACACTCTGAAGAGAACATAAGTTCAAAAGGCCTTAGTGTGCTGATTCAAAGTCTTGTTTCTTTGCCTCCATTTCTTACAGATTTTTTGTATTTTACCTACCAAATATGAGATGTTTCAAATGCAATAGACAATTTTGCTTACACTCTGCACTTACTCGCTCAGATATACCAACTTGTACTTATGTGCTAGTCGACTCAAAAGAAAAGTGCAAATCAAAAGATAAATTTCTTAACCCTATCAAGGCAAGGGAGGCCGAATCAGCCCCCTAGCGATTTTTGTCTGTAGATTTCTACCAAGTGTACTTACAACACTGAAACTTTCTGACTTTAAGTTTTTATCCTTGTTACGATGTAAAATTGATATTTTGAACAAATCAAATTCATTCCAGGGGGTAAACGCGACCAGATTTCAAGAGATGTATGAGTAAAATTTTTGAATAATTCCTAATAAAATCTACAGCTAATGTGATAAAATGATGAAAAGATAGGAATGCATACTACCTTTGATGCTCTATCCAACGAACTAGCTAATTTTTAATTTGAACGCATGGTTTTGCGGATTTTGGCACTACGCATGCGCGCATTCTTTGCATTCCTGTGTGGAGACGTCATCACTTTTTGTTAATTCCTCTTTACAGAGCAAATACTATTTAGACATAGAATACAGTGAAATTGGACTGATGTGCTTAATGCTTTTTGTTTTCTCACAATTAACGATTGGAATTTTTAGTACTGAACCCTATTGACTTTGAAAATTGAATAATGTGATGTCATGGAAAGGTCACGTGACATATCTAAAAATAGATTTCATTTTTGGGTTCATCATAAGTTGTTCTATACACATGCAAAGTTTCAAGGCTCTAAGTTGTCCAGAGCAGAAGTAAATTAGGGGGGCCGAATCAGCCCCCCCAAGCTTCCTAGAGCATCAAATACCTTAGGCCTGATAGGGTTAATTTCTTCTCGATATTTATCAAAGCGATGTTTCTTTGTCTTGCTTCGCTACTCCGATCTGAATGAGTCATTGCCTTCGAAAGTGAGCGGTGATGTGATTTTTATCGCAAGCAGCAATATTCCAGAAGCAACCCTTCAGCGAGGATGCCTTGAGGTTATGCTGTCCTATCCAATGCAAATTTGATCATATCCGTTGGCAAACAAATAAAGTTCCCTTGCTGCTACTTAGTGTCTGTCGGCGCAGTTCAAATTTTCCAGTAAAGACCCATCAGTCATGATCTATAGCCTCTTTAAATGGCAGATTCCCCAAACATGGGGCGTCTTTCAACGGCTTCAAGGGCTTGGTTGTGAAAAGTCTTCCCGGGAGAAAGCATCTACTAACCTTCCTCGCTATGCTCGCACCTAGTTTTAGATCATCTAATATGAATTTTGCTTTGAAGATTGGCAACAGATATAGCCGAGGGAAGCCTTTCTTTGTTGAAAAATTGAGGAAACGGTAACTGACAAGAATCTTATTTAGCTTCACGCCTGTTGGATCTAAACAATATTTTGCACAATTTAGTTTCTTTATTGCAAAATCAAGAGATATATTACTTTTCGAATCTTCTCGATCTTTGTCTTTCTTTTATCTTGCTTTGCTATTCCGATCTGATAGATCATCTTCGAAGGAAAATGACGAATACTTTCGCGCCTGAGTCTATGCTAAGAACGGAATTCTAGTTATCGCAAAAGCAACGATAACAACAACAACAGCAAATTTTGATTATTTGAAAAATCAAAACCAATCGTTTGCTCATCCGGTCTGAGCTTCCATCAGTCTATAAATACAATATTTGCCGATAACTGCAACAAACTATGAAGCAAGAGGTTGGTCTCTTTCTTTTGTTACGACACACAAGTGATGGGACATTCTTCTTGCTACCTTTCAGGCAATAATTCTCAGGGGGTTTCTTAATTCTAAGGATGAATTTAAAGTAACAGCCTTTTGAAGGATGAACTATCATTCGTAGCAGCTATTTGACAACTATTCACCAGATCTGTGTCCACCATTTACAAAAACAAACAGCTCTCCCTAGCCTCCTTTCTCAAGTTTTGAAATTGTCTATTTTTGAACTGTTTAAAGTTTTCCATGCCTGTTCAAGCTGCTGTCAAATTGAAATACTTCATTCATGTTTGCATTTGTTGTAGATGAACATTTACATGAACGAACAGCTCTCTTCACTCTCCAGTCTTCTTTTTTAATGTTCGAAATGGTTTATTGTTTATTATGAGATTGTTAAGATAGCTGCAATACCTATTTAAGCTGCTGCCAAATTGAATATCTCATTCATTTTTACCTTTATTGCAGATGAAAATTAACAAGAGCAAACAGCTCTCTTCACTCTCCAGTCTTCTTTTTCTAATTTTCGAAATGGTTTATTGTTTATTATGAGATTGTCAAGATAGCTGCCATACCTATTTAAGCTGCTGTCAAATTGAAGTACCTCATTCATTTTTACTTTTGTTGTAGACGAGCATACACATCCAGACTACATTGCAATCTGCATTACCATCATTACTTTTTTTATTACCTTGGGGATTACTGTTCAAGTTGAAACGTAAGTCTGATTTTAATGAATTAATGTTAGATCAAGTTATTCACAAACTTTTGAGGAGTATGGTTGCAAACAGCTGTCATCTATATACGTAAAGAGTGAAAAGTTTTGTTACGCAGGCTTTTGTTTGTAATGCCTTATATGCACGCATCTCCTCATACTATGGGTGATGGTGCACCGATTTTTTGGGGAAGGAAGACAAGAAACTCTGCAATTTTTGTCTCCCTTTCCCTAAAAGTCGGTGCATCATCGCCCATGCTCATACCTACTGCTACTACTGCTCACCTCCAAAGTTTCAGAAGAAATATTAAAAGTCGCTAACGATAGAAGCTTTCCCTGGCCTGATTTATTTTCTCTTAGAAATTATTGTGGTAATGCGACCAAAGGCTTTGTACTCTAATTTCAGCAATCCTATTCATGAAATTACCGCACGAGTAGATTCAAAGGGATATTAACCCTGGACTTTCCTTTGTCGGCGCCAGGGGCGGATCCAGACCGATGCAACCGATGCAAATGCATCGGTCAGTCCCAAATGATCGATAATCTAGAAGTCTGTCACAAGATTTTTTACCAGACGCAAATCATTTTAACTTTCCAAATGCCCCCTTCTCTCTGTTGCCACTGCTTCTACGCAGCAACCTCGCAACCTCAGACTCGGGTACAAAAGCCATGGCCGACAATTAGACCCATTATCCAAAAGAATAAAGTGTCCTCCTAACAGGTACGGTAAATCCCATTATTACTCTAATCCCCTATTCAAAATGTGTGACGCGCGTCTCGACAAAGGCAACAAAAGCTGACGCATAAACAGGAGAACCTTGCGTAATCACTTTGATGAGTGCATCGGTGTCAATCATAGCAGCTTTGACAGCTCCTTTCCTCTCAACAAACGATAGCCAAAATGCATCGGTTCCCAGACCCGTAAGTGGAGAAAAATCAGCGTTTTGCACCGGTTGACCGATGCAGTCCAAAGGTTAACATTGAGCAATAGATTGCCATTCTATCATTATTGTTGTCCGCTGTTTGGTTGTCTCGCTTCCTCTCGTCTGAATGAAAAGTGCAGGGACCTGAACTCTTCTTCAAAGTGTTAGAAGACCAAATTGTGGTTGACTGGATCAATCAGTCCGAGGAGCGCGGAGGGGAACTTTTCTGGCAATACCCAATCAGTAAACAACGCAATTTGGCCTATCTAGGCCAAGATGTAAACAACACTTCGAAAAGCACTGGCTTGAATAGCTCTGATTAGAGGTACATGTTCATATCCTAGTGCCTGAAGTAACCTTCAAAGCAAGGTCTTCCAGCCAAAAAAATTGTAAAAAGGGCGTTGCCTATGTTTTCCGAGAGTCTGAAGGGCGTGGTCACCCAAAAATTTCCTGGGGGCTTCGCCCCCAGACCCCCTCCAATGCATCGGTCACTCAAATATCTGGATCCGCCCCTGGTCGGCGCTAATGGCAATGGTCAACTTTGTCTGCAATCAGGCTTCGCAGTAAACTTTCCTAAAAGCTGGGAGAATCAAAGCTTGCAAATAATCGACGTTATGTTACGTGCAGTATCCCCTAGCTCATGGAAAACTATATCGATGCTCAGATTGGATATAAGGAAGTTATTGCCATGTTTTGTAGAGGCTCTCTGTTTGGTTTTGTCTCAGTGTTACAAATTGTTATAAACTCGAGTTCTCTCTTGTCGTCTTTCTAGTCTTCTGCTTATAAATCTGTCAATTGCAACATGTGGGTTCATTGTTGAATCCTTGGTGACGATGTTGCACAAGATAAAAAGTGATTACTGTTGGAACTTATTTTGATACATTTTAAAACCCACACACATAGCTTGAGTTTCTCTGTCTGCTTGACCAATTCGTGGCATCGGCTAAAATGGCATACAGTAAAGACCAGACCTGTGACCCTAGAACGCCACTATAATTGATAAAATGAAGTCATCGTGCGTTTTGACTAAAGAGAGCCTTGCGCATGTAAGCTATTTCAAACAATGAATTGTGATTTCAAGGTCTGAGGAAGAGCATAGTAGCACGAAGGGGCCACTTGAGTTTCCAAGAGATGAAGTTGTGCCATTCAGATCGTAAAAATACCACCCATAAATCAGGAGAAAAATATATGACGATTGGAATGAAATTCTAATCGGAGTTAAAGCAACGAACATGCTGTTTATTGTTTATTACAGACTTTCAAATCTAGCAATTTGAAGTACCACTGTACTTGACTCCTTAGAGATGTAATTTTGTTTACCATCTGTGTGTTAATTGATAGTCATACATGCAGTATGGTTTCTTCCGTGCAGTATAAAACAGAGTTTGATTTGAGACTTTAGTAAATTTAGCACACTCGTGCTGAGTGGTTGCAAATCGAAGTCTCCCACCCACCCGCCTCTTTCACAATTTCATGTTGGATCTCCTTTCTTTTGCAAATGCATCTGGAAAGGTGTTTCTAACATGGACGAGGGGACTAGTTTTGCGGGGAAAATGCAGGTTTTTCCTCCAACCCAACCTTCAGGAGGGTTATTTGCTTTTTCAGGAGATGGGCTAGTTCCCTCAAAGCCCAAATTGCCCTAATAATGAGAAAATGCAACCTTATGTTTGTCTGATGCTTATGAGGAAAGATTAACGAATAGGTTGAAAAAGATCTGAAGGGCAGCTAAGCCCCAGCAGCCTTGGGCCTAGTAATGGGAGTGTAGCTTTAACTGAAAAATATACCCATAGATCCGGAACATTTTCTGCACATAAGTTCAAACCTTTTTATTAACATCTACGATATTGTGCTCCATAAACCCCGACAACGTAAAGGCGCAATGTCTTGAACAGTATTGTTCGGCATCTGGCGCCTCCGTCGATGACCTTGCATGCCAGTGCGAAACAGATTCCAGTATCCATCAGTATCGTATCGTATGTGTACCATTTTGTAGGTGTTTATTTAGTTGTTGATTTAGTTGTGTATTTTCATGTGTTGGCCATGGGGTAGACATAGTCTTTTGCTCCTCTTGGCATCGTCCTTGTAGTGTTGCATAGTAGTTAAAGTACAGTAGAAGGTAGCATATATTGTAATATTTTATATTGATAAAAGAAAAAAAAAACATTTTCTTAAAGTCATACTACAAATCATGAACTGCCAAAAAGGCTCACCAATAGATGAATTTTTTCAAAAAACTATACCCATAAATCAGGAAAATGTAGAAAATTGTTGAAAACCACACCCAAAAATCCGGAATCTATCATGAAAAAGGAACCCTGAAAGATGAAACAACCCTGTACCATGGACAAGTTAAGTTACTCCCCTTCCCGGGCATAGTGGGTGATGTACTTTAGAGGAATGACTTGCTCCTTTACCAGAATGAGCTCTTTACGGGTGGTAACGAATTAGAAATAAAATCACCAACAGTCTCAAGGTCTCCACCATAAATCACGAAGCTCTTTGCGTCTTTGAGGCAGATTCTCAGTCTCGCAAGCTTTCAATCTGTTGGCTCGAATTGATTCCACAAAGTATTGATAAAATACCATAGATTCCATTTCGAAGAACTTGTTTCGGCGTAAGATACGTAGCCCCATCCGTAAAGTTAATTTCCTAACTTTTCGTAAAACAGTCGCAAATAGTTTGCAATCGTCCTTTATCCGAAGAACCGTTCTCAACCCTATTACGTCAACAATGTCAAACAATTGTCTCTCAAGACGATATAACTAACTGCACGCAATCTTATTGACAAAATGTGCATTCACACCAGGAATGAAGGACAATTTATTAGTAGCGTAGAGGTGGGGGGGCTATGGGGGCTCAGCCCCCCATGTTATTTTCTCCACAATTTTGGGGTGCTTTAGCCCCCCTAATTATTCTAATGAAGTTTTGATTTTCTTAAGTTGTTTATTATGACAAAAGATGAGATCTTCGATGACTTTGAAAGATTTATCTTCATTGATGTCTATCAGCATAAATTGACCTGCTGATGTTGCAAAAATGCTACATCAAAATGCATTCAGTATCACAAGAGTGCAAATGACAAACAAGGTACTGCAAACAGACATCATTCAGTGATTTCAACAGAATTCAACAACTTTTTACTAAAACATCACTTTACATCTCAACCTATTTCAACAAAAAACGTTGCTGAACTCTGTTTATAAATCATTGATCTGTTTGCAGCTGAAGTGGCTTTTGGCCATAGTCCTACCACTATTTTGCAAAATAATGCAAACTAAAATCATTCGAAAGAGTTTAGCGAGAGGAACGTGATCCTTGCAAGAGTTGTAACACTTGGAATATTTAAGGAACATCTTTATCTTTCTTGCAAAACAGGTTTGGTTTCTTTGAAATTGTGATGCCTTCTGATTAGGAATCTGCAAGCTGAGTATGGAAAAAGACATTCCTTATGAAACAGTGAGCTATGGAATAGTCCCTGTTCAAGGTTATTTCTGCTAATTTTTTAAAGAAAATATACGATCACAGTAAACTGACCACAGTGTACCTTCTGACAGGTGACGGTCAAACCAGACAGTTAATGCAAAATCTGAAAATCATACCATAATTTTGGTTTTTTTACAATGTTCTCAGATTTTCCCCAGCTTTTTCACTTTAAAACACTGCATGATAGATTTATAATTGGTATTTTCCAGTTTGCATTTTGCATTCACAAGTACGTGTTTACTCGGGAAACTTTGCTAGACTTTAGCAGCTTCTCTCAATCACGTTTTGAGTGTGTGAAGCTTCATTCTTAGGTTGATTACACCTCTAAGCATGGATGAATTTGCGTGGACAAGAAAACAAGCTACCCTTTACGTAGGAATTATTCTCCTCTGCGGTTTTAGTGTTGCAATATTTGGTTGTCAAGTCGTGAACATTGCCTGTGAAAGGTAAATTGATCTAGATAATTATTGCTATTTTGGTTTATACCTTGGGAAGGAATTTTTGTATTTAGCTTGGAATTTCATCATTGATTTTTGAAGACGGGCATTTTTTTAAAAAAGTAGCTACCATTGCAAGCTAGCCTAAGAGCGGTCACGAAAAGGCAAAGCACTTGAGCATGGTTAATATTATCTTGAAGCACGAATTCAGAGGAGAAGAATAAGACCAAAATGAAAGTGATCGACGAATTCTGAGCCTAGCTACAAAGAATTGTAATTTGCTGTCAAAACAGTGGCATGCCTATATGGGTCAAGTACACAAAGATCTGATTTAGGCATAACTTACAAAATTATTTTCTTTAGCTTTTGGTTGATTGATCTTGAACGTTTTGCAGCAAATGGACCCCTAGGTTATAGTTTTGTCACAAGTCTAACATCTAGGACTTGGAACTTTATTTTCGGCATTAGCTTGATAAAAAGGGTCTAATGGATCAAAGTGCATCGGTGAAAGCACCTCCTTCGGCATCAACGCACATTTGGCACCACCGCGTTTGTTGATGATCCGCCCAGGAAAGCGTTCTCGAAGATGCGTGATGCTCAACCTGAGCCGGAGCGATCTGATAACAACTTCTTCTTTAAGCTTGCTTCACACTAAGTCGTTTGGGTCGTTAAACTCGTGCAGATAGGCCCAAGAGACAAAGGAATCAAACTCTGAGTCTTTGTCTTGTGGGTCTTTTTGCGCAAACCTAACGACCTAAACGACCTAGTTATTCGACGATGCCAAAACTACGCTGATGCATAAGGGAGTACTTTCATGGATGAATTGTCTGTGTAAAATATATTGCTGATATTAAGAGGAATCAAGCTGACTTCGGAGTCCCTTGATGATAAGTGGCACATGAATTATGTCTTGTGAAACACATCTATTGTGCCGTCTTTTGATTTTCTTCTCCTGTTTCAAATTTGTTTGATTTTATTCATCGTGCTTCAAGAAATTGCTTCGGCCAAACTGTCAAAGCTCTGGCTTAAAGGTGGAGGCAAATTTGTCCTTTGAAGATGAATATCTTAACATTCCACGCATTAATGTCGACGAAAAAAGCATCTATGTTCAAGTTAGCTATCGACGTATGCTTCAAAATTATTTCGAATTGATTCACGCTATGTTCTTATCGCTAGGGTTGACTAAATCTATATAGTTTTTAGGGGCACCCGGTAAATTGATTACACAATCCAAATCCTTGACATTCAACAGAGACATCACAGAGAATGGTTACTGGATGAAATAATGGGTACAGTTCAATAAGGTCCTGCTTTTAAGAAACTCGTTTCACAAAAACAGCCTGATTGGTTTCTTATGTTAAGATATACTTTTTCAAATCAGGGTGTGCATACCATGGTATAAGAAACGCCTCTGTGTTCCAAACAGCCGTCAGAATAATTAGGAAAACGTTTTTAGAATATGCAATGTTTCACGAGGATCTAATAGCCTGAGCCAGTACTGAAAGTTTCTTGAAATTATAACAGTTTGGGCTTAAAGTTTTCATTCTTGTTTCTAGAGAATTGAGACCAATTGGTGATATATTCAAATATACGACTTATAGCATTACTATGTACCATTCTGAAAGAAAGTAAACATGAATCAGCCTGGATAGTTTCTTGTGGAGAGATATTTTATTCAGCGAAAATCAGACCTGAGTTTCTTAAATGCAATTTCTTAAAGGCGGGTCTTTACTGTTACCTTAAGAAATTCATGAGATTCAAGAGCGTCACTGTTTTCACTATATCCAGGTATGGTGAGAGAAAAATGCTTGTAACTGGATTATCAATTCTAGTGGTGGCATCCATCATGTATCTTCCATGGGGTAACAAGTACCCTCTGCTTCAAGCATCAAGTGAGCTTAACATTTTTCTTAACTTGCCCTCAGACCATGACTGTAAAGTAATGGAGCTTGTGATCGCCTTGTAAGGAGAAATGACAGACTTCGTACTGATAACGTAAGTCACTTTTTGTTGCAAAACAATTACAAAAGAAAGGCAGTTACGCGGCCACATACTCCTGACGAGCATGAAATAAACCAAGCCAACTATAACCATACGCATTTACAAAATTCGTTGCTATGAGCACTTTGCAACATTACCTGAAATGCCAAGGCCCCATGAAGAGCTGAGTAAATAAAAACAGATCTAGAAAAAGTAAATATTTGGTCAACAGAAAGGAATCTGCTAGTAGTATATTTTATCAAAACCCCTTCCCCCTCTCTTTTGGCTTGGTAGGGCTAAAAGGATTTTCCTTGCAATGTTGCCGACTTTATACAATTTTCAGCTTGCAAACATTTTGAAGCTGCATTTATCTGCAAGAAATTAACCCTCTTGACGCTTATGAGGACTAATTCATCTTGTAACATCTTCCTTGCAGAGAAAATCATCACAGGAAATGTCACAAGACTCATCATAACACCTGGATGCTCACCAAAGTACCAGTGGTGCATGACAACGCCAAAGATCTATTTACCACAATTTTTGATTGGCACACTTTTCTTGTTCATTGGTTATTCAGTTTCCTACCCAATTGCTAAATCGATATATTCAAAACTAAGTGGACCAGGAAAGCAGGTATGTATATTTAACATTTCTAGCATTTCATCGTCACCCTACCCACAGTGGGCATGCATGAGGACATTTCGCAAAAAATGATTTTTTGAAACCACATTATCCATTATGATATCCTGCAAGCCCAATGAGTGCATTATTGAATAGAAAAGACAAAATGCATTTATCGTTTTCCAATCAAGAGATATTGCAATTTGAATTTGTTAAAATATAGAGATTTTTTCACTTTGATGTAATTCTTCATTTTTTGGATATTCATTCACAAAGTGAAAGAAAATAATTTTAAAACATAATTTTTGTGTTCAATTTGATGTTATGATTGTTTGCATCCTTTTAGAATAGGAGTTCGGTCAGAATTTTTCTGTTTTGTGCCAAATTTAGGAATAGAAATGCAGATTTTTACGAAAAATGTACGCATTTTTGGGGTACATTTTTCCATGTATTTGTAAATAGCTCAAAAGGCCCAAATTTGGCCCATATAAACCATATATGATTCTGAATCTATGAATTATCAGCTTTCAGATGAGCTTACCAAATATGGGCCCAATTTGGGCCTTTTTGATAGTTCAATAAAACAAGAAATTAGTCCCTTGGGAATTCTGGAAACGCCTGTAGCAAAAAAGCTTCAAGGCCACTAATATGTCATTTGAACCACCTAGTCACCCTGATTCTGAATTTGAACGTCATTTCTTCATGGATTGTGTACTTTGTTAATTATACGCTATTTATTGTAACAGAAAGACATGCTTTTTGCAAGTCTTTGCCAGAACTAGGGTCCAGTCTTTGGGTCATAGTTCATAAGGTGCATATGTTTCTGAAAAATATACTGCAGATTTGAAGTTAGGAGGAACCGGAGTCTCAAATGACATGTAGTGAACTTCTGACTTTTTTTTAATGCGGAGGCTGCCTAACTCCCAAAAGAGCAATTCATTCTTGCTGAGGGTGTAATATGAAAAAGATTCACAGAAACAATTGCTGGTTTTTTAACTGAATAAAACATCAATACTTTAGTTGCCAATCTTTGATAAAATGTTTCTTTAAATAATTGAAACAGTTGCTGCAACTAGATGCCTTACAAAATCTAGCTACTTTTGGTACATGTGAAATGTCCTCATGACCCTCTAATTATGCCCACTGTGCTACCACTGAGAATGTCAGGCTTTTCATTAGAGCTCCAAAAATTGATAGTTTTGAATATCTCATTCTTTACGGGAGTCTGAATTTAGCACTTGTGTTAATGAAACAATGGATCAAGAAATCAGCAATGCCCTATTTTCTGTGCCATTGTTAGTTGCATGTTTCAAATCACTAGTGAAAACCTTGTATGTGTGCATATACAAAGCTATCTGAGTAGCTCGATACATTCTACCCCGGCTATTTTCTCTGGTGACAAAATGAAGCAAAATTAGGACCTCAAAAATGCCTCACACTCACAAGTGAAATCTCGGCTGCAAATTGACAACCCCCTGGGGAAATAAGACAGGAATTAAATGTTTTGGCCAAATTTTGCTCGTGACCAATTGCCGGAAACCTCCAAAGGCTCACTTCCACGGACCAATCAGACAGTGAATAAGAGAAAAGAAATCCGTGAAGACTGTTCTAGATTTACCTATCATCACAAAGTGCAGCCAGGACAGAAAACTGCTACAAATTTCGAATGTTTTCAATAGGAATCTACCCACCAGATGTTGTGGTATCCAGATATGGATGCCGGTCTAAACTTCCCATGGTTTCCAGGAGTTATGGCCTCTCCAAAAGCGATGAGACACAAGACCTTGAACGATGGAAATCCTCGATGAGAAACAACATTGATAGCAATAGTGGTTGTTGTAAAGGGATCCCAAACGCCAAACATCTGCGTTCCCAATGGTTCTTGACATTGTCCTTCCAACATAGCTTGGTTTGTTCAAGATTCATTCTCAGTTCCAATAAAATTCTCAATCAAGTTTTCGCGAAAAAAAGTAGCAAACTTGCGATGTTTTGCTAACTTCTTTTGCAGAATAATGTTATTTGCTGTATTCTATCATAACTCTCAAGTTCTGGAAAAATTGTACCCCAAACTTAATGTCATCTTAATTTTTCCGATTTTGGCCAATTTTGCCACTTTTCTTGAACAAACAAAGCAAATTGCTGACGTAAGCAATAATGATGGAGTTGCTAATCTTTTGGTTGATATTTACATTTTCATGGACTACATGCATGCCTGAGGCGCACCAAATTTGGTTGCTCTAACCATAATCAGTCAAGAGCCAGGTTAAGGGGTGTAGGGACTCCATTGCGGAACAGCACAACTGGACGAGTGAGATAGGCCAACAACCAAGCCAGGACGCATGGTGGTACTATCGGGCGAAAGGCAGACAAACTTGACGCAAAAAGGAATGAGCAATTTATTTTCGTTGGCTTCTGGTCCATCCTGTCTTAATCTTCAATTTATGGACAGCCGTCTTTACAAAGGCGAATTCCTTAGGTGCTAGGATGGATGAGCCTGCCATACACTTGTAATGCTTCGCATATAAAAGCACAGGTTGTTGGGAAAAACTGGTAGAAAATTGACCAGTGCCTTTCCTTTTACTTCAGCGTTTGCCAAAATTTGTCTGCAGAGGGAGAAACTTGATTAATTGCGGTGGCCTATACCATACATAATTTGGCAAACAGAAAGTAGAAAGAAAGGCTCTCGTCAATGTTATAGTAGTTTAATTTCCTCATTTTCTGTGACAGAACCGAGAAAACTTAAACAGGAGAGGTGTTTGCGACGAAAAGGGGATCCTGCGAGGCAGAGAAGAAGAGAGGACGGAAACAGCTTTTGTCTCTCACTCCTTCCTCCCTTACAGCGTACCCCGATCTCCCTGAATCTCATTTTTCTCGTTTACATCTGTTTTAAAATGGAGACTAGATGAGATGCTTGGATAAGTTGCTGGTTGCTTGGTGTTTATCATTTGATCTTTTTGATTATTGTTTTGTTCTGTAGGGTAAGTTTATGGCACTGCTGTCAGCAATAGGATCATTGGGAAGGGCACTTGGACCGTTGTTATTATTGAATGCATATGTGGAAATTGGACCAAGATGGATGTTTCTCATTGTTAGTGTTGTACTGTTATTGAATATCCTTGTTCTTCTTTGCAACTACGAGCGAATAGTGCCTTTTCATGAATACTTAGAACAAAGAAAAACTACTTGATGTAGAAGTTTTAATCTGCTATCATTGGTAATAGATGACGCAGCTTCGTCTGCATTGCTAATATGTTACAAGCGATATATTCCCGATGTAAAGTAATGCCTCTTTGCTTCCTATCCTGTAACAATGGCATTTTGAACTTGGAATTTGACCTATTGTTGTATCAGCCGCCACTTTGAAAGCTCTGTTGTTGAAATTACTCCTACAATGGAGCAGCTCTTTTAGCTTGCCGGCAGATAGGTTCAAAACTATGATTGCTGCAGGATAGGATACAAAAAAGTGATTACCCTACAGATACAATGTCAATCATAGCATACAGGCAATGTAAACAAACAGGTGGTGACTAACTACCATCCCTCTGTTGATTTATTTTCATAAGATTCCAGAAATAGAATCATTCGTTCAATTCGTTGTGGTTTCTTTACAATGTTCTACTGGGACTACTGATATTGCTTGTGCATCTGTCTTGTTTGCGTCCATGGTCCTAGAGTCAAAAGAACCTTAGCAGGTTTCCTATAAACATTGTACCCAGCATCCTACGTACCACGTGATCCTTGCAAGTAAGACTTTCAATAAATCACTACAGTGTAGTTATTATTCTGAGGATAACTTTGATTTATTTGCTTTCGATTATCTGTTGATTTGAAGTGCATCAGATTTTGTCATTCCCAGTTTTTGTCCAACAAGGTATCCATGTAGCTGGTATTCACACTCTCTTTTCCACTCATCTTTAATTGTAATTACCCTTGTATTATTTCTTGACTCGCACGACACAAGATAGTGATAGTGCCTGATGCTGTTGATTTCATAGCCGACGCCAAGCGAGAACCATCTGTCATTATCTTCTTTGAAAAGGAGATTGCTAATTTCCTCGTCAGTCATGAAAGCAGTTTTGTCTATAGAATGAAGTTAAAAAATAGCAGATTCTTGAAATGTTTTTCTGGAATATCCTTGTCAAAGGAGGTTGGAAAAGTTAGACAGTCTCAAAAATGTCTGTTTCATTTTCATGGTTGCTGTCGAGGAGCAGTCGCTTTCATTATCCTGTTTTTATGCACTTGCAAAAGTCAGGCCAAAACACAGGGAGACCAGGATATGATTGTCGCTAAAAATAGAAATTTCTTTCGAGATAGGATAGAAATTTTCTTTCGAAATAACTGCTGTTAATTTTTTGCTAAGAATAAAATTGCTTTCCTTTGCCCCATCCCCCCTGACTGCTGGTGGTCACGTTTGTACTATAGTCCTCTGTGTTGTAGTTGCGTGCACGTTGCAATGATTGTCGCTAAAAATAGAAATTTTCTTTCGAAATAGAAAGCAAAGGAAAGCAATTTTATTCTTAGCAAAAATTTAGCAACATTTATTTTGAAAGAAAATTTCTATTCTATTTCAAAAGAAATTTTCGATTTTTAGCAACAATCATATTCTGGTCTCCCTGTGGGCAAAACTGAAATGTGAAGACTTCATTCTATAAAGACCAGAAAGCAAAAGCGCGAGTGAAGCGAGCGCTTTAACATTCCTAGCTCCTGCGGAGGGCTTTTTGATTACAAAGTCCAACTTTGTAATCTAAGACCCCGTTTACAGGATGTCCGTACCATGCCGGCATGATATGACACCGGCATGATACCTTTACGGATATGTGTAAATGGGCCATGCTGGCATGGTACCGACATGATTTCATGTCGCTTTTGCCTCGAGGATAGAAAATATTCAAAGCGAGGATGTTTTGCAACAAAGTAAGCGTGCTAATTTAATGTAAACCATTAGAAAACAACTAAATCTCCTCGTCAGTCCACATGAACGAAGCAGCCTTGTTTGCCTGTCATTGGTCTTGGTCTGTTGTCCTTCTTTCATAGCGTTTTTTTTTTGTTGTTTTCAATGTAAGTTTGTTGTCGTTTTTTTTCGTTACTTTGAGTTCGACTTCATATTGATTATATTGTGATTTGGCGTTCTGTTTTGCTCAGTGTTTTGGCACTTTCTTGAGAATCAACGCGCAAGCGTATAATAAAGCAATAATGTAACGTCACAGCCATTGTCTTACCAAAGCGACATGATATCATGCCGGCATCGTGTAAATAGGACAAGAAAAGATCACAGATTAACCAATGCCGGCATGGTTTCATGCCGATTTCATATCATGCCGGCATGCTACCGACATCGTGTAAACGTCACAGCCATTGTATTACCAAAGCGACATGATATCATGCCGGCATCGTGTAAATAGGACAAGAAAATATCACAGATTAACCAATGCCGGCATGGTTTCATGCCGATGTCATATCATGCCGGCATGCTACCGACATCGTGTAAACGGGGACTCCAGGTCAGTAAGAAAGTAAGAAATTCAAATCTATTCTGTCATTTGCATTTATGACGCTATTTTTCAAATAAATAACTAAAGTTTTCGTTGCAAATTAGTTTAATATTGTTTGTTTCATGCATTTTGAGTTCATATGGATTGGAAATAGAAAGAAAACTGCGAGAAAACTGCAGTGACAATACGTCAGGGCAACAAAAAGCTAATTAAGTGCTAATTGCTCTATAAGTTAGAAATATTAAATTGCTTCAAAGTATATATTTTGATTTTACCTTGTGTTTTCTATCACTTGAGACTATTCTTAGTGAAATCGGCTGAGTAATCAATTAAATATGTTGTTTTAGTGAAGAAGCCTTAAATTTGCAAACTTTTTTTGGTTTTGGTTGCCTAGTCTAGTGACAAATCATGTGATCAATTAATCATCATTGTTACATTTGGAAAGCTAGTTGCCCAAGGGACGATGGTTGAAAGTGTTATTGTCATATCTTTTACAGTTTCGGAGAAAAAAAGAGGCCATACCCCACCCATGCCAAAATATAGAAAATAGCCAATGTGAAATAGGGTTTATAATAATCATTTGATTGGTTGCTAACATGGATCTGCCAATTTGTTTATTTGGATTATCAAAATGGTACTACTGTATGTTCTTTCTAGACTTATTACGATGAGTCCTAGTAATCGCTACCACTCACCCACCCCTCGCTCATACTAGGACTCATGGCTTTCCAGCCCAAAAGCTGGCCCTGTAAAGGACTTGCCTCGCTTTCAAAATTGACCAGTGCTAAATTACGGAACAGCTTTGAGCGCCTAGCAACAACAGCAACAACCTGGCAACAACAACGGCCGGCAAACGGCCATCGTGCACATTCTTCACAAAGTTAGTGATTCATATTTTCATGGAACGATCTTGATGACAAAAAGGTAAGATCAAGTTCTTTTTGATTATGTTTTGCTTAGAAATTTATCAAGTAGCAATTAAACAGCTAGACTGATATCGTTTTGTCATGATTTTATCGAAGTGTGTCAAAATGTTTTGCAAGCAGTTTGTGTTATCGCAGTCAAACTGCTTTGGACTGGCTTTGGTCAGCTCATTTCATCAAGACATAATTGCCAATGCTGCAGGCGAGCATAAAATCGTTTAAAATAACTTGCAAAAAGTCAGAGCAAAACTGAGTCACCGATTAGGTTAGAATTAGCCTGATAGCCAGCCCATTATAATGGGCTGGTTATCAGGCTAGTTAGAATGCGATTTCGTTGTTTATGGAAGGCCAAGAGGACTGAGGAGACATATTTTACATCAGGTATTTTACTTTGACATATGAAGTTTTCTCTTATTGCATATCTTCTCTATCAACAGATTGAAGTCCAGGCTCATGACAGAAACAAAAGTGCAACTGCTAGACAAACAATCCTATGGCTTTGGTCAATGAAGAAAGAAGAAAACTCATTATCTTCAAAATCTTACTAAACACAACTCTGGTTTGCCATAGCTGAAGATACAAATGTAGGCAGAGACTGTAACATCAGAAGTGTTGTATTTTAAGTTATCTTGGATTTACAATGTTTTAATATGTACTTGATTTTATTGTGAAAAGGAATTGACATGTTGTGAATTTTAACATTTTTTTGTTTTTCTTGTACATAGACTTCTAAACTATGGCATCACAGGTTTGGGATGAAAGCAGCAAGCTTCAGACTAGTTTAAAATATTTGCAAAAGAACAAGAAGCATCAACACAATAATCCAATCCAGGAATGCTCTGGAATGAACTGTTTTGAAAGGTCTCAAATTTCATACTGAGTTGCAGTCCTAATTCTGTGTGATTTATCTGAAGTAAGAACTCATAATGCATGCCTCAAGAACTGTTACAACAGACAAGAGTGATTTAATGAGGCATTGGGTATTGATTCATTTCACTTTCAATTGGAGGGGAAGAAGTTTTTGAGTTAATCATAAAAGCCAACTCGGGATTCAACGTAAACAAACAATTTTTGGATGTACTCAGAAGAGAGGACACAGCAAAGAAATTTGACCATGGATAGGGGCCAAAAAACAAATTTGATTGAGTACAGAGCAGGCATTTGACCAGAAAACATTCTATTCATATTTTAAGAAATTCAACTTTATCCCTTTCATATGAATATGCAGCAAAAACTTATCTTGCGGCTGGCTTAACTGCATGTTGTGATGTTTCAAATGAAGTAGACAACTTTTATGAAATTTTAAGAAATTAACTCTCAGATCACAAAAAAGTTAAGAAACTCCAGTGAAAGGAAAATATAACTCAAGAGAATATTCAATTCAAATGAGGAAATCCTTATCATACTTTCAATTCATTTACACTTATTTCCTGTCACATCAGAAGGAACTTATAATTCTAAGCATTGAAGGCTTCGAAAAGACGGGAAAACATTGTTTTGAGATTTCATTTGGAGGAAGCATAACCTGAAAATTGTATTAATTTCTATCATTGACATACCTGCTCCAGACAGAATACAAGTCAAATCTTTCAATGGGGCACAGGGAAACCCATAAATCTTCCAATTTCACGTTTATCAGCCAATGGTGTTGCCGTATTCTCGTCACATGACCGAAAATAAGCTCTTTGAGACGAATTTTCGAGTACTCTTACGAAAATCAAAATGGACATTCGAGTAATAAAGATACAGAGCTGCTTTTGCCACGAGTCGATTCTACAGGCCCTATTCCATATTTCACACTTTGCATTTCAAGAAAATCTTATCAGGGATCAGCGCTACATCGAATTTCATGAAACCGAAAATAAGTCTATATTCAAATATCATTTGGGAGCGCAACAAATAAGATATAAGTTCCAAAATTTCACATCTTACGTGAATTATAATAAGGAATAAGGTGAAGATGTTTCTTTGCTTCAGTTTCCCAAATCCTTGACGAGTCTCGGCTATTTGCGACGAAGAAAGCTATTGGGCCTACCTTCATCCACTGCATAATGCTATTATTCTGTTTCAAATCGGCTTCTTTGCTGTAGCAAGGTAGCAGAGCTATTCACCAACAACATAACACCAATTTCCACTATTCTCCGCTGAAAAATTGCCATCAACCTTGGTAAAACGCGATGAACTTTCAACAGCTCTTCGCCACACTATCTATTCCAAGTTTTGAAACAGTGTGCTCACGTGGAGAAAATTCTGTTATTGTCAAAGCGCTCAAGATGTCATGGTCAAGAGGTAGGTCTCGTATCATCCTCTCTCAGACTTGGCCTTTGTTTTAGTATGAAAAGTGGAAGGGATTGAGGCCGGGCTTTCAAAATTATCTGTATTTCTTAAAAAAAGGAAAATGTTGAATGCATATTTCAAAATAATTTGAATGAATATGAGAGTTTTTTCATGGAAGTTAAAGGGTATTGGAGCTTGCGAAGATACCTAGGCCCCCTATCATTTGAATAATTCAAATTCATTTGAAATATGCATTCATCATTTTCCTTTTTTTAGAAAATAAAGATAATTTTGAAAGCCCGGCCTCAATCCCCTCCACTTTTTCGTACTAAAACAAAGGCCAATCTTTGTAGAGAGGAAATGATACGAGACCTACCTCTTGACCATGACATCATGAGCGCTTTGACAATAGCAGAATTTTTTCCACGTGAGCACACTGGATTAGATAGTGTGGAGAAGAGCTGTTGAAAGTTCATCGCGTTTTACCAAAGTTGATGGCAATTTTTCAGTGGAGAATAATGGAAATTGGTGTTATGTTGTTGGTGAATAGCTCTGCTACCTTGCTAAAGCAAAGAAGCCGATTTGAAACAGAATAATGGCATTATGAAGTGGATGCAGGTAGGCCCAAGAGCTTTCTTCGTCGCAAATAGCTGAGACTCGTCAAGGATTTGGGAAACTGAAGCAAAGAAACATCTTCAGCTTATTCCTTATTATAATTCACGTAAGGTGTGAAATTTTGGAAGCTATATCTTATTTGTTGCGTTCCCAAATGATATTTGAACATAGGCCTATTTTCGGATGCATGAAATTCGATGTAGTGCTGATCCCTGATGAGATTTTATTGAAATGCAAAATGTGAAATATGGAATAGGGCCTGTAGAATCGACTTGTGGCAAAAGCAGCTCTGTATCTTTATTACTCGAATGTCCATTTTGATTTTCGTAAGGGTACTCGAAAATTCGTCTCACAGAGCTTATTTTCGGTCATGTGACGAGAATACGGCAACACCATTGGCTGATAAGCGTGAAATTGGAAGATTTATGGGTTTCCCTGTGCCCTATTGAAAGATTTGACTTGTATGCTGCTCCAGACATTTCTTCACTGAGTTTTGGAAAGTGGCATTTCGAGTGAATCTCAAGTTTGCTCCAAAAATATCAAGCATTTTAGTAAAAGAACTGTTTGAAAATAATGATGTCCAGGCCTTTCGTTCGCCAATTTGCCCCTTGTTCTTCGAGCATTGTTTGATCCAACCATCCAACTTTTAAACTGTCATCAGAACAGTCGTTTGTTCGTCGAGTTCAATAATATCATCACCTTGCAAACTCGTCGAAACTTCCCGAGAAGCATTCATCTTTTCTTGACTTTCCATTGCAGTAAAAACAGACGAGAAATGACGAATCATAGTAACTATGGACGAATGTTGACGAATATTTTCGCGCCACAACGGCTCCCAACGGTCTGATTTGAGGTCTGGGCTAGAGAGAAATGGCGTGAAGCTGTCGAGGCCGCCTTGGACTGCTGGAGCAAAGGAGATTGTTTCGACATAGTGGAGATGGAGCTCATTTGCTTACATAAGTAATTTTTTTCCTCAGCAATGATTGCAGCTGCGACAATAATGATATCAAAGCTTCAATTTGTAATGAAAGATGATTGTTGTTGTGGATGTGGAGCATTCGCCCTCAAAGCTCAAAGCCTAGTGTTGTGGCCTTCAGCCTCGCAGCTTTGCGAGTCTTTGGCCGTTACAGTCAATCAGTGGTCCGGAAAATATAATTCATAGCCTTCAGTTGGCACTGACTAAAAATAAACCAATTATTGGCAAGAAAAATATCACGTGACCACATAAACAGGTCATGTGACCTAAATAAAGCGCTGTGATTTGTACCACAAGAACTTGTGGCAAATGTCCTTTACAGGCCAGCTTTTGGGCTGGAAAGCCATGAGTCCTAGTATGAGCGAGGGGTGGGTGGGTGGTAGCGATTACTAGGACTCATCGTAATAAGTCTATGTTCTTTCTAAGTGGCTCAATCTTTTGTTATGTCATCCTGAGGGTCAAACAAAACTGAGGTAGAGTGAATCCTACCTTCGTTTCACTTGTTATCAGATTTCTTTCTTGCTGCGTTTTCCGAAAAATATTTCTAAACAATCTCTAACGCTATGTTAGTGTAAATCAAAGCTTCAGTATTTTAGACGTAAAGTGGTGCAATTTTCATCATCATATTGCACTTTTGTTTTCATTATAAACCTTTTCATGAGAGAGGGTGACAGGGTAGTGGTACCATGGTGCAGGGCCCGATACCAGCCTAACATTCGTAGGGGGCAAAAAATCTAAAATTTCCGACAGGAATACAACACAATTGAAAACAACAACAACAACAACAACAACAACAACAACAACAACAACAACAATTACAACTGGAGTACATGATCATCAACTAGTCAATTTTTCAATATCAAAAAGTTAATAGATTTAACTGTCAATGAAGCTCGCGTAACGTCTCCAGCTTGCCGTTCATTCCGTAGTCTATTCTATAATCATCTTCCGTCTCTTCTTCATTGTGGCAAATCGATCGATTACCTCATCCTGGGACACTTCAATACGTCGGCAGAGACGTAAAGTCATCAAATTTGTCAAACGACAATCTTCCATTGTAGAGCGGAGGTGCGTCATCCTACTGAAGGAGCGCTCTGCACAAGCCGATGAAACTGGAAGGATTACACAAAGTTGCAATAACGCTGAAACGTTTGGAAACGTTGGACAGATCTTGTTTGCAGCCATGAATTTCAAAATGTCCCTTGGCGACAGGAGTTCGTCTTTATTCATATTTGGTTGAATAAAGCTTTCAGAAAACCTCTGAAAATATTTAAATTCACTGACAGTTCTTGAAGCATCTACGTCACCGTCATAGCACTCTGCCAGTGCCTCTATTTGCAACACTGCTTCTTCACTCATTATTCTCTTTGGTGAAAGGTATGAGAACTTTGATATGTTACAATGGAAGTGTTCAAACCTCTCCTCCATTTCTGTGGCTATGTGATCAAGGATTTCAAAATAGTTAACCTTTTGCTTGTCGCTATCCGTCATTACGACTTCTTGAGCACCTTCTGGATCATCAAAGAATTTCTTTCTTCGTCTTACCCTTCTAGTTGCTTCATGGTTTTCTTCAAATACAACATCATTTGATCCTGAAAATTCTTTAGCTGCCTCGTACCTGTTCTTGAAAGCATCATCTGACCGCATTACCTGCAGTGCCCCCTTAGTTAGTGATATCAAATCAATTGCCTCTATCATATCCATGTTTACAGTTTGCAGCTGCTTTGACAAAGCGTTGCATTTCCGTAATATTTCCTCCCAGACAATCAACATGAAGATGAAATCTTTGGACTGCCAGGGCAGCATTTGCTCCATCAGCATCATTTCCTTCAACCCATTCTAATGTTGCAAGGATTTCCTCGAACATTTCCTTGACTGCACGCACAGAGTTATATCTTGCACTCCATCTTGTTTCACAGAGTTTCTTCAGGGTTCTTACTCTGCAATCATTTCCATCGCAGTGTGACCACAGAGCATACAACCGATTCTTGCATTCATAACGAAACTGTAAAGCCCTGAAAGCGTCGTGAAAAATTTCTTTGTGCTCTCATTTCCTTCACAGACAGCAGACATTAGCAGATTTAGATTATGAGCATTGCAGTGGATATAAATTGCATGTTTATTTAGCTCCTGTAATCTGGTACGCAATCCACTCTTCTCTCCCGCCATAACAGCTGCTCCATCATATCCTTGTCCTCTACAATTATTAAAATCAAGCCCCCAATCTTTCATCATTTCAACAGCACATTCAAAAAGGTTCTTGACATTCTCTTTGTCTTTCATGTTGTGAAGGAGAATGAAATTTTCTTCGACAGCACCATTTTCCATGTCTACATATCTTATGTTGAAAGACAGCTGGTTTCTTTTGCTTATATCTGTTGATCCATCGATTATCAGGGAGAATAATTTGTTGTCTTTAATAGACCTCAAAACTTTTTCCTTCGTGATGGATGCTGCAGAAGCAATGATGTCATTCTGGATACTGCTACTTGTGTATCTTTCATTGCCCTTGCTTCTTTCAAGGTGATCTTTGGTAACTTTGTCGTACTTTCCAAGAAACTTACATGCTTCAATAAAATTATCCTCATTAATATCAACGCCCCCTCTGCCACTTGATTCTGTGTTGCCTCGGAATGAAATATTCTGTCTTGCAAGAAATAATGTAACATCAATAAGGCGTTTCATGATTTGTCGATTTTCCTTAACTTTGTTCTTGTGAGCTCCCCATTGTTCTGCGCAAATGCCTCGTTCTTTGAGAAGGCGCAGACGAGTTTGCATCATCATTCCAACGGATGCCAAATGAGCTGCTGATCCCTCATGTTTTACCAATTTCTCCACTCCTTTCTTCCATTTGTTGATGCCCAAGTCTGGATTTGCCCAATTTTCACGAAAAAGGGGCTATTCCTTGCAAGGAAACAGCCAACAAGCAAGACAGTACATCTTGTTCTTCAATGGGGAATATATTAGCCAGTCCCGATCATATTTCCCATCATGTGTTTTGTACCAATCTTTACAAAATGATCTTCCGTCATCTTCTTGAGGGAACTTGAATATAGCCGTTTTCCCTGGTTGACATGACCCAACCTTTAATATTTCAGCAACTAGTTCTGGGCTGATACATACTTCAGGGAAATAAACTGGGTCAGTTGGAAACTCAACAGATGTATCTACGAGTGAACAGCAAAGAAAACCATCAGCTTCACCCCTGCCATCGTCATTTAACACACCTTGTTCCATTTGTTCCTGCTCTTCATGATTAATTGTTTCGAGGTCTTTTTCTTGCTGACATGAAATCTCAATCCCCCCAGGGTTCGTAGAAGTTGCTATATCTTCTATTTCTGTCACTACCGTAGCATTCACATCACGTTCCGAGGCTTTCGATCGTGCCAGGGCTGCAATAGCAAATGGATTAGCGGGTGCGCCCGCATCCTTGAACTGTATGCTCTTATGACCATAATGTTCCTTTGGATGGTGTCGTTTGTTATGCTTTATTCGATGATCACTGTCAAACGGCTTAGAATTTGGGCCGCATAAACAACATACAATTTTCCTTCGCTTTGGTTTAGGAGGCATTGCATTCGCAAGAGGTTAAAAATTGCTGCGAACTATCAGATCTGTTCCAAACATTTGAACTCATAAGATAAACTAGACCACCGAGTTGCAGTGCAAACGTAAAGAGATCCCGATGAGCTGACGTTAATGAGGTGATGCCTAACTGTTGCTATTTTCTGTACAAACGTTTGTATGATAGAATAGACAGTGTTGACAGAATGCTTCCTTAACTAATACTTTGAATGAACAAATACTTCCTCTAAATATTCTGTGAATGACTAATGTTGCTACCAACGAGCCAATCTGTTGAAGAGGCGATGATTAACTGGTCTTATTTTACCTAGGAGCAACAACAGGCCTGTCTGGATATATCCTCATTTTTCTGCATTTATTTTGGTCTTTGCTTGATTTTCCGACAAATAAGAATTCAATGTTCTGTGTTTCATTACCCAACAATTCTAGCAAAAATGGACGAAAAAGTCGCTAAAAACTTCCGACAACAGAGCAACATTTCCGACAAAAGGCTTGCTGGGGGGCGCTCCGCCCCCCGCCCCCCCACTGGCTTCGGCCCTGCCATGGTGCCAGAGGAGTGTTCCCGGAACAACATTTTGCAGAGATGATGGAACCTTGTGCCAAAAATAGGGGTACCGGTACCCAACCATTATGTGTCGGTACCAATAACAATTTCGTCGATCGATGTTTTTGGAATTCCTAGAACATATCTTAGCTTTTAACAGTGCAGACGGTGACACAGATGCGACGGTGACGTCTTCAGGATTGGTTTGGTCTTGCCCATTCGTCTCAAGCATTTGATACTGTGGATCATGACATTTTACTTGATAAGTTGAGGAAATATGGCGTTGAAAATCTAGAATTTGCTTGGTTTACGTCTTTTCTAAGTAACAGAAAGCAATTTTGCAAAGTTAACGGGATATGTTCTAAAGCTAAAGATGTTCACTGTGGTGTGCCACAGGGTCCTTGTCTTGGCCCTCTTTCGTTTCTGATTTATATCAATGATCTTCCAATCGCCCAAAAGAAAGGCAAAGTGACGATGTACGCAGACGATACGAGTATTTCCTATTCCTCTTCGAGTTTAATGGACATAGACCAAACTCTAAATAGTGAACTGAATGATTTGAACTTATGGATGCAAGGTAATAAACTCTCTTTGAATGTCCTAGAGACTCGAGCTATGGCTGTAGGCTCCCAGCCCAAAATTAAGAAAACTATTGACAAAATTGTTGATCATCCACAGTTATTTATTGGCGGCTCTCAAGTTGAAAATGTAGTAGACCGGACAAAATTCCTGGGTGTGACAATCGATAGGAACTTAAATTGGGAAGAGCACATTAGCAATGTCCGTACCAAGGTTTCTCGTGCAGTTGGGTTACTGAAATATTCCAGGAAATTTCCACAACAAAACACATTAAGTAAAATGTATTCTGGTATTGTCGAGCCCAATTTTCGGTTCTGTTGTTTGGTATGGGGGTGCTTTTGCAGAAGTTGCAGAATCGTGCGGCTAGATTCGCTACGAAAGCAATTTTGATACCCCTTCTATAGGTTTGATACAAAGTTTAAATTGGCCTGTACTGTAAGCGACATCATTAAGGGTGAAACCGCAACTACAGTGTACAAATCGCTGAACGGTCTCGTCCCGGAGTACCTTTCCAGCTTGTTTGAAAAGAAGTCGACTCCTAATGTCAGGGAACTCAGAAACACCGAAACTGATCTTTCGATACCTTTAAGAAAAACTAACAATGGGCAAAGGGCTATATCTTTTCGTGCACCTAAGCTTTGGAATAACCTTGAACTTGATGTTAAACAGGCACCAACTCTTGCCACCTTTAAGAGAAGAATCAAATCATAATCTGGAAACGTTTATGCCACGGCCTCCTGAAAAGCAGTTCTCGTGGACTGACAGGGCTACCGTCCCTAAATGAATTAAAAATGAATGAATGAATGAATGAATGCACGAGGAGCTGATGTAGACGTCTTTCCAGAATTCCTTGAATTGACGATAAACTATGCTACATTAAGTACCAGTTATTAGCTCTTTCACCCAAAATTGCTGGTACCAAGGCCTTCAGTTTGGGTCGAACCTGGTACTTTATGAGTTGAAACCGGTAAAAAAGATTCCCCCTGTCACCCCCCCCCCCTCTCATAATAATGATACATCTCTGAATGAAATTCTATAAGACGCTCAACGCTCAACAAAACATCACGAAACCTCAGAACTGGAAATAAATAATATTGAAAAATTTTCTTAATCAAGGAATCCTTGCCATATTTTCACTTTATCTTGGTTTTGTTCTTATGACATGTTACTCGGGAGGTAAAACTTAAACACTGAAAAAGGTTAAAATGTTCCCGAGTGTCCAAAAAACATGATGATTTTGATGGAGTTCGTCTGAAACTAGCAAGAAACTCTGAGTATTCAAAACCTGATAACATTAGGAAGCTGCCAGTACTGAACTAAATCCATTATTTATCGTAAAAAAGTACGTGTATGGCACAACAAGTCTGAAAACCTGAAAGTCCATTTTACATTGTGCTACTCGAAGACCGAAGAGTCCATCTACGTACTGATCCTCAATACTATCAGCATAAAATTCATTAACCTTTTCCTAAGACTTCAAGGCAAGCTGAGTATCGGAATATGCATCTTCACATACAAATATCTTGTCTTTTCCAAACCAGGCGAAAAACGCTAATGCGAGCCATAATGTTGGCATTTCGTCCTTGCTTGGAGGCTAGGCCTTGTAAAACGCAGCTAGAACTGAAGAACGGAGCAAGAAACTTCAAGCACAAGCAGGAAGAAAATTGGTCATTCCTCTTTTCTCCATTTTTCTAAATTATAGATTGCAACTTCATCAAGTTACATCTTGTACTTTCGAAGAGGAAATCCCATCAGAAACTCATGCTGTTATGTTATCTGAAAGGATGTAGATGCTTGCATCAAACAGTGCGAATAAAAGGAAATGTGAGAAGAGTTAGTTGTTATTAAAATCAACCAAGCATGAACAGTCGATTCTGCTTCAGTGATTTTATGGTTGCATTGCTGTTTTGTTGTTAGTGATACCTGTCAAGTAGGCCAGTTAATTTTGAAGCAGTTCCCTTCAAAGCATACACAAGCCTTTATGGAGGCAGGAATATCTTAGCATACAGGAACTAAATCTGAATTGACTAACAAGGAGCGGATCCAGACAGGGCTCACAGGCTTCCAAAACGCTATCAGATAATTCGAGAAAGGCTACCCTCAACGAACACGTGACAAAGAACCCCAAATGATTGCTTGGGCTATTGCAGTGGCGCTTCTTTGAAGCTCTTGTATTTTGAACCAGGAAGCAAATACTTATTTCCTGATGAACATATATATATATGTATATTTGGTAAAGGTAGTACGATCAAATACGGTATTAATATGGCAGATGCAAAAAACGAAAAATAGTCTCACACTGAGGCCTTTCAAACCTATGTTATCATCAGAGTGTGACTAACTAATCTAGTGCAAACCTTTAAACACATATTGTTAAGTAAACTGATACATGATTGAGATAATTGAGGTCAATTTAAAAAGGCATGTCCTGATCTGAATAGTTGGTCTTCATAAGTGGTCAACAGGTGTGGGCTTTTTAATGCCATAAAAGCGTACACTTTAAAGAAAGGTTCCTTCAGGTTTCTATTTCGATTTCCTCACTCAAAGACGTGACGTGGGAAGATACATGACGAAATCCCTGCTCTCGATTTGGATATGTGATTGCTCATTCGACAACGTAAGTTCGTCGTTTGTCCAATGTAGTTGGTTCTTCCTTGGCATAAATTACATGATAAAAAATGAATAAATACATGATAAAAAAATACATGATAAAGACCTGACGTGGGAAGATACATGACGAAATCCCTGTTCTCTGAAAAAATTCAAGCGGCTTGCTATCGTTCTAGAGTGGAAGTAGTCCAGAGGGTGAAGGGGGTGTATTACCACCCGACGAGGGACTTTACGGGACAACGTTTTTCTGAATCAATTTTTGGCGTAGATTACGAATCTGGGTGTTGATCGACGATTTTGGGGGGCTTTTCCGAGATATAGGGGGGTTTAGGCTAAAAATTCTGGGATTTTTACAAAGTGGATGCATGCATAGGAAAGGGAGCTGCTGATGCATGTTTGATGGTTGAGGCTACAGTATGATAGCAAATATACATATTTTCTAACTGAAGGGGTTCATTGGGGGGTCAAGGGACTGATTTGGGGGGTTGCGATAAAAATTTAGCGCGGGGACTGAACCATTTCAATGCATTCACGCAACTTCTTACTTAACATTATCAATATTGGTATATCAGACGATTTACAATCTCTTACCACTGACACCTATATATCGTCGAATTCTTTTCGCTTTTGTCATATCAGGTGACACCAATACTTAATGATATCCATTTTCTTCACAAATACTCCCAGAGATGTATCCCACATGTATTCACAAATCTTTGCAGTGACACTTTGTTTAGATCTTACTTTCGATCTCTCTCTCTTGCGATCTTCTCGTTCAATTCGAATTAAATCAGTTATTACAGTTCAAATTTCTGAAGAAACGACATAGATTTCATGGGTTTGAAGCGCTGTTTTGTTGTAAAGAAAAGACTTGATCTGTCCCTCATTGCTGGCAAAAAAGGTATGATATGATTATGCTTGATTTTATCATCAATTGACAAGTTTTTTTAACGAACGTAAAAAGTTTCAACTTCAAACTTCTTATTGACTGAAGTTTTCGTGTATGAATTGCATGACAGATCTGATCTTTCTCTGCAGGAATGATACACTTGCGGAAAGCAAAATGGCTGAAGGCCTGAGAGAAGCTCGGGGATGCATCATTCATTACGATCATCTCTTGACTGAGAACCCAGTGCTTAGTCCATTGACTAATGAAACCTTCGCACGCTTGGTCGAAAGTAAAAATGCCAGAATTGAACTGGGTGGGTCAAATCTTCACGAGGCGCAAGCCAATTCCATTCCCGCAAGGTTTATAGAAGGGGAGTATTACGTCCATCGACAATGCTATCAGAAGTTTACTAAAGCGATCTCAGTCCTTGCAGAAAAGCGTTCTAGGCCTAAACATGCGGGGAGCAAAGGGCGGCCATCACTGTTAAAGAGAAAGAAGCGAACAGGAGAAACGTTGGGGATATTATTTCCAAACAGATGCATGAAGTGTACTTCTTCTCGTCCCCTGAAAGTGAAAGGTAAAAAACAAGATTTAAGGGTCCTGCAAACATTTTCCTCCTGTCGAATGTTGAAGCGTGCAGCAGAATTACAGAATGACGAAGAAATGTTACTGGCGATTACAGACCAAGACTTGATTGCTCGAGAGTTCAAAATGCACCCACAGTGTTATAAAGAGTATACAAGGGTTTGCAGTAAGCAGTCCACAAGAGCAAATCAACCTGAAGTTAGTAATGTTAACGAGGATGAGACCAGCACTTCGCAGAAAACTAAAACTAATTTTGAATCAGTGTGCGCGTTTGTTCAGCAACATGTCATCGATGGGAACCAGTCTATTTCATTGAAAGTTCTCACAGATATTTATGGATTTGACAAAGAAGATAGTAGGCTGCGGGCTAAAGTCAAAAAGAGACTAGAACAGGCATTTGCTGAAAAGATTGTTTTCGTTCCCCGGCGGGTGCACTGTTATAGAAAAATGTATATCATGCGTGTCCATAAAATCACCGAGAAAGGGGTACAAAATCAATGGAATCCAAGGACCTAGAATTTAAGAAAAAGGGGTACTTTTTACAGAAACATGTCAGTGAATTTTTGAAAAAGGGGTGGTTTTCAGAATGATTAAAGCAGAAAAAGTAGATATGAAATGCTTGATTTCACTGATCAGAGTTAAGCCAAAAGAGGCAACATCATCTTTAGAAAAACAATTGTTTATATACTTGGACTTGCAGTATGTCTATAAGACTAAAACTTAAAGAACCATTGAAGTATGATGAGGCTTCAAAATAAATGAAGAAACACATCATTGTTATGTTGCCAATTTTGAATATTGAAAAATGAGTAAAGGAGTACAGAGGCTAGGAAATTCTGTTCACTTCTTGCTAATTACTTTGTCATAGTTAAGCATATTAAGAGTTTACTGAGCATTGCTATTCACAAATGCTCACTTTGAGTTTGGTACAATAAATATGCAAAAGGCAGACAGAGGCATGTGATGATGATGAGATGAAAATTATAATACAAGTCTCACGTGTCATGCCATGTTTGAATTTTTGGACGCGCTCTCCGTTACTAAGTTATCTCCATCCAACATGCAGCGACGTCAATGCAATCCAAATTCACGGAGATCGAATCTGACTACAGTTTTTTGTGCTTCATTTGCTTCAATTCTTCCCCTTCCACCACTAGGTAGACCTTTTAAATTTATTTTTGCTAGCCTCTCATTCATAGCCAAATCGAGGCTAGTAAACAAATTGATCCAGATCGAAAAATAAATGCCGGGAAAAGAAGAAAGATGTCTGTCCTGTCTGTCTGTTTTGAAAGCATGTTAGCAATCAAAGATTCGACTTGACTTGGTGGGTTATTCTCACATTTCTCTGTTAATCATTAAGTTATTTCCTATTTCATTTTCTAGCATGGTGCTTTTTAGCTTGATCTACACATACAGCAAGGTCCTGCCTAAGCTAAGAAACCTGTAGGAAGGCTGTGTAGCCAAGTTTCTGTTTTGTTAGCAGCATTAATAAGTAAGACAACATTGAGAAAACCAGAAAAGAAGTTTTCTTGTGAGATGAGTTAACTATTTGGAACAATTCTCTTCAGAAAAAGGCTAATGGAAGCACATACAGCACAGGATGAATGATCATAGCTAGTTGTAGCTTATATTTTAATTTTGTTGTTATTAGGATTTATAAGTTTTTTTTTTTTTGTAGCTGATAGGGATTTTGTGCATAAAGATATGAAAATGAAAAATGTAATAACATTTTTCACATACAGAGGTAAAATTATGTTGATGATAATGGTCTTTTGATTCCTTGATTGTTCATTAGTTTTGTGTATTGATGCATTGAATGATAGTTCCATGGGTATGTTTGGTTCTAAAGCCTATTATTACAAAAGTATGTTTTTGCACAATTGCATGTTAATGGAAAGGTCAGGACAAAGAGGGTCAGATCATTCTTATATGATGTAAGAGTTTGGTTTAATCACAGTAAGAATGTGCTATCGTTCATGAATTCTCGTAAAGGTTTGTATGTTTGAAAAACTTGTCATGCTTTTTTTTTGCCCAACTCATGTTCACACTACTGCATCCAGAATTGTTGTATCTAAATGTAAGATTTTAGTTGTATGTTGTTGCCCTTCATAGGAAAAATACTGAAAATTTCAGCTGGTCTCTGTCATAGATTGAGCGAGCAGCTGTAAATAGTTGAGGTTTTATCAAATAAAGGCTACAGTTTGGTTTTATGAGATATCAGTGATTTTCAATAAAAAGGGTACTTTTTACAATTTGAGGGGCCGTGAAAAGTCAGTGATAGGGGTCAAAAATTGGAATTGATTCTCAGTGAAAGGGGTCTTTTCGTGAATCCATGGACAAGCATGTATGTACTGCTGTAATTCAAGTGCACCCGCCGGGTTTCGTTCGTGTGGCATATCACGAGTCAGAAATTGTTGTAAGTAAAGGAGCGCTGACGGCAACGACGTTGACTACTTTAATTAAAGACAGGAAATCCTTTGTCTTAAAAGAAGCTGCATCAATTATTCGATCTGAAATTTTGGGAATGATTAGTTCAGCACAAGACCTACCCTGGCCACCGACACCCGAAGCTCTGTCTCTAAAAAGCAGGCAGCCACCAGAATGTGTGACAGATTTTGTTACAAATATCATCCATGCAACACATCACTCACCAGGAGAGGACGTGAAACGCTATGCGAGTTCGATCTCGAGTGATCTAGTCCATGCAGTTTCCAAAGGGAACTTTTTAACCGAGAAGCACGTTCTTCTAGGGACTGGCCTTCACAGCCTAACTGGACAGAAAATACCAATAAAGATGCTCGGTAAATTTGGTCACTCCATCAACTACGACCGTGTTAGGATGATAGAGACTGCTCAAGCTGAGGTAGTCGAACAGTTGAGGTCCCAGCACAATCCGCTTCCACTTTTACCTGCAACTGAACTTGACCAGGTAATAACTTTCTTTTGGTGGGATAATTTTGATTGCAAAAAAGATAACACAGTTGGAAGTCTACACACCACGCATTGTGTTGCATAACAGGAAGAATCCACCACCTCCCTTGAGCAGTCCATCAGTTTTCAGGTTGAGAAGTCCAGCCGCAGATCTGTTGCTGTTACTCCATTAGATCTTGACAAGAGAAAGGTTTTTCGGCACAGAAATCCTAGCCTATTTGAAGCCAGCGAGACAATGGAGGTTGATAGAAGTAACGCAGATAAACTATTACTAATTTGGCAGCTAATGAGAAGAGTCTGCTCAGCACCACAAAAGATAGCAAGATTTGTTGGATGGATTGTGCAAGTGTTTGGAAAACCAAATTCAAAACCTACTAGAATTACCTTCCTTCCACCAATCAGGCAACCGATAACTGAATACAGTACAGTGATTGAGTGCATTCATCAGTCCCAAAGACTTTCGCGTGCTGCAAACATGAAATACGCACACATCTCGGTTGATGCTGGCGCTGCTCAAAAATTTTATCACGTGGTGTGGAATAATCCTATCGAATTTGGAGATGTCATCATCCATTTGGGAGATTTTCATGCCATGATGGAGTTTTTTGGCACTATTGGAAAGCTAGTTACAGGAAGCGGTTTTGAAGAAGTAGTATATCAAGCAGGGCTGTGCACGTCTGGTGGCATTAAAGGGGTTCTTAGTGGCAAACATTACAACAGGAGTTGGATGATCCATGAATGTTTTGCGGAGGCCATTGAAAGACTGTTTTGCGAAGCATTTTTCCAAAGCATACCAGAAGAACTAGACAGCACCCTGAAGGCTGATCCTTTGCAGCTGGATGTGAATTCGATACTAAATGAAACCCTTTTCAAAGAATACGAAGATATGTACAACAGTTTTAAAGATCGGTGTGCCCAAGGAGAATTTGGCCTCACTCCACAGTTTTGGATTTTGTACCAACAAGCAGTAAATAGGCAGCACAAGCTTCATCTGTCGATAAACACAAACGATTACTACTTGCGGCTACAATGCTGGAAAGAATCACTACCCTACTGCTTTGCTTTGAACAAACAGAACTATTCACGCTACGGAACTTACTACTGCAAGCTCCTAGAGAATCTCGACTCCACACATCCCGGTGCAAGGACTGAGCTACAGGAAAAGGGACTGTCGGTGTGCAGAAACACATTAAATGTTGGTCAGTCGATCGATGGAGCTGGAGAGCAGACTTTTATGCGAAGCTCAAAGACAGCAGGTATGTACATATGCAGGTATGTTTCATATAATTACTGTTGACTTCGTCAGTCTACAAATGTACTTTACTTTTGTGTTTCTTTTTGGTTTTCATCTGAATGCTGCAGTTGCAAGTTTCCTCAATGTGGGACTGTAGAACTGAAAAATCTTCCTTGAACAGCCAAGCAAACAATAGCTTAATGAATAGATTTTTTAAGTGTTTGTAGTGAAATATTTTGTGCCCTCTAGCTTTCTAAAAATCAACGTTCATTTGTAGGTGGCATCAAAAATTTCGCTCACCAAGATGTGACATACGAAAAATGGGTTCCAAATAGACCATTTCAGGCAAGAATGGTAGACAAGTTGCGGTCACTGGCACAAATTGATTCTGTAGACAGCAATCCACGCAAATGCTTACGGGAAAAGGAGATGGTAAAGTCAGAGGACCGAGTAAGAAGAATGGTCACAGTTCTAAAGGATGATTTCCTGGATCCTTTTAGTGATGCAATGGATCAAAGCAGATTGTTCAATCTCGCATCAGGAAGGCCGCTACCGCTAGAAATATCAAACGAAATACTGACCACTGAAAGCAGAGGCAAAGTCATGTTCTTGGAGTTCAGCAAGCGACTTGATGCTAGCGCAGTAGAACAATTAGAATTCTTCGATCCAATCAAGAAAGCACCGTGGCGTGGGTTTGACAAAATTAATAAAAAAGTCTGCGTGAGTTCTAAGGGAAAGACGAGAGATCTTGCGGTCCAAAGAGATATTCTTGGGGTTTTGATGGCAGAGTCTTACAAGGAAAACAAATCGATAGATATTGATAAGGCTCTTTGCTTCCCTCTTGCTCCCGTACCACTGTCGATGGCAACAGGTGATGGAATAAGAAGAAAGACTGCAAAGAGTAGCTTGCTGGATGCAGCCTTGAGTTCTGTAATCGCAGAAAATGATGTCGTGGATAACGTAACTTGCTATGTCGTTGATTTGGTTGCAGCAATCAGATGCATAAACAAGATTCCTGACACGTTCAGACAGCTTGCTGTCAAGCTACGCCAAGACCTTCCAAGAAAATACAGCAAATTTTACGTAGCTTGCGATTCCTACACTGAAAGATCGATCAAAGGCTGTGAAAGGCGACTCAGAGGGCAGTCAGAGAGATTTGTCATTAGAAATCCAGACATACGGACTCCTCCAGATTTCAAGAACTTTATGAACAATGGTGTCAACAAGGAAAGACTTTTTGAATTGATCGAAGAAGTCTGGATAGAGAATGCATATGATCTCGGCGATAAGGTAATCTTCTTTGCAAGGAAGAATGTTTGCGTAAAGATGAGCAGAGAAGGTACAGAAAGAGTACTCGATTTGCAGACAAATCATGAAGAAGCTGATACTAAAGTATGCTGTCTCTTACATCATGCCCACCAGCACAATGAGGGCGAGGAAACCAATTGTATTTTACGGTCGCATTCAGGAGACACAGACATCCCCATCATTCTGCTTGCCAATGAAGTACCAAATATGCATGTTTACGTTGATAATGGAGCTGGTAAGCACAGGAAATTGCTCGATTTGGCGTCTTGTGGTTTATCTTACGAGCAAAAGCAAGCACTGCTTGGTCTTCACGCATTTTCTGGCAACGACTATGTTTCGTCATTTATGAGGAAAGGAAAGAAGGTCTGCTGGAACCTAGTAAAGGAAAATCCAGAGTTTCTAACTGCATTCATCGAGATAGGCTTAGAGATGAGAGCATCAGAAAGCCTACTACATAGTTTAGAAAGGTTTATTTGTCGGCTTTACGGAGAGAAACGTCTTACATCAGTGAATGAAGTACGAAAGAAAGTATTCTGGAAAAATTATTCTCGGGAAAACAGAATAACGGACTTGTCGCTGTTGCCTCCTTGTCAGAGCAGTTTATTCCTGCATATCAAAAGGGCTAACTACGTGGCAAGAATTTGGCGACAAGCTTCGACTCCTATAATGGAAATTGAAGATCCAAAGCACCACGGATGGCAGGAAGACCTCACGGAGGAGTGGGTAACAGTTCCTTTTCCTGAAGACATTACAGAGCTATTGGTAGATATGACGGAGGAAGAATTGGAAGCTGGAGTTGCAGAAGCTGAGGACAAGGCAGACTTTTCAGACGATGATGAAGATGATTAAATCACATGCATAAAATCTGTGAAATGAAGTTTTTCTCAACTCTGACCAAGTGCATGTAAATGACGATCTTAGTCCAGAGGATGACATGGGGGTTGGCATCATTATGCTGTCCTCCGACATACCAATACTGATATCTTTATGTAAGAAGTTGCATGAATGCATTGAAATGGTTAAGTCCCCTCGCTAAAGTTTTATCGCGACCCCCCAAATGAGTCCCTTGACCCCCCAATGAACTCCTTCAGTAAGAAAATATGTATATTTGCTATCATACTGTAGCCTCAACCATCAAACATGCATCAGCAGCTCCCTTTCCTATGCATGCACCCATTTTGTAAAAATCCCAGAATTTTTGGCCTAAACCCCCTATATCTCGGAAAAGCCCCCCAAAATCGTCGATCAACACCCAGATTCGTAATCTACGCCAAAAATTGATCTAGAACAACTTTGTCCCGTAAAGTCCCTCGTCGGGTGGTAATGCTCCCCCTTCACCCTCTGGACTAAAGGATCTGCACCAGAAAAATGTAAAAAAGATATATTACCTCTAGTAACAACTTATTATCCATGCTTCTTACATTTTAAGAATATGATGAAAACAATACGATCGCTGCTTAACCCTATTTTAACCGGGTGAAAAAAAGTGATTTTCTACCGGGGGCGTTTTTCGCCCCCCTAATTATCTTCGGAGCTATAATAGCTATGAAAATGAAACTTGCACTATGTTATAATTAAACAAAGGAGAATCCAAAAATAGTATCAGTTAATTTTTAATCACGTGATCGGTTGCTAGGCAACCAAAAATACGGCAAATTTTGACGAAATTGAGCTATCAGGAAAAAACAAAATATTTACATTAAATAACTGGCTAAAATCTCAAGCAAAACGTTGAATTGCTACTGACAAGCTCAAAGTTTAGCTCACAACCTAAGACTTCAAACAAAGTAACGCCTGGAATCCACTTGTATAAAAATTCTCGCTGCAAACTTTGCAAATCCTACTTACAACCTGTTGATTCGTTTACAACTTCAAATAACACGATTTGGAATATAAGATCACATATTACTTGCCATTCAAAGAATATCGTTTATTTTTTATCATGTAATTTATGCCAAGGAAGAACCAACTACATTGGACAAACGACGAACTTACGTTATCGAATGAGCAATCACATATCCAAATCGAGAACAGGGATTTCGTCATGTATCTTCCCACGTCACGTCTTTGAGTGTGGAAAACGAAATAGAAACCTGAAAGAACCTTTCTTTAAAGTGTACGCTTTTATGGCATTAAAAAGCCCACACCTGTTGACCACTTATGAAGACCAACTATTCAGATCAAGACATGCCCTTTTAAATTGACCTCATTTATCTCAATCATGTATCATTTTACTTAACAATATGTGTTTAAAGGTTTGCACTAGTTTAGTTAGTCACACTCTGATGATAACATAGGTTTGAAAGGCCTCAGTGTGAGACTATTTTTCGTCTTTTGCATCTGCCATATTAATACCGTATTTGATAGTACTACCTTTACCAAATATACATATATATATTTTCATCAGGAAATAGGTATTTGCTTCCTGGTTCAAAATACAAGAGCTTCAAAAAAGCGCCACTGCAATAGCCCAAGCAATAATTTGGGGTTTTTTGTCACGTGTTCGTTGAGGGTAGCTTTTCTCGAATTATCTGACAGCGTTTGAAAGAGTCAAGCTGAAGATTAAAGCTGTGAAGGCGAAGTCGCAGCTTCTCATGAATGCCTACAAACAAATACGCTGTAAAGCAAATAACGTGAACCGAAAGTTGAAAAGGGAACATTTCTCCTCAAAAATTGAGTTAAACAAAGGCAATATCAAGGAAACCTGGAAAAGCATTAACCAGTTGGTAAACAAGAGGTCTAAGACCACGGAAATCTCGACGATCAGAGAGGGTGATCGGGTCATGTCTGACCCAACCGAATTAGCTGACTCGATGAATCAGTTTTTCTGTAGTGTGGGAAAGGACCTTAGTGATAAAATCCCCAACAAAGAGAATCCTCTTTTAACAGGCAATTATGGTGAGCGTAAGAAAGACGTTGAAAAATTTGCGTTTATACCTGTAAACCCCGAAAATGTGATGAAAGGATGCAAAGACTTTAAGACATCCAATGGCTATGGTACAGATTTTATCTCTGTCTTCTTTCTCAAGGTTGGCATCGAAGTACTCGCTCCTTCGCTTGCACAGCTCTTCAACTTGTCTCTTTCAACTGGTCGCTTTCCAGACAGCTGGAAAATCGCTAGAGTAGCCCCTATCCATAAAAAAGGTCCCAAGGATGACAGATCGAATTATAGACCCATATCAGTTCTTTCGGTCATTTCCCGTTTGTTTGAAAAACTCGTTTTTGGCCTGTTGTACTCCTACTTCGATAGAAACAAACTGATTTTCTGTAAGCAGTCTGGTTTTCGGAGCTCACTCGGTCTTAACATGTCTTCTTAGATGCACTAATGATTGGTACATGAACATCGATAGGGGTGAATATACGGCTGCCCTTTTTATTGATCTCAAAAAAGCTTTTGACCACGAAATTTTGTTGGCAAAACTAAATTTTTGCGGTCTAGATGGCAAGGAACTTAAAGGGTCTGTTTCCTCCAGCATGCCTTGCACGTGTCGTCCCTTTGTTTGCCTTTGTTGTCGCCATTTTCATGGCCCATGAAAATGGCGACAAACAACGGCTAGCCAAGAGACGACACGTGCAAGGAATGCTGGATGAAACAGACCCTTTAATTGGTTTAAGTCTTATCTCGAAAATAGGCGTCAATATTGCAAGGTCAATGGTAAGGTTTCCAAAACAGAGGTCGTAAATGGTGGTGTACCACAAGGGTCATGCCTGGGGCCACTTCTCTTCTTAGTGTACATCAACGATCTCCCAAACTGTCTCGAAAAATCAAATGTGTCAATGTACGCTGATGACACTTGCTTATGTTGTTCTTTTGATTCCGTTGACGCAATAAATCAAGCCATTAACGCTGATTTAATAGCTTTGAAGGGTTGGCTAGAAGGCAAAAAATTGTCGTTAAACGTTGCAAAAACAGAAGCAATGATAAATGGAAGCAACAAAAAGCTACACAAGATATATACTCCTGACGCCCCTAAGCCGCAGTTTAGAATAGGTTGTGAAGATGTCAGACTTTTAAGTGATGTAAAATACCTCGGAGTTCAATTGGATCAAGAACTAAAATGGACGAATCATTTTACCACTGTCACGAAAATGATCTCCAGGGGTATTGGCATTCTTCGTTATGCAAAGCAATACCTTCCACCCGCTACGATTGAAACAATGTATAGAAGTTTGGAAGAGCCCTATTTCAGATACTGCTGCCCGGTTTGGGGTAATGCTGGTGTATCAATTATAGGAAAATTGCAAAAACTGCAAAATCGAGCGGCAAAATTGATCACTAACAGCCCATTCGATGCTTCGCCATTCCCAGTCATTCGTGCACTCGGATGGTCCACAGTAAGGGAAATAATTGATCTTGAATCTGCAAGGATTGTTTACAAATCCCTGAATGGTGATGCACAATCCTATATGAGTGACATGTTTACTAAAGTCAACGTCTCTACAACACGGTCTCTCAGAAATTCGGATTATGACCTAAGAGTCCCTTTTCTAAGAACGACCACAGGACAGAGATGCTTCTCTTATCAGGGTGCGAAACTTTGGAATGGTTTATCTAAAAAGAATAAACATACGTCAACTTTGAAAAATTTTATGAAAGCCATAAAATGATCTTCCGTCCTCGAAGAATCAACAAAGCCCCCTTTTTGTTTTTAATGTTTTCTTTTGAAATTTCTTTTTAACGATTGTAATTAGGTTATTGATTACTTATTTTGTGTAAAATATTTAATTTAGTTTTAGTGTATTTTATTGCATGGCCCCCTGTAAATCAGTTTTCTCTAACCGAGGGGCTACCATGCCTAAAAAATTGAAAATGAAATGAAATGAAATGTTTTTGAAACCTGTGAGCCCTGTCTGGATCCGCTCGTTGTTAGTCAGTTCAGATTTAGTTCCTGTATGCTAAGATATTCCTGCCTCCATAAAGGCTTGTGTATGCTTTGAAGGGAACTGCTTCAAAGTTAACTGGCCTACTTGACAGGTATCACTAACAACAAAACAGCAATGCAACCATAAAATCACTGAAGCAGAATCGACTGTTCATGCTTGGTTGATTTTAATAACAACTAACTCTTCTCACATTTCCTTTTATTCGCACTGTTTGATGCAAGCATCTACATCCTTTCAGATAACATAACAGCATGAGTTTCTGATGGGATTTCCTCTTCGAAAGTACAAGATGGAACTTGATGAAGTTGCAATCTATAATTTAGAAAAATGGAAAAAAGAGGAATGACCAATTTTCTTCCTGCTTGTGCTTGAAGTTTCTTGCTCAGTTCTTCAGTTCTAGCTGCGTTTTACAAGGCCTAGCTTCCAAGCAAGGACGAAATGCCAACATTATGGCTCGCATTAGCGTTTTTCGCCTGGTTTGGAAGAGAGAAGATATTTGTATGTGGAGATGCATATTCCGATACTCAGCTTGCCTTGAAGTCTTTGGAAAAGGTTAATGAATTTTATGCTGATAGTATTGAGGATCAGTACGTAGATGGACTCTTCGGTCTTCGAGTAGCACAAGGTAAAATGGACTTTCAGGTTTTCAGACTTTTTGTGCCATACACGTACTTTTTACGATAAATAATGGACTTAGTTCAGTACTGGCAGTTTCTTAATGTTATCAGGTTTTGAATACTCAGAGTTTCTTGCAAGTTTCAGACGAACTCCATCAAAATTATCATGTTTGTGGGACACTCGGGAACATTTTAACCTTTTTCAATGTTTAAGTGTTACCTCCCGAGTAACATGTCATAAGAACAAAACCAAGATAAAGTGAGAATTTGGCAAGGATTCCTTGATTAAGAAAATTTTTCAATATTATTTATTTCCAGTTCTGAGGTTTCGTGATGTTTTGTTGAGCATTGAGCGTCTTATAGAATTTCATTCAGAGATGTATCATTATCATGAGAGGGGGGGGGTGACAGGGGGAGTCTTTTGTACCGGTTCCAACTCATAAAGTACCAGGTTCGACCCAAACTGAAGGCCTTGGTACCAGCAATTTTGGGGGAAAGAGCTAATAACTGGTACTTAATGTAGCATAGTTTATCGTCAACTCAAGGAATTCTGGAAAGACGTCTACATCAGCTCCTCGTGCATTCATTCATTCATTCATTCATTCATTTTTATTTATTTAGGGACTGTAGCCCCGTCAGTCCACGAGAACTGCTTTTCAGGAGGCCGTGGCATAAACGTTTCCAGATTATGATTTGATTCTTCTCTTAAAGGTGGCAAGAGTTGGTGCCTGTTTAACATCAAGTTCAAGGTTATTCCAAAGCTTAGGTGCACGAAAAGATATAGCCCTTTGCCCATTGTTAGTTTTTCTTAAAGGTATCGAAAGATCAGTTTCGGTGTTTCTGAGTTCCCTGACATTAGGAGTCGACTTCTTTTCAAACAAGCTGGAAAGGTACTCCGGGACGAGACCGTTCAGCGATTTGTACACTGTAGTTGCGGTTTCACCTTTAATGATGTCGCTTACAGTACAGGCCAATTTAAACTTTGTATCAAACCTATGGAAGGGTTATCAAAATTGCTGTTCGTAGCGAATCTAGCCGCTCGATTCTGCAACTTCTGCAAAAGCACCCCCATACCAAACAACAGAACCGAAAATGGGGCTCGCCAATACCAGAATACATTTTACTTAATGTGTTTTGAGGTGAAAATTTCCTGGAATATTTCAGTAACCCAACTGCACGAGAAACCTTGGTACGGACATTGCTAATGTGCTCTTCCCATTTTAAGTTCCTATCGATTATCACACCCAGGTATTTTGTCCGGTCTACATTTTCAACTTGAGAGCCACCAATAAAAAACTGTGGATGATCAACAATTTTGTCAGTAGTTTTCTTAATTTTGGGCTGGGAGCCTACATCCATAGCTCGAGTCTCTAGGACATTCAAAGAGAGTTTATTACCTTGCATCCATAAGTTCAAATCATTCAGTTCACTATTTAGAGTTTGGTCTATGTCCATTAAACTCGAAGAGGAATAGGAAATACTCGTATTGTCTGCGTACATCGTCACTTTGCCTTTCTTTAGGGCGAACGGAAGATCATTGATATAAATCAGAAACAAAAGAGGGCCAAGACAAGAACCCTGTGGCACACCACAGTGAACATCTTTAGTTTTGAAACATATCCCGTTAACTTTGCAAAATTGCTTTTTGTTACTTAGAAAAGACGTAAACCAAGCAAATTCTATATTTTCGACGCCATATTTCCTCAACTTATCAAGTAAAATGTCATGATCTACAGTATCAAATGCTTGAGACGAATAGGCAAGACCAAACCAATCCTGAAGACGTCACCGTCGCATCTGTGTCACCGTCTGCACTGTTAAAAGCTAAGATATGTTCTAGGAATTCCAAAAACATCGATCGACGAAATTGCTATTGGTACCGACACATAAAGGTTTGGTACCGGTACCCCTATTTTTGGCACCAGGTTCCATCATCTCTGCAAAATGTTGTACCAGGAACCACTCCTCTGGCACCATGGTACCAGTACCCTGTCACCCTCTCTCATGAAAAGGTTTATAATGAAAATAAAAGTGCAATATGATGATGAAAATTGCACCACTTTACGTCTAAAATACTGAAGCTTTGATTTACACTAACATAGCGTTAGAGATTGTTTAGAAATATTTTTCGGAAAACGCAGCAAGAAAGAAATCTGATAACAAGTGAAACGAAGGTAGGATTCACTCTACCTCAGTTTTGTTTGACCCTCAGGATGACATAACAAAAGATTGAGCCACTTAGAAAGAACATACAGTAGTACCATTTTGATAATCCAAATAAACATATTGACAGATCCATGTTAGCAACCAATCAAATGATTATTATAAACCCTATTTCACATGAGCTACTTTCTATACTTTGGCATGGGTGGGGTATGGCCTCTCTTTTTCTCCGAAACTGTAAAATATATGACAATGACACTTTCAACCGTCGTCCCTTGGGCAACTAGCTTTCCAAATGTAACAATGATGATTAATTAATCACATGATTTGTCACTAGACTAGGCAACCAAAACCAAAAAAAGTTTGCAAATTTAAGGCTACTTCACTAAAACATCATATTTAATTGATTACTCAGCCGATTTTACTGAGAATAGTCTTAAGTGATAGATAACACAAGGTAAAATCAAACTATATACTTTGAAGCAATTTAAGATATCTATTTATAGAGCAATTAGCGCTTAATTAGCTTTTTGTTGCCCTGACGTATTGTCACTGCAGTTTTCTCGCAGCTTTCTTTCTATGTCCAATCCATATTAACTCAAAATGCATGAAACAGTCAATATTAAACTAATTTGCAACGAAAACTTTAGTTCATACTCTTATTTATTTGAAAATGACGTCATAAATGCAAATGACGGAATAGATATTGAGTTTTGCTGATATCAGCAAATTAGAAAATTTATATGTCAAATGAAAGCTCCTGTCAAGACCAATTGAATGATGCATGTTTCAGGAAATTAGGACATTGACCAAAGAAATCATGGATGTTTAAATCTCTTTGTCGTTGACCACTCTTCGAATATGTTGCTATTGTGGTCACGTGATCTAATCTATAACAATGAGGTATTAAGATATTAATTGCCAATTATATTTTATTGAAGGTTGCAAAGGATTGGTAATCATATCTTGTGTTATTTTGGCACAAGGTAGAAAAGTTTGGTTGGGGAGGGGCCAGAAAACGCTCTGCAGCCATGTGAAGTAGGGTTTTGAAAATCAATTAATTAAGACATGTTCAAATAGGATTCAAACGATTAGAAAAGTACTGGGTGTCTCAAAAAAGTACCCCCCCCCCCCTTTTGGCTGGAAATAGGAACGACACGAGAAGATATTATTCCTCTCGGAGTGAATAGCTAACTTTATCAATCTTCAACATGGATTCACATACCTTGCATTTAGAAATCGTCCACCAAACACCGGAGATATGAGCTTGCAAAGTCAAAATTTACAGTGCACCCGAAACCAGAAGTTTTGAAAAGGGCCTAGCCATGATTTGTATCATGGATCTTTTCCAAAGCACCTGTAAACTTTAACTTTCATTTTTTCACTTTTGAAAAGAATAAAAGACTCGTGGACGTCTTCCTGATTAAACAAATATAATGAAGATGCGGAAAAGCCTGATTCACACTAGGCCATTAGGTTCATTAAGGTCGTGCAGAAAGACCCGAAGTACAAAGGACTCCAACCCTGCGTCTTGTCTTTTGGGTCTTTTTGCACGACCCTAACAACCCAAACGACCTAGTGTAAATCAGTTTCAAGAATGATAAAGTCGTGCCACATCTCCAAAATGAACATACATGTGCTCTTTTCTTCTTCTTTGACACTTGGGATGGAAGGCAATGCACAGATTGATTCCTGAAAGAAATAATTATTTGTACAACGATTGAAGCATTTCAGGGCCTAGTTCTTTTTACAAGAAAAAGCTAAAGGTCAAATTTCGAATTCTTTTGCAATATGACTGTGATATCAAATCAGGGCTAGGCCCTTTTACAAAACCTCTGGTTTCGGGTGCACTGTAAATTTTTACTTTGCAAGCTTGTATCTCCGGTGTTTGGTAGACGATTTCTAAAAGCGAAGTATGTGAATCTAAGTTGAAGATTGATAAATGTAGCTATTCACTGCGAGAGTAATAATATCTTATGGTTTCGTTCCTATTTCCAGTCAAAAGGGGGTACTTTTTTGAGACACCCGGTATTATTAGATTTTTTCGGCAATCAAACTAGTGCTATCATCAGCTAAGGAATCAAAACCACACGCTGTTTTCATAACACTGATTATGACACCAGTTTAACTACTTAGTCGAGATAAATATCATGGGAAGCAAGTAAACAAATTTAGAAATGCGAAGGAAAAATTCTTGATAGATTTTCATCTTGAATGAGAATCGAGACTAAAAAGTCCCATTCTATGGTGTCAACCTTGAGGCACCAAAAGAAGTGTGTTCCAAACATCACTTTTTCCTTTATCACAGGGGCCTTGCACCACGTCATTTATGACAGGAAGTCCAACAACGAGAAACTTGATTCAAGCATTCAAAGGACATATACAAAGATATCTGGTACTGCTGATGACATATTCGAACTACTGAAATTAAAGAACACGGTGTACTTTAATAAATTCTATTTTCTCCTGGAAAAACAATGGTTTTTTATGCTTCCACGTCGTCCAGTGGATCGTTCCTTGATAGAAAGCCACGCAGGAAAGGTTGCTACATTTAGTGAAGAGAAAAGTGATCATTGTATCACCGAGATCGCCGGGAGTCGATCGGACGAAGAGCCGTGTAAGATATCCGGAGACTGTTGGAAACTGGTCACAACAAGAAATTCAATAGGATATGCATTAACACATCAAGCATTGTATTTCATTATTGGTATGAAAAAAGGTTAGTTGATTCTTTTTGCCACGTGTCCTCAAGGATCGAGGTGCAGGGGATCCATGTGGGCTACGGCCCCGTCACCAGATTTTCAGTAGCTGTCATGATAAATCATTATTGATTCATCATTTAGGTATTTCAGAATATCAGATCTGTAATCCATATTCTCATGTATATCTAGTTCAGTTTTTACCTTTCACTATTCTATGAAACCCTTTGAGGGTATTCTGTATTCACAATTAACTCTACAGTAGCCTCTGTGTAAATTGGACCGTTTTTACTTATATGGAGGACGTGCACACCCCAACGAAGATTTACCTGTAAAGTCAATCTGTATTGACGAACAAAAATTTGCGTTGTTTCAAGCCAGTCTGCAGAGAGTGGTCTCAAAAGTTTTTGACGAAAGGATCCCAAGACTCCCTTCAAGGTTTTAGTTTCTCTTCCCGGGGGGGGGGGGGGGGGGGGTCACTTGAGTTTTCAAGATACGGTGTTGTGTCATTCAGATCGTAAAGTACCACCCATAAATCTGGTGAAATTTCTCAAAAGTATACCAATAAATCCGGAGAAATTTCTCAAATGTATATTCGTCAATCCGAATGATTTTTGCAAGGTCATACCCATGAATCTGGAAATGCCAAAACAGCTCAACAATAAATGAATTTTTACAAAAAGTCATAACCAGAAATCCAGAAGGTGAGACTCTTCACCTCACCTGTCAGCCCTGGAGCAGATAAGCGAGGCGGAGTAAAGTCTCTCTTCCATGAAATCAGAACGAACTGGCTGATAAGAATCAAGCAATAATTTAAATTCACCTCAACATACCGGTGATGTTTGTTCATATGGAAAACTTTCACCCATCCAGCATCCAGGCCAGATTCCACCTCTAATGAGGTGGGATTCATTATACCGGTGGTGTTGCGTTCGTCATGTAAACGCAAAAAGAAAATACAAAAGATTCTACGGGAACGTGGAATCTCACCTCTCAGCCCCGGGTCTGACCATCACCGTCTGGCAGGTGAGGTGTTTTTCCTCATATAAACAAACTCGTAGAGAATCAGCATACAAGGTGGATTAGTTTTTTTGCTGCTTCAATATTACTTTATGACATCGTCAAAGTAAGCAGCACTTCACTGCCGTTTCTAAACATTGAATTTGATGGACTGAAATCAATGAAATGCACATTAGACAAAGCAAACCCCCCCGGGGGGGGGACTTGATTGTCAAGTGATACTGGACGTGCCGCTCATATGGGTGGGTATTTCACCTGAAATTCCCTCACATGCATCTGTTTTTAACTTTAACTCGGGTAGATGAGAAGCTCTTTCAGAATTTTTATCACAAGTGAAGAAATTTGAATAGACCTTGCATCCTCAAATTGACAAAATTCATAGACATGGTTACAAAACTTCCTGAAAGTCATGCCAAAGGTTTCGGAATTCTTGAGAAATTCTGTCATAAGCATACAGCTCAAATCCTTACTGGTTGCTGAATCACGCGGAAATCATCCAATTTCACGGCATTCAGCCAATCAAATAGCCCCTTTCTAACCACGTGATACCAAATTGGCCGTTCGAAGTGAATTCATGAGTACCCTCACGAAAGTTGAAATGGCTACTAAGTTACAATAATTACATGGAATTTTCTTTGATAAGTCAGTAGAAGGGATGCCCCTCTACAGTTTGTAGCGTGCTTGGAAAAATATCTCATTTGGAGCCAAAATTACAGTCATTTACCTGTCGAAGAATATTGACATTCGTTCAAACATCGATAAAAGCATAGTCACAAGAGAGATCCATAGTCTGGAAGCTTAAACAATCACCCATTGTTTGGCTGTTGTGTTCACGCGCTGATGTTGAAACGCGCTATCACGTTACCGTGAGAGTGCATCGATTCACAACATGCGAGAAGATCCTCGTAGTTACAGCGAAGGTTTTCCGTCTCGTCGTCTCTTTCGATGCATGTTTTGGTTTAGCTGACAAGGATTTGTTGGAGCAAGATGAAACTATCAATTCTGAAGTAGATGATGGTGTGTTTGAGGTATATTTTGATTTAATTTCTTTCCGCTTTCTTTCAAAATCGCACGACAGTTCATTGATGATGGAAGTGACTAAAATTAGGCCTTGCATAGTTTATCGCCAGGAAACTTGTTCTGTTTTACGTCTAAAACCAGATTACACCGGGAACAAATTTGTTATTTCTTATCATTAAATAACGACTATTACTCTACTCATGTAATATGTGTGTCAAACTCTCGCTTTAGGTTGAAGATGAACAAGAAAAGGACGCATTTTCGTGCCCGATGATACCCTACGAATACCAAGTTCGAGAAGCCCGAGGATGTTGGCGAAGATACTGCAAGAAGATATAACAGCAAAGATCCAAAAGCAGGTTAGTCCTGCACCCATTGCAGTTCAAAGGAATGATTGCTAACTCAGTTGCAAAACTGACTGACGGCGGAGAAATGTTATCAAACTGCGCTGCTAAAAGAAGAGCCTTGAGATTACAAGAACATGGATGGTGTGTTTTCTATGCACAAGAACACTGTACATCTGTCATCCAAGCATATAATAGAAGCAGCAAAACGTTTTCAATATTTTATAAATTTTTTTGTTGAGGAAGGAGGATTCCAAAGATTGAGCAAACATTCCTGTTCAGGCATTGGAATGTAGCTGGCAATTCATGTTTTGCCCTATTTATATCAAGCCCAGGCAAATTCAACTTTGCTAGCAAGCAAAATTTCCAATATACTGTAGCAAGTCTAGCAGAGGAGGCTTGTGGCAAAGTAACTGATAGAAATTGTCATCTCAATTGTCTCTAATATTTTGAAATGTTTCTTTTTGAAAAATCTTTTTGCCCCAAATTGAAGAACTGATAGAAAGCTGGGCAGTGGAGATATGGTAGCACAACTTCTTCAAAATTGTGAAATTTTGACTTATTTTCAAAACAACTTAACATGGCAGAGCAGTTGCAACAATTATTTACTCTACACAGTATATCAGGCTCAGAGCTTTTTCACACAGGATGCTTGACATGGGAGAATAGTTGACAACAATCAAATGGGAGTGAACCCAGCTTTATTGTATGAAAACATCCATTTTTCTTAAGAAGCTGTGTAGTTTCTCATAGAGAATTAAGAACTCTACCAGAAATGATCAGAGGTCTTATCAGAGTTAAGAAACATTTCAGTTTTTGGCTCTGAGTTACAAGATATTTCAAATGAAAAGTGTATTACCAAAGTAAATTATACTACAGAAGCATTGATTTTTGTCTTTATAATTTGACTCTTCTAATTTTTCAGGCTCACAAAAATTAGTCAATCAAAACAAAGAATTTGAGGCTTGAAGAAGAAATATCAAGTGTTGCCTTATTCTCGGATCTGTTGTAGGCAGCTGGGGAGGGAGCGGGTTCAATGACTTTTCATGCATGTGTGCCCAGTTTCTGCTCTTTCCTTCAGAGTTTCTTAAAATTATAAGACTCTGACGGAATTTAGAACTGGTCCTAACAAAGCAGAAACTGGGCAGGCATGTATGAAAAGTAATATAGGGCCCCCTAGCTGACTGCAACAGATCCCAACATAAGGCAACTCTTGATAATTCTTCTTTAGGCCTCAATTTCTTGGTTTATCATTTCAAAGAGCTTATGTACCCAAATACTTCAATAAAAGTCAGACTGCCATATGACATAATTCCATCCAGTCTTTGCTCTGTCAGCCCAGACTTAAAAGCAACTGTCTTCCTTACATGTGACATGTGACTGTGTTGGATTTGCAACATTTTCTTCTTTGCAATGGAATCATCTGTTGATCATAGCTCTTTCCTCAGGCTGCAGCTAAACACAACACAAACATTTTAAAAAACAAAATCTAAAAGTTTCCATCCCAATGGAAACTTACAAATGAGAATTGTTTGTACTGAGCATAATATAGATACCACCTTTCTTTTAATGTAAGATAGTGAAGGTGAACTTGTGTTTTTGCACTGAGGGCTGGGATTGCAGAAATAGGGAAGACCTAAGTCCAAGGTCCCTTGTCATGATGCTCAACTTGTGGGGCTGTTCCTGGGATCCGACTCTGTCTGCCTGACTGTTCTGGCTGCAAAGTCAGAGGATTACACCACTGTGCCACCACTATGGTGCCACAACACCTTCAGATTAAGATACTGAACTGGCATTGATTGTTTTGTAAAATTTTTAAGGAATGGAGCCCTCAAAGGTTCTTAACTTTTTCTCAGGCATTTCATCATATTCTTGATGTTTTTATCCTGTGCCCTTGTGAACTTTGAACATTTGACAAAAACTTTTAAGACCTGTGCCAGCTGTAACACATCACTTGACAAGGCTTCCCAAATAATACAATGATAGAAAAACCAGTCAAAATGAATTGAAAATCTCTTTTGATTTCCTTGAATGAGAAAAATTTTGTGTCATAGTTTTGTCCAGTTTTTCGATTACACCCAGAGCTGGGTTTCTAGATGAAGAGTTTCCTGCAGAATCAAAAAAGATAAAATTACTCACCTTTTTGAGTTGTGATTGACTTTCCAGCATATTCAGAGTTGATACTGCTTCTGGTATTAATGTCCTTTGATCTGAATCTAGAATAAATCCAGAAAATAATAAGTTGCACTCAGTGATAAATATTAGACAGTCACGCACAAGCATGAAGGTCAGGTGGTCAGCTTGTTCAGTAGGCCATTGTAGGCCTAAGCACACAACAGAGTGCTTCGAATTCTTCATAAATAAAGTAAGTGAATTAAATCAAATTCCAGGCATATTAATCTTAGCATAATTAGGTTGTCTAAAAGATCTTAATTTCAACACTTACAAAGTATTATTTTGTCTGCTTCGTGACGTTCTCTTGAATATAAACACGGCTTTTGGATCTCTGTTTTCTCGAATTTTCGGAAACGTGGGTCCGTCATGATGTAGCTTCTAACGCCGATTGGAGTTGAATTCATCCGACTTGCAGGCAGTTTAACAGTAGATATTGTCTTTAATCTAGTGCTTCTCAAAGTAAAACAGTCATATATTAAACAGTTAGCTCATTGAAGTCATAAAACCACAATTTTCTGATCGTATCCTGCAGCGTGAGTACCTTCCGCCATATGTTTTGCACCTTCGCAAAAATTTGATGCACCTTCAAGTAGACTGGGCACTAAAAAAAGGTGCACAAAAAGATAAAACAATAGCGCATTGTTAGCTTCCAGACTATAGCTTTCTCTTGTGACTATGATAAAAGTCGCTGCAAATGAGATATAAGGATAAAAATCTTAATGATTATGGATATTGGCCTAAGCAATAAGGCCTAAGTTAAACGTCGCTCTTCTTATGCGCCGAACCAAATACAATTAGGAGTTATACGTCACTCCTAATGTGTCGATCCTGATATAAAGACAATTGCATTCCTCAGAGCCTTTGTCGCCTGGCAACAAAATCATTAGAGCAGGTCCTTTTCCTTTGTTCTCCAAATAACAAGGAACCAAAGCATGTTTAAAAACTGCCGTACGAATTCCAGGCAAGCAAAATAATGTTTGAACTTTATCGAGAGCATAATTTTACCCTGCATTGACGTGAAAAGCGAAAAAGCAGTCAATCAAAAACGAAATCCTGGTAGCTGACCGGGGACAGGCCACTTTTTGCAATATCACACGACTGCGTTCGAAGTTCAGTTTGTCTACCCTGTGCGGAGATCAAGCTAAATTATTAACTGAAAGGTTTGATTTTAGTTTCGCTCGATTGAAAATTTTAAATTACAGTCACCAACGTTCTGTCTCAGACCAGCTCAGATACAACAAAATCGCAATAAACCCTTGCTCTTTCAGTCACTTCCGGCAAATTCCCCGTTCTTCGAGGATATACGCATGCTCCGCCTTGCTTTGAATCGGAAAATTATGAAGAATAATTTATGCATTGAATTCGGCGCATGAGAAGAGCGACATTTAACTTGACGTCGCTCCAGAGTCGCATAATGCGACAGGATCTGTCGCTCCAAATACATTCTGCTGCACCTAATTCAATCTGCCGAACTCAATCAAGTTAAACGTCGCTCTTCTCATGCGACCAATTCAACTATTAGGTTCGGCGCATGAGAAGAGCGACGTTTAACTTAGGCCTAACCCAAGCACTGTCCTTTCAATTACATCTCAAAATCGCAAGTGATTTTTAACGATTTCTGCCAGAATTGTGATCTGGGCCTAAACTTCTTACCGATTAAAATTCATTCGTTGACCCCAAAAGGGCTTAGTTTGTATTCTTGAGCTAAACGATTCACTTACCAACGACTCAATGATTAGCCTGCGTGCAGTCTTTCTTTTTGTAAAATTGAAAGAAGGTAAAGTTGAAAGACTGCGCATCACCAAGAGATTTATCGTATGGGTGACTCAGCAAAATGAAATGAATGAACATAATCTGGTCTATCAATCTGTTCAATTTCAAACAAAAACGAAACAAAGACGCTACGTAAGCCGATTGTGTTGTGGTTCGGAAAATTCCTAACCAGGCTCTAATTGGCTCATATTACAATGGATTACTTCATCAAAATACGAAAAATTGTTAGCTAATGCGCAGTCTTTCTATTTTCTCGTTCTTTCAATTTACACAAAAGAAAGACTGCACGCAGGCTACTCAATGATCTATTTGGCTTCATTTTCCATTTAGATGTATCCAAATTTCGTTTAAAACATCCAGTCTTGAGCAACTTCTTGCAAATTTGTCTCGTTCCATATTTCCTCTGCAAGCCCCAGTAATCTCTTTAAAAACATCGCATCGATATAGTCCAGGAAATAAGTGAAAAAATCGTGCACTTTTGGATACCAGCATGAGACTTGGTACAGTCATAGAACTTTGTCTACTGATCAAATTTTGATATAGAAGCAACTTCAAAAATGGCCCGTTGTCATGGTAACCAACTTTCAAAGCATTCTTTAAAAGCCCCTTCGTTACGTCAATTTTAAAGTTCTAATTTTGGAAGTTAGATGGTTTTGGAAACATTTTATGCCTGCAGTTGATTAAGTAACGGGAAAAAACATTTTCAACCGGTTTAGAAATCGTGGTTGCCATAGAAACCGCAACATTCGTCACGAAATGGACAATTTTTGCTTATTTCATACACTCGATTACATTATTTCGGAAAAAGTCTAAATAACACAACTTAGATGCAACTTCAACATTTCCAGATATTTTCTAACATGGTAGGGTTACCATGGCAACAAAATCTTCATCAGACTGCCTACAATGGAAACTAAGAACAACTGAAAAATGCACTATGTCCTAGGATCCGTATTTTGTCCTCGAATTTGATAGATAATAATAATAATAATAATAGAATATATTTAAAGTGGGTAATCTACAATAATTAACAATGTGTTAGTTAATTTTTTACAGTAGGGCCCACTTAAAAGTAAAAGTAGCTAAAACAAAAAAAACCTATAAATATACAGTATTACAGTAAGAAATTAAAAGAGTATAAGATGGCAATGTGCATTGTAGTTATAACGTTAAAAGACTGGTTTTGAATTGCAAAATGCTATTCTTTGATGTTATTGGTCCAGGTAAGTCATTCCAAAGTTTGGTTCCTCTTCTCCTGAAACTAGACGAGGCCTTCTGCCCCTTGTGTTCTTCACAATAACCTTTTTCGCAGCTGCTGATCTTGTGTTCTTCAGATGCACCTGGGCTGAACATGTAAATCTATCAGTCAAATAATCAGGGGCCAGTCCATTTAGACATTTAAACATCATAATGGCAATGTTTCTCTTAAAACGTTCCTGTAGTTATGCAGGATCTTTCAGCGACTTTTCTTTCATTTTCAGCGCTTTGTTGTACAAATTAGATAACCTACTGAGTGATGTAAGACTTGCTGATGACCAGGCTTCAGAACAATAATCAAAGTAGGGCATAACCAAACTATTTACAAGCAAGGTCCGGCAGTGTTTCGACAGAAATGGTGATACTCTTTGTATCTTTTTTAACTCTAAGCTAATCTTTTGAGCTGTTTCCTTTAAGTGTTTCTTCCAGTTTAACTGCAATGCACCCCTAGGTATTTGAAACTTTCCACTTGATCAAGTTTGTTGGCACTAAAGTCAATGCTGATATCTCCAAGTTGTTTTGTCTTTCTTGCATTTCCAAAAAATCATATACGTGGTCTTTTTAGCGTTAAGTGTGAGCCTATTTTCAGTAAACCATCTATGTGCTTTTTCTAATTCAGTGTTCAGATTGATCTCAATATTCTGTGCACATTTGTCAGCTACTAAAAGTACAGTATCATCTGCATAAAGATGTGATTTACAGTTCACATTGGATGTGACATCATTGATATGTATGAGAAACAAAAACGGTCCGAGCACTGATCCCTGAGGTACTCCAAAGGGCTTCTCTAGAACTTCTTCAGACATACATCCATTAATGAGTGTCACTTGTTTTCGCTTATCTAAGTAGGATGTGAACCATAAAATGCGTGAACTTTTGTTAAAAGTGTTAATGTCATTGTTTTGTGCATCTTGTAAACGCATTTTCATTGAGAAAATTGACATCACTCGAGCATAAAGATCTATACAGTAAGCAAATAGGCTTTTTGCACTTGCACCTTGTCTTCCGTCATGCCTTGCTTTAACAGTGCAAGACTTCTTGACAAGTTGTGATGAATCCCGCATCTGCATCCAATATTGCTCATATACACCTTGTCCTATTTGCTATTCTCAGCATGTAGGGTCCGGTAGCTGGATGCTTGTTTGCATTTGCTACCAAACAAAGTCGGTTTGGAATACCCTCGCCTTGCATGTTGTTGCAAAGAATCCTCCGTAGGATAGGCTTTCAACTACTCCGCCTTTCTTTGTGAACAACTAAAGTTGGTCAGTGGGGTGAGTGGCCGAGTGGCTTATACAGTCTTCGTCAGGTGACTGAAGTTAAGCTTGGTCGGGTGAGGTCAGACTCTGGATGGGTGACCACGGAGACCTGACCTCACAACTCACCTCGTCGTCCTTCGGAAGGGACGTTAAACTAGGGGTCCCATGCCTGGATGCGGCATGCACAGTGGGCCTAAATTAGCTTTCAGTAGCTAGAAATCCTGACAAGCCCACTCAAAACAAATTGAAAACAAACAAACAAACAAACAAACAAACTACTTTTGTTATTCGTAAACCTCAGGGAAAGAGCGCAACGGTAAAATGTGATTCAAGTTGACTGATGTGTCTGAGATGTTAGATATCTTTATCTAACTCATAGTTGACCATGTCTGACAACTGACAACAATTAATGAAATTACTGTTGTATCTAAACTGTGTAAAGTTTGAGTTCATTGATTCAGGTTAATTGATTCAGTTCAAAGATGTACACAGCGACGACTGAAAGTTTGAAAGCGAAGGCTGCTACAACAGCATCTCCTTTGTTAGTGTGTGGTGTTGTTTTTGACACTGTCATTCACGTATTTATCCAACACTAAATCTAATCGCTTTATCTTGTCCAGCTTCCGTCCAGCTGAAGTGAGACTACACCCTTTCAGGGAGACTGAGCATGCTATCAATCTACTGCCTAGAAACTCTTCATTGCGCCTTATACAGGGCAAATGCAGATAAATATTGAGGCCCCCTAAAGGATCTCGGGCTCTGAGTCTCTAGGACATATTTTAATGGGCTTCGGGCTCCCAAAGGCAAAAGTGCCGTGTTTCTTTGCTCCATTGCAGGGCTCCAGAGGCTCCATTTCTTAAAATTCGAGAAAACCACCATGGAAATTGTTTGGGCCCTATGGCTTCAAGCTTTGAAAATGATGAGCTCCAAGGCTCCATTGGCTCCCTCTTTGGGGGCCCCAATATTCAAAGTGTGCCTTACCAACGGACGGCTCTTGCACCTTGCAAGGTCTGGATCCGACATCATCCAAGGTCGAAGTTCATTGCTGTTTTCGGTTGGACTAAGCCTGCCCCAGTGGGTCTACCTTGTCACTGAGCACTTGGGGATGTGCCTGCAAATAGATTACATTTTCAGCTGAAAATGTCGGAAAAAGATTATGCCTTTTGTGTCATTGTCCGGCACATGTATGTCCATTGAATCAAGTTATTCCAGGACAAAAATTTGGATATCAGTGTGAGTAACTTCCAAAGGAGACTGGTCTTCTCATTCAGGACAGATACCATGTTTCAAATGCTCATTCCTATATGACACCTCATATGGTCCGCGACTGGATCATACAATTGCTCTCTGGGAGGCACATTAAAGGTACCGAGGTTCTCCAAGATCCCCGGGGTCTTTCCCATCATCTTCAATTTTCTCATTCATTGGCTCGAGTGCCTGATTCAGCGAAACTGTAGAGAACGCATTAGGGACGTATTAGCTGGATTTTGAGCACAGAACCTTCTTGCAATGCAATGTTGTTTTTCTTTCAACTCAGTAATATCTTTCAAGTGGACTGCAAGCCAGCGAGCATAGCTGCGGTGATATCCATTCTGAACTGCTATTGCAAAATGATGCAAGGCAATATGCTAGTGCACAAAAGGCCAATTCGCAGTGTACATCTTTATGCTCCTGTGATGTCAAATTTTCTCAATGAAAACGCGTTTTCAAGATACGCAAAACAGTGGCATTATCAATCTTAAAGCCCCGTTACAACGCTCTCAACAATTCACTGAACATCGCTCAACATTTGTAGAGGGCAAATGTTGAGAGCGTTTTAACACCTTGTTGAGTGATGTTCAGTGATGTTGAGCGGTGTTCAGCGATGTTGAGTGGAGTTTGAAAGAAGTCAAAAATGTTCAGTGGATCAACGCAACATTTCTATTGTTCTAGGTGTTGTTGAGCTATGTTGAGAGCGTTTTAACACCCTATCCAACAATGTTCAGTCGATGCAAGCGCACCAGACTCATTCTCCTCGCTCCAAAAAGAGAAAACGAAAGAAAGTTCGAAACATATCGAGAGCTTAGTGTAAGTAGGTGAGAGAGAAGTCGAAGTTCATGAATCGCTATGGCAAATCGCTACGAAATCATGGATGCAGTTGGCAGTGAAAGCAAATAAGCAGCAAGACAGAGAGCAGGCTTCTGAACAAGAGCAGGTCGATCTAGTTGTGTTATTTAGACTTTTTCCGAAATAATGTCATCGAGTGTATGAAATAAGCAAAAATTGTCCATTTCGTGACGAATGTTGCGGATGAATTTGTGTCGTGACGAATCGTGACGAATTTGATTTTTCAGTGTAGTCACAATGGCTGCCGGACGTGCATTTTGCTGCGGCAGCTAAGTAATGGGTTAACGAATGAGCTAATGTAGCAGGGATCATGAATTAAGCTGAAAAGACTTGTAATGAATTAGTAGTTTTACTTGAGTTTGTTATTTTGTACGTTGGAAGATAGTTGAGCTGAAAGCTGAATGGAAGAGCTTTTCACACGCGAACGGCCTAAAACGAGATTACAGCAAAGCATGGGAGAACAGCCAGTTACCCAGTCCCAAGTGAAAGAAATCATTGATGCCGCTTTGAAGCCTGTCCGTGATTTTCTGGGCAAGTTACCTGATAGAGTGTTCATTGACGAAGCAATCGAAAAAGTGAAAGCAATCTTCGAAGAAAAGTTAGAAGAGCGAGATAAAAAGATTAAAAGTCTCGAAGATAGGATCGAAAGACTTGAAAGTTCGCTGGCGGTAGTCAATAGGCTTGAGTACAGAATCGACAATGAGGAGCAATATAGCAGGAGGCAGTGTCTAAGAATTAATAATGTTGAGCTTCCTGGCGATGAAGAATCTGAAGATTGTATGCAAAAGGTGGAAGATTACTGAATTAGATTGTTGGTGTTGGGATTGATTCTGTTGACAGGGCCCATAGAATTGGCCAGCGAAAGATAAGTGATGATGATGGGAAAGTTCAACAGCAAATTATTGTGCGTTTCTCCTCGTTCAGAGATCGAACCAAGGTCTACAGAAACAGAAAAAAGTTAGATGATATCAAGATCAGATTGGACTTAACTAGAAGCAGGCTTGGCACACTGAAACAGGCATCTGAATGGGCAAAAGGCTGTGGTGATGTTAGTTTTGTATTTGCGGACATAAACTGTAACCTAGCGGCGAAAATGAAAAACGGAAAGTTCCTCTTCTTTTCTTCTGTGGGTGATTTGCAACAAAAAGTCGAAGAAGAAAACTCTGAGAACTGAGGACTTTGTAAGCTCGAATTCTTAGAAGCTCCTCTATACGTTAATGAGCGTTTGTGTTTTGGTAGGTACCTAAATGTTTATTGTTATGTTAAGCGGTTAGGCATCTGACGAGGGGCATTTCATTGTCTAAGAAACATCTAAAGTCTTTAAATGCTAACAGAGTTTATTTTTTAGGTTCATTTTTCGTGTATAAATCTCACAAGAAACTTTTGTTTAGCGTACGAGTTTCCCTTCTCAGGGAGCGAAATGCCCCTTATACTGGATTGAGGTTTATATGGAAAGTTTTATTAGGTGTCTGAGAAGGAGCATTTCTTCCCTAAAAGGGTGTAAACATTTCTTTAAAATGATAAGGATTTCTAGGGTTTTTTTTTCAAATATCTTGTTGGTTCTTGGGAATGAAATGCCGTTCCTTCTGGTGCCTACCTGCGCTCTTTTTTTACTAATGAGTAAGTCTCGAGTTGAGATCTATCAACGTTTCTTCTTGCAAATTCTCAAAAACTCTGTCCCCATTTTAACGAGATTAACTAAGGAAATTGCTTCATTGTGATATTTACGCTTTACTATTTCTGGGCTAATTAGTGACGCGCGGAGGGAAATTTCGTAAATTGCAACATGTCTGACGTTTGCCTGAGGGTTCCGCGCGGCATGCACCATGTTTTCTAAAACCTGTTTTTTTGGCGTAAACATCACGGCAATCTCAAGGGGGTCTGAAATTTTTTGTTTTTCTTAGTGAGTAAGTCACAAGGGACGCAAAATTGCTCTTTTTTTGGAAATCATAGCTTAGGGTATTATAATATCTAGGTAGCAAATCTTATTGATCCAATCTTTTTGAATTTTCAAAGTAACAACAGAAAATTCCCCTGATAGCTCATTCTCAACTGCTCCTCTTGATGTTGCACAATAGATGCATTTTTAATTACTATTATTTTATACAGTTTTCATTTATCTTTCTATTCTATTGTTTCTTTCTATTTTATGGTCATTATCTTTTGTTTTTCCAAGGCTGCTGCTTGTCTCAGATTTATATACGTCTTTTCAAAACATCCTGTAGTTTGACGACTAATGCTGAGAATGACCAAGGATATCAAGCGTGCAGATGCCTGTAGGAATTAGCCAGTGGCGTGCAGGAATCGCAGGGCGCCGAAGTTGGTTTATGTCGAAAGTCCCAAAAGGCCTTGAAATACCAGTGGTCGGGATTTCATTTTGTGCTCTTCAGTACTTTGCCTACATGTACTTATTCATCTGTTCATCTGTTCTTTCATTGCCATTATCCCTCGTTGTTTCCTTCTTGTGGACCCACCTCGCTGAAATTGTTGTGCCAGCTACTCCCCCAAAAAGTACAGATGTCAGTCGAATCTTTGCAAAAATAAATTCGCATGTGATTGTTTATCTATGGCTTTCGTTTTCGTTTTTCAATGAGCTACCAAAATTATGTAAAAACATCCTCATTTACAGCAAGGCGTACCCACGGAAAGCCCTGTGTTTAGCGCAGCATATTCTTTTTACTCTTCTTATTGGGACTGCACTAGAGATTTTTCAGGTTGGTGGGTGCAGCCCATTCAGCCAGCTGCTTTTATGTGGAGACATTCATCCAAATCCTGGCCCAGAAATTAATAAATGTTTGAAGTTCTTTCACTGGAACTTGAATAGCATCTGTGCTAGAGATCGAATAAAGATACCGCTTATTGAAACTTATGATGCCCTCCACAAATTTGACATTATTGCTATTTCTGAGTCTATGCTTGATCTAACTGTAAAAAATGATGAAATCTATATTGAAGGGTTCAGCAAAGAAATATATCGCAATGATCATCCGAGCAATACCAAAACTGGCGGAGTGTGTCTCTTTTTTCGCGAAGGGCTACCCATCAAGAGACGAACTGACCTTGAGCTATTACCCGAAATTATCATTACTGAAATTAGAATAGCACGCAAAAAGTTTTATTTGGGACCATGTATCGTAGTCCAAGCCAAAACAGCGAGCAGTTTGAAGCCTTCATTGATCGCTTGCAACGGACTATCAATAAAATGAAAGCTGAAAGTCCGCATTGCATTATTTTAACAGGCGATCTCAATTGTAGATCTTCAATGTGATGGACTGAGGATATTGAACAGCCTGATGGTACTGCTTTGGACGAACTTATGGAAACAAATGGCCTGTATCAATTGATTGAGGAGCCAACTAATATAAGAAATGAAGGCTGTTCTTGCATCGACTTAATTATTACTGACCAACCCAATATGTTTATTGACTATGGTGTTGACCCATCCCTGGACGAACACTGTCAACATCAAATTATCCACGGTAAACTGAATGTCTCTTTGCCATCTCCCCCTCCATATGAGAGAAAAGTATGGGACTATTCCAAGGCTGATGTTCAAATGGTTATTGAGTCAATTAACAAAATCAACTGGACAGCTTGCTTTGATGGGCTAAATCCTACAGAAATGGTAGAAATGTTTACAAATTCTCTATCTGAAATTTTTTCGGAGTATATACCTAATAAAGTTGTCAAATTTGATGATAGAGATCCGCCGTGGATGAAGAGGGAATTAAAAACTGCTATTAAGCGCAAGCACAGAATATATGCTAAGTTTGTTAGACGTGGTAGAAAGCAAGAAGACTGGGACTATGTTAAAAATGTCCAAAACTTAACATCAAGAATGATTACCAATGCTAAAAATGATTATTATCTTGGTCTTGGCAGAAAGTTATCGAATAACGTGTCTGGGGCTAAATCATATTGGTCCTTATTCAACAGACTTCTCAATAAAAAGACAGTTTCTAACATACCCCCTCTTATTGAAAATGGCTTATTTATTACTAATGTAGAAGCAAAAGCAAATATCTTCAATGAGTTCTTTGTTGCTCAATGCAGGGAGATAGAAACTGGTAGTACTATCCCTACATTTATTCCGCAGTTTCCATCACCTTTATTAAATATAGATATCAGTAGGGAAAAGGTGCTTCGAATCATTCGTTCTCTAGATACTAAAAAGGCACATGGATGTGATGGAATTTCTGTTGCCATGATCAAAATATGTGATAATTCGATAGTAGATCCTCTGTGTTGCATATTCGAAAGATGTCTTGAAACAGGAATTTACCCTTCCCAGTGGAAGAAAGCAAACATAATTCCTGTGCATAAAAAGGATTGCAAACAGAACAAGAAAAACTACCGCCCAATTTCCCTTCTTCCAATCTTTAGCAAGTTGTTTGAAAAGCTATTATTTGATGCCATCTACGAGCACCTCTGTATAAATGGTCTTATATCGCCTCATCAATCAGGGTTTCGTCCCGGTGATTCAACTATCAATCAGTTACTGCTAATCACACAAAATATCTATAGAGCCTTTGATGAAACTCCTAGTAAAGAAACACGTGCCATCTTCCTTGACCTATCAAAGGCATTTGACAGGGTCTGGCACGAGGGTCTAATTTATAAGTTGGAATTCAATGGCTTACATGGAAACGTTCTTCGGATTGTTAAAAGTTTTTTGGCAGATCGTAAGCAAAGGGTCGTATTAAATGGACAATGTTCAAAGTGGGATACAATATCCGCAGGTGTACCTCAAGGATCAGTTCTTGGACCACTCTTGTTTTTGATCTACATTAACGATATAACCCACAATGTTAAATGTGGTATTAAGTTATTTGCCGATGACACGTCATTGTTCACTACCGTTCAGGATGAAAATGTAGCTGCACTTGACTTAAACAGAGATTTAGAAAAAATTAACTTATGGGCATGGCAATGGAAAATGCAGTTTAACGCTGACAAGACAGAGGAGGTTATATTTTCATGCAAAAGGAATAAGCCAATCCACCCCGGTCTTAAATTGGGAGAGGAGGTCATTGCCTCAAAATTGGAACACAAGCATCTTGGTGTTATTCTTGACTCAAAGCTAAATTTCAAAAGTCATATTCGAGAGGCTATCTTGAAAGCACGCAGAGGAATCGGCTTGTTAAAATACCTTTCTAAATATGTATCAAGAGAGGTCCTTGATCGAACCTATAAGCTTTACGTGAGACCTCACCTAGACTATGGAGACATAATTTACCATAAATATGACCCAGATATGCAGCTGAACTTTACGCAACAACTAGAACAAACTCAATATAAAGCAGCACTAGCTGTTACTGGAGCGTGGATGGGTACAAGTAGGCATAAGCTGCTTGAAGAGCTCGGATGGGAAACACTTTATAACCGAAGGTGGTGTCGAAGATTATGTCATTTCTTTTCAATAACCACTTCCAAAAGCCCAGATTACCTTTTCAATGAGATACCTGAACATCGCTCAGTTGATTATAATTTAAGAAACCCGCGTTGTTATGAGCAAAATGTAGGTAGAACAATGCGCTTTTCTAGCTCTTACTTTCATAACACAATATGTGAGTGGAATCTGTTAGAGAAAGCAGTACAAGATTCTCCTTCTCTCGCCGTTTTCAAGAGCAAATTGCTTCGGATCATTAGACCTGAGAAAAACCCTGTTTACAATATCTATGATATTTTGGGAATCAAACTACTAACAAGGCTTCGAGTTAATTTCAGTCCTCTGAACGAACATAGATTTAAGCATAATTTTGACTGCTTGAGTCCAATTTGTATTTGTGGTACAGGAAAGGAAGATAATGAGCATTACCTCCTGCACTGCCCCCAGTTTACAGCTCAGCGCCAAGATCTCCTTGGTCAAGTCTCGGATGTCGGATATGATGTTGCTAGCATGAACGCAAAGGATCTTTGTCGTTTGTTGTTATATGGGAACCCAAATGAAAGTACCTTGGCAAACAGAATCATTCTAGAAGCAACTATTTCTTTTATTAAGACTTCTGGACGTTTCAATTAAACTTTCTGGAAAAACAGCAGCCTAAGACTTTTTCTTGACTGGGGTGCTCCCGATATTTGCATGGGCAGTCTCTGCTCATCGGACTGCTGCTGCGGGGGCGTCGGCTGGGGGAGTCTAGGATTAGTTGGAAGTTTTTTTTTAGTTTCTTTTTCTTTTCTCCTCGGAGTTGATCTCTGTACCATAGATTCCATTCTCCCTGCCGGTGCTCTCGTGCTTGTAGTTGGTTTGGTGGGGGTGGGCTGTTTGTGCGGGTTTTTGGGGTATTTCAGTTTCGATTTAGCTTTTGTTCTTGTTTTTGTTTTGTTTGTTTGTTTGTTGTTGTTGTTTTTTTTTGTTGTTTCCTTTTCTACTATTAATAAGGTGGTTGCAGGAGAAAAGCTCTAACTTATTTGATAATCTTTAAATTCCGAAAGTTTTTTCTCCTGCGACCACCTTAAGCTACCGTTAATATTTTGTTGAAAATTGTAAGTGGCATTTGTAGTGAGGACCCGGTGACCTTGTGTCTTTCCTCGCTACAAATGTCACAGTAGTTGTATTGAATTGTTGTTTTTAAAATTTTAGATTGATAAAAAAAAAAGTGTTGCGGTTTCTATGGCAACCACGTTTTCTAAAACGGTTGAAAATATTTTCTCCCGTTACTTAATCAACTGCAGGCATAAAATGTTTCCAAAACCATCTAACTTCCAGAATTAGAACTTTAAAATTGACGTAACGAAGGGGCTTTTAAAGAATGCATTGTCAGTTGGTTACCATGACAACGGGCCATTTTTGAAGTTGCTTCTATGTCAAAATTTGATCAGAAGACAGACTTCTATGTCTGTGCCAAGTCTTATGCTGGTATCCAAAAGTGCACAATTATGGCCAAAACAGGCACTTATTTCCTGGACTAATAGGCTTTGTGGGCTTTGTGCTAGAGATAATGCGATTCGATACAGTTCAGACACTCGTAAATAGATGTGGCATTGCCTGATTTTGCTCAATTCATTCAAATGGAAACAAAAAGGATAAAACATTTTTGGCTGTTTGGTTCACCAATGAATTGATCTTACACAAAACAACAAAGCAACAAAAAGTTTGTGCAAGAAATGTGTCAAATCTATTCATGAGTCAATAAAGTTAAACAAAAGGTTAACAGCGGTAAACTTTCAACACAACAAAGCATTTAGTTTTGTTGTTTTGTGTAAGATCTATTCATTGGTGAACCAAACAGCCAAAAATGTTTTATCTTTTCTGTTTCCATTTCAATGAATTGAGCAAAATCAGGCGTGCCATATCTATTTACGAGTGTATGAACTCTGTATCGAATCGCATTGTCTGTAGCACAATCCTATAGATGCGACGTTTTTCAGGAGATTTCATTTCATTTCATTTCATTTTAAATTATTTATACAGGGTAAAAAACATTCAGTTCATACGGGAAAAATACTGCTTTACAATGTGCCCTGTTAAAACAGAAAAGAAAAACAAAAAGAAAAAATTAAGTACTCAAGAAATTCCTAATACCACTTAATGCATTGTCAGATAAATTCCCTAAAAAAAACCTAATTTTAGATTGGTGGCGCTTGCAGAGAAAATATGGAACGAGACAAATTTGCAAGAAGTTGCTTAAGACTGGATGTTTTAAACGAAATTTGGATACATCTAAATGGAAAATGAAGCCAAATAGATCATTGAGTCGTTGGTAAGTGAATCATTTAGCTCAGGGGTGGCGCTAGAAATTTTCCGACAGAGGGGCTGGAGCTTCCGACAGGGGGGCTAAAAAGACTGAAAAATGGTGTTTTCGTGCGTTATTTTGCCAAATTTCCTCCGACGAGAAGCCAAAATTCCTCCGACGGGGGAGCTAGATGCCTCCGATGGGGGGCTGTAGCCCCCCTAGCCCTCCCCTGGCGCCACCCCTGATTTAGCTCAAGAATACAAACTAAGCCCTTTTGGGGTCAACGAATAAGTTTTAATCGGTAAGAAGTTTAGGCCCAGATCACAATTCTGGCAGAAATCATTAAAAATCACCTGTGATTTTGAGATGTAATTGAAGGGACGGTGCTTGGGTTATTGCTTAGGGCAATATCCGTAATCGCTGAGATTTTTATCCTTATATCTCGTTTGCAGCGACTTTTATCGATGTTTGAACGAATGTCAATATTCTTCGACAGGAAAATGAATGTAATTTTGGCTCCAAATGAGATATTTTTCCAAGCACGCTACGAGCTGTAGAGGGGCATCCCTTCTACTGATTTATCAAATAAAATTCCATGTAATTATAGTAACTTAGTAGCCATTTCAACTTTCGTGAGGGTACTCATGAATTCACTTCGAACGGCCAATTTGGTATCACGTGGTTAGAAAGGGGCTATTTGATTCGCTGAACACCGTGAAATTGGATGATTTCTGCGTGCTTCAGCAACCAGTAACGATTTGAGCTGTATGCTAGATTCACCTCGAGTGGCGGTCACAGTAAAGTACCCCATCCCCCCTCCCCCCGGGAAGCAAATGATCGCAATGCATGTCGGCTGTAAAAGAGCCCCTACGATTCGTTACTATCATTGTTGATTCAAGCAGGCTGAATGAGGGCAATTCAGACAATGTCGTCAAATCTTCGCAAAACTGGTCTTGTAAAGTGGGTTTGCCATTCTTTTCAAACGAGAATAATTGCTTGGAAGGAACTTGAGATGGTTGGCCATAACTGTAGAAAGCATTTTGGTATCAGCATAGCATAATCTTTTTCAGGATACATTAAGATCGAAAACTTTGAAACAATCAAAATTTCGGACAAACTTTCAGACAAAACGTTGTCCGAAAGTTTAATGGTCCCAAAATATGATGGTGTCAGAAATCTTTTTCGTCCGAAGGTGTTAAATTTGCTGAAAATAAAAAAGTACAAAGATATGTGACAGAAAAAGCTCATCAATCAATGGTTTGCCGTTAGTGCCAAAGATTCTTGAATTCTTTATCTAAGAGTTTGGTTCCTTGGGCGTTTCTTGGAAATAGTTCACGTTTAGCAGCACATTCTATCTTTGTTTACAGCTGGTTTACCATGACATCCAAATGTCCTTGTGGATGTGATGATCACCATTTACCTACTGTAAGTTGATGATCATGATAGAATCACAGAATTGTATTAAGTTTTATGTATGAAAGATGTTTGGCCGAAGTTCCTAAAAAAAGCGTCCGAGAGCAAATGTGATCAAAAGCTTTAGTCCGAAAATATTTTTCCGAAACTCTTTCGTCCGAAAGTTTTCGATTTTAATGTTACGGCATTTAAAATTTCCTCTAGCTTGATATCATGACGTCACCAAATTGTTAAATCGTATGCCATTATTACTAAAGACGTTTGCTTACCACACCATTGTAGACTTCAATAAACTGAAAGTTTCTTGAAATAATGCTAAGTTACTTCAATTAACTTTGAATTACATTCTCGCTAATTTTCATTTAAGCTCCGTAAGTTTTTAGCATAACATTCTCATCGACATATAGCTAAATGCTGACATTCTAAGAATGAAAACTTTACCTTTTACTGATGACATTCAAGTGGTAAAAACGATTTGAATTTCTTTACATTAGGATGTAAGAGCAAGTTCATCAAGAAATTCACTGGCGAGAAGATTTGGCACAGAAATCTCATGCGCCTTGGAGCAAATATTTACAGTCAAATGATAACAAAATACAAAAAAGGTCATTTGCAGAAAGGTAACGAACAGAATGATATATTCACCGAATACATCTTCGTGTGCCAAATACTTGGAGTGAACGAATGCTTTGATAGTAAGTTGCTGCATTTAGTTGCTAGCTGGCAAGACGAAGGTGGATGCTGGAAAATAATAGATCATAATTCAAAAGGAAAGAATGACGAAGAGAGGAGAATGCTTAGAAGTAGCAGTTACAAAGACGATATCAGTGACGACAGCAGAGAAATTTTAAGGTAACAAACGTTTTATTTACACATGGACTATAACGTCATATTTAAATGTTGTCAATGTTGTCGTCATTATTGTGCCATAAGATTTTGTCATTATTCCGTCATAATTATGGCAGACATTAAGGCCATGCAACTAGCCCAGTGACCCAGATGGTGTGGTCCCGAGAAATTTTCCGAGGGGCGAAAGTTTAGGACAGAGGAATGGAATTTCAATTTTAGTTATCAGAATTAAAATACAATCTGACTGTACCATTTTACTTCCTTCCCCCACGTTACAGCTTCCTACCTTTTTGCTTCACTTCTTTGCCCTTCTTTGGTATCATCGGGATTCAAACTCACTGTTACACGCTGATGATGGATCTTGGAATGGATCCGAAACCTTAGTTCAATTGAAACATAAAATAATGATTTACGACTGATACTTTCATGCATGTATTGTGAATAATTATCTACTCGACTTGGATTTGTAACTTTCATATTAACCCTGTTAGTACTGGGCAATTTTTTACTTACTTTGTACTGGGGGGGGGGGATTTTTGGCCCCCCTCTTTTTGATTTGATTTGATTTGATTTGATTAAATATCTTTAATGAGGATACCCCAATCACCAAGAGATGCTTTTCATGGGGGTCCTCAAAAGTAGAAAGTTACAATGAAGGTATAAAATATAGAAATTAATAGTAAACTACCTAAACCTAATAAAATCTTATACAGTTAAAAGCGATTACAGTCCTTCTTTACAATTCAAATTGTTCATTCTGTTCTTTGAAGAAATAATATGAAGAAACCACTAGAGACATAACAATAAGACTTACTCCTATTGTTATTTAGGCAATTAGCTATTAAAATGCAACAATGACAATTAATTAGTCACGTGTTACATTGCTAGGCAACCAAAAAAACAAAGGAAAATTGGCAAGTTTTTACCTTTTTAACAAGAAAAATTCTATTTGATTTACCACTCATCCGATTTTCTCCAAATTTGTCTCAAATTGTTGAAAACATGTTGCAGATTTAAAATACATACTTTTTAGATATTTTCAGGTTCTATTTTTAGCACAATTAGTTTCTAATTGGCTTTTTGTTCCAAGCACAGATTTTCTTTGCAGTTATTTCTAAGTCTTGTCTCTTTACCTACTAAATATGGACTCAGAAGTAATCAAATAAATGAGTTGAAGCAAAAAAGACAACAAGTTTTCATATCTTACATTTATCAGTTAAAGAAATGACGTCATAAATGTCAATGACGTCATAGATATGAAATTTTGCTGATTATTACTTCTGAGTTCATATTTACAAGATAAAAGGAAGAGACTTAGAAATAATTGCAAAGAAAATCTGTACATGGAACAAAAAGCTAATTAAAAGCTAATTGTGCTAAGAGTAGAAACTGGAAATATCTCATAAGTATGTATTTTAGATCTGCAACATGTTTCCTACAATTTGAGACAAACCTGGAGAAAATTGGATGAGAAATAAATTAAATAGAATTTTTCTTGCTTAGAAGGCAAAAAATTGCCAATTTTCCTTTGTTTTTGGTTGCCTAGCAACGAAACACGTGACTAATTAATTGTCATTGTTATATTTTAATAGCCAATTGTCTAAAGAACAATGGCAGTAAGTCTTATTGTTATATCTCTTGTAGTTTTGGAGAAAAAGAGGGGGGGCGAAAAACGCCCCCCCCCAGTACAAAGTTAGTAAAAGATCGCCCAGTACTAATAGGGTTAACAAGAAAAATTCTATTTAATTTACCTCTCATTCAATTTTCTCCAAATCTGTCTCAAACCGTAGGAATCATTTTGCAGATTTAGAAAACATACTTTTGAGATATTTTCAGTTTCAATTTTTGGCACAATTAGCTCTTAATTAGCTTTTTGTTATATGTACAAATTTTCTTTGCAGTTATTTCTAAGTTTTGTGCTTTTATCTATTAAATATGGACTCAGAAGTAATCAAATGAAAACGTTGAAGCAAAAAAACAACAATTTTTCATATCTTACTTTTATTCATTAGAGCAATTACGTCATTTATGTCAATGACGTCATAGATATCAAAGTTTGCTGATATCAGCAAATATGAAATATATTTATATATATCAAATGAAACTACTCATCAAATGCAATCGAATGATGCATGTTTGAGATCAATCGGACAAACGAGACAAAATGTATTGAAGTTTTACTACTCTCCAAATATGGTATTGCTGTGGTCACGTGATCATAGTTAGAACAATGAAATGTTAAGAATTTAATTGCCAATTAAATTTGACTAAAAATCACAAGGTTTGGTGGTTGAATTCCTGGCCGTTTTCGTGCAATGTAGAAAAGTGTGGTAGTGGGGGCGAAAAACGCCCCCCCCCCCCCAGTACTAATAGGGTTAACTAACGAATTTGGTCACTGAATTGAAATTTTAGTTGGCATGAACATGATCTTTTTCATTTTCAATCTTGCCTCTAATCTTATCTATGTGTCATAGTGCATTGAAGTCATGACTGTAAAGACACTTTAATGATATTTTGATCACAAGTTTGGGTTCGTTTTGGAGGCTTCTTGAAGAGGATTTCTCGAGAATATCTCTCAGTTCTTCAGAACGAGGAGGCTGATTCTTTTCCCCCCGTAACTCGTTTGATTTTTGTAATCTAATTGCACGCGTCGGTTAGCAACGATGACATTTGTCAACATTATTACTGTGACATCAATGGGAACAGACTTTCGAACGACATCCATTTTTGACTCACCCAATGTTTTTGATGTGTTTCAGGTTCTCATCTCGGAAGTTGCTAAGAGACAGATTTCATGGAGGCAAGTAACCATCTATTGCTACAATAATAAAACCCTGGCCAACAGATCAAACGCTTTTCGCTAACTGCTTTATATCTGCTTTGCTTAGCAAAATGTTTGTCTGTTTTGCTACAGCGATACATATTAGAGTACCGTCGCCCTGAACCGCCATCTTTCAGATACAGCACTTATTATGAGCGATATGATACGATATGATAGCGATATGATATTTGAAATAGTTATTTGCCATCAGAAGATTTTTTAGTTCATTGGACTTACTGTATCACTTCGTCAACTTGATCTACCCACCTTTTGAAGTACAGCCACAACCCTAAAGAGCAACGGTAAAAGTCGGCCTGAATAAAATATATCGCCCTGAGCCGCCCACCCTTCATTTTACCACGATCAGCTATCCCGAAAGAAAACTGCTCTATATTGCCGGAAAAAATATTTGTCAGGGCTCCATCCTCTATGTAATTAACCTTCATTGCACTCTGATCAGATAGAAAATTAAAACTTTTCGTTCCTCCCCAGTTTTAACTGCTCATACGTTCTACCAGCATTATAGTATTCTAAAAATGCTCTGCCAACTCCACGAAAGGTCACCAATGTCAGAAATATGTTCCTGTTTTTACTTGTTTCCACTTGTTTTCATTCACAAAGTCGTCCAGCGGAAAATGGGGAGGACGCTATTCACAACGCGAGCACACACTGAGCTGATCGACTCGCGTTGCCATGCTTTTTAGGCAAGAAGAAAACAATGCCAGTGTTGTGATCAAGAAGCAGAAATGATCCCAGTGCAAAGACTAAAAGGCACGCATAGCTTTTCATAAACTTGATGAAATTGTCAATCTTCAGAGCTGTAGCTTTCAGAACAATTTCCGAGCATTCTCCTCAAATTTTTCCTGTATTTGTTGATAGGTACTGATAGGTATTGATAGGTGCCTTTGAAGGCATAATCTCAGACCCCGTTTACACGATGTCGGTAGCATGTCGGCATGACATGACACCGGCATGATATCTTTTGTTTTTAGGCCACCCGTTTACACGATGTTGGTAATGTCGATAGCCATACCGGTACGGGTTCATGCCGGCATGATAACGACATCGTGTAAACGGGCCATGCCGGCATGGTGCCGACATGATTTCATGTCGCTTTCGCCTCGACGCTAAGAAATAGTCAAGTCTTAGGGTATTTTGCAGCCGAGAAAGCGTGCTTGTCTGCCTTGTATTGCCGAATTACGTCAATTAGTCCATGCGAGCGATGGAGCCTTGCTTTTGCTTTTATTAAACTTGGTCTTCTTCTTTGGTGGCCTTATTTCACTCTTACTTTTCGTATCCTTCTTCGCTTGCTATTTTCGATGTAACCTTGTGATCGTTCGGTCGTTGCTACGAGTTCGATTTCTTTTGTTTTTCTCATGTATTCTGCTCGGGGGGGGGGGTAACTCAGCCTATTATGTGACGGGGAGGTGCCATTTTGCCCGAAAAATTGGTACCCATAATTCCGTAAATTCTGGTGGATTTTAGGGCCATAATTCCACAAATCGAATAAATATCTGGACCATAATTCCGGAAATTATGAAAAATCCCCTGAAAAGGACACCCAACACCCATAATTCCGTGAAATGTCAAAAATTGTGAAAATGATACCCATAATTCCGGAATGGTTTGAAAAAAAGTACCCCTAAAAATGGCACGTCCCCGTACCACGAACAGTATTAAGGTACCCCCCCCCCCGAGGTATTTTGGAGCCTGTTTGAGAATCAATGCGAAAGCGTACAATAAAACAATCATGTTACGTCACAGCCATTGTCTTACCGAAGCGACATGATATCATGCCGGTATCGTGTAAACGGGGCGAGAAAAAATCTCATGCCGGTGTGGTATGCGTAACGGTCCACTATGCAAAGGTGTCCCGTCTGAAACGCTTATGCGCTTCCACTTGAAACGCAATGCACTTCCGAGTCACATCTGCGTTTCAGAATGAAACGCTATGCGCTTCTGGGTTACATGAAATGATGCCTATTCAATAGGAAGGGGTAGGTGCTGGTGAATCGGGATTCAAGAGGAGCCAGGGAGCCGGGTGCTTGGGAATGCGGCCCCAATCATTGGATAATTTTCTAAAATATGTCTTTCTTGGGAAAAAATACATTCTTAGTAGGGCAAAATGTTAAACAATGGTAAACAATGGGATTCTTCTCATCGGGCAGCCCCCTTGATTTTATCTTCCCAAAATCTTATTGTCAAGACTGTTTGTCAAACGTGGGCGCTGGTGTAAAGAGAGTACTGGCAATGAATCGGGTGGGTGCTCAGGGAGCTTGGGCATTTTATAATTCTGCGTGAAAGGGTGCTCAATGTGGGACTATGCATTGACATGTGATAATAAATGTTAATACACGGAAAGGAGAAAAGGGTTAATACTGTTCTGAAAAGGGATTCAAGACCATTAATTCAAGGGGAGGGTGGATTGTTACACACTGGTAACAGATACAATCTAGTAACAGACAAGGAATCAGTGGCGAAGCCAGACAAAAATAGTGAGGGCTAAAAGACGACTGGGGGGTAAAGGGTATACACGTTTTTTTATAAGAAACTGATTTATAAGAAACTAGTACTAAGATGGCCAAAATTTTAAGAAACTCTAGTACTGTGTCTGAGAAGTACTAAGAAACTATTCAAACTTAAAAGCATGAATTTTATAGCAAATAGATCGTTGAATCCGCGGTTGAATCTTTATTATTGGGAAATATTATCTAACCATTTGTGTTTTCAACATAATAGAACACTGTTTATTCCTATATGATGTTTAAATATCAAGAAACATATCTGCAGCAGCGTTAGCGATCACATTGACGATTCATGCATTCAAAAAATAAGAAACTAATCAAGAAACTTTTAGTACTAACATGGACAAAATTTCATGTTAAATTAAGAAACTTTTAGTGCTATGGCCTGATCCAAGTTTCTTGTAAAAAACACGTGTACCCAGACATTTTGATTGATTTTTCAATTACGATTCTCAGAGTTTTAAAAGTGGGGGTGTATTTACCCCCTCAAACCCTCACCTGGCTCCGCCACTGCAAGGAGTCCTGAGAAATTGTCAGTTGGTAGTTGATAGGAATTACTTGAATCAGTGGCGGAGCCATGGTATGAGGGAATAGATACACCCCACTTTCAAAAGTCTGAGTAAAATTGTTACAGAAAGATGCGGATTTTGTTTATTTGATTCAGGAGCTGAGGAGTGACTGCGTACATCTGAGCAACAAATATGCAAAAATTGTAATTCCCTCTGCTCGGTTTCTGAATCAAATAAACAAAATCCGCGAGACAGAACTTTAGATTTACCCTTCTTCTGTCGTTATAAGCACATACCTTCTCTTAAAAACCTCCCTTCGCCCGCACCAAACGGGAGTTCGCCGTACTGGTTTCAGGGCAACTTTGCGGCTTCGTTTGTTTTGAAATTCTGCTTGAGAGAATTTCTTTTGTCTGCATTCGTTAATAGCTTTGAATTGAGGTGTGAACCAAAGCGACTGATGCTATTGTATTACAAAATCTGCCCTTGCTGTCCGTTTGAAGTAGACCCTTTTGCATGACATAAAACTACCATGCATATGTGTCCGTTTGAAGTGGACCCTTCTGCATGGCCTGAAATCGCTATGCATATGTGTCCGGACCAAAATGCATAGCACAGTCTGCCATGCGTTTCGGTCCGGACCAAAACGCATGGTGATGTTTGCTATGCATATGTGTCCATTTAAATTGGACCCATTTGCATGGCCTGAAATTGTTATGCGTATGTGTCCGGACCAAACTGCATAGCACACTTTGCCATGCGTTTCGGTCCGGACCAAAATGCATAGCACACTTTGCCATGCGTTTCGGTCCGGAACAAAATGCATGGCGCCTTTTGCTATGCGTTTTGGTCCCGGACCGAAACGCATAAGCGGACCGAAACGCATATTACAAGCCGGCATGGTTTCATGCCGGTGTCATGTCATGCCGGTATGCTACCGATATCGTGTAAACGGGGTCTCAGTGTTCGTCAGTTTTATGCAACCACAGCGGAAGTATCATCATTATGATTCTAGACAAAGAAGAAAGTTTCTGAAATATTATCTGAGTGCTCAGTCAAGGCTCTTATTACTCATTCAGTGATCTTAGAGTTTATTTCTTGTGAAGAGTGTCTTGTAACAAAAAGCCTTACCATACGGTGATTTGCTTGGCCTAGGCAAAAGTAGTTAACATCGCAACAGATTTTCAGTTCCAGATTACTTGATATGGCATGCTAAGACCACCTACCAGGTTACAGTGAGTCCCTTTCGGAAACCTTTGTCACTACTTGCAACTGCCAGAGAGGCCATTGAAGGATGAACAACAGGCTAACTGAGATCAAATCAAACATCGACAATGATGCTCGCGCAGATTTTTTCTCACCTTTTCCGTATCCAAACATCCAAGAAAAGTCGCTGCAAACCTTGAGCTTCCAATCATGTGACCCTATTGTTCTCAGAGAAATAAGCCACTCTTATTGGCCAAAAATGTATGACGTGGAAAACGTACTTGACTTGACATGCAGTTGAACGAATGCATTTTGAATTTGTTTTGCTACTTCGCAACGAGGAAATTAATTACGATCAGCAGCGAAGCTTGCTATAGTAAACATGGTAGGTCTAATCCACGACATCCAAGCCCAATTAATCATTATGTGTTATGTAAAATTTTGTTTACTCTAAATTTGTAGGTCTTAGATGTTATGTTGTTGAGGGAGGAAATCTGCACTGCAACTTCCAGAAAACGCAATTGGTGGGGGGGGGGGGGGTCAATATGCTAGTGTAGATCGACCACATAAACGGGCTATTTCATAGGCTGTCGGATACTCAAAGTGCGGTGCTACGCAATAGACCTATTTCATAATTGAATTTAATTCGAGGCAAAAGATGTGATTCCCTGTACAGCAAGAAACCTAAATCATATCATTATGTTGCAACCACACGCAGAAAACAATTTCATGCCTGCCTAGAGCAATGCACGCTTCTGATATCTAGATCCACATTAAATCGAGGCAAGTGATTTCAAAGGGGGATAAAAAATTTCAAAAGAACTGACGACATTGTGAAAGTGGTCTGTTTCATTACACCTTTCAACTAAGCTGCCTCGCTTTGGAATTTTATCGGAATTTCTTCAGCTTGTGTCATATGAAATTTCTGACCCCCGATTCATACATTCAGCACCCAAATTTTCGTAACAGCAGTGCTTATGAGGATAATAAATTTTGATTTTGATTTTATGAGGATAATAAATTTGAACATATATAAGGGATTTGACCGCGGATGATGACTAAGGGTGTAAAGATGGGAGATTAAGTTAAAAACAGGACAAACCTTGGCACGATCCAATCCAAAACAGAACCCGCCTCTCCACAACACATGTCTTCTTCCATCTTGTCTCCACTGCAAAACGAGTGATGCGCTGCGAAGGAGGTTGCATACTACCTCGCTCAACGCATGTCATAGGCGTTTCCCTTCCCACTTAATGTCCCTGGTGTAAGGTTACATCCTGAGAGATTTTCACGGTCAAATCCCTTATAAATTGCCACATTTATTTTCTTCACAAAATCAAAGATACAAACTCCAGGAAAATAAAGATTTGCCCTCAGACTAAACTTGGTGTGCTGAATCCAAATCTGTGGTCAGAAATTTCGCATGAAGAAATTTTCAAAAATTTCCAAAACGATTAATTTATGTACTCCTCAGTTCAAAACGTCTTCAAGAGACGGAGCAGAAACTGCGTAAAGTGACGTCATCGACCAATCTGAGATAAGGAAGGGTTTGAATAGTTAAGCTTTTTGAAATGATAAATCAAGAGTTTAAGACCCTAGGAAGAAAATGTCAGGTGTTGCCTAATTTTGGGATCTGTTGCAAGGTGCTAAGGGAGCTGAATGTTGCGAGTTTTTGCGCATGCGTGCGCAGTTTCTGCTCTGTCTCTTCAGGACAGAAAAGCTAATTTAGAGGAGCACGAATTTGGAACAAGAGCAAGCACATGTCTGGCTTTCAAGGACAAATGATGAAAATCAGCCCTTACAACGACCCCACTATGGCAGCATGTATCAGTTTCCATTAAAACTTAAATTTTCTTTTTCATTGACGTATATTGAATGGTCTGTTCATTTATTTACTAACGTATTTAGCAACCATTGTAATTAGGTTTTTAATAGGGCAGTTTGTAAATCAATTTTATTATTGTAAACTATATCCTGTATGAAGAATTTAAAAAGAAATGAAATGAAGTGTTCTGCCCGTAACGTTTCTTTTATTCGTCTTAGATGGATGCTCCATGCATTTGACATCTGTAGCTACTGGCATGCTGGGAATGTCGGTTCATGGTAGTAACTGGGAGATGCAACGAAGAACTGGCACAAGAAAGCCCCAAAGATCACCCACAATGACCGGATTGACTCAAGAGGATGATTTTTCGTTATTCACTTAAACAACAGAAAGTTTGTCTATTGAAAATGTTCCTGTTTGTTACCAAATTTATCGGCGCTTAAGCCAGATCTCCATTTGGCGGAAAGATGTCGAGGCGGAAAAATTTCCAGCAATCTAATTGGCTAATCGAATCGTCTCCGGGCAAAATTTCCAGCCGCGAATAGTACGAAAAGTACCACTTTACGCGTCTCGACATCTTCCACCTAGTGGAGATCCGGCTTCATAAAATTTCTCAAAAGAAAGCAATACTTGGTATTTTCTTCCCGTGGACCTAATTGTTGATTTATAGTCTCAAAGGCTCATGTAGCCAGAAGTCAGATTATACGATGACGTAGAGTGTTGGCGGTGGTGATCGGACGGCGGTGGCAATTGGACGCTTGTGAAAAGATCTGGACAAACACCATCAAGCAAAGAAGGTATTTGTTGGCATTGAAAGCTAACATTTTACCAGTGATTTCGAAAAAAACTTGGGATGTCAGTTGGACTATAACATTGCATTTAGTAGTTGTCGTCCGCAGGAAATAAAAAATTTTCTGACGCTCTGCTAGACAAGCCACAAAAATTGCAAAACCGTGCTGCCAAAATAGTAACCAATAGCCTTTACAACGTCTCTGCCCTGCCTATTATAAGGAAACTGGGCTGGCAGACTGTTAATGATTTGATTGTAGAAGAAACTTTCAAAATTGTATATAAGTGTACAAATTGTGAGGTTCCCTCTTATCTTGCATGCCTGTTCGGCAGGTTATCAGAAATCGGTACCCGGGAACTTCGAAATAAGATACAAGATAGAAATAACAAAGTAAAAGTAGTTAAAAGTTCTCGATCGGCAGGAATAAAAATGGTTCCTTTGTGTTCTGGAGTTCTCGAGACAGGATTTAAATTGTTTGAAACTTTCTGTTGATTTTGATTTTGCGTCAAGGCAATTCCACAGCTTCGTCCTTCTAAAAGAAAAGCATTTTGGCCACATGTTGTTCGTAGAAACGGGTCACGTAGATCATTTTCGGTATTTCGAAGTTCCCGGGTACCGGTTTCTGATAACCTGCCGAACAGGCATGCAAGATAAGAGGGAACCTCATCATTTGTACACTTATATACAATTTTGAAAGTTTCTTCTACAATCAAATCATTAACAGTCTGCCAGCCCAGTTTCCTTATAATAGGCAGGGCAGAGACGTTGTAAGGGCCATTGGTTACTATTTTGGCAGCACGGTTTTGCTATTTTTGTGGCTTGTCTAGCAGAGCGTCAGAAAATTTTTTATTTCCTGCGGACGACAACTTTTTGCTATAAAATTTCCTGTCAGTTCTCCATCACAACAACTGAATCGATCAAAATGAAAAACAATCAGACATTGGTTCAATAGCCTGGATGAAAATTTTTAGACGAACTTTTGCAATTATACCGGGTGAGCCAGAAAAAGTTCCCACTTTTGAAAATTCATAGAACAAAGATTACTTCACCGATTTGAATCATTCAAATTCTAGTTAAAAGCCGTAAGATCGAAGTATCTTTGTGATTTTTCTTCCTGCCTTAGCAGCACTAGAAGTATAGGTAAATTCAAGTTTATAAGAATTTCATGTTTGCAAAATGACTGAAAAGGGGCCTAAAACATCGATCAAATCCCCGGGGAGGGGAGGGGGTAACTTCAATAGACGGGTGACGGGTGTGTGCCATTTGATGTCTGAAATCGCACCCTAAAATTTATAAATTTTCGCGAAAACGATACCCCAAAATTTACAGACCATTGAAAATGTATACCCTAAAATTGTTACAGCCATCCAAAATTTTAACAAACTAAGTGAAAGTTGATCAAAATCAATACCCTAAAGAGGTATTTTTTCTAAAATGACACCCCAAAATTTATGACTACTTGTGATTTTACCAAAAGTGATACCCCAAAATTCATTTTCTGCGCGAAAAAAGGCACCCCAAAAAATGGCACACCCCGTACCTGCATATATGGTAGTTACCCCCGGGATCAAATCATAAAGAACTCATCGCACAGAACAACAAAGAAAATGCCATTTCCCAAGGATGACAGATATCCTTGGTACATCATGAAAGAAATCACTTCATATTTTTTCAACCTGTCAAAAATTCGGGCGGAGAAGCTCATCGTTGCACCCCCTTTGTAAATTTAGTTACTTTTAACAGTATTTAATTAGTTTAATGTATTCTTGTTTTGTTTTGTTACTCTTCTTAAACTTTGCTGTTTGTAGCTTTATACCTTTATATACATGTATGTTTAAGAAGATTGAAACAAAAATTATTGCCATAGGATTGAGAAAATCTTCAGTATTTGCTTGAAAATAAATGTCTTATAACTCTCGAGAAAGGTGACACGCCCATTTCTTATTGTTCTGTGTGAGGAGAATCCTTATGATTTGATAAATGTTTTAGGCCCTATTTTAGCCATTTTGCAACCATAAAATTTTTGCAAAATTGATTTTTCTCTTATTTCTAGTCCTGGTAACGGAGTACAAAAATTGCGACGATTATCATGTTGATATTCAAAAAGACATTCCAAGTTTGACAATTCCAAGTATATTACGACATTTCCAGTTGAGACAATCCGATAGTTAGAAGATAGTTAGAATGAGATTTATGTTTGACTAGTCCATGTTTATTATATTGACGTTTCGAAGCAATTCTCCGTGCTTCATCATCAGAATTAAATGTTCAAAAGCACGAGGCTCTATTCATACTCATAACGATAAACAACTAAAGTGCATGTTTACAGCTCCTACGTATAAAAAAAAACCGAAAGGGCAAGCCCAAAGGAATAATAATTAAAACAGAGCTAGGGGGATAGAAGACTGTTGGGAGTTAAGTGAAGGACGATCGCGTAAAATAAGTAGACTTTCGTGGATAAGTAAATCAAATTCATTGTTAGCTCTGTCCAACACTGAGAAATCTTCCAACGACGCGGCATGGCCTGATTGGCTGATATGGTCCCCGATGGCGGAAGGACTTGCTGTTATTTTCTGACCTGCTTTGTTTATTCCCAAATGCTCTCTGCAGCGTGTAATTAAATTGCGAGATGTTTTTCCAAAGTAGGAGGCATGGCAGCCAGGACACTGAAACTTGTAAACAACTGAGGAGCGCATGAGAGTTGGAAAGCGGTCTTTAAATGAAAAAAATGACTGAATTCTCTTAGGAGACCGAAAAATGACATTAAGCTGAATGCCTGGATAGCATTGCTTAATTATTCTACATATTTTAGTTTTAATCTGCAAACTATACCTGCATAGATATGGCATACAAAACAAAAGAGCCGTTTTGGCTTCTTGAGGGGCAGGGGGCCTAGGTGCAAACCTTTCATCCAAAAAAGATTTAATAATACGATCTATCAGCGCCCTAGGAAAACTATTCTTTACCAAGATCTCCTTAATCCGAACAATTTCGTTGTGGAAGTTTTGATACGATGAGCAGATATGAAATGCTCTATGTACTAAAACACTAATCAAGTTATTCTTATATTTATCGGGGGCAAGGCTTGAAAAATCCGTATAAAGACCAGTAAAGTTCTTCCTAGTCCTGGTAAGAAGGTGAAAAAAGATCACAAAAATGCTTCAGTCTTCAAAAGCTTTTAACTGGAATTTGAATCATTCAAATCCCTTGCTATGAATTTTCATGATGCTATGAATTTTCTTGATGCTATGAATGTTCAAAGGTAGGAAAATTTTACTGGCTCACCCGGTCTATTTTGACAAAACAGAGAAATGTCCCATCCCCTCCCTTGGCAATTCCGCTGGTCAAAGCTTCTATTGACGGAAAAGTGCGTAAATCTGCAATAAAAGTGACGCTTTCCATTAATTTAGAGTGAGAAGTCATGCAGGCACGGGGCCCCTTGGTCATTTTATCATAGCAACAGCACCAGCTTTACAGTAAAACGACAAAGCAATTTTTGTTGCTGGGGGTCCCTTCGGGGCCTTTAGAGGTCGGGGGCCCTTTGTTTTTGAACTAAAGGTAACTTTAGTCAGTTACGCCACTGCTATCAGTACGCAATCTTCAAAACTTTCCAGGGTAATCACCGCAAAGGTAAAAATATGTAAGTTACAGATAATGAATTTCCTGTGAGTTAGTCGAAATACAAAATTTCCTGCGGACATTGTCCGAGCGGCCGAAGGCATTCTGACGCTCTGTTGTCTTGTGTCGTGATTCCGCATACCCCCCCCCCCCCCTGGGCAACGATATCGAAAGTACGGCTCTACTAGACTTTTATACTTTGTTTGCACGGCCTTTATTGGGAGGTATTGTTTGGAATATCGCAGCATTCCCATCGTCTTATCGCCTTAGAGATCTTTTTTGACCATATTAGCTATCTGCACGTCCTAGCTCAAATGTTGATCAATATATACCTAAAGGTACTTAGTGTCCTTAACCCTCTTAGTACTGGGGGTGTTTTTCGCCCCCCTGACACTTTTCTACATTGCACTAAAACAAGCTGTAATTTAACCACCAAACTTTGTGACTTTTAGTCAAATTTAATTGGCAATTAGATTTTTAACATTTCATTGTTCTAACTCTGATCACGTGACCACAGCAATACCATATTTGAAGAGTAGTCAACAAAAAAATTCTTGAAACTTCCATAGATTTTGTCCCGTTTGTCCGATTGATCTCAAACATGCCCCATTCGATTGCATTTCATGAGAAGTTTCATTTCATATACAGGGTGTCTCAAAAATATTGTTCGACGTTTGATTAAATTTTGAAAAATAAGGACAACATGAACAGGCTCATGGAAAGATAACCCTGTTCCTAAGATTATGAAATAATTTTAGAGACTAAAATCGTGCAAATCGGTTGAAAATTCACTGAGTTACGAGCTCTTGAAGATAAAAAAGATGCGATAGCTGAAACCAGAGACCCCCCAGATTACTTGTATTGCAAGAAGCTCGGAGACGGAGGTAAGAGAAGCTTATCCAATGTCATACCTCTCGTTGATATCAAGGCAAACAAATACGACTTCTAAAGTAAATTATTTCTTGCGACCATTCTCAAAATTCACTGACATTGCATAGGTCCAAAAACAGTGGTTCAAAACAAAATCGGCGAGAGACAGAATCTGTTTACTCAAAGCATCCATATGCTTGACAGTTAGGTTATCGAATACCTGTGTGAATCCCACTTGTTTCGCCATGAAACAATTGAGAAATAACAGAAACGACGGCCTATGGGACATTTACCAAAAATGAAATTTCGAGGCCTCTGGTTTCAGCTTTGACACAAACTTGAACTTCAAAAGCTTGTGACCCCATGAATTTTTATCGGATTTGCAAGATTCTTGCGTCAAAAATTAATTCAAAATCTCAGGACAAGGGTGACTTGACCAAAGGTCCATTCAGCGTATCGTTATTTTTTAGTATTTAATAAAACGTCGAACAATTTTTTTGAGACACCCTGCACATATATATATTCATACCTAGACACCCTGCACATACATATATATATATCTTGTTGCGACATATCATCCAGCGCTCAATAATTTGGGGAAGGTTGCCAGGAAACTCCATCCTATGCTCACAAATTCGGAAGAGCATAGGGAGGTGTTTCCTGAGCCACCGCTTATAGCATTTAGGAGATGTAAGAACCTTAAGGACATGCTTGTTAGGGCTAGGCTCAATAGTGAGGGAAATGGGGGGGATTGATAAGAAGGGATGTTCTCGTTGTGGTAAATCTCGTTGTCAAGTGTGTAACGTTATAAGTAATAGTGAGCATTTTCATTCTAATATAGATAGCCGGGAATATAGGATAAACTATTCGTTTAATTGTGACTCGTCCAATGTTGTGTATTTGTTGGAATGTACTGTTTGTGGTGTTCAATATGTTGGTAGCACTTGCACGCCTTTTAGGCTTAGGTTTAACAATTACAAGGCGTGCAGTCGTAAGTTTAATTTGGGGGCCTCAGTACCCCAGGTGGAATTCTTCAGGCACTTTACTGAAGAAGGCCACCACGGGTTTCTGAAGGATATTAGTGTTAAGATAATTGATAGGCTAACGGGGGGAAATAGGATGCGGGAAAGCTTCTGGCAATATCGGCTGGATTGCTTTGCCCCTAAGGGTTTAAACACTAGGCAGGTGGATATATAGATTTCATTTTTGTTTTAATTTTTGTTGTTGTGTTTTTTTGATTTTAGCGCTGAGCTTTTCGTTAGGTACACACGCTGTTTTTTAGGGTTTTCTGTTCTGCCAATCCGCTCTCGGATCTTTCTATTGCTTGTTCTGTTGTTACATGCGATCTTTTTCAGCTTCGGCGAGACAGACACAGCCACCGACTTCAGCAGTTCTTAACTCTGCGTTTTCTTTGATCTTTCTTCCGCCACCTTTGTATTACCGGCTGCTTTAACACATTTTATTACGCATTGTATTAGGCAGGACCTGCTTCGGCAAGATAGGAATCAAGTGTTTTAGCCGGTTTTTGCTCGCGGCCCGTGGCCGGAAGCCTTCGGGGCCTCATTTTCGCGGACCGGTCAGATGGTGAATAGGCGGGGAGGACGGAAGAGGTGTGTGGGGGTTTTTCTCGGCTTTACCAACCTTCATAAGGCGCAACCAGGACAGGGGACTGCTGGAGTTTTCCCGGGATTTTTTGAAGTTATCTACGCGCCAGATGTTTGGGAATCCGGATTTGGATGCCGGTTTAGGTGCCTCGCGGTTTGGTGGAGATATAGCGTTTTCTATTAGGCAACATCGGCAGAGGCTTGCCAAGCCTTGTTTACGCCACTTCAAGTCAGGTGATAAAGCCTCTTGATAAAACCTCCTTTCAATTTCATTATCAATTTCGAACCATGCCATGAATGCAAAGAGTAGTATAATACAGAAATTTCTCAAGAGTATTGCCATATGACTTGAAACGTGTGAACTAACCGAAGCAAATTTCTTCAGTTCACAAAGAAATCGAGGGGCATTGAATCTTGAACCAAAGAGACTGCGGTGGAAGGACAATAGCAAGAACAATTGGAAACGTAAATATTTGCCGCTCTGGGATCGTTGTTAAAACAATCACTATTGTTATTGCCATTGTTTCTAACCCAGAGTCTCTATTCTTTAAGGTTGAGTGCCTCATCGGTTTTGGAAGGGCTGTAACTTTGAGAAACCGCGGGGTGTTTGGACCGGCGTCCGAATCTGGATGCCCAAACGTCTGGCGAGTGGATTCCTTCGGGAGAATCCGGGAGGTTTCCGGCAGTTTTTTGTCCTGGTTGTGTTTTATGAAGGTAGGAGGAGTTGGGGGAAGTTTTCGCACGTTTCTTCTGTCTTCCTCGCTTGTTCGCCGTCTGATTGGTCCGTGGAGGTGGGGTTTTGGGGGTTTCCGGCTGTGGGCCGGGAGCGGGGGTCGGCTAAAACATTTGATTCCTATCTTTGCTTCGGCTATTGTTTTGTATTGTTTTTGAAATTCATAATCTATATGTATGCTCCATCTTATTTTGAGAAGTTATACTGATGAAGGCTTCGGCCGAAACGTTTACAAGAATGTGTTTTTTTCTGAGTTTATATATATACATATATATAATCCTAAAGGTTAAGGCGCTTGCCCGGAAAGCAGGAGATCCGTGGTTCGATTCCCGGCTGTGGCGCATTTTAATTTTCTCGATTTTCCTGAGAATTTTAAAAATTGTTTCCGTTTGCACCGAAAAAGGAGAAATCCTGGTTGCTCGCTAGCTGTTGAATATTTATAAAAAAAATAAGCTGCTTGAAAAAGGCGAAAGCCGAAAGCAACCCATAAGGTGCTAAAATCGAGAAAATTAAAACGTGCCACGGTAGCCTAAAGGTTAAGGCGCTTGCCCGGAAAGCAGGAGATCCGTGGTTCGATTCCCGGCTGTGGCGCATTTTAATTTTCTCGATTTTCCTGAGAATTTTAAAAATTGTTTCCGTTTGCACCGAAAAAGGAGAAATCCTGGTTGCTCGCTAGCTGTTGAATATTTATAAAAAAATAAGCTGCTTGAAAAAGGCGAAAGCCGAAAGCAACCCATAAGGTGCTAAAATCGAGAAAATTAAAACGTGCCACGGTAGCCTAAAGGTTAAGGCGCTTGCCCGGAAAGCAGGAGATCCGTGGTTCGATTCCCGGCTGTGGCGCATTTTAATTTTCTCGATTTTCCTGAGAATTTTAAAAATTGTTTCCGTTTGCACCGAAAAAAGAGAAATCCTGGTTGCTCGCTAGCTGTTGAATATTTATATATATATAAATATATATAAGGCGTGCAGGCGCATTTTAATTACAAGGCGTGCAGTCGTAAGTTTAATTCGGGGGCCTCAGTACCCCAGGCGGAATTCTTCAGACATTTCACTGAAGAAGGCCACCGGGGGTTTCTGAAGGATATTAGCGTAAAGATAATTGATAGGATGCGGGAAAGCTTCTGGCAATATCGGCTAGATTGCTTTGCCCCTAAGGGTTTAAACACTAGGCAGGTTGATACATAGATTTCATTTTTGTTTTAATTTTTGTTGTTGTGTTGTTTTGATTTTAGCACTGAGCTTTTCGTAAGGGACACACGCTGTTTTTTTAGGGTTTTCTGTTCTGCCAATCCGCTCTCGGATCTTTCTATTGTTTGTTTTGTTGTAGCATGCGATCTTTTTCAGTTTCGGCGAGACAGACACAGCCACCGACTTCAGCAGTTCTTAACTCTGCGCTTTCTTTGATCTTTCTCCCGCCACTTTTGTATTACCAGCTGCTTTTACACATTTTAATTACGCATTGTAATAGGTAGGACCCGCTTAGGCTATTGTTTTGTATTGTCTTTGTAATTCATAATCTATATGTATGCTCCATCTTATTTGGAAAAGTTATACTGATGAAGGCTTTGGCCGAAACGTTTACAAGCATGTGTTTTTTCTGAGTACATATTTCTATTTTGATACATATAGTGAATGAGCTTATGAGAATATATATATATATATATGTATATTTCATATTTGCTGATATCAGTGAAATTTAATCTCTATGACGTCATTGACATATATGACGTAATTGCTCTAATGAATAAAAGTAAGATATGAAAAATTGTTGTCTTTTTTGCTTCAACGTATTCATTTGATTACCTCTGAGTCCATATTTAATAGATAAAAGCACAAAACTTAGAAATAACTGCAAAGAAAATCGTTACATGGAACAAAAAGCTAATTAAAAGCTAATTGTGCTAAAAATAGAAACTAAAAACATCTCATAAATTTGTTTTCTAAATCTACAACATGTTTCCTACGATTTGAAACAGATTTGGAGAAAATTGGATGATGGGTAAACTAAATAGAATTTTTCTTGTTAACCCTATTTCACATGGGGTATTTTTTCGATATTTTGGCATGGGGGGGTGGCGTTTTTCGCCCCCTATTTTTCTCTAAAACTACAAAAGATATAACAATGAAACTTTCCTCCATTGTTCTTTGGACAATAAGCTTTGCAAACATAACAATGGTAATTACTTAACCACGTGATTCGTTGCTAGGCAACCAAAAAACAAAGGAAAACTGGCCAATTTATAGCTGCTTCGCAAGAAAAATTCTATTTAATTGAATACTCAACCGATTTTAATTAGAATAGTCTTAAATGATAGGAAATGCATTGTAAAATTAAAATATGTACTTTGAAGAAATCTGAAATATCTATTTATAGACCAATTAGCCCTTAATTAGCTCTTTATTCCTTTCTACTTATTGTCACTGTAGTTTTCCGTAGTTTTCTTGCTATTTCTGACATAGATCGACTTAATATGCATGAATCAAACAAGGTTAAGCTAAATTGCAACAAAAGTCTTAATTGATACATTAATTTATTCGGAAAATGACGTCATAAGTGTAAATGACGTCATAGATATCAAATTTTGTCGATGTCAGCAAATTAGCATAAATTATATATCAAGTGAAAGCTCTCATCAAGAGCAATCGAATGATACATGTTGCAAGTAATTCAAATGAGAAAGAAAGAAATTATGGATGCTCAAAGCTGTTTTTTGTCAACTACTCTCCAAATATGGTGCTATTGTGGTCACGTGATCAAATCTAGAACAATGAGGCATTTAAATTTTGATTGCCAATTAAATTTGAGTAAAAGTCACAAAGGTTTGGTCATTATATCTTGTATCATTTCGGCGCAGTGTAGAAAAGTTTGGTTGTACTGCCCCCCCCCTAGACTCATGACGTAAGTCCCTCTAACTTTCGCTTGTTGTTATCGCTTCAGTTGAGGGACTTATGGACATACGGTTCTGAAAACGGAAACTCACCGCAAATTTTTGCGTTACCAATCAGAGCACAGTATTTTATAAACAATGATGACTTTCGTGGTTTTAGACCAATCAGAATTCGTAACTGATGCTATCATGCAAATTAGCTTTGACAACTGGATTTGCCGGACCAACATGGCGTCTTCACAGCTTGCCGACAGCCAGAGGCTGACTTCAAAATTCGCCCATGGAGCCATTTGAAGGCCTGTTTTCTCAAAGAGGAAGGAATTGTTGTTTGCCTTGTTCGTAAGTGATGAGCTGAAGGGAGTTTCACTGCCTCTTCTGCCTTGTTTCGAGTGGCAGAAGTGAGCCCGCCGTGGCTATGATGAAGGAGAAGTTTGTCAAATGACATTTCGACCCCGAAACGGAGAAGAAGGAGCTGTCAAGATGTTGACACCGCTACGTTTTGCCTGCGACTCACGACTGGGTAGATACCAAAACCTGTCTCGTCACGACGCTGTGGATTTTCCTCTTCATATGCTGGCCTTGAGTGGAGAATATTTTGAGTAACTTTTAGGGACTTTAATTTGGGAGAGTTTTTTGAGTTGAATATTTTGGATCTGTCTGTAGTTCCACTGCCAATCGTGGTTGGCCTAATCTAATGCAAAGAGAAAAGATGAGCCCTTCACCCCTACGACGCGAGCATCATGCGAGTCTGTCAACTTCTATGTGGCTGCATTGCATTGCAAGAAATCTGACTATATATGCTGCTGGCTGAAGATTATGAAACCAAACAAGACAACAAAAGAAACAATTCATTTCAAATTCCCAGGACTGGGGATTATTTGCTTGCTCTGTCTTTTTTCTGAAGCAACAGAGGATTTTGAAGTTGTTGATTTCTGATGTGATGCATCAGTAGAGAAAGCAGAGAGCTTATCAATAAACTCCTTTCAAGAAGGACTTTGTCAAAATTACCAAATACTCTTGGGGAGAGGAAGAGGGTACTTTGTATATTTTTTCAGGGAGGTGCCATTTTCAGGGTATCATGTTCATCTATTTTGTCATAGCAGTAGGAGCTGATTGTCATGACATGTTAAAAGGGGATATTTTGTTTGACTGGATCATGGCTCACTTCAATCTTTGTGTTCTAATGCTTTACAGCAATTTTTCCAGAGTTAGATCTATTGTTTTAAAGGAAAATTCTAGATAGCCACAGATAAAATTTTTGTGTGCACTCTCTTGCACAAAATAAAGCCAAGTACAGCTCCCCAATTTCAAGTTAAATGGAAGTCAACCTGAACTTTGTCAAATTTGTCATGACTTTGCAAGGGCTTTCTAGGTAAAATGCAGCAGATGGCTCAAATTTCTCTCAAACCACCCCTGCCCTTCTGGATTGTCAAAGCAAAATCAAGTTGATAAATTGATTATGCTGAACCTTATAGTAAGATTATTTAGGTTTTAGAGGCTAAAAAGGAGCAATCAAACTCTCTATCCTGAATCAAATCCTTATGAAAGCTCCTAAGGCGAAAAGCTGAATTTTTTGTGGGAATATGTGTTTATCCAGTAAAAGGTAGTCAAGAAGTATTGATCTGAGAATTTGATTCAAACAAACACATCACTGCACCTTTCTCAGTTTAATGTAGTTATATGCGGCAGTATTCTTTATATTTTGTTATCATATATTCTTGAAAATGTGTCATATGCTGCGTTTCATTTTTACTTGATTTGAATGTTTTTGTGTCATGCTTTCACACCCATTACACAATAAGCACTGTATTTAATGTAACTTAGTCATTAGGGTCAGACTCTCATCAGAGTGTGAAACAACTTGATTTATATAATCTTGATAACAAAGATAATTAATGAGTCAAAAATGCACACAGACTTCTGCTATCCATACAACACACTGTGGATATGAATGAATAGACAATTCCAGAAAAGCTGGCATTGGCATTGAAGTGGGGGCATTTGACCAAGACATTGATTTAATGATCAAATTTCTGAAGAATCATTGCTGATTCCATTACAGAATGCATCTTGATCAAATGCCCCCTCCAAATGCCAGCTTTCCAGAATTGTCTATTACTCTTCATCTTTAGGTTACAATGTGATTGGCTCAGCATGATTAGATAGCTTTTTGTAGGAATAGATTTGTGCTTGGATCTTTCAAGCAATCTTTCTCAACTGAATTTTCAACTGAATTTCTCAACTTTTTTTTTTTTTTTACATTCCATTAAAAAGTTACAAACATATTACTGACTACACTACTTACATGATACAATACCCTACTACTAAGACAATACCACTAGGAGCGAAAAACTATGACTACCTAAATGACAAATTTCTCAACTGAATCAAAATACTGTTGATTGAGAACTCAAAAGAAAAAATATTCTATTTAGAGGTACCCCATTTTGGTTCAAAGTCTTTAAAAGCAAATGTTGACTGCTTGACAGTGGCTGGCATATTACATCTCATCAACAGTCTTTTGTCACTTAGCAACAGCAACAACCACCTTTTATCTGGTCCGGCTTTTATATATACTATTCCAGGCTGCGGCAAATTGCCGATTTCAGAACCGTAAGTCCATAAGTCTCTGTTGTAGCGACAAGTCTGCAGGGGGAGCGAAACAAGAGAATTTTGGAATGAGTCTAGCCCCCCCCCCCGCCATGTGAAATAGGGTTAAGGAAGTAGAAAATTGCCAATTTTCCTTTGCTTTTTGGTTGCCTAGCAACGAAGCGCGTGACTAATTAATTGTCATTGTTATATTCTAATAGTCAATTGTCTAAAGAACAATAGGAGTAAGTCTTATTGTTATGTTATATCTCTCGTAGTTTCGGAGAAAAAGAGGGGGGGGGCGAAAAACGCTCCCCCCAGTACAAAGTAAGTAAAAAATCACCCAGTACTAATAGGGTTAATCATAGAAACTGTCTCCCTACCTATTACAAGAGATGGCTTCACTGAGCTTGCTGATACTTTGGTTAAGATACATTTTCTTCGCATGATGTTGTACAGGAGTCTTGCGAACTGATGAAATCTTTAACCAAGCCCCTTCAGCAGCTTAGCCTTACCAAAGTTACAGGTGCACATGGTATGATCAATGGAGAATGGAATAGTTAGGAAATAGTGTTGTCAGCGAGCAAAGACTCCCGTGTAATTTAAAGTGCATTGAACTGGTTGATAGAAATCTGTCCCCAAGGCAAAGACGCTAACGTCTGAGTGAATTGTCTTTCAAAACGTATTCTCTGCGCAGGGAACAAGTTGTGGCAGGGCGTCAGAAGGGGAGAAAATATTATTTCCTAACTAATCCATTCGCCCTTGATAATACCTACCCTGGGTAACAGACCCTCCCAAGAAAGTCTGGTACCCAGGGTAGATAATACCACGTGTACCTGTAAATTTGGCAACGCCAAAAAACTTAGGGGGCTTGGTTTGGTTAAAGGTTTCAGCAGCTTTAGAACCAGCTTAAGGAGAAACTCGAATTCGAGGGCACTTTCTCCTTAAGAAAAAAGGGGAATTTTCTAAAATAACAAGGGCCCTTCTCTGTTTTTTGCAAAATCTTAGGGGGGTGTACGTGCCCCCAGTGCCTCCCGGTTCCTAGGTCTATGACTACATACAAAGGTAATATCTTGATGCATCCTGCATGATAAATTCACTGTCTGAAAGGCACTACCATACTACCGCCAAAAGTTCAGCTTCAAAATGCCGTTCCCGAAGGCAAGAAGGCAACTATAAAAGCAAACGCGTTGGGAAAATATGCCAAAGTACCTGTCCATTGACGACGTAACGTTGGCATTTGTTTGTGATTAATCTTTCTCTTGACAATATTTAGTTTGACTTACGCGTCCGATTACCACCACCGGCTCCTTAGACTCTGTGCTTCCACATGAATTTAAAAGGATGTGACGTTGTTAGCAAAAGGTCTATTTCAGTTTGTAGCTGTACGTTATGACAGGTGAACGAAGGATGGTACAATGCTAGAAATTTGAATTTTTTAATGAAGTTAACTTTCATTTCAATAGCATTCATGTATTATTCTGCAATGTCTCCTGCTATTTAGTTTTAAGGCTGATGCCAATTTTATTCAGCAGCTGCACTTTCCAGATATAGCGATTCGTGAACATTTGACTGAAAAGGGAGAAACTGGCATCCAAGAGAAAAGGAAGAAACTGGCACTTTGCATGTGCCTTATTCCAAGGACGCCTGAAGCATGGAGGCAGTGAGATCCATCACCCCTCCCCCCACGCACATCTCGTGCAAAAAATGGCACATCCAGTACCAGCAGATATGGTAGTAACCCTCCCCCCGGGCTCTCCCTGTGGCTGATACTACCCTAGGTACCAGACACACTTGGAAAGAAAGAAGGAAATGGGCTGGTGGAAGATTGATGATCGTACAACTGGAAATGAAGTAATCTGTTGCCAGTATTCTCTGGGACTGAACCACTATTCTCACCTTAAAATTAAAGTCCTCTTTTTCCAAAATCTGATTGGATGGGGGAGAAAAACGCCCCACTTGTGAAATAGGGTTAAAGTGGCCTTCCTCGGAAAAAGCCCGGATATCGGTGAACTATGTTGTTTGCGCTTAAAACGAACATGCATATTGCTATCAACATTTCTCAATATTTCTCCAACTGAGATAAAGCTCAAACAGGTCACAAACGACATAACGAGAACCAAGCCATATTCTCGCATTGAATTTGAGACAGAAAGCGAGAATTGTCGCTAAAGCCGATCAATTCTCTTGCCCGTAGTCGACCGTGGACACATGAATGAACGAATGCAAGATGTCATTCAAACTCAAATCAACCTGCGACGCACAATGAACCCACAAGACTCATCAACGGCTACCGACGGACCACGACGAAAATAAACAATCTTTGTTCGCCAACAACGACTTGTAAAAATGATACGGTATTCAAACTAAAATTGGTTCAAATGTCTTTCTCAATATCTTGTGTTTGAGAAGTGCAATCGACTAAAGAAAAATGATTTTCTAGCACTGGCATAATCTGCTTCTCGATCCGTACAACGATTTGAATCTATGCAAGGATTTCATTGTCGCGGAATGTCCCTTTAAAGTGATTTTTACCTACCGAATGCGTCTTGGAATGAATCATTGAAAGATATTGCTTGGTTGCGTTGAGCAAACTATGAACACTGGAATATGATGAAGTTAACGTGATACTTTCATCGTCAGACTTTATTTGAGATTTATTATCAAGTCAAGGCTTCTGACTGATGTTCCAATTTCAACCGTCGAAAAGTGTCTTATTTGAGAGAACAGCGATGAAGCATAGCATGCCCATCCCCAAAATCCTCAAAATCAAATTAAATGCGTCAGTCTGGCAGTATAGTTGGTACTGATCAAATTGATGACAGAGCAGAAGCTGTGCACGCATGCGCGAAAACTGGCAATTTTGAGCCTCCCTTAGCTCACTGCAACAAATCGCGACATTAAGCAGCATAATATTTTCTTCCTTGGGCCGCCTTGACATCTTGAATCATCATTTCAAGATGTTTATCCATCCAAAACACTTCCTTATGTCAGATAGCTCGATGACGTCATTAACGCAGATTCTGCTCTATACAAATTGATTCATACTTTTTACAAAACCATTTTGCAAACGGCAGATAACTGTTTTGATGTACCCAGTACGGGTGAAGGAGGTCGATACAATTCGCTTACTTGTATGTACATCTGCAGGGATGGTTTAAATAGGTTTCTCAGACGACTACGAGTAGCTATTTAATGACGCAGTATTTAATGACGCAGTATTTACATTTGCAAGCTAAAATTTTGATTATCTCTGGGTGTTATAAGACCTTTCTCAAAAACCATTTCCCATCAAGATTCCCTTTATCCCAAAGAATTTCTGTTACCTTGCTAGTAAATATTTCCTTCAAAACTAGACGTTTCGTTTAAAACCAATCTGCTGCTCATTTGGGAAATGATGGATCTTTACAGTAAATTTAAACTTCATTGATCCGACACCTAGATATCAGATGTCACCATTTGTGTAGCATGATGATGCCCTGTAGACACAATCACTGATATCTAGGTGAACGGTGAACAAATTATGCTAAAATTGACGCTGAAAACATGTTGATCTTACGGTTAGGATGCTGGTCAAGAATCATGGGTTCATTAGCTGCTTTCCCAGTGCGGGCTATCTCTCAGTCGAGAACTTTGTGGGAAAAAATAAACACTGCACCAGATACATAATGGCTTGTTGGTACATCCATTAATATAAATCATACAAGGTTACAATGCTAAGAGCCAAGTCAAATGATTGAAATAATAAATAATCTGAACTATGTTGAATATCTTTCTACTTTAAATGCTTGCTTAATTGAACAATCTAATATAAATGAAATGATACAGAATGCAAACTTAATAATTACGAGAAATCTCGTATACATCCGAAGCAATTACTTGACAATGAACAGACGTTTCGGCGCTTACATGTACGGCCAAGAGAATTAAACCCCTTCCGATGACTCAGCATTTGCTTCGCATAGGAGAAGCTGACCTACTTCTGTGTACACGTTAGTGTTGATCATGAAGACCGATCCTGCTATTCAAAAGGCACGGGAAATTTGATTTGAAGTTATTCTTGAAAAAGCTTGAATGAGACACAACAGTCAAGCCACACCAAGTGGATATGAAAATGGCATCACACACCCCATAACAATATGAAAATGCCACACTTTATCAATGAGCAATTCTTTTTCCTGAAGATACGTTAGCCTAGACTCAATTTGCTTTATGTATGATGGCGACGTCATCTTCGTTCCAATTCAAAAGCTTTTATACTTTCGATTTAACACTATCTTCATCAATAAAACTAGTTATCAATTGTTTGTATGTACATCGATCAATTGCACTAATCTCTCCTCGATTTTCTACGACTTATTCAGCTTCTAATCTGCCCAAACCCAACGTCAGCCCAAGATGATTTTCAAAGAGCTGCTAATATTTTTTGCCGCACATGCTACATATTTAGATATGAAAAAAGCCGTCTCTTGAAGTACTTAAAGACAAATGACGGAGATATAAGGCGACTTAAATCAGGGGCCTGGGCAATCTAAAAATAGCCTATTGTATTCCTATATATTTTATGATCTCAAAAGATTGTCGAAACAATGGGACAAATGATGGCTGGCGGCCATCTTTTGCTCTCTTTGTAAGCTAGGCGTTATAAGACATAATCCAAGACAACTTAAATCAGGGCCTTGGGAAATCTAGATATAGTCTATTGTATTCCATCATTGTATTTGATGATCTCTAGAGATCATATCAAAACAATTGGACAAATGATGGCAGGCGCCCAAGTTTTGCTCTATTTTTAAACTTGCCGCTATGTATCCGTCATTTGTCTTTAACAGCGTCGGCTTTCCTCTCAAATAGCAAACTGAAATATAATGAAGTTATACAATCCAAAGAGAACAGGGCAACAAATAACGGCTCCTTGCGGCATATGGTGCTCTTCCCAAGCTACAACTAGAACTTATTTGAGATTCATCATTTTCAAAGGCCGACAAAGAAAAGCAATCAACGAAATTAGCTGGCGGCTAAAGACCTTTAGCCGAAACAATTGTTATTGAAGTGAAAATAAGGAATGCTTGCCTTGACCAAATCAACGGGCAGAAAAGAATTGCTAGGATATATAGCCAATATTCTTCACGATGTAAAAGCTTAAAAATTTTGCGAGAAAGATCATGCATCCACAGTACAACAACAAACAGGATGACTAAAAAATCAATTATCTGTCCATTTGTTAGAAATCTACGTCTGAATGGGAGCTCTTTACCAAGGACAGACGCTCAGCCACGAAGTGGCAGGAAACTATTTCGCAAGAACTGTTGTCTTCCTTAAATCGTCAGCTCACAATATGCTTTTCCAGCGCAGGACATGAGTATTTCATGAAAACTGTAACAAAGCTATTATGTTAGCTGGAAATAATTTGGTTACTGAAATGAATGCTTACATCATTTCTTGAAGAATAATGGTGATGAAAATAAATGAAGGTATCTTTTGTTGATGTTTGATGACAAAACGGATTCTCATCTATCTACCACAGGGCAAGGGGGGGGGGGCTCTCGGCTAAACTTCGGGTAGGGGTGTGCTGCCCACAGTTCCAAAATTTGAACGTAGGCTTGACAAATTTTTTTGAAAATAATACCCTTGGCTAGACTAATTTCTCCATCACAAGTGCCCTGCGTAGGCGTTTACTAGACAAAACTTACCAAATTTTCGCATTCTCTGGACCAAAATATTTAAAAAATTAGGATTTTTTTACAGAAATCACCAAATTTTGACATTTCTTTGACCAAAATTGCCAAAGAGCATACCCTTGCACAGACTAAACTCGACTAAAATTGCCACAAAGTATACTCTTGGTTAGACTAGATGTTGGAAAAAGTATACCCTTGTGGGCGGCACATCCCCAGGTAACTTTACTATAAAAGAACCCCCCCCCCGTGCTATCTACAAAGTTGTCAACTGATAATTTGGCAGCAGTACATTATCTCAATGGCATTTATATTGCAGTGTTTGAACAAAACAATTTTTTCCAGGGAATTCTTGTGAAAGGACACTACAAACAAGTCGTTCATTTCCTTGCAAATTCAGTACATTCTTAACAAACTTCTTGCTCAACATGTCACACCGCAAATTTTGCGGAGGTCACACTGAGAATCCAATTAAGAACTTTTGGAATTTATATATAGAGAATTTCAGTGCAGCTTGAAAACTATCGTCTACTTTAGTTGATATTCAACAAATTATGCTTAGTTATTTGGAGGACACCCCAGTCAGAATCAAATTGATATCAAAATCAATGGGCGTATGTGGAGAATTCCAGTCACGTCGAAAATATGGTGCCTTTCGAGGGAGATTCAAAATTTAAATGACAGCACTGGATTGGTACTAACATTGTGTAAGATTAACTAATTGGTTCAAAGATACACGAAATCGAACAAAATAGACATGTAGCTATCAGTCCAGAAGATAACAAGATCTGCAATATATATGTGTCATTGACAAACAGAAACACACCAGCATCACCTTTTATCCTCGTTAAAAATGTTCAACGATGAAGTCAGTTTCAAATTATTCAGATATTTCCCTCTTCGACAAGCTTGTTGAGTAACTTTGTAATGATAGTCATTTCCCCTTTGTAACTGCCACCGGATACAAACAACTTATCAAGGAAATCTCCATTTTTGAAAAAACCAAAAATGAGCGTAATTCTCTTCTGAGACTTTTCCCGTAGATGCCTGTCGACTACTTTTTGCAGGATATCTTCTAATCCCTGCACCTGAGCAGAGAAAAAGTCCCTATCATAGGTGAAATCAACCTCGTGGAAACTTATAGCCGTCATGATAACATTGTGAAATTTCTGCTGAAATTGTTCCAAGAGTTTTAACTCTTGAGCGTTGAACTGATCATTACGAATCAAAATTCCGACTTTCACAACCATTTTCACGACATACTTGACGAGTTTCTCTGCATCTTTCTTGTTTCCGTATTCAAGCTTGGCTACTTTGTGAAGATTATCTAGAAGCTCCGCTGTCGTGTCGTCAACCAGAGTTTTTGCAACACCTTTCGTTGACATCTTGCTAGCAACTTTCTTTTGCACTCGTAAGCTCAGACTCTTTGAATTAAAGTTTGCTCCTGGGTCACCTTCCGCCACTGTAGACAAAAAGACGAAGAAAAACTTAGCGATCTGGACCAGAGCATGCCAAGCTCCTACCGGATGAGTCAATATGAACCCCGGGGGGTAACTTGAGTTTCCAAGATACGGGGTTGTGCCATTCAAATCGTAAAAGTACCACCCATTAATCCGGAGAAATTTCTCAAAAGTATACCCATAAATCTGGAGAATCTTTTGAAAATCATAGCCATAAATCCAGAAATACCAAAACAGCTCAACAATAAATGAGTTCTTACATAAAACTATACCCATAAATCCGGAAAATACAAAAAATTGTTGAAAACCGTACCCATAAATCCGGAATCTATAATGAAAAAGGTACCCTAAAAATGGCACAACCCCATACCATGGACAAGTTAAGTTACCCCCCCCCCCCCCCCCGGATGAACAAGCCCGGCAATTAAGAAACGTTGCCTCCTGAATATAAAGCAAAAATATTGAGAACTTTTTTGCTTTATTCCCGGTATGTCCAGTTAAGTTCATTAAATCAATAGCATTAATCGCTATTCTTTCCCGTCGAGATGGGAGGGTTCTGCATATAGCCCCTTTCGAAAATCTGCAAAAATGATTGAAAACAAAGAAACAAAATTCCATTTCTTCTCTTTTCTAGCAATAACGGCACTTGTATGCGTTCATTTATTTTGTCCTGTTAGGAGAATGGAATCCCCCTGGATGAGTTGTTCATACGAGGGGGAAGTTCTTCCAACTCCAACTAGAGGATAACACGTGCTGAAGCGTGCTCAAGTCATCGCTATGAGATAAACACATTAAGGAAACTTGCTCATGATTTTAGCAAGTTTTTAAGCTTTCTCGAAGGGAACATTTTTAGAAATCCCTTGTAAACTCTGAACGGAGTGACCGATTTCTGCAAGAAAAAATTCTAAGAAGAATTGAATATATTAGCTATTCAAACAGACATAGCCCAATGTAATTGCTTATATACTTAGAGAGCAGTAGCCTTTCAAACACCGAGCCTTTTCTGACTCACCCGGTCGCTTTGCACAATCTCCCGATAAGGTCCCACGATTGCATGAGCAATATCGATTTGTCTGACTTAAGTGATAAGCAATTGACTGATAAGAACAAGAGAAGAAGCAAGGGTAAAAATACCAACGTTGACAACAAGCTAAAACAGAAATGGTGGAAACAATAGGGTTAGCATTTTGTATCCCAAACGACATCAGACATAGAAAAACAGGAGTTAAATTTAAGAAACATATGAACTTAGCTAAAGATGTATTATAGGTAAGAATTCCAGAAATTGTTTATAACATATTTGTTAATTGTCTAGATTGAGGTCACGTTCACTCTGAAAACAAAATAAACTTAAAAATAAGACAACCTGATCTCAATCTATTATGTGCAAATCTTACATCTTGATGTGACTTCACTTGAGAGTATATACCACTCCAAGATATTCCGTCTTGCGAAAAACCCTCGTTACAAACAAAGATATAGGTGTGAGGTTATAGCTGCTCTCCCTTTCAATTTATGAGAATCTATTCGGAAGGCCACCAACTCAAATGTCATCAACAAATAAGCACAATTTAATTGCACGAATCCGTAACCGTGTCCAAATGGGAAACAGACAAATTGAATTACTTCTATAACATCCAATATCAGAGAACGGCACTACAAAAGAAAACGTTTGAAGATCCCAGTCGCAACGATTCTGACATCGAATGAAGGCTGACTGTAAAACAAAATTGCGTATTGCTTTTTGAATAAAACACTGCTAAGTGCTGAGCCAACAAAAATTAACCTGCTTTGCCGATGACAAATTGATATAAACGGAACAAATGCACAGTAAACGCGAAAAAATCAAGTGCTTCTGACAAAGAATTAAACAATTACTGTTTGAAAATACCCTGAAAAATGACCGTTCTGCTGTTAGATGGAACAATTACTGTCTGAAAATAAAATAGGATGTCGTCCATTCGGGATTAAATCGAGTTTGCTAAAAGGTATAACTCCACTGTATTATATATCAATGGTTCAATATCCAAAAAGAACGTCCATTATTGTGTCTTTAGATGGGCATATGTCTTTTCTGGAATGAGCATGTGACCTGCACGAGAACTGAATTTCCGCAACAGTTAGGCCCTTGGAAGCATGCAAAGAAATTTCTGCCAAAGGAAACGCCAAGTAAAGTGAATAGAGGAGCCGTTGAGCAACACTTTCATTATCATACCACGCGTCTCAAAAAAAAAACTTTCCCTGTTTGACCAGTTCCACAACAACAACCACTGCGTTGTATTGAATGATGTGAACTGCAATCTCTTGCTTAAATGCTTACTTGGATGCATATGATTTTCCCGATCTTTTTGCTCATCAAAAGACCTCCAAAATATGGATTGCTCGAAAATCATATGCTGGAGAACTCACTGAAAATGTGAGAAAGCTAGCGAAGGAGATATGTTCCATTCTTTCCATGTTTTACATCACAGGTGTGAAGGCATACAACCGCTTGTCGATTTCTTAAGTAGTTATTCAAAGTCGGCAATACGTTAAAGTGCGGACCACAGGGCCTTGTCTTGTGTACTATACTTTTCCCTTGACATCAAACAAAATCGTGCTTTTTAGGGACAAAACAGACAAATATGATTTTCCAGGGTCCCTTTATGGAGTTCAAGCTCCGTACTGTAGGAATTTAGTTGAAAGAAAGAATTTCCATGGATTTTGAGGTGAAGGCTTGACGATTTTATTGATAAACCGTTTTCGCTCTTTCTTGAGCATTTCAGGTATTCTGTTTTTCAGGAAAATATCTATAGAAAATAAATGCACGCAAATACAGAGATGAAGCGTGCGCTCAAATCTAAGCTGAGCATTGTAAAGCAGATTTCTTGTAAAATCTTTATAAAATAAACACAGTTTTACCAAGATAACAGCTCAAATAGGGAAACTTTTTTTGGGACACCCGGTATCTGTGTGAGGTTATCGTGGGTAAACTGAAATCAAGATCATTAGCGGTTACAAAATTGCTGTCAGAGGCATGAAAATAGTAGCGCGATGTTCCGCCAAGTATTCCGACAAATTGAATGCAATCGCTAAAAGCTTCTGACATTATTTAAAATTAATCAGCGAGTTTGATAAACAAGTCAGTAAACAACATTGCACCAGAATATGCGTCAAAGCCGCTTATGCGGAAAGCAGCAGAAAATCCGGGGGGGGGGGGGTCACTTGACTTCCAAAGATACAGGGCTGTGCCATTCAAATCGTAAAAGTACCACCCATAAATCCGGAGAAATTTCTCGAAGTATACACATAAATCCGGAAAATTTTCCAAAAATCATACTCATAAATCCTGAAATGTCAAAGCAGCTCGCCAATAAACGAATTTTACAAAAAAACTATATCCATCAATCAGGAAAATGCAAAAAAATTGTGAAAACCATATCCATAAATCCGAACCCTGTCATGAAAAAGATACCCTAAAAAATGGCAAAACCCCGTAACATGGACAAGTTAAGTTACCCCTCCCCCCCTCGGGCGGATAATACACTAGGACTGAGAAACACTACAACTGACTTGCATGCTCTCTTCTTGAAAACGCCTAACGGGCAGAGGGTCCACTTCACTGGTAGCCATGGAACCAACTGGTCTTGGAGGTCAAACACGCACCAATACCGTCTCTGCCACTTTAATAACCTTACAAGATATTATGAAATATTGATTCTACTTTCAATTTGATTTAAATTTTGCTATGGAAATTCTATTTCCATTGCTATTCAATTTATACCCTTCGATAACAAAATTCGTAGTCGGGTTTTAGTTTTAGTCTATGCACGAGGAGATCCCTGCACGGCAGTTTCTACAGACGGACGAGGCAATCATGAGTGTATCCGCTTATTTTCTTGAACCATCAGTGCTGGTTATCTTTCAATTAATTGTACAATGTAAGTACTGTAATAAGGTTTTAGTATCATGGTTTGGCAATTATTCATAGTAATTCAACTGTAGCTTGACTGTACTTGTACTTTATGGAAAGAACCCTTGAAAACTAACACATGTATAAAACGGCTACTCTCTTTTTGACAAATATCAAAAGATGAAAATAGTGAAATAAGAAATTTAAGAATTTGAGAGGAGCGAGCATAGCTTTCTTGTTTGCTGCTTTTAGATTTATTTGCTGGGGGAGGTAACAAAGCCAAGTAGAACTGAATTCAAACTCCATAACAGTTCAAAGGTTCCGTCTAAAAATTTTCTGTTTTTAACTGGCCTTCACAATGGTCTGCCCTGTAAATTGAGACCCTTGAAAGAATATTATGACAACATAGACTTTGCAAAAGGAAAATTTTTGATCTGCAGCAATGCTAGTGAGCATGTTACCGTTTTCGCAGCATCTTCATAGTTACAAAACGCTGAAAGATTGAAATGAAAACGGATAAAAAGAAGAAACGAGGAATGTAAACGTAAACATTGCTTAATACATGATGTGATAAATCTCATATTAAAAATGGGGAACGGGCAATGAAAAATTCATAAATTTGTGAAGCAGGACAGGTTGAATTTGTCCGTATTTTGATTTCATTGAGAATGGCGTCATCCAAATGTAAATTCAATTACCCCAAACAACAAAACTCGTCTTCCCTCCTTACAAACAAAGCTAAAGTGTTGATTATCCAATTATCAACTGGCAAGGTGCGCGGAAGGATTCAAACGTCGTTGAATCAGAAATTTAGAAACACAACCTTCAACGTTTCGTTTCATCTGCAGGTAAAGTAAGCAATAAAACGCGAGCGAAATGCAACTGAACTATATGGGCTCGTCATTTCTTAGAACCTTAGCTTTGAATAATTCTGGTTTCCACCGTAATCAGCACGGGAAGCCAGCTCGAGACATCTTTCGCTCCACACATACAGTGACTAGCAAAAACAACAATACGAAAGTACTGCGTCTTGGGTTTAATCACTAAAATGTTGTTAAAATGTTCACGATTCTGATCAATAGTTACTTTTGCAGTCAGATATCGTAAAACGCAACTTAAAAATGATAAAAACGTGATTCAAAGTTACCGACCTCCAGCCTTCGCAAAATTTTATCATACTATCTAAATAACTACATTACGACGCTTTTAAAGACCGTTTTGCTTCCGTAGAATATGTAGGTCGAGAGCTATTTGAATTGAAAACTAGGGAGCTTTTTATGAGACACGATATAGTAAAGTAAAGAATGCCTCGAAATTTTCATTCGGATTTTGATTTTACTGCCGTTCCAATGGACATCACCTTCCTGTTTGGTATTAAGTGCAACTTTATGGCTCGCAATTTTCATCATTTAACTTTGTGATCTAACATTCTACATCAGCAGCTGCTCCAACCAATTGATGTTGCTGAATGATTGACAGGTCCTCGTATAGACTATTTTGAACACGATGCACATTTAGCAACATATCAGTCTCAAGAAATTCTACAACTAAAAATGGAACTGCTTTACAACAATGGAAAATGTTACCTTATGTTTTGAAAAATAAACTGTCAAAATTAGATATCATCTGTGCAAGGGTGACTTAGATTGGGCTCGGTCACCAAGTTTCGATTGAATTGAATTACAAATAAAAAAATGGTTTGTAATTTCTTGACAAGCAATATCAGACTGACCCTTGTTCCTTTTCGAAACGAAAGAGTTATTCTAAAGATAAATCCTTGTACTCCACAGAGGATCAAAGCAAGCGATCATATGATTTAAGATGGCTCCGTTAAAGTTGGATTTGACACGGTCAATTTTTGATGATTTGGGAGAAGCCACCAAGCAAACTGCAAAAAACAATGGATGAACAATGGGCACATGACTTGAACTATTGTGCTTACAGATCTGTTTACAGTTTAGACTTGCTCCAAGTATATTCCGTGGTATATCAGCACTAAGGAAAATTATTACCTCTGCGGGGGCGTAAACTACCAGCCCCCGCAGAAGTAATTCTATTCCTTAGTAATTCTATTCCTTAGTGATATACCACAGAATAGACTTGGAGTAAGTCTATTTACAGTTTGGCGGCGAAGCTCCGACATGAAACCAAATATCAAGTGAATTGATAACATGCGCTACCCTCCTCCTGACGTTCATTGCAACATTAGACAGAAGGGTTCAGAAACATCATGTCTATCCTGAAGTTCCGATAAAAGTTGTAACATGTAAATTTGAAGGACCAGAAATATATCTTAGTGCAACATGTTAACATATCTTTTAACTGTTTGTCTTGGTGAGGATGCAAACTATCAACCAAACTGTGCCATCTGGCGAATGTAAAAATAAAAACCAAAAAATACGTCACTAATGTTGACGAATTACAAAGGACATGTTGTTGTATAACTTTGAAGTAAGTAGGTAACAACAGAATTATCGTTAACCAATTTCGAACGAACTGTATACCATACTTACTTTGTTATCAATATGGAAAGTTGTCAGCTTGCGAGACTTTTTCGGCTGAATCCAAAGTCTATATTTGAGGTGTGTATGAAACTTCTCCGTTGATTTGCAATGTTTAAAAAGAGGCTTTCACGAAATCAGTCCTTAGCAAGGACATCATTAGGCTTAACTTCTCATATTTGAGCAAAATAGCTAAATTGCTGTAATACTTACACGGAAAACAAATGCAGACGTCTTCACCTTGCGATATCACGTTTGAACTGAGTGAGAAAGTAATTTAGGAGGCAGGTTTCAAAATGCTCAACTAACGTTCAATAATTTACAACAAGACAATCATATCTGCAGATGTCTGAAATTTGAAGACAAAGAATAAAATTTTCCTGCCAAAAAAGCGAGTTGCCATTAAAAGCACCTCTTCAAAGAAAGATGATGATTTACGAGATATTTTCTTTAAAATTAAAATCGTTTTTTCATTATCCGAAAGAAACAAGAGAAATCGTTCGTCCTATCCTGATTGTTCAGTATGTTGACCAGAAGAATCATTGAACAAATTGTTAGATTTATGTAAAATATCACATAAAGATAAGAGAAGCATAACGCTTAGCTGATGCAAGATGCAATTCTAACGAGAATTATACCTAGTATATGGCAAGTAAAACAATGCCTGTTTGAATGGATGCTGTTACCTTGATCAAAGAAATGATATGGGAAATGCTCTCTTTAACGTGTTGAATGAAATATCTAAATTCGATCTGCTTCAATCGGCCACTTCTTTCTCAAGTCTAAGGGGATTTTCTGAATCAGTCCCTTCCAAAACGTGAAAAAAGTGGTTCAAAATGGCGCTTTGATTTTTTTCAGATTTCTTGTCTGTCATCACAACTATTGAGCACATCTTACATCTTCGTTTTTCAATTTGAAGATAATTTAGGAAATCTTCACATACATATCCAAAAGCAAGCAGAGCTGTCATTTCCAGGTAGAAAGAATTTCTTAGTCTTTCTTCATAAAATAAGTTGAATTCAAATTTTTATCGAACAGACAAAACTCTCAGCTGGTTTACAGTTCTGAAGTCATGTGAAACAAATGCATAAAGGCAAAAAATAGTTTACTGACATTTTAACAAAAAGTAAATAAATTAAATCGAATTAATGCTTCAACATAAATCAACAGAAACATAATTTTTATGGATTTCATCAAAACTTATCTATCCAGCCTATGACAGTTAGTAAGTGAAAACCAGAAAAATTTACAACGAACACCATTCCAACTGTCTCTTTTTAAGACGTACGTATATTTAAAGGACAAGTCCGGGGTTGGTATAATTGTTGATTATTTAAGAGATTAAACTGTTGTGAATGGAGTGTAGTACTTTTTTCAATTGTTTCCTCTTTTAACCTGTGAAACTACATATTTCAATCTGCTAAGAAGTGCGAAATGACGTCATTTTGTATGACGTCACTTCACGTTGACCTGAACGAGGATGCCAAATGTGTTGACAGTATACCACCCACATTGCTAGCCTCCTTATCGCACATTCGCAACTCGTACAAACAAAATGCAAAATGGCGGTGACATTTGGCCTAACTTACGAAAATTAATCGTCCAATGTATGAAAGTTCAAGGCATGGAAACTTGGAAAGAACTGACGACTGGTGTTCAGCAGTTGGTAAGGATGCTTTTTTAAGAATAATTTTATAAACTCCGGACTTTTCCTTTATTAAATGTGCAGTTTTTACAGTCAAGCATTAGCTTGCCGGCAACATATATTCAGATCACAAAATGTTAAAAGTTTAACTAGTTGGAGTCATCCTACAAACCACTGCCAACTGTGGCAATTGACCAAAACTCTTGCAAAATGCGATAAAACGTGGTTGTATTTGCACGAATAGGTTTTAGAATAGACAAAACTTGTGTTTATTCTAAAAGCCATTCGTGCAAATGAAGAACTTTGAGGAGCGAGCGCATGAATCATTCAGAAAGTTTACCCTCTACGCTTGCTGCTATTTCCTCGTTCTTCGTCGATTTGAGAACGATAGACGATTTAAACAGCTTGGCAAGCTCACACGATTTCACGACAAATAACACGAGACAGATCTGCAACAAATTCCCTCTTTCTCAATAATTAATATGCATTAAACTTGACGGCAATGTATTTACTCAAAGAGCTTGGAACAAGGACAACAAAATTTGCAGCGTTTAACGTCACACTTCCTCCCATATCACAAATATCTTTAACTTGAAAATTTTCCCGACCATGCCTTACTCAAATTGACCATAACCTCCGCTAACTGCTCCTCGTCTACTCTAAATCCTAATCACCACAACAAGTCATGCCTTACCCTAATTAGCATGGATTTATCTTCAATAACCACTATTCTCGTAAACTCTATGCGGAAATTGGCCGCTTAACGTCGCTCCAATTCCATTTGAAACTAAGACCTTACATAGAATAAGACGGGGTAAAGTGAACTGCAGGGGAAAGTGAACTGCCTAGGATTTGCATTTTCTCACGTGAACATGAAGTCGGATGAGGAGGATCGTTTTATTCTCATTTTATTCATCTTTCAGCTTTCAGAAAATCATAATTTGAAGTTTTATCTTATCAAGGTTAAAAAATACAATATAGAATGTTATATTACACTTTGAAAAAAGACATAAAGTCACCGGGTCTTCACTATGGATAGCACTTACAAATCCAATTAACTTTTGTATACAAAAAACAAATAACAAAACCACGAAACCAAGATACAATACGCACAAACGACAACAAAACAACTGAGCCAAGGCAGATTACTGGCCAAAGAAATTAGAGCTATTCAACTCGTAGCCGTAAAAACGAGAGAAAAATATTGCAGTGCATGGTTTATCCCAGTAATCCACCTCAGAAATGCGGAACAAAAACAAGAAAAACAAAGTTGTAGCGTTGCTTAGTTGTAGTTAGTTTAATGTTACGTGTCTCTTTACGCAGGCTATGGGGTAGTCATTATCTTTCGCTCCCCATGGTATCGTACTTGTAGTGTTGTAGAGTAATTAGATAAGTATAGTTAAACGTAAAACTCATTGTGAATTTTTATATTTGAATACAAAAAACAAAGAAAAACAAAAAAAGAGCACAAACACAAACATAGGGAACTAGGAAAAGGGAACTGCTGCTGCTGGTTTGATATTGTTGTATCAATCAAATGGGTCAGAATTTTATATGAATGAGATAGTCGCTTCCAACATTACTCTGTTTTGAATAGTACCTAGAGATGGATCTCCATACTTTGAAGTGTTAGGTTGTGTTAAAGAGAAACATCGTAATAAAGGCTGCCCCAAAGTCCTCTAAAAAAGTGACTTCCGAGTTTTGACCTTCGTCTAAAAATGCAGTTACTAATCTAAACACTTGTCAAGATTTCATGAAACAAAGATATCTATCGACACGGAAGAGATAGATGGTCATCAACAAGAGGTTGAAACATTGATATTTGCATGAAATTTCTCACAGTTTTGGTTTTATTTCTTCGGGAAGTTTTGAAACAAAGTGAACTACCTGGAAAAAAGTGTTTCTCTTCGTGGTCATAAGGCATTTATATGCAATATGACATTTTACTAAGTTTATTCCCATGAGTCTTAATCGATTTGCATTCAGACATCACAATGTGACTAGAATTTGTGCCTCAAAATAGTTCTTGGTAAATAATTGATTCTGCAAAGATTCCCCTGAACATAGGCCACCATTTCATCTTCTAAATGCCTATCTTGTGGAATTTGTTGGTATACTTAGTTTTGCTACGCAAAGGAATCCTTAGATTTGCAAACTAAATCGTGATTTCAGTTTCTACCGATATATTAATGGTTTTATTGAACAATTTGCTAGGTAGTTCCCTTGTCGGGGTAAAGTGATCTAGGCAGAGTGGTCTCCAATGAATGCCCTTTTGTAAGCCAATGGAAAAAGATTTGAAAAATATTTTGCTGGACAAACTGACCCAATGACATAAATGTCAAAACAACGTTAAAATTGTGCCATTAGCTATACTCTTGGGGGTATTCTTGAAAATCTCCAAAAATGGTTCACTTTACCCCGTCTTACCCTAAGGTTATATCTCATTATTTAAATACGCATTTCATATGACTACGCTTACATGGTTGGGTATCACTAATTAGGGGCTTGCATACAGAGATAATTATTTCTTCTTGAAAATCCCCCAGACCCGTAATCAATTTCAGGCTGTTCTGCTTTGTATGTAAACTCAAATTGTACTAAAATGCCAGTTACAAACCTTGTTATTCAATCAACTCATCATATACACTATTTCACATACAAACAGGTGGATGTCATTAATTTACAGTAAGATCAATTCTATTAAAGAGCACTTATTTCTTAATGACGCTCTAGCATTCGATCATTGAATTGCAGGCACTCATGCTCCGTATGTACACAGTACTATTTGTGAATGCAGGTTGTATACTTTCTTATTCAAATAAGTCATAGCATATACCGTTTCACATATAAACAGGTACGGTAATGCTGGGATTTATCAGGCTAATGAGGGTTTTAAATTTACCATTCAAAATCAATTTATCCACGGAGACCAAAGATATTTCATAAACATATTTCATGATTCCTAATAAAAATTATGCCACTCATTGGTCCGTCTTTTTTTCACAAACGAAAGCGTTTATTGCAAAGTATTTTGACCACTCGTAGAAGTAAATCTTTCGTCCAATGTCGGGACTATAATTTTTACTTATTTGAATGGATTTCGCAAGTTGAATCATATCAAAGCATAAGTTCCAAAGACTTAACATTCTTTTTGTGCTCTGTAACTTGTCATTTCGCTCTTTAATCGACTTCAACGTGTTGAATTCCACGGAAGTCTTGTTTGCACCTACCTTCACTTCAGCTTGAATGTGGGCACTAAATTTTCATTTGTTGCTTGCATGTTTGCATGCAGGATGTGTCTGATATGGCCTGTCAGGACAGTTGGCGGACCGATCATCTTACAACAGTAGGGATTTGTGTCGAGAATTGAACATTCAAAAAATTTCGCGGGTACAATGGTATGGGGCACATTAACCCTTCCGAAAAATGTAATTAGCCCATTTGTGTGTCACAGTCCAGCCTCTTGATCGCTTGGAACAGACAACGGAACTTGCCGCCGTTGACATCAAATATTTGGACGCCTGAACTTTCGGCCTAACCTAAGGACACTCCGCCAAGCCTACAGATATGAAGCAAAGAGTAACTGGAATAATAATCGTACAGAATGGAAGAAGAATGATGAAGGAAGGTTTACAAAGAGTAAGCTTTGATTTCTTTTATAAGTCGAAGTCGTGTATCTGGCCTTTCAAAGCTGCGTTTGCCTAATGTATCCCGCTGCTCAACAAATACCGCCAGTACCCTAGATATTCTTCATTCATAGAAAGGAAAATCCTGCCAAGAAGCTTCCATTTCCTAATGACAAATATGCGCCAAAGAAATGAATTGGCGGATAAGCTAAAGATACCGGCAAGGAAAATTTTACCAAGAGACACTGATTTCCATGTCCGCCGTTTGAAAAATGCTACTTCCTGAATATTACAGCCATATTGTTGGAAACTGTCTTGTTCCATTACCGGTGTGTTCCATTAGCTTCAGTAATTTACTTGGCTTTGTTCAGTCACTCCTGCCCGTAAACATGCTTTCTAGAGAAAGCCCCTCTCAAAAACCTGCAAAAATGAGTGAAAACGACACTCAAAATTTCCAAACAATAATGGCACTTTCATGTATTCACATATATTCTGTCTCCTGGGAGAACATTACGGGGGTGGGGGGGGTGGGGGACTTTTCATCCTTACGTGCCGAACCGTGTTCACGTCATTACTGCAAGGTAGACATTTTGTGAAGAAATTTGTTCTCAGAAGGACTTTCTGAGGAAAATCCCTAGTAAAATCTGAACGGAGAGATAGAATTCACAAGGATAACTGCTATAAGCAAATACAAATGGTTAGCATATGGCTCAAATCTTCAAATCCGGAAAAAGTTAGGAGTAAAATTATGTTGCATTCCTTATCAACCGAATGCCTCGAAGCGAATCTGTTGAAGAGATCTTGCGTACCTTGATTATTTCAAATGGTGCCGGTCTAATTTTTGTTGACAGAATTTATGGAAAATTTTGAATAAGATTAAATCATCGTAAATCCTAAGTGAATAGAGAAAAAGTGATACAATCTTCAAGAAAAACCAAAGTTAATGAAGGCCTTCAATATGATGGCAAGATGGCAAGGCTTCTGCTTTCAGATCTAAAAATTTGATGATTTCACATCCTCAAATACAATGAATACTACCATTTTGAAACTAATCAAGATATCAACAGATTTCCACGGCAGATTTAGAGCGAAGTGCGCAAAGGTCTTTACATGCCATCTAATTCAGAGAATTATGAAAAAGAATTTTTACGCCCAACAATCTAGAAATTTGAAAGATTTGAGCTTTGCGTTGGAAGTTTGGGCCATTCAATTGGGTATTGCAAGATACTGTTGCTTCGATAATTAGGGAGCCAAATGGCGAGCATTCTTGCTGACTCCCCTGTATATCATACCTAAAGAAAACATTAATGCGGTTGTTTCTAAAGTGCAAAAAGTCGATGCTACATGCTGATCGGCGTAAAGCAAGAGCCCCCAATTAAGTGATAGCAATGCTCTTTCACTCCATGTTCTAATATCAGTCGACTCGGTTCATTATGTGAACAAGAAAAAGGTCATTCTAACATAAACTTTAACCAAGTCATCCATACCTTTTAATGGAGAACAAGGTCAAATTTGTGTGCAGATCAGCTCAAAGTAAGAACCCTTTTTTAGCCTGCGAGCAGTCTTTCTTTTGCAAAACTGATAGAACCCGAAAGTTCAAAGAATGCGCATCACCAAGAGATTTATTGTATGGCTGACTCAGCAAAGTGACATCAGTGAACGTGATCGTTTCTATCTAAATGTCCAATTTAGTAATGTGCAGTCTTTCAATCATCTTGTCCTTTCAATTTCCAAAAGGAAAGACCATATACAGACTATTCCTTATCAGATGCTATTTCGCAGTGCTACCCTTGCAGTTGATGCTTTGCTTTTAATCAGTTCTGCTCCTTCTCTGCACTATCACAGGTTATTCCAAAAATTAAATTGAAGTACGTTGTTCATACCTTTTAACAGAGAAAAAGGTCAATGTTGTGTGGTAAGCACAAACCCTTTGTTAAGATGCTATTTCGTAGCAATACACTTAAATTTGATGCTCTATTTGCCAACAAAGGTTATTCCAAAATTAAGTTTAATCAAGTCATCCATACTTTTAACAGAGCAGCAGGTCGATGCTGTGGGCTGATCAACATGACGTAAGGATTCTTATTAAGACGCTATTTCATAGAATTTGCTTGCAATTGGTTCTCTAATGTCAATCAGTGCTGTTCTCTGTACACTTACACAGGTTATTCCAACATTAAACTTAAGTAACTATACATTGATACATATTATGCCAACATTAAACTTAATTAAGTCATTTTTACCTTTTGACTGAGAACAAGTCGATGCAGTAATCCTAGCGATAATCTTGAACTACGTCAAATTTGTTTCATACGTACACCATACTGCTTTAAAAATGCTGGTTATTACACCATCAAATTCAATTAACTCATTTAATAACGTTTCACGGAGAAACAGGTGGCTTTGTCAATCAATGCACCATGTTGACTCTCGAAACGAAAACTTATCAACAGCGGCAACCTCCTTATAACGGGCACAATAAAGTGCTCCATCAGGCTTTAGCTCATTGGCAACAGATATCGTGGTAATCACTGCTACCTTAAAATGAGTCAACCACATATCTTTAAAAAGCAATCATAGTTGCACTCATAATCTTATACAAGCACATCTGATCAAGGACCGCGGAGCGATCCAAAAAGTAGGTGTTCTATGAAGTGAGCGCTGAGCGAATGTATTTGGGGGTCCGGGCGCTGAGCCCCAGGAAATTTTTTTAGGATCAAGCTCATTGGATTGCTGGAAAACGCCCTTTTCATAATAACATGAAGAAACTATCACCATCATAATGAGTAGTTTCAACTTTTTAATTTCATCTGCAAAATCATTGCCAATGCCAATGCCGCCAATACCTCAAGGAGAATTCGAGCCATTGTATGCTTTAAAATTTGGCTAATTGAATTGTAGATCTATAAAGTGTTCTACGAAATCAAGAACTTCAATATATATCGTTCTGAATTCACCTGTAACGGTTCCCATTTCAGCTTCTCTGTCAGCCGACTAAGTGCTATTTATGTTCACAACTTTGCCGACAAAAATAAGGCCATCTGTTGCCAAAAGTGGGTGGGCTGTTGCCCTTCCAGCCTACCCTGCTCCGCGGTCCCTGCTGATGTGAGGAAGTGTTTGAATATACAAACGTGTTTTGCAAAATTACTATCAACGGTGTAAGGTCAAACGAAGAACATACGAAGCGTTGCCTTTTTTAGAAGTTTTGCAAAGAACTCGGATAGCTCAAAGTTACCAGTTTTCACTTACGTGGGCGCACTCTTTACTTGACTATCAGAGTGAACTCGCAAAGCCACTCAAGTCTTTGTGCATACATGACTACGAGTGATACTTTAAGCGTTCATTATCCAAGCCAACAGCAATAACCACGATGAATTTATAACGTCTATATGTTGTACCACAAAAGGCTACCAACCGAATATCTACACTTTTAACAAACGAGAAAGGTCGGTCATAAATGAGAGATAATGATTTTCTAGAGCGTGAGTTCCGTGCTTCCCTTCGATGTATGGCTTATGCAAAGTAGATTGCCAGGGAAGTCGCAAGCAAGAAAAAAGTATCCATACGTCAAAATGACGTAGCACTTCCAGTCTTGAAAATGCTCTAATTGTATTGTTTGATGTACTGGCGCCGTTTTTCTTTCATTTTACATCGACAAAGTCAGCGGAGAGCTGGAAAGCAATTTAGATAGCAGTGAATACAGGAATTCTTCAGCGGAAAATGTCCCATTTCAGTTGAAATGTTTTGCTTTCACAATGTTAGAGATAGTAGCGCATGTATAGATAAGACCGTGATGACTGCAGCCACACAAATATCATGTGCTTGCTATTCGGCTTCATGTTCGTACAGAGGATGGAAGTTCATTGCCGCAGGGGGTCATGAAAGAGAAATTTGCAGATGGTCCTTTCTTTGATTTAATTATTACTTTGATACCTTAAAGCAGATTCTCCTAAAATCCTGAGTCTATCATGAAATGTTTCCTACTTCCCATATCCTAAAGTGACAAATGCCCTGTTGCGTGAGTGAACTCAAATGTCAGCTTCTATCCAATAATCAAGCAAGATCTATCAGTTTATCGATATTGAAATAGAGCCTATATAAATTCACAAGGATGATCAAGATGGGAAAGGATGAAACGTGGTAAGTTACAGGAATGTACAAGAGATGCAATTATTTCTTAAAGAGCTTAAAAAAGTAATGTATAATGCTTTGGATTCGGATTAGCATCCTGAAGCACTGGAAAACAAACAAACAACATTTGAGATTTGTTTCCAAAGCAATGTTTAACACTCAAGCAACAAATTGCTTGACAAGCAGGATCACTGTTAAGAAATATTTTTGAGAAAGTTCGAAAATATTTTCAGCTATTCGCAGACAAGCGTTCGTCAACCAATGTTTTGCCACATGGCTAAATGGACAAACATTTTGCTTGGCAATCAGTCTCAAGTGCTTCGGAAGCATTCACTTGGAAGGTTCTTGAAAGAACGAAAATTTCTACAGGGTGTCCCATAAAACATGTGCCCCTTCTGAATGGCTGCCGTGAAGCAACCATGAATCTGATCATCTCTTTTTCAGTTTGTCGAATAGAAGAGATTCAAACCCAGGGGGCACTCAGCACATGCACATACGGGGAAGTAAGTCCGATATTTTTGGGTCAGAATGTTGCCAAAAGTGATATTTTTGGGTCCATAGAGAACTTAAACTATGTTCATGATATTTTTTGATACCAAACATGGTTTAACTGATATTTTTGGGTTTGCTAGAGGCAATCCTGACTTCTATTTGCATTGTTTTGGGATATTTCAGGTTCATGTACAGGTCTATATGTAAAAAATGAGCTGATATTTTTGGGTTGCAGTGAAGCTGAAGTGATATTTTTGGGTTGCATGAAAATTCCTTGGACTGACCCCCCCGTATGCGTATGTACTGAGTGCCCCTCCCTGGGGATTCAAACTGAAGCAATAAGGTCAACGTGACTGGTTTCCTAAAACTACAGGATTCAATATTCTCCATTAATATCAAAATGAAAGCAATCTGGGTGAAGAAGCGTACCAAGCCTGATTTTCTAATTTTTATCAGTGGATCAGTGATAGATTAGATCTTGTGGTAACCGAGAAGAGCATCCATCCCTAGGGTCGCTAGCAATTGAGATGTTCATTCCTTTTATCCACTAAAAAATTACAATATAAAATCTACAAACTACACCGCTCTACAAAATTACTATGCAACTGTACAATACTACTAGAACGATACCCCGAGGAGCAAAAAGGCAATGACTACCCCGAGGCCAATTCAACATAGAGATAAAAACTAGTGTCTGTCTCAAATTACACGCCACCACGAGAAGTGTCTGCGATCGAACAACTAAAAAGTGATGGGCTGGGTAACTGGAATTATGACAGATATCACGTGATATCTAATTTGAGGTAGACGTTAAATATACGAGTAAAGGACTAATGAAAAACAGAAAACAAATAAACAAAACAAAACAAAGAAATACACATATTACTTAAATGGGGCATGGTGGTTGTGGTTTTATGGCTCATAACGGAGTACGAAATTTTCTAATAAAATCTACCAGATTAGTGGATAAATTGTAGAGTTAGCAGGAGTATATTTTTATTTCGTTAATTCGGAAAGTTTTGATCATCATACGATGAAATCTGCATTGGAAGATTATTTTGGAGGTTTATTTTTCCAAATGGTCGTAATAGCAAAAACTTCAGCGAGAAGATATCTGCGTGGTACTGCAAAGGAAGGGTAAAGCAACAAACAAGTGTTCCGTATCCTCGACATCATCGTTCATAGGCACATTGGGTTTATGGTATCCCTAAAATTATGCTTGAATTTGCGAAAAATTCAATTTGCTAAGATCAACCCTGAGCTGAGTGAGATATGATAGACCTTTTGGGTCATGAATGCCAAAGATAGAGCTTACAGGGGTCTAATTATTGACAAAAGCTTCTTCTTAAAAACGGCAACAGACGATGCAAGTCTAATCTCAGGATCAAGGTCATTCGATTCAGACAAGCAATGAGGATAGAAACTAGATTTGAATTTTCCTGTTCATGCCTTTATTCGTCCAATGACATCCTGGTTGCGAAGAGAATATCGTAGCTGTTGATCGGTGGGATTGGATCCTTGCTACCAATCGAAGTTAGATTACTAATGATCTTGTAGAACAAAGTAAGAATGTTCATCGCAACTGGTGCATGTGGGCAAGGGCATGTATCCATAAGATGCTCTGCTTCACAAGAGTCGTGGAATCCTTTTAAATCAACAATATTGGAACCCCATAGTAAATGACAGATTTTCCAAAGCAAGTGAGTAAGATCAAAGATCCATTATCGCACTTTCAAACATACAGATTGAAGTAACCGCTTTACAGAGCCAAAGGTTCCTTTAGAGGAAGTTTCACAACCACGGACGCAGGCGAATATAATCACAGGGCTTTGTTTCAGCAACCCCAAAGCAAATCCAATCAATTTGCCTTAGAACATCTATCTCAGTGTATTCCACCGTTTCCATGCAACTGTACTAACAAAACAACAGAGGGGAAAATTCTGTTCTTCGAAATGCGTAATAAGGCCTCAGTCCTCGATCAATACAATAAATAACCTCGTTTCATTCCACCCAACACATATAAGTTCAATTCTACCAACTTTTTAAATGCTCTGAGATATATAATAAAATCAGGAACAATATTTCAGCTTCTTGCACCGGCTATCAACCAAACTTTGAGTCATTCCGATCCTATCTTGTATTTTGCGTACAACGAATTTTCAAACGTGTGAAACTTTTCCTGGCATAGTCTGTAAGACACGATATACACTGAAAGTCAAAAATTTTCACACAGAAATGTTTCGGAAAACAGCTTCAGGTAAACAACTTTCGGACGCTTCTTCAAGAATTTCGGACAAAGGAACTTTCGAACAAACAATTCTTCCATAAAATCAAAATCCATGTTGAAACTAACTGAACTCTCTAAGTCAATCAACCATAAGCAAATTCAAGAAGCATCAAAAGTATTCAACAAAAGTATAAGACTGCAGATAAAACAACAGGTACCTTCATCCACTCAAGAACATCATTTTTAATGACAGCCACTACGTGGTAGCTAACTTGGAAGCAGGATCAGCGATGACAGTATATCATTGTTTTAATAATGTTGAAAGTAAGGGTGAAGTTGCGTTTTTTAGCGTCAAGTGCTGGGATCACGAGAACAGAGCAGACCTAATCGAGTCCCTGATCCCTTGTCATGACTGGTGGTGGACTCTATCTGGGATCTAGCTCTGTTCACCTGACTATTTTGACTGCAGTATCAAGGGATTTCACTATTGCGCAACAATGGCATGAAAGAAACTCGTTTTTCTTCTATTTTCAAAGAATTTAAAACCTTCGGACAATGAAACTTTCGGACAAACAGTTTTCCGAAAGTTTAATTGACCAAAGATTGATTATTTTTCTACATTCCCCTTGTGGTAAATTCTTTCGCTCTTCGATTAAACCATCAAATTCTGCATCTCTGTTTCCACAAGGAAGAGGGCATAAAGCAGTATAACCTCCCTTTCTTGTACATTTACTAAGTAATGAGCGTATTCAGAGTTTGCATATCAATTGCAGCCTATTAGGAATAGGAATAGAAGAGTACTTCTTGGAATAGGTTATATTTTTAAACTCCATGCCTCATTTGGGATGCATAGCTTTCTTCATGAACATCTCTCGAACTCTGAATTCTCAAGTCTCATGAAAGTCCAATTATGAAGTAACACGTAAGATTTATCAACAAAACTGCATTCAACACTTGTGGCATTGAAACTTTAAGAAAGCAACAACTAGCGAGAACAACATTCAAGGAGTGCTGCGTAATGGGTTTACTCTGAAAAAGTTTGTTCAAATGATTACGGTCTTGCACTGTGATCCAGGCATGCAATTAATACCAAAAAATGAAATTCTCGAGTATGAGCTTTTTGATGATTTCATCTCAAGGAAGAGAGACGATACAATTGAACAAAACAAATCTTTCAAGTCGGAGATGTGAGTCCAGAGTTTAATTTTTAATTCAGAATTTCGCCTTTACAGTGAAAACAAAAATCTAGCTAAATCTAACTCTTAGCAAGAAATATTAGGATTGAATTCCATGTGTTCGGAACGCCTTTGCTAAAGGACTCTTACAGATTCGCACAGAAAGAAATTCCACAGCACTTTTAAGATTCTACGCCCTATCCGGGTCTAGTGCTGATTTATTTACATGACTAATGATTTAAGGCCTGGCCAAACGACTCAACTTTTCACTCAACATTTCACTGAACAATGTTGACTGTTGTTGAGCGTTGTTGAGTGGGGGGTAGCCATTTCACTCAACATTTGACTCAACATCTCGAAGTGCAAACGCGGTCGGGGTTTGGAACCAAGGGTCTGGAATTCAGGCTCGCCTTGCAATCAGGGGTCTGGAACTCAGTTTGCAAATCTAAATAAAATTCTGCCACTTTGCTTTTGGGCCTAAGGCAAGCGTCGAAAGCATACATCCCCCGCTGCAAATTGATTTGCAAGGGTCAAAATCCTCCATATCCTCCTCCTCTGTGACCCGATCGCTCTCTTCGCCACAATTTTGTTTCCTCTTCTCTGCACCATCCATTCCTCGCTATGCATATGTTTTGGCTCCAAAACACAGTTCAGAAATTCTGACAGAATATTGGGAAGCTCACTGCCATGCCAGTGCTTTTGGCGGCAAAGGTCAAGCGTTTCTGCGCTTGCGCGCACTCAACTTTGTTGAGTGCCTGGCCAAACGACTCAACATCGCTCAACAACAGGTCAGAACAATAGAAATTTAATCCTGTTCACTCAACATTTTTGACCAAGATCAAACTTCGCTCAACAACGCTCAACATCGCTCAACAACGCTCAACAAGGTGGCCAAACGACTCAACTTCTCACTCAACAGTTCACTCAACTTTGCTCATTCAACTTTGTTGAGTCGTTTGGCCGGGGCTTTAGGGAGCGACAATACCATTTTGCATGAGAAAGTCTTGCTCCGGTGCCAAAACTTTAAAAATTAGGTAGCATTGCGTAAGCGGGAAATCTAGTTCTTTTCATTTTGTCTATCATCTAATCGCTTTTGAGAGTGGGACTGACTTTTGATGCTGTGGAGATACTGCTTTCGGCCGTAGTTACATCCAACTGTCAGTTCATAGGAGAAAGTTTTCGTTTGGCGTTACAGATGGGCCCCAAATCTGAAATACCTGCTATCTTATACAAAAACTTTTCTTCACATGCTGGCAATTCTTTTACATGAAAATGTAAGCCTCTGATTTTTTTGTTATTCATTTTAGAGCAAATCCATCGTATGAGAAAGAAAGGGCAAGCTCCTGACAAACTGACGTGCAACTGTGAAGGAAATGAATAAGGGTTACACCTCCTCACTCTGACTGACTCAAGTTGTTTCACATGCCTCGTTGAGAAGTGATATTTTTAGAGACAATTTCCTCCACGCTTTCCTCTACGAAGTAGACAAATTTCCAAGTATCTGTATATGCCAGCCCTTATGTACGTTGGGAACCTCTCTCGGAGTCAATACCAGTTGTGTTGTAACTTATTGATGAAATATGGGGTGAATTCGCTCAGAATAAGGAATAAAATTAAACGTTGCGGGATTTCCTTGCACTCCTCAGTTGCCGTAGAATCACGGGAGAGACATTGTCCGCATTGGTAGCTTAACATTTTTGGACACCACGCTGCATGGGCGGCTTTCGAAAGAGGTCTTCGAAGACAGACTTCATCTGTGAAAGGGTGATGAATTTTTACATTGACTACCAGAGAGATGGAAGCTTTAATATGATTGTTAACCTTGAAATTAATTTTGTGGATAAGCCCCTTAAAGTAAACCCCTTCCCTTTTCATTGTAGCTACCATCTGGACCAGCCTTAGACAAAGTCCAATAACCACGCGCAATAGGAGACGCTGGAGTTATTCGTGTGAATAATTGTTACAATATGAATTATTCATTCTCACCTTGAATCTTTTTATGTGCGAAGAATGAGCACATTACGTGATGGGGGAGAGTGTGTATAGGAAGGAAGCGAGGTAGGTATGTAGGTAGCTAGGTAGGTAGCTAGCTAGCTAGGTAGGCAGCTAGGTAGGTAGGTAGGTAGGTATCTACCGACGCTTTTCGTGCCAAAAGTGTAACAATAGGTAGGCATACCTGAAATAGTTTGACCATTGAAGTAGTCATCAGAGCCTCAATTAGGCTAGATAATTTTGAACTTTTATCTGGCAACTTGACAGCGACATTTATGATGAAAATTAGCTGTTAACAAAGTTAAGTGAGTGCAGCTCAGAACAGTAAGATGGAAAAGACAATCGTTTGCCAACCTGTACTCACTACCATTCACCAGGAATTTGAATGATTCTTCTCACTTGAAATAATATACAACTGCAATTGTTTTCCTTCCGGATTCATTAAGCGGTTTCACAAAGCAACTGTTTGAAAATTCCACCACTCCTCCCAGCCTTTCAGTTCAGTCAGTTCATTCATTTTAAAATTCATCTAATACATCACTACAGTTCAACATACCCACCTATCTTATTAACAATGATAAACTAAAATTAAATACAGCAAACAAAATAGAAAGAAAAACAGGACAGGATGATATACTTAAAGCAAAATATCGAGAGACTAAATAGGTGAGCATGGAGAGCTGCAGTGAGATTAGGGGAATTTCTTAAAGGAGGGGCTCCCTCAATAGGCAGGCTAATCGAGGAGGGAACACCCCCTACCTAAAAAGATATTGAATTATTATGATGTTATTGAAAACAGGTGCAGAAAGACAAGATAAGGTAAGGTATACACAAAGAATAGTATGTGAATCACTGGGTGTAATTATGGCACAGAAAGTAGATTTTTACCTTAGTTTTAAATGAAGCTTTTGAGTGAGAGTTTCTTAATTCAACCGGAATTTCATTCCAAAGCTTAGCTCCTCTATATCGAATGGAGTTTAGCCCATATTGTAGGGTGTTTTTTCGTGCGAGAAACAAATCACCTTTACTAGCCTGTCTTGTATTATACTTATGCACGGATGAATTCAATAAGAAAAAGTCATCAAAGCAGCTTGGTGACACTCTGTTTACAGTTTCAAAGACAAAAGTGAGAAGTTTAAGCTGAAAGACATCAGATAGTCTGAGAAGTTCTAAAGACTTAAAGATTGGGGCAGAATGAGAACGAGCAGGCTGAGAAGAGATTATTCGAACTAGTTTCTTCTGAAGTTTGTAGACTGGGTCTGTACAAGATGCAGAAGTATTACCCCACACAATAATACCATACTGGGCAAAAGACGGGAACAATGAATTATACAAGCAAAGTAACACATCTGGAGACAATAGGCTCTTAACCTTTGAGATAACACCACAAGTTCTTGCAAGTTTCTTAGACAACTCCTTCAGATGGAACTTCCAATTAAGATTTTCATCTAAGAGTAGTCCTAAAAATTTAACAAACTTTGCTCTTTGAATGGTCTTCTTTCCAATTTTAATTATTGGATTTTCATCTATTCTATTGTTTATTGAATGGAAGATCATGAAGTTTGTTTTTTCTACATTAAGAGATAATTTATTGGCATCAAGCCACTTTTTGACAGATCTGAGTTCAGTGTTTACAATCTTTACTAACTTATTTAAATTTTCACTCTCATAATAAATGTTAGTGTCATCAGCAAACAGGAAGAATTTAAGCCTTTTAGATACATTAGGCAAGTCATTTATGTAAAGTAAGAAGAGAAGAGGACCTAATACTGACCCCTGTGGAACGCCACAAGAGATTTTGAGTAGGCCAGAGTTAGAACCATTTATGCTTACATACTGTTCACGCTCTAAAAGGTATGATTTAAACCAATCTAAAGCACAACCTCTAACACCATAGTGCTCCATCTTAGACAGTAGGATTTGATGATTGACAGTGTCAAAGGCTTTCTGAAGGTCAATAAATATACCACAACCAAATCTTTTATTATCTAAGCTGTGTCTTATTGTTTCAGTCAAGCTGACTAGAGCATGATCAATTGAATGATTTTCCTGGAAACCAAACTGAAGGTTATACAGAATCTTGTGAAATTCTAGGGATTTAAAAAGACGCTTGTACATTACTTTTTCAAAGATCTTGCTAAAAATAGAAAGTAAGGATATTGGGCGGTAGTTGGAAGTCAGCTGGTAATCACCCTTTTTGAATATAGTTATGACTTTGGCAACTTTGAGCTTGTCAGGAAACACTCCTGACTGAAATGACTGATTAATGATATCAGCTAGGAAAGGAGATAAGGAGGGGCCAAGAATTTTGAGTAGTTTGATTGGTATGCTGTTAGGACCAACAGACTTTGCAGGATTCAAGGCTGCAATAAGGTCTTTAACTTCATAATACGTGACTGGAGAAAGAAAGATTGAGTCTGGATTTCTGTCTGACATGTAGGCAAGAGGTGATTTAATGGTTTTGGGTATTTTAGCAGTAATATTTTCAGCAACATTAACAAAGTAATCATTAAAGATGTTTGACATCTGTATTGGATCAGAGGTGACATTACCATTGTTATCTTTGATCTTTTTAACTGAAAATGAGGTAGAAGTTTTTACACTTATAATAGATTTGATACCTGACCATAGGAGTTTCATGTTTTGTTTATTGGTGAGAAAATAGTTTTGGAAGTAGGCGGTTTTACTGTTTTTCAATTCCAATACAACACGATTGCGAAGCTTTTTACATAATGATTTCTTGGCATCAGTGTTGTCTTTCCTTAGACTGCGGAAGATTTTATCACGTAATCTCATCATTTTCAAGATTCTGTCATTTATCCAAGGCCTAGCTTTTAATTTGATGGCTTTCTTATTTAGCTTTTTAATGGGAGCATGCTTCTCTGACAGTGAGTAAATCTCTTTTAAAAACTTACTAAATTTATAGTTTACATCTAACGTGTTATCATTGATAAAATCAAGGTTTATAGAGTTTAAATCTTCAAGGCAATTTCCCTCATTGAACTTAGTGAAATCATGTTTATAATGACTAGCATTTAACATATCAAGGCTTAAATTCTTGAGAATTAGAATTTGTGGAAAGTGATCAGAAATTTGGGTCAGGATGTTACCACTGGTAATATTGAATTCAACTGCATTTGTGAATATGTTATCAATTAGCGTAGATGTTTGATCAGAAATTCTAGTTGGGTGAAGAATGCATGGCATGAAATTATTAGAGAAGAAATTATTGACAAAATCACAAGTTTGAGTATCTGAATTATAGTTGAGAAGGTTCACATTAAAGTCACCCATTATAAAAGCAAGTTTATTAGACTGAGTTACTTTTAACAAGATATCGTTGAGGTGAAATGTTAGGCTCTCTATATTAGAATTTGGATGTCGATAAACACAACAAAACAGCAAATTCTTCTCATTTTTGCGATCCACTTCAATCCAAACAGTTTCAAAATCATCATTACTGCAGTCAAGATCCTTCCTTGGTGAGGCTGACAGATTGGATTTAACATACATCCCAACACCACCATTCTGGCTATGAGACCTAGTGAAGACAAAATCATACCCTGGAATTTCAACATTAGTTGCAATTGGATTCTCAAAAGAATCCCATGTTTCAGACACACCTATGACATCAAAACTTTGATTCAAGTTATTTGCTAGGCCAACCAGTTCATCAAGATGGAGGGAAAGGCTACGTATATTGGAATGAAAAATAGAAAGCTCCTTGTTTGAAGAAGATTTGTAAAAAGATTTGGACAGCTCTTGCAAAGAAAAGTAATGGGTGTCAATATGTTGTGGCATCTGCTCATCAATATCATAGTCACCTAGATTTGGCAGTTTTGTAAGCCTTGAACATACATCAAATGTTGGTATTGTGTCACTAAAAGAAGGGGTATCCAAAAGAAAGATGTTGGCAAAGACGTCATCAGACACACTACAAAAAGGGAACATTTCTTCACGTTCCTTTATTGAGCATTTAGCACATAACCATGGACTGTCCTTACCCTCCTTAAGTAAATTGTTGTATTCATTCACACTTGTCCCATTGCATTTAATATGACTCCAAAGGTTGCAACTCATGCAGAATAACCGTCTGAAATTCACATTCACATTTTTATGACAAAAAGTACATGGATCCTTGGGGGCTTTTGACTGATTTTCTGTTAGGCGGTCAGGCATTGGTGTTGTGATTATTTAAAAGAAATGAAGAACAGAACTGAAATAAATCCATGCAAATTTCAAAGGAAAACACAACTAGAGTTTGATAGTTCATGGTTCACATTCATAGTGATAACAGTTACTTCCCTCAGCTTTTGTCACTGGAAACTGTGTTAAAGAAAACTTCATTTTCAGCAGAAGAATTAGCAGCATCACCAGGCTCTTCGTTGGGAGTGGAATTCCATTGACCACCGCGGTGGCCATGCCAATCATTTCTTTTGTTGCGAATAACAAGACGATCAACCACAAAGAAGGCATCTTTCCCTTGATTTCTTGCTGCCTGCAAAGCAGGAATTTGGCTACGTCTACGATCAAGTGTTCTCTGTGAAAAGTCACTGTAGAACTTCAAGCCGTCAGGTTTAACTTCCCTTGCCTTCTTAACAATCCTTTCCTTAACCTTCCATGAATCAATTTTCGCCACTATAGGTCTAGGCCCATTTGAGCGTGTGCCATGCCAGCTATTCTGTTGTTTACCATCATCAGTAGATCGCTTTCCAATCCTGTGGGCACGTTCTATCTTGATCTCATCTTCAATCCCAAGTTTATTTTTAATTGCTTCTTTCACTTTAGATTCAGTGTCATCCCATGACTTTTCATCATCGTCCTCCGGGATCCCAAATATTTTTACGTTGTTTCGTCTGGACTGATTCTCCAGGTATTCGATATTACGGGCAAGATCTTCAACACCATCTTCGATATCCATTTCAATCTGTTTGGTCACTTGTCTAATTTTCATCAATTCACTCTCAGTTGACTTGAAAGTGTTATCAAAAGTGTCCAACCTGGCACTCACAAAGGAAATGGATGACTTAATCTCTTCATAGTCTTTTCTCAACGATCTGATTTCTCCTTTCACATCCTCCAGCATGATTTGCAGAGAGGAACGATAGGCCTTGTCCTGCACCTCGAGCATTTGTTTCACGAACCCAATCGCAGCAAATTCCTTATCCATAATTCATAAAACTGAAGCTGAACTGATTTTAATAAAAACTCATCACTAGTAATTAACGTGTTACACTCAGTAACTCACAAAACACTAAGAATCCAAGCGCCTCACAAACAGCGTGCGTGCGGCGGCCATCTTGGAAAAAAAAAAAAACTTTACTCTTTACTCTTGAAAAGAGAGGAAATTTATGTGCGGGAGGCCCATGTAAACATGAGCAACTAGCTGAGACAGAAAAAAGCAACTGATTTGTCTCACATCCTAATAGTGAACCTGAACATGATAACTGGAAGTAACGAGTCCACTTTGTGTCGAAGAATTCCATCTGTATACTCCAAAACACATAATTCCAGTTCTCAGATTCATGACTTTCACCTCGGCTTTCACATTCCAGACTTCTCCCTCGATTATCAAAAGAATATAAAATACAACAGCAACAAACAAGCAGTGTCCTCTTTGACACCACCACTCTATGGACCACATAGAAATTCATTCTCGCCCCAATATTTTGCATGCACCGAAATTCTTCGCACATCCCCATAGGGTCCCTATTTTTTGTCTTGTTTCTGTGTCTGCAAACTGAGTATTTTGCTTCTGCAAGTCGAACAGCACCTGAGCTTAGGCCAATCGTATTGAAAGTGTGTGGCTTACAACAACAACACCTTACAATGCGCCACCGCAGCGAACGACGGGGAAGCCGAAGCACTAATTCATATTGTAACAATCATTCGCACGAATAACTCCAGCGTCTCCTATTGCGCGTCCAATAACTCTCTCTCCCCTGTCTATTATGAGATCTCTTTCGTTGTTCGATTCACCCGATTTTATAAAGTGCACTTGTATTATCAAATTACACGTAGTCTTCTTTAAGAAACAGCTTATAGGAAATAGTAGAGCCAATTTTTCGAAAGTTGAGAAACAGCCCTACATGAATTTATAAAGCTAAGAAACTTTTGCATATAGCAGTTTTGATTTTTCCAGTCACTCAGAACAGCTTTGGTCTTTTTGCACCATGTCATTTCCTTTATGTTCATCATCGTTTGAATGATTACTTTATTTCTTGATTTGATTTCTGCTAACATTTGCTTTCAATCTAACTATTACCTTGGAAGCTCTACAACTGAATCCGTCGTCTAAAATATTAAGGAACATGTACGAAACCTTTGGTACCAAAATGGCCCAAAGTATAAGGGAGTACCTGCCAAACTGACACTGTGATTGCTCATAAAAAATCCAAGTGTGACTTGTTTATTTTCTCAGCTGTCTTAATTATGGTCAATCCATTTATTCAGCTTTTTCAGCTTCTCTTTTCTCCCTCTTTTGCACCACTACCCTCATCTATGCTTGCATTATTCCGTATACGTGTACATGTCGATGATGATTACGTCAAAAATAGCAAATGCATCTTCGATGTTTCTGCAGCCGATTTTGGGACACATTCCAGGGCATGATACATTTATCTTGCATATTTCCTCCAGTGTCGCTTTCCATTAACAAAAATTTGGAATTTATCTCTTTTCTGAGGTCGTTTTCCATTTACTTCCTTTTCTTTCACTCAGTGGCGTGGCCAGGGGATGGTCTGAGGGGGCAATTGCCCCAACCTTGTTAAAAAAACTGGCAAAAATCGTAATAGTAATTCTCTCTGTTGCTATACGTTTGATCGTTTATTCATTGAACTGAGATCCCAACATAGGCTAAACCTATTTGTTTTGAGCACTCTTTCCTCATAAATATCGCAAACGAATTATTTAACCTCTATGTACGACCCCACCTGGAATACGGAGACGTCATCTATCACGGCTAAAGTGTGCGAGTTAAGCGGAAATACCATCTTGTCAAGCTTGATGGAAAAGCTGGAGTCCGTTCAGTATTCTGCTGCCCTTACTGTTACGGGAACATGGAGGGGAACATCACGAGGGTATCACGAGAGAAGCTGTACGCTGAGCTTCGATGGGAGTTACAGATCTCCCGAAGACATAGTAGACGTCTTACATTGTTTTACAAAATGATGAAAAACCTGACGCCTAAATATACAATGGATGCAATCCAACAACTTCAGCAATCACAGTACTCACTTAGCAATCAGGATGTCATTGGGCGAATAAGGGCAAGGGAAGAAAAATTCAAATCTAGCTTCTATCCCAATTGCCCATCTGAATGGAATGAATTATTTCAGGAATTAGAACGGCACCATCAGTTGCTATCTTCAAGAAAGAGTTGCTCACGAAAATTTACCCCCCCCCCCCCTGCTAAGTCTGTCTTTGGAATTCATGACCCATACAGGCTTATCCTATCTCATTCAACTCAGAAGGGGCCTTGGCAAATTAAACCTTCACAAATTCAAGCACAATTTTTGGGATGCCATAAAGCCAATGTGCCCTTCTAGTGGGTACATCATAGTTTCGTAGTTATGCGAATTTTGCCTAAATATGAGTGCGGTTAGCGGATATTTTGCAATTTTAATTGCGGTTAACGGTTAATGAAAATCCTTGCGGTTACGGAAAAACTCTTTTCTCGAGAGTGGATATCGGACTGGTTTGGTAGAAATCGCACTTACAGCGTATCTATTCCTCCATTTCTTTGTGTAACAAGTCCTTCCATCAAGGAACATCACTGTTTTTATGTGACTTTCAGATTGGGAGAATCGGTCACAGGTAATGGGGAAAATTAATATAAAAGTAACAAGTACCTATCTTTGTACCGTAGTGTTTACCAAATTTGCCAATTTTTCTAGATTAGGCCAACCTACCCTGGGTAGGGTACCAGGCTCTCTAAAGATGAATTTATTTTGAGAAAGTCTGGCACCCAGAGTAAGGCCAACCACGACGATATTTGTAGTACAAACAGTTTTGCCTAATCCAAACAAAACTGGCAAATTTGGCAAGCACGAAAGTAAAAGGAGAGGTACTTGTTACTTTTATATCAATTTTCCCCATTACCTGTGAATCGATCACAAGTTTTACAATGACTTGCCTCCATGGACTCTTCTAAATTAATTATTAGGACTGCTTTAGAAAATACTCCTCTTTAACAAATTGGCGAGAAATTTTCTCAGCAAACGATTGCATCTGCATGAATCATTCTTTTCAAGTAGAAGGCTTTATTAACGCAAATCCATACAGCATAATTTGTCCGATTTTATCAAGCTTTTGTGAAAAAGTCAAAAGTCCCCACTTTTGTCAACAGAAGGTCCTAGAGAGTCCAGATTCTTTCAAGGCAGGCTGCACGGTAGAATCTTCAAAGAAAATCACGAAAGTGAATTGGAGAGTCGTTCTAAATAAGGATTTTTTAAATATTTTCCTTGACTAAAAATCATAGGACTGTCAAGACTTCCATTTTGGGGGCAGGCAAATTGGGGTGTGACAATCGTGAACAAGGTAAAGTGCGGTTTTTCGCAATATTTTCCTCGAAGGTGATGATTCATGAAAAACTGTTACAAATTGTGGAACTTTTCCAATTTAGAATCAGCAGAGATGGGATGAAGACAGGCATTCTAACTAGATCAAGGAAAATTAAGGCCAATGTAAAATTTTGGATGCTAATTTATAAAAACGACTGTTACAATTTGATCAACAATTCTGTTTAGCACCGGCAAACGCGGTATTCGGCAGAAGTGCTCTAAGCCAAAGTAAAGGGCGTGTCCTCAAAAATTTCTCTGGAGGGTTCCGTCCCCAGATCCCTTCTATCTATACATTGTTGATGTACCTTCTTTGGTTATTACGTACATGTGATTTGAATAGCCCCATTGTAATACCCTCCTACTTTCTTTGCCCTGGTCACTCCGCTGCGTGAATTCATGATGAAATTACAGCATCTACGACCTTCTTTCTTTGAAGACTATTGTTTTGTCATTGGATTCTTATTCTAAAAGGAATTGCTGCGGTTAGCGGTTACTGCCGAGAAAACGGCGCGGATAACGAATATCGGAGCAAAAAAGGCGCGGTTAAGCGCGGATAACGCCTTCTAAAACGATGGTATTGAGAGTACGGAGCACTTTTTGCGCTTTGCCCTTCGTTTGAGGTTCAACGTCGAAACCTTCTCGCTGGAGTTTTTGCATTACTACCACCATTTGGATATATCGATCTTTCAAATGAAGTTTTGACGCAACTTTTATTATTTGGTGATAAAGGACTCCCAAACGACGTCAACGGAAATATACTTGACTCTACTGTACACTCACACAACCGGTCAATTAAATTAAGCCAAATGTAACTCAGCCACTATACCAAATTCATTTTGTAATGTTTCCTGTCACTGAGTCTCGTTTCTCTGTTCCTTTGTTCTTACGTACCTTTTCGTAATTGTATATTTAGTTCTATTTTAGATTAATATTCTTCATGTGAATGGCCCTGGGGTAGTCATTTGCTCCCCCTGGTATCGTTTTGTCGTATTGTATCGTAGATAGTTCGTAGTCGTAGGTATTTCGTAAATTGTAAATTTTTATATTGAATTTATAAAAAGAAAAAAAACTCTTTCCTCTAAGTTTCTCCCAGTCTTCAACAACTTTCGCTTCACAAACCAGCGGAAGTAAAAGACCGATTTACCTCACGATGTCACTCCATGAGCGAGCAGATCAAAAACCTGGTATGGAAACAAATTGTTAGGTTTCCATCTCGTAACTGGGGGAATCTCTGTTTAGGCACAGAAGACCACCTCAGTTCTTATCTTATCCTTTTCCCTTGTTTACGGGGCAAATATAAGAAAGAGAATATCTAATTGGAGTATCTAATGGGAAGAGGCAGACATTTGCAGAGTTTCGCAAGGATTGGCTCTGCAGTATTCAAAATAACAATTTTGACTAAAATTCCAGCAGGTCCTTTTTTCATGTTCCTCTCCTTCTTCACTTTCCGCAGCCTCCAGTTCGTGAGCACTCTGTCCATCCTTTGACTGTGCCGCGTTGCCCCATTATTCTGTTTTAGGTTGAATTTAAAAAAAAAGTGAAGACGAAGGTATTTGGAAAGCTTCGCAAGGATTGGTTCAGCGGTGCTTGAGTTTTACGTGCAACAAAATTTGATTCAGAAAATATCATAACATAGATATGTCAGCTATTCAAAAAGCTGATGACAAATAGCATTGCTGTGATATCAAGGGGTCAGTGCCGTAAGTCCTCGAATGAGCCACCGAGGACTTATTTCACAACGAGCATTTTGAGGTGGAGGCTTATTCGAGGGAGTTTATTCCAGGATGGGGGCTTATTTAGCGGCAGCCAAAAAATTACCAGGATTAATTTTCTTCTTTTACTTGAAGCTTGTCAGTATGCTTAAAACAGCATATTTATTTGGGCCTACTGTTTTCGAGGCAATATCTAAACCCGAGTACGCTGAAAAGACACAAAGAAAGTCAGTCAAAAAAGAGAATCAAATGTATTCAGTAAAATGATAAAAATTCTTTAGTCAAGATATATCAAATTGTCAAGAATTCAAATCGAGTAACCCCTAAGGAGCCCTTTTCGAGGATGAGGGCTTATTTTGCACGAAAATATTTTTGGGTGGGGTAAATTCGAGGGGGGTTCGAAGGTCGAGGCACATTCGAGGACCTACGGTAGCCTTCAAATGCCGTGCTTCTCCGGTTTTCTCACTTGCCCCATACAACACCATGAACTGATTAATGGTACGCTGCTTCACTGCGGACGAGCACAATTTCAAAAGAAATTCAAATGCACTGGATAAAGTTATTTTACACTTTTCGACCAACGGTCCTTTCCAATAAACTTGACCTTGCTATATGTTCCTCTCTTCTCTCCATAAGTCATAAGATATACATGGACGGGCGACGGAGAAGGAAGGAAGGAAAGAAGGAGAGAGACACTTGTTAAATCATCCATATGGAGACCCTAACATAAACAAGTGGATAATTGTGCAGCGACAAGTGCCGCTCAATTGACTGGTCTACTTGCTTAGATCAAAGGATCTGCCATATAGTCCACCGTGTGCGGTCTGTGGACAAAGGAGTCGTCTAATCTCCTAATACTGCAAGTCCCTTTCTATTTCCAACTGTTTTTCCTCCCTCCTTCGGCTTCGGGTTTATTTCTTGCGTCTTGTGTTGACAAGAGAGAAACTTGCAGCAATTCCACATTGAAGTCAGAAGGCACAAGTTTTTTGGTACAGGAATCGTGACAAATTACAGGCATTTTAGGAAGGCATGCTAAGGCTAAAAAGAAATCCATGGAGGTTACATCTTATCTGCAGCTTTAATCTCAAGGCGCTGAACAAGATGAGCCCTTGGTTAACAGAAGCAAGGGAGGAAGGAAGGGAAAGACAAGGGAGGGAAAGAGAAAGAATGGATGTGGAGACGGGTGAGAGAGAGGGAATTTACAGATGTATTCACATAAAGAATGAAAACAAAATATCTGAATATGAATCAACCTTCATCATAAATGTTGTACAAAGGATAAAAATAATCATTGAAGCAAATCCCCTCTCTCAGCAATAAATCAAACTTGTAACATTTGTGTCAAACGTGCCCAAAGATTAGATATTTATAGAGCAGGAAGTCAATGTATGTATTTCAATCAATATTGAAACAACAAAGACAAGAACTTCAAAGCAGATTGAAGTTGCACAGACAACACCTATGAAAATATTGATGCCATTCACAATGCAAGAGCTGAATGTGTTGACACAGTCCCATATGAGGAAAGATGGCTTATCAGTCATGGGAAACTGTACCGTTCTCTATGTATATACTTCATACATTAATACACATATTAATGTATATAATTTTATATGATTGAGATTATTGAATGAAATTTACCAGTGGGGACACTTGGGGGGCAGGAGGGTACAATCATCCACCTGATGTTGGCTGGAACAAACTCTTTTGTTCAAGAACAATAGAAATAAACAATGTTTTTACCGAAACAATGGCTTTGCCCTCCCCATATGTTTGGCAAAGTGTCCACCACTACCGATATTTTTAGCCTCATAGCAACATGAGAAAGCTACAAAAGCGTCATTTCAAGCTCAGCTACTATATGAAGCAAAATTTGATGCCATTTCAATCCATTGAATACCCTTGTCTTATAGTTACTGCAATAACCTAGTTGAATTATAGTTGTAAATTCAATTTGCCTTTGGAAGAAAAACCTTCTTTGGCTGTTCCTTTTCTGGTGAAGTTAGGATCAATTCTAGTGTCAAGCACTGGGATCAGAGAAGTAGCTTAAGTGCTATTCAAGTCCAACACTTTTTGCTAATTTGACACTTATGGCTGGGAATTGAACCATGTCCACCTGACTGTTCTGGCTTCAAAGCCAGAGGACTACACCACTGTGACATAACACCCTCAATTTTCTGAAACTTGCAAACCAACAGTTAGATCCTTGTATAAACTAATATTTATGAGCACCAATATTTATCTCATGTTTCAAAACTAGTATCAGAATGACACATTTAATTGACATTCAGCAGCTTACTTTAAAGGTCAGATAAAGGCAAAAGACATTTACATGGATTTTCACTATTTGCGGCCTGGAGATTTCAAAATTTCAAACGAAATTTTGAAATGAGTTCCGGGGCCTACCAAATCACCTGCTGAATTCCGTTTTTCAGTGAAATTTAAAAAAAAACTGTGCAAGAAGAGCCTGGAACTAGCGCATGCGTGACGTGGCTTGAGTCATAGCAAAGCTGTAAGAGCAATGACGACATGGTTGAGGAGTGAGTGTGCACGCATTGCAGGGACATAGGAAGCATCTCAAACTTGCGGGTACGACTAGGGCACTTTACACCTTAAGAAAAAGGGGGCATTTTCTACAGATAAAAGGGCACTTCTTTCACCAAATGGCCCCCCTCCTCCGATTCCTACATATATCACACATTGACAGTTAAGTCACAAAAGTAGGCCAAGAAAACTTTTTACACTGTCTCAAACCAAAACGCTGAGAAAGTGTGTAGTTTATGGTTTTGGTGGGTTGGCTTGTGCAGAGAAGAATGTACTGTATGTGCGATTTAGGCATCTAGTGCTGGTAGACCTGTCAGCATTGCACTGTGGACCGATTTTGAGAGAGAACGCTGAGAGGAATTCCAAAGCCAGGAAAACATGGATTTGCACAAAATATTTTAATCCCAATGATCCTAAACAGTAATTGGCTGCTACAAGCGCATTAGCTGGCTTCCAGAGCTCCTTCTTTGGTGTGCTGAAAATGAAATTGCAATTAAAATAGACCGAATCAGCTAAGGTTTGTTTTACCCATTTCAACTCATGTGACCATACCCTTGGGAAGTTTAAATATTGTCTTACTTTTTGTACATGGCACAACTTTGCATGGCACAAAATATGTAGGAGAAATCAAAAGATATTTTATCAAGAGATTGATCACATGACTTGAAATGGGTGTAAACAAACCTTAGCCAATTCCGTCTATTGAAGGATACATTCACCGCAGATCATTACAACAGAAGTTGCCATGTTAGGACCAGGCAAAGTGATCACGGGGTGAGTGGCTGAGTGGCTTATACAGTCTTTGTCAGGTGATTGAAGTTAAGCTTGGTCGGGTGAGGTCAAACTGCAGATGGGTGACCTCAGAGGCCTGACCTCACAACTCATCCCGTCGTCCTTTGGAAAGGACGCTAAACTAGGGGTCCATGCCTGGATGCGGCATGCACAGTGGGCCTAAATTAGCTTTCAGTAGCTAGAAATCCTGACATGCCCACTCAAAAACAAAAAACAAATTGAAATCACACTCGTAGACAGGTAAGGGAGCATTCTTTCTGCAATATAATTTTTCCTTTCTTCAATAACTCTTTAATTCTGATTATATGCGAGCTTTTCATGTGGTGTGTGTACTCCCTGCCTCATACAATATGATTTGTGTTTAAAGATCATTTGTGAAGCTATGCAAATGTACCTTCGATAGGCGCTTGTAAGCCCACCAACGAGGAAAATGAATCCTGATAATAACAATCAAACTCTGGGGGAGATCAAGGTGTGTTCTTCTGTAGTCTTTGCAAATAACACAATGGTCAACTGTTTGATAATGAATATGGTTTAATCCAGCCATTCACAAATCAAATAATCCTCCAAAATGATGTTTTTTGTGCTTCCATTGCAGAGTGGGCTCCAATTGACACACTGTGTGCGATCTTCATCATGGTTACTTCTTTCTTCCAGGGCCTTGGGCCTCTCAAGTGATTAATTTCTTATGACTCATTCCACGTCACAACTTAGCTAGTTCCAAGCCTATTTCATCATGTGATTTTTTTATACAATGCTACTGTATTTTGAAAAGCCCCAAAGCCACCATTTTGTGCCTCAAGATTTTAAGATATGAAAAAATTGCATTTGCATTTATCTGACCAAGTAAGTTGGAAGGACATCTCACTAGTTGTAGCTAATCAAGGCCTACAGTCCATGCATGCCACATCAAGGTATAGTATATACGCCATGATAAACATCCCTTCTGAAGGATGGATACTACATTGCTACGCTGCATTTTTTTGCTGATAAATGTTCTATTGTTGGTTTCAGTCTTGTTACTCTGTTTTTCAGGTCAGGCTTGAAAAGCATCTTTAGATTTTAATCACATGTTGATGGTTCCAGGACACGGAGCACTTTTTGCTGCTTTGCTCTTCATTTGATATTCACAATGGGATCTTCTTGCAGGAGTTTCGGTTGCATTACGACCATTTGTTGAAATCAACAGCCCTTCTAACACAGTTCTTGTGCAGCTTTTGCTATGTGGTGATAAGCATTTTTCAAATGACATTAACAGAAGTATACTCAAATGACTTCATAAAACAGGTCGATTTGATTAGGCAAGATAAAATCTTTGTTGCACACCACACAGCAACAAAATACTTTTCTTTTTAAGTCCTATCTTTTTGTTTCTATTTTCATTTGTTTGTATCTGTCTAGTGAACATTGTTAATATGTAGGTTGTTGTATTGTATATCTAGATGTTTTTCAAGTTACTGTTTCTATGTTGACGACCCTTGGGATAGTCATGGGTTCTTGCTTCCCGGGCTATCATTCTTGTTATGAGTTCAGTAGTCTGTAGTTCAGTAGTCTTAAGTACCTCGTATTGTAAATTTTACATTGAATAAAAAAAGAATGATTTTGCAGGCATTAATAGCGTATGTGTCAAGTATGCATATATCAGTTTCCAATAAAACTAAAAATTTACAATGGTTAAAGTGTTAAAAATAATAAAATATTTATAGTCAAGTGGGGGAAAAACTGCGCACGGACACTTTCGGTCGAAATAATGCGCACCCAGTTTCTAGGGAATGCGAAGGAGCTTTGTGTTCTGTGACCCATGCACCTGAGGGACGAAAGATCGAAGATCATTGGCCTGGAAAATTTCCCCAAAATAATGCATTGTTCTATTGTAATATCAATTCAAAACACGAAGTTCGATTTCATCACGATATCAAGTTTTTATTGCTGCTTGGAAACTTTTCAATAGCGCAGGCATTCTTCGCATTCCAAACAAGATTATCACGATATTGTATTACGTTAGGAGTGAGGTCATTTGTAAAAGACTACTTTTGATGCTCCTCCGCAATGTCCTTTCAGGAAGTAGATGCGCATTTTTTCCCCGCAAAGTTTTCGATTTTGGGGGAAAAACTGCGCTACCAAGAAAACATACAGAAGCTACCTTTTGACAAGATATAGCGTTAAACACAAGTTTTAGATGCCTTTGAAGTGGCAAAGGTTGGAGGGAGGGAAAGAGTGGTAAAATACATTGTTAAGACAATTGGTAAATGAGAACTTTTAAGGAATTTCGAAATGTTTCTAAAGGCGAGTGGCAACGATATCGACAATGCTTAGTAATGTTTATTTTGATGTTGTAGCTATTTTCACGACTTTCGACCATAAAACTGCATGTTTAATTTACAAAATCAACATTTTTAATTTTCGCCTGACACTGGTCACAGCAAATCATTCGACAAGATTACCTCATTTCTTCCATTTCAAACTTTATTCCGTGTAAAACTTAGTTTGCCGATGGTGTATGAGGTGTAGGAACCCAAGAGACAAACAAACAGAAAAATTGCGAGAGGAAAACTGTCGTCGATTTTGGTCGCAACCATGACATTGATTGCATCGTTCTCATTGCTGCACAATCTAGTACAAAATGGCTATGAATCATTGTATTTGGAAGAAATTGTGGTGTTTCTATCGAATTAAAGTGTACATATGCTTACCACATCTACAAAGTGAAAAAGGAATTATTTTTATCCCTATCCGTGGATGCGCACTTTTTCGACAAAAATGCGCAGTTTTTCTCCTTTTTCGCGGTGAAAAGCTGCGCATCGTTTTTTTACTCGTAAAATTTTGGAAGTAACAATTAGTCTTAACTTTTATGCTGTTTCCATGTAGCCTTAGGGGCCCTAAGTTATTGCATCAATATTTTGTTGAAAACCCAAATTTTGGGAGGGAGAGGGAAAATTTTCGAAAAATGCGCACTTTTTCCCCCGTATGACTATACGATACAATTTACATAATAAAGCATTAACAAATGAAAGTTAGAAAGGCCCAAATAAAGTGACAGCCACAGCATTAAATGGTTGATTTGACGTTATTTCCATAATGGTACTCTTGTTTCCATAAGTCCACTTATTTCCATGATTGTCCCCTATTTCCCTTGTCCCCTTAATTCCATATCAGTCCTGTCATCTTCATTGTACCATCAGTTTTCGATGTGATGGTACAAAACTGATTAGACCTATGACACAAGGGTTAGACACATAGCATGGTTTGAGTTTGGCCAGTCCCTTTATCTCCTTTAACTTTTTGCTTCGTATTCCTCTTTTCTTTTCCTATTCCCAATGGTTTTCTTTAGTTTTTGAAGTTGTATTTTAAAATTATAAGTGCCGTTCTTGGTGTAGGCCGGATGACCTTGTGTCTTCTTACACCAAGAAGCACCAAGAGTGGTAGTAAATGTATTTCAGTTTCTTTTAATGTTAATTCATTATTAATAGAAAAAAAATATCAGTCCCCTGCCGGCAACTCGGCTGGTAACTCAGCTTGGATGGGTGCCACTCTCTTTACAAAGGACCCAAAATAAATGCATTTTTGGCAAAAAGCTGGTATGATATTAGTTTACAATTCAGTTTGGTTCAGGGAGCTATTGGACAAATTATCACCATTGATGATCCCAGCTGACTGGCTTGGACTCTCTAGAATGAGTAAACTACAATCAACCGCAAGTTCAATTGTGAATTTTGATAAAATGAAAATATGGTCATCTTTCAAAGCATTATCCATGATTATGAATGGGAAGGAAACGTGTCTGCGGCTGCACCCCATAGCATTATTGCACGGTAAAATAGCTTCATAATCTATCAAAGCCACTGCAGTATTCTACGAAAGACTGCAAAGAGGCTTTGCTGCGCGTCGAATACTTTTCTGCAATATTGTATTTCACAATTGTACTGCTCAACATGGATAGAGGCATCTAGGTAGGCCCCCTGTGTAACATCAACAATCTCAACCAGTCTATATAATGATCTACGCTCGAGATAAAAAAGTTAAACATTGCCGTTACTTACTGGCTACTGTGTCTTCTCTTTAAGCTCTGACCAATCTTGCCTCTTGGAATTACAACTGGATTAAATGCAAACGAATGAGCACGTTGTTGAGATACAACAGGGAAGTGGATGCAAGCTTATCAGGCTGACTGAGCCAATATGTTTCCAGCCACAAACTCCAGGCACCAGCTCTCTCTTTTCCGCATGAAACCAGAATTTTACGAAGGGCTCTCTTACCTAGCGACAGACTTACATAGATAAGCTAAGCTTGTTGCAGAAGTATTGTTGAGCGAGCTTCCTTTGCAGGTGCTTTCTTCATCGAGTTCTTCATTGAAATGGTTGGTCAATAGGCATCTGAGATTGTGTTGTTTGCCGCCCGGCAGCTTTTCCTCTTCCCTCCCATGCACAACAGCAACAACAATAAATACCCATCCTCGTTTTCGTTGGTGAAACTGAAGGACGGAAGCGGTATATCAGTTAGGCAAATAGCGAAACTACGACTCAGGATAAGTCTAGGACGGAAGGACGGACAGGACGGAAGGACGCAGGTGAGGACAAATTACCCTGGGTACCAGAAAAATTCGTTCTTGGGGCTACCTTAGCATGCAGCTAAAATACTTACTGGTTGCTGAAAGCACGCGGAACTCATTCAATTTCACGGTAGTCAGCCAATCAAATAGCCCCTTTCTAACCACGTGATACCAAATTGGCCGTTCGAAGTGAATTCTTGAGTACCCTCACGAAAGCTGAAATTACATGGAAATTTCTTTGATAAATCAGTAGAAGGGATGATCCTCTACGGTTTGTAGCGTGCTTGGAAAAATATTTCATTTGGTGCCGAAATTACAGTCATTTTCAGGTCGAAGAATATTGACATTCGTTCAAACGTCGATAAAAGTCACTACAAATGAGATATAAGGATAAAAATCTCAGCGATTATGGATGTTGCCCTAAGCAATAACCCAAGTACTGTCCCTTCAATTACATCTCAAAATCGCAGGTGATTCTCAACGATTTCTGCCAGAATTGTGATCTGGGCCTAAGCTTCTTACCGATTAAGACTCATTCGTTGTGCTCTTGAGCTAAATGATTCACTTACCAAAGACTCGATGATCTATTTGTCTTCATTTTCCGTTTAGAAATCCAAATTTCGTTTAAAACATCCAGTCTTGAGCAACCTCTTTGCGAATTTTTCTGGTTCCATATTTTCTCTGCAAGCGCCACCAATCTCCTGAAAAACGTCGCATCTATAGGATTGTGCTACAGATAATGCGATTCGATACAGTTCATACGCTCGTAAATAGATATGGCACGCCTGATTTTGCTCAATTCATTCAAATGGAAACGAAAGGGATAAAACATTTTTGGGTGTTTGGTTCACCAATGTATAGATCTTACACAAAACAACAAAACTAAATGTTTTGTTGTATTGGAAGTTTACCGCTGTTATCCTTTTGTTTAACTTTATTGACTCAAGAATAGATTTGACACATTTCTTGCACAAACTTTTAGTTGCTTTGTTGTTTTGTGTAAGAGCAATTCATTGGTGAACCAAACAGCCAAAAAATGTTTTATCCTTTTTTGTTTCCATTTGAATGAATTGAGCAAAATCAGGCAATATGTTCACGGCCGACAACAACCATCATTTCATCATTTAACTTTGTGATCTAGCATTCTACATCAGCAGCTGCTCCAACCAATTGATGTTGCTGAATGATTGACAGGTCCTCGTATAGACTATTTTGAACACGATGCACATTTAGCAACACATCAGTCTCAAGAAATTCTACAACTAAAAGTGGAACTGCTTTACAACAATGGAAAATGTTACCTTATGTTTGAAAAATAAACTGTCAAAATTAGATATCATCTGTGCAAGGGTGACTTAGATTTAGCTCGGTCACCAAATTTCGATTGAATTGAATTACAAATAAAAAAATGGTTTGTAATTTCTTGACAAGCAATATCAGACTGACCCTTGTCACGCCCGACAACCCATCATTCGACTTCCGTAGCCTCGTTCTGATGATAACAGTATTTCTATAGGAGCATAATTTTTCTCGAACTTTGGCCTGATTTTTGCAAAAGAAATATATGACCTGTATCAACCAACCTGAGCAAAACTTGTAGCAAATTTATCAGAGATTTTGTTCACCCCAAATTTGTTTTCATTCCAAAAGTTTAAATGACCGGGTATCAATTGTTTTTGAAGACAGGTCATAAATTCTTCTGGTAAACCCCATATATGGTATTGATTCACCCTTATTTGGCACAACTTTTCCAACATCAAACAGGTCGACGAGCCGCTTCGGGAAGAAAAATTTCTTGTCACGGGACTGAATTTTACAAAATATGACACTACTACTTGCACAATCTAGGAGTTTGATATTGTATATTCAGCTGTAAGATGATGGATGATATATGCATGAATGGTAGACTAAGAGAGCACTTCTGAGCCGTGAGAGAGCATAAAATGTTGGAGCGGAGACTGACTGGCCTAACCAAAATGAAGGGAACAAGGGATGAACCTGGCCAGCGCCTAGTTGATAGGCTCACAAACTCCAATAATAAGCAAGTTATATTTTACATCACGAAAAAGGCAGATAATTTTTACGTGGCTTAGGACGTTTCTTTATTCTATAACTTGTCATTTCTGCAAGAAAATACACTCCTAATGAATCCGATCAATTTCTGTAAAATTTGACGAAGCGATAAGCAAATGAATGGCGTGCAAGTTGAAAGAAACCCTAGAAACAAGATAAAGCCAAATTTTCTTGGGAGAAGTGATTTTCGCATGGAAATATGGATAGCTATAATGAGATAAAATCGAAAAAAATTGGATACCAAGGCGGCAGAAAGCCGCAAAAGCGTTGAAAAATGGAGATGGAGACAGACTGGCCTAACCAAAATAATGGGTACAAAATTCATAGTTAGTCCACGCCTTTTTTAAAGGTTTCATAACAACAACAAAAAATATACCAAACTTTAGCTCAAAAGAAAGAGAAATGAATTCTGCATGGCATAGGAAGGGTTTCTTTCTCATAGGACGTAGCATTTGGAAGAAATTTGGCATTGAATGAAAAAGTGAAATTTTGGTAAAATTCGACGAGCGGAATTGCAGCAATTCAACATGCAGGTGGAATGCAACTCTAAGTTCAGAAAAAGCTACAGAATCACAATTTAATTGGTTTTTGGAAGAAAGTATGAATTTTGTTCCCTGAAAATGCCAACTTATCGATCAAATAGAGGACTTATGATTGAGAAAGAGACAAAAAGTCTAGGTGGAGACTTGTTGGCCTAACAAAAATAATGGAATTGCAAAGCGAAGTTGATCCGCGCCTAATTCAAAGGATCTGAAACGGAAGCCAAAAAGATGCAAAGTGCCATATCAAATGAAAGAAAAATGAATTTTGCATGGTATAGGATAGTTCGCTTTTCAAATAAACTCGTCACTTCTCGAGAAAACAACCCTGAATAAAAATCATGAATTTTCGTCTTACGAAACGAAAGAAAAATCTAAAGGGAGTCTTACGATTAAACACTTCTTGAAAATGGGTAATTTCATTTCCAAATTATCCCAAACAAAAGAAAACTAAGTTTGTGAAGACTGTTCTTCCAAATAAAATCAAACATCTTTGGAATATCACAGCAGATGGATAAGAAATTCAAAGATTAATGTTGAGTTGCAATCCCGGGCCTACGAGATTTTCGTGAAATCGACGAGGATCTGCTTACCTGCTAGCATCCATAGCGTTTGTTTCTCTGCTTCCAAATCATCAAATTCTTCAATTTTTGCACAGTTTTTATTTCTAAACACGCTCAATATCAGATCTTACAAAAATGAAATGTTTTTTAGTGTGTACGCGTGATGAAATCAGGAAAAGGCGCGCAAAAATCACATGACCTCCAGCTGCCTCCACAGCTTCGAGGATTCAATGTGACGTCACACGTCAGTAGGGGTTGTCGGGCGTGATGTTGTATTTGTTGTGGGTCTTTTAGCTGTCGTTGTTGTTGTTGTTGTTGTTGTTGTTGTATCACATGTTTGGTAGGGAGTTTTGAGGAATAGCACAGGAAGTTTATCGTTGCTGAGATTTATGTGGGTCAAGAATAGACCATTTCGACAATTAAAAAAGGAGACTGGGGAGAGCGGTTTGTTCTGGTAAATGGCTGCCACGGAGCTTCGACAAATGATAGATATCCGTCCACGAAAACTTTTGGTTTTAAATTCACGGTTAAAATTACAGATCTTTGAGAAAGAAGTCCCTAAAAAGTAGCCGCAAGGATGCCCCATGACTCATATGCCTCGCAACGAAGAGGAGACCTGGCATCAAAAAGCTTTGGCGGGAAAACGGGAAGGTATTCGTCATCTTCCTTCGAAGCTGTGCAGTCAGATCAGAATGTCAAAGCAAGATAAATAAACGTTTCGATATGGTTCCTGGCAATTTCGAGAAGGTTCCTGATGACAATGCTGTGCCTCTCTGAGTATTGCAGACTTGATGAGATAGGAATTCAAACTTAGAAATATCCTTGTGCTGGAGAAAGGAAGAGAATGAGATAAAGTCACTTTACGCATTTGTTTTATTTTGTCGAGAAAAAATTGGCCTCGAAAGAAAGTCAGGGACATTTTGAAAAATCTAACAAATTCCAAGATTCGTTGGTCGAGGTAAGTTAAAATATTGATTTTAGTTGCTTGCGAGAAACATTGCTGCCCATATCTTCCTTGGAAAAAAAAATAGGTATGACCAGCAATGCAGCTGCTGATTCCTACCACCACAATAAAGAAGTCTAAAAAACGGACGAGCTAGCTACCCAAAACAAGCCTTCGGTTCTATCAGCGAGCTGCAATGTAAAACGCTTTCTACAAATAAGGATGCAGCTTACCTTAATATAAGGATCAAGAAATTCTCTGCAGATGCTCCTCGACCTCGTCTGTTGAGTTTCAAATTCAATTAATATCATTAAGCAACTTCTCAGGAAGAAAATGTCGTAAAAATGACTTCTTTAAGCTGCTATCTTCCAGCCTAAATGATATTACATCAAATTTTATGTCGCCCTCTTTGCACAATTAAAAGATAAAACAACTGCTGAGTTCTTCTCCATATTTATCACAACAATGTTTCTTGCATCTTGCTTCGTTTCTAATCTGCTCGAGCAACTTCGAAGGAAGATGACGAATACCTTCCCGTTTTCCCGCCAAAGCTTTTTGATGCCAGGTCTCCTCTTCGTTGCGAGGCATATGAGTCATGGGGCATCCTGGCGGCTACTTTTTAGGGACTTCTTTCTCAAAGATCTGTAATTTTAACCGTGAATTTAAAACCAAAGTTTTCGTGGACAGATATCTATCATTTGTCGAAGCTCCGTGGCAGCCATTTACCAGAACAAACCGCTCTCCCCAGTCTCCTTTTTTAATTGTCGAAATGGTCTATTCTCACTATATCGGAATTTATTAGAGCTGTCGAAGAGCATTGTGCTGAGATAATCGTGGAGACCTTATTATGAATATACCATTAGTCGAATTGTAAATATTGTAAATACTGCTTCGTTGCATTGCTGTGTTATTTGTTTGCTGTTACGTGCTGGCTCGGCCATTTTGAAAACACGGATCGATTAGCTACCATTACACAAACCGCGATAAACACAACATTTGGAGGTTCTACCGAGATCAGATACACAAATTTAAAGATCGAGCATTGTTTGGAACATATTTTGGAGGAGTGAAGCAGATATTTTGCTCCTTAGGAGCTACGAAGATGCCAAGGCTCCCACAGATCGTCAAATTTAAGGGAGACAACGAAGCGAGCTTCCAACGTTGGTGTGCACAATTTGAGGCACAGCTCAAAGCCTTTGGCATTGACGATGATGATAACTCGTGGAAGGATTTACTTCTTATTTATATGGAGGATAATGCATTTTCACTTGCAGCAAAAGCTATTTCTGGTAACCAGGGGATGACATACAAAGATTTGAAAGAGTTGCTTGAGTCCAAATTTGGTGGGCCTGACTACAAGCGTGCTTTAGAGCTCAAATTATGTAGTCTCAAGTTCAGGAAAGGCACGAAAATTGCACCTTTTGTAGGTGATTTAAAGAATACAATTCAAGAGCTTTATGGAATTGAACAAGAGGAAGCTATTGAGTCTATTGCAGTCAACCATGTGTTATCTTCACTGGACGATGACATGCGAAAGGAGATAAAGGTTTTACAGTTATCAGGGAATTCTAAACTAGAAAATATTTTGGAATTAGTTGCAGAGAAATTTGAGGGGAATACTTTAGGCCTAAACATTGCAGCCTTTCGTGGGGTAGCCCAAGCTTGCCAAAGTGATGGAAACAGTGGAGATCGCCTCACTCGTTTGGAAACCATGATGGCTAATGTTATTGACAAGCTAGATATTTTGCAGACAACAAAGGCTGACCCTCCAAGTGGAAGGCAACAGATTTGTGGGCACTGCCAAAAGACAGGACATGATCAATCACGCTGTTTCAAATTGAAGAAATGTTTCAAATGTGAGCAAATGGGACATATCGCAAAATTCTGTACAGGAAAGCAAGAGAATCAGACGGCAGCATCACAGTTTGAAATGTCACCAGAGAATGAAATGTCACAGCCAATTATTCCAGAGAGGAGGATTACATTTGAAATTCAAGTGGGCAAGCAGGAGCTTGACATTTTGTGTGATTCAGGCAGCCAACATTCCATTATACCCAGGAAAATTTACAATCAACTCGACCAAAGACCACTTTGTCACCAGTTAATGTTTCTGGGATTGGTGTAGCTGGAAATAAATTTGCAATTGATGGGGTAGCTGTCCTCAATTTGAAGCTTGTCACAACAGAAGGTTTTACTCATACCTTGGAATATGAGCCAGTACTTGTTACAACAGCTGTGGACACATGCATATTTGGTATCAAGACTGAAATGCGGTTTAAGGAAATCCGAAGAAGCCAAGAGAAGATGACATTTACATTTGTTACCCCAGAAAGCAAAGAAATTACTATTGCGTACTACAGAGAGGTAGATACAAAAAGTAGCCATGCATTTATTAAAGTTGCTGAGACAACTGTTGCAAAAGATTTTGGAATCATGTGGGCAGAAGGGGATGACATAATTGAGGAAAAGGGAGATGCTGAGTAACTTACAAAGATTGTTGATGAAGAATTGAAAGTAGGGAGTGTTGACCAAGCCATGTCAATGACTGAAAAGGATTTGGTTTCGAATGTAAGTGAAGCTGATGGTGAAGAGATAAAAACAGGGGAACTGGATGTTGAGACAGAGGAATTTACTCAAGGGATTGTTATCAGTGAGAAGAAGACTGATTTTGACATTTCAGAAGAGAGTGCTGTTGATGAACGGGGACAAGGTAACGCTGATGAAATGTTGGTTGAAGTTGCTAGCAAGATATTTGATTGAGAAGCTGATTTGAAGGAAGCTGAAATAAGGCATGACAAGGAGACAAACAATAAAGTTAGAGTGACTGTATCACAAGGTCAAGATGCAATAGGTGAAAAAGTCATAAGTGAAAAAGGGATAAACACAGATTGCAAAAGGGAAAGTTATTTGAATGAGGGATTTGATGATGACCCCCACACTGCTTGGAGTGATGATAAACTTGAAGATTCAGGTGAGGAATGGGTACCAGATAGGGGCAATGAAAATGCACAACTGGAAAAGGCAGAGAAACCCAGCGATTCTGGTGAAACAATACCAGATAGGGGTAGTGTTCAAGACCAGCCCAGCAATTCTTGTGAAGCAATACCACATAGGGGCAGTGATTTGCCCAGCAATTCTGATGAAACAATATCAGATAGGGGCCATGAAGTGAATTTTGAGTCAGAAGACTCAGATGAAGAATCTGAAGAAGAAGAAGATCTCCAAGTTGAGGAAGGAAGAGGAAGAGGAAGAGGAAGGTATAATTTGAGACCTAACCCAGAACTTGCAAGAAGGTATGAAGGATACGTAGCTTATTATTTGTCTGTGTTTTGAAAAAGAAACTTTTTTTGAATTGATTAACAAGACATTTAGAAACATTGCTTTGTTTGCTGAAAGTGTTATGTTAAAGACATTTTATTGCTCTAATTTGCTATGCACATATAGCATCTTTTTTGTAAGGATGGAGGAAATGTTGTATTTGTTGTAGTTGATTTATTGTTGTCTTTTAGCTGTTGTTGTTGTTGTTGTTGTTGTTGTATCACGTGTTTGGTAGGGAGTTTTGAGGAACAGCACAGGAAGTTTTGGGAGTTAGTTAGTGGAAGTTGGAAATCGTTGCTGAGATTTGAGTTGTTTATGTGGGTCAAGAATTCTCACTATATCGGAATTTATTAGAGCTGTCGAAGAGTATTGTGCTGAGAAAATCGTGGAGACCTTATTATGAATATACCATTAGTCGAATTGTAAATATTGTAAATACTGCTTCGTTGCATTGCTGTGTTATTTTTTTGCTGTTACGTGCTGCTGCTCGGCCATTTTGAAAACACGGATCGATTAGCTACCATTACACAAACCGCGATAAACACAACAAATACAATATCTATTTACGAGTGTATGTACTGTATCGAATCACATTATCTGTAGCACAAAGTCTATGGTTACAGTTGAAATTCGTTCAAACATCTATGAAAGTCACTGCAAATAATATGTAAGGACAAAAATCTCAACAATTATGATTTTTGTTGCCCTAAGCAATAACCCAAGCACTGTCCTTTCGATTACATCTCAAAATCGCAAGTGATTTTCAGCGATTTCTGCCAGAAATTTGACCTGGGCTTTTTTGCAAATTTGTCAAATTCCATATTATGGCAGCGCCAGGAATCTCCTCAAAACCGTCCCATCAATAGGCTTTGCGCTACAGATAATGCGATTCGATACGGTTCATACATTCGTGAATAGATATGGCATGCCTGATTTTGCTCAATTCATTGAAATGGATACAAAACGAATAAAACATTTTGCGACTGTTTGGTTTACCAATGAATAGATCTTACACAAGACAACAAAGCATCGAAAAATTTGTGCAAGAAATTTGTCAAAGCCATTCATGAGTCATTACAGATCAAACAGAACAAGCAAAGCGGTAAACATTAGCAGAAAAAACTTTCGTTGCTTTGTTGAAAGCAAAAACATATGAAGAATAGATTGATCAACAGAAACCATTGAGAAATTCCTGTGCAAGGATGTTGTGCTGCCTTGTATAAAGTAGGTTTGTATTTTAAAGGTAATCTGAAGCGAGCATTTATATCAATGCAAATGAATGGCACTGAAATTTGTTCCTATCTTGTTTCTTGCGTCACATTAAGGTTGTCCGCTATTTTGTATGATTGGCCAATGGTGTCATTTTTTGCAAAAGGTAAAGAAAGCATACGGTTGACTATGTTCCCAAAGTGAGACCTAATCAAGAAACTTTTTTGGTTAAGATGCCTTTCTCAACATCATTTTAGGTCATGGGAAAATATTTATAGCATTTGTTGAGCTCAAATGAAATTTTTCTTGCCACGGTAAGTTTTCAAAGATATGATCATGAATATTTCTACATGCTATCCTAATAATTTGCAAGCAAAATGATGTCATCAGCTGATGCGTAGGCTCTGCAGATAACTTGAAAACGAAACATCAAAGAAATTTAAACAGGAATGCTTATCATTCGATGGTGCCGTTCATTTAAACCGATAAAGATTTTCGCTCCAGAAATGCTTTAACAGTTCAACTTCAGTTGCCAAAAGAATTCCTTAAGAGTTCAATTGATAACCACCTTGAATGAAGTTGCTATTCTTGATGAGAATGACATGTTGATATGATCAATAGATGTCAGACGGTCGGACAATGGAACGGACAAAGGCTTGAACATTACTAGAAGATATATGATAATCACACACTTTTAAAAGGTTGCATTTAAAAGAAATCTTAACTGAGGCGTGTGACTTCCATGCTGAGACGATTGCCTAAAACCAAGTATTACGGGGCGTGCTTTATTTCAATATTTCATTTCATCTTGAAAGGTATTTTCAGGATAAAAATGATATAGATATCCAGCCTAGAGATATCGATCCTTTTCTTCCAACAAACGAAGTATCTTGCCCCTTCTATCTATCTAGTTTCTTGTCCTGCCGATCTTCTGATACGAGGAACCTTAAAATAGGTGAGTTTACTGTTTCAGATGCAATTTGGTTTTTGCAGTGGTTACTCAACTGACAACGCCCTTGTCAGTTTTACAAATGATATAAAGCATAAAGCATAGATAATAACAGATTTGGATGTGAGATATTCATTTACCTCCAAAAATGCCTTTGATACTGTTAACCACGACATTTTCTTGAAAAAATTGGAACATTATGGAATCAAAATAATTGCATTAAATTGGTTCCAATCTCAGTGACTGCAAGCAATTTGATTCAGTTAATGGTCATTCTTCTTCAACATGTGATATAACACATGATGTTCCGCAGGGATCCGTTCTTTGTCCCCCTTTGTTCTTTATATACATGAATGACTTACCTCCAAGCTCTTGAATTTCTTTTTATTTGCTGATGACACCATTCTTTATTTTGAATCTGATGATCCCATCCATTAACAAAGAGCTCAAAAAAGTTAAATCCTGGCTGGATTGTAACTAACTTGCATTAAACATTAACAAAACCTAATTTTGTACTCTTTCATTCTCTCAGGTAGAAACTTCCCAACTTGCTAAATTTCAAGTTTGGCAGAAGTAGGATCAAAAAGACTAAATATATTAATCCTTAGATGTTCTTGTTGATGAGAATCTTTCCTGGAAAATGCTATACGAACTTTATAAATACATTATCTAGAACAACTGTGACCTTATTCAAAATTAGACACTACCTGTCTCTTGAAACTTTCACCTATCTCTACAATTCACTCTTCTCTTCTTTTCTCAGCTATGGTATTGTTTTCTATGGTACTGTTGGTCTTACCCATATCTCATACTTGATATACTGGAGTCTTATCCATACCCATTATTCCTGTTACAAAAAAATCCTCAGATGTATAAAATTCCAGCCATTTACTGCTCCGTCTTAACCTTTATTCAGTCATTAAAAGGTTATGAAACTTGAGGACATCTTCACCTGAATATCTTAAACTTTGTTTTTAAAGCCATTAATAAACTCTCTCCTATGTACTTTCATAACTATTTCACTCATAGCTTTTCTGGTCATAAGTTTTGAACTCGTCAAGCCACGAGAGGTGATCCACTCAATACCTGGAAACACCACCCTCTGTGGACTACAAACAGTCCAATACTTTGGCTCAAAATTGTGGAATATTCTTCCAAGTTTTTCTTCGTGTTACAGTCACTGCTGCACTTTTCGGTCTAGATTGAAAGCTTATTTAATTGATTCATATGTTTAATCTGTTACCTTCCCCATACATTCCCTGTAGTTATCATTCTGAGGTTCGCCTGGTTTATGTTTCATCTTACATCTCTTAGTTTCCCTGTTTTTATGGGAGGGGCTCCCCCTCGGTTAATTAAATCTATTTGGAGAGCTCCTCCTAAATCAATCTATCCTAAATGCAATCATGTAATGTCATCTTTTCTCAGTTTAGTTTGTAGTACTGTAGTTTTTAGTTAATTTACCGAATCGTGATGTATTTAATTTCATCGTAATTTGTTAAGAATTGTATTTAGGATGGATTGATGATTCAATGAAAGTGAAACTGCACTGATACCGCTAAAACAAATCTTTGGGGTATGCAGAATAGGTATCTTCTTTTGCAAAATGGGTTTATGTATTAAAATGGGTCACTGCAGGATGTCCCAAAAACATGTGATCTGCTGGAATGACTGTTGTGGAGCAGCCTTGAATTCAGTTTCCCCGTTTCTGACATTAGGCTGTTTTAGCAAGAAGACGCGAATCAAGAAGACGCCAGCATAATTCTTTTGTTCGAGGATGTAAATTACAAAGTGAAATCAACTTCGAAACTTTTTACGAGTCTCGAGAGACGAATTGTACGTTCTATTCTGAAACTGACAACCTGAAAAGTATACTTTTGAAGGCCGCACTGCATAAATAGGACGTCGAGAAGGAAAGCAAATGCAATATGAGCACATTCACAAATGATGGAAATGCAAGGATGCAAACTGTTCTTTGCCAGTCTGTGAGCAGCTTTCTGGGAGGAAAAAGCCTGGAAAATTAAAATGCTCTAAAAACTTAAAAAAGTAGCTGCGTTTTCAAAGACGTCCGCGTCTTGCTGCTAAAACAGCCTATTCTTCAATTAAGGAGACTCCAAGTTCAAATTAAACGCCATGTATGAGTGAATGTGACAAGAAGTGGCTCATTTATTAAGCAAGGAAGTCAACATCATTGATTGCATGAGCACCAGAGAATTCGATATTCTTCATCGATGTCAAGATCTAAGAAAATCTCCTGCTTTTCCTAACTGTATAAGGCGGTCATACATTAGACTTTGTGGTAACAATGAAAACAAACATATCTAGGGTTGCTAAAGATGGCGATATGGAACAAGAGTGCTGCAGACAACAACACAAGGTGTTTCTGTCAGGTATTTTGCTTCTAAAATGTCATGGAATCCTTTTTAACTAACGAAATGGCTCTTCCTACGATCCCTGGTATGTATTTTTTGATACTCTGGTCATTTATCGCTCAGTTGTGTTTCATATTACATTCCAATTTAAGTCAATTTGATGCTAAACCCTAAAGTTCAGGTTACAAGGTGAAGTGATGTACAGGGTGTCTCAAAAAATTGTTCGACGTTTGATTAAATATTGAAAAATAACGATAACATCAACAGGCTCATGAGAAGATAACCTTGTTGTTAAGATTATGAAATAATTTTAGAGACCAAAATCTTGCAAATTGGTTGAAGTATCACTGAGCTGCGGGCTTTCAAAGATTAAAAGTATGCGACGGCTGCAACATGTGACCCCCAGATCACATGTAATGCAAAACACGTCGAAGACCGAGGTAAAAGAAGTTTGTCTAATGTCATACCTCTCGTTGATATCAGAGCAAACCAAACAGGATTTCCCAAGTAATTTCCTCCTTGGGATCATTGTCAACATTTGCTTGACATGGCATAAGCCCAAAAACAGTGGTTCAAAACATAACGAGATACTGAATCTGTTTCCTCAAATCATCCATATGCTTGAAAGTTAGGTTATCGAAAATCTGTTCAAATCCCATTTGGTTCGCCCTGGAACAATTGAGGAGTAGCAGTAACGATGGTCGATAAGAGTTTGACCAAAAATGCCTTTTCGCGGCCTCTGGTTTCAGTTTTCGCACTAATTTGAACTCCAAGTTCACTCCATAACAATTCATAACTTGTAACTCCGTGAATTGTTAACAGATTTGCAAGATTCTTGTATAAAAGATTTATTTAAATTCTCAGGAAAAGGGTCACTTGACCAAGTGTCCATGTTCAGCATGTCGTTATCTTTTAGTATTTAATCAAACGTCGAACAATTTTTGAGACACCCTGCACAGAGATAAGGTCGTCTGATTTGGAAACAGCCAGCGATTTTGACTTTTCGTTCTCCTTAACCCTATTCGGGCAATTTTTTTGGTGTTTTTTCCCGGGGGGGGGGGGGCATTATGGCCCCCTGTTTATTTCTGTTTTTGTAATTCCAATGCAGCTGAAACTTTCCAGAATGGTACCTACAACTATTAAAAAGCAAATTTAACAATTCCGGTCTTAATTGGTCACGTGGTTTGTTGCTAGGCAACCAAAAGGTGTCAAGTGGTGACACATAAACTTCAGTACTGAAAACAGGGAAAGTGCTAATAACTTTGGATTTTAATGTCTAAAAATTCATGAAATAGAGTAAATATAAAGAAAATGTAATTTTCTATTGATTGAAAGTAATATTTTGAAAATTCATCATTATTCATTATAGATATGACGTCATCAAAATGGATGGCGTCATAGAAATTATCTTTTGCTGATGTCAGCAAATATGAAAAAATCATATATCAAATGTAAGCTCTTTCAAAGACCAATCGATTGGTACCAATTTCAGAACATTTTAATTGAAAACCAAAGAATTATTACAGTTTTTGTCATTTTCTTTAAAACCACTCTCCAAATAAGGTATTGTTATTGTCACGTGACTAAACTTATGACAATGGAACATTTAAAATTTGATAGGCTATTAAATTTTAGGAAAAGTCACCTTAGTCTCAGCGCTCTAGATTCTTCCATCTGAGAGCTATAGTTGATAATTCAAGTGGGGGGGCCATAATGCCCCCCCCGGGGTAAAATAGGGTTAAATCATCAACTGCTGATCAGATCTATTCAGACCTGGTATCAAACTTCGAGTTGAAGTATCTTCCATTCATAAATTAGAGAAAAGAGAAAATTGGATTGATGGCTCTTTCTTTCTAAGGTATTCATTCAAATTGTACATGCATATCTATATTTTCAAATCTATGTCGCTATAATTGGTTATACGATTTCAGAGTTATGGTAATTTTATCTGGAGTATGCTTCTTAGGTGTTGAAGAAATTTAAATGCAAGGGTTCTGCAAATGTTCATTTCGTAAACAGTGACTGCAAGGTCAGGAAGGATAAAGTGATTACCGCTGCCAAAAGTTCACACGCTTTTTCTGGGCAGAATGTCGATATTTATTTTGCTGGTTTTACTACCCATAAAAGTAATGCATTCATTTAAAAACCATATTGGCACCTTTTGCACTCATGATTCCCATCAGTAGTTATACGGCAACAAAACTAAAATGTTTGCCGTCAAGACGACTTATTGTTCAGGAAAATGGATTGTATTGCTTGAAACTTCGTCTGAAGTAATAACACTTTTTCTCGTATAAATCTATCGCATTCAAGTTTATGGCTGCTTCATAGCCCGTGATTTCTTTCCTGTGTTTTAACGATGTAGGACTTTACCTTCATGTTTGGACACAGGATATTTGTTACTACTGGGGTACAGCCACATTTTTCACAAAAGCTTGCTACTTTAAGGATGCTGTTAAAATTTTACTTAATTTGAAAGAGAATGTGATAATCCATGTCAAATAGTTTATATTCATCATGACTTGGATACTTGATTGTTCTTATCAAATCTTTCTAGATAAGAAAAAATCTCTTGTATGCTCCTCATTCCCCTCAAAATTACGAGATAAACCTGAGAATACTGCTATGAAGAGGCGGCAGGCAAAATAAGTTGTGGGAGAAAATTCTGCATATGGTCTTGTTTGCTACAGAATTGATATTTGGACCCAGCTTTAGTGGTGGCGCAAGTTCTGAAGAATTCGAGAGACGTGGGGAATTCTAATGTTCTTATTTCAGGCACATGGAAGGGTACGTCAAGAGAGAAGCTGTATGCAGAGCTTGGCTGGGAATCCCTAAGTTCCCGTAGATGGAGCAGACGCCTTACTTTGTTCTACAAATTTATAAACAGACTAACTCCTGAATACACTGCGGATCCAATTCCACCACAACGGCAGTCTCGTTATTCTCTTCGCAATCAGGATGTTATTAGGCGAATAAGGGCAAGGACAGAAACATTCCAGTCAAGCTTCTATCCCCACTGCCTGTCAGAATGGAACAAGCTGGATCCAGAAATTAGACTTGCTCCTTCTGTTGCTGCATTTAAGAAAAAACTACTATCCAAAATTCGCCCCATGCCAAAATCTGTCTTTAGGATACACGATCCAACAGGTCTATCTTATCTTACAGAACTTAGGGTCGGCCTCAGTAAATTAAACTTCCATAAATTCAAGCATAATTTCAGAGATACCATAAACCCAATGTGTCCATCCAACGATGGCATTGAGGATACGGAGCACTTTTTGTTGCTCTGCCCTTCTTTCGAAGAATCACGAAGAGATCTTCTCGCTGACGTTTCCTCTTTATTACAACCACTTGGATATGCCAATCTTTCAAATGATGCCCTACTTCAGATTTTATTGTATGGTGATAAAGACTTTCCAGACGATCTTAATAAAAATATACTACTTCTAACTCTACGATTTATCCACAGAACTGGCCGCTTGGATTAGGAAATCGTTAACTCAGTTATAAGTCACACAACCACCATTATCTTATCTTATTTCTTTTCTTTTTCTTTTTCTAGTAGTTTTGTGTAGCGTTATGTTCTTTTCGTTCTTCTGTTTTATGTTTTATGTTAATTGCCATTTAGGTAGTCATAGTTTTTTGCTCCTAGTGGTATTGTCTTAGTAGTAGGGTATTGTATCATGTAAGTAGTGTAGTCAGTAATATGTTTGTAGCTTTTTAATGGAATGTAAAAAAAAAAAAATTTCAGCCTAAAGGCATACCCAACTCATTTATGTATAGGGAATATGTATAGGGAATGTGTAGGGAATTTCAAGTAGAAAATCCTGCCATATTGAGCGGCACGTCCAGTATCAATTAACAATCAAGTACCCCCTGGTCTGGGGGAATGTTTCCCAGTCCCCCGTGACGCAGCCATTGCCCAGTCCGACAACGTTTTGTGGGGAAACAAGGGTAGATTTTGTAATACAATACCATCAGTCGCTTTGGTTCACACCTCAATTCAAAGCGATTAGCGAACGCAGACAAAAGAAATTCTCTCAAGCAGAAATTCAAAACAAACGAAGCAGCAAAGTTGCCCTGAAACCAGTAAGGCGAACTCTCGTTTGGTGCGGGCGAAGGGAGGTTTTTAAGAGAAGGTATGTGCTTACAACGAAAGAAGAAGGGTAAATCTAAAGTTCTGTCTCGCGGATTTTGTCCATTAGATTCAGAAACCGAAAAGAGAGCATTACAATTTTTGCATATTTATTGCTCAGATGTATGCAGTCACTCCGCAGCTCCTGAATTAAATAAACAAAATCCGCGAAACAGAACTTTAGATTTACACTTCTTCTTTCGTTATAAGCACATAACTTCTCTTAAAAACCTCCCTTCGCCCGCACCAAACGAGAGTTTGCCGTACTGGTTTCAGGGAAACTTTGCTGCTTCGTTTGTTTTGAATTTCTGCTTGAGAGAATTTCTTTTGTCTGCATTCGCTAATCGCTTTGAATTGAGGTGTGAACCAAAGCGACTGATGCTATTGTATTACAAAATCTGCCCTTGTTGTGTGGGGATGGTTCAGTGGTAGCACATTTCATTGCCAGTCCGAGGGCTGGTACTTCAAGTCTGAGCCTTTCGAGCCTGCTATGTAGAGTGAAGAGAGTCGCCAACTCTTTGTAATTTCAGGATACCGCAATCACGAGGTACCATCGCTTGTAAAGGAAGGACCGCACATATTTTTGACAAGTTTCCTTATCAAATGTCTTTAAAACTGCCTTCCCATTTTGGCAAGAAATAGAGAAAATGAATTTTCCAGAAACGAAATAGACGATACCCTTCTTTAGCATAGGTGTCAAATCTTTAAAATGGTGGGTGTTGGATTCTCTGACCTATTTATTTGAACTGAACAGCTTCAAGGAAACATTGGCTATTTTGCTATAAATCTGCGGTTGGACTTTCCTCAAATCTTCAATACTTTCTGAAGTGCGATGTTCTCCCTCTACTCTAAGAATTCAAGAAAATTTTATCATAAATTCTACACTTGTTCACGGAAGATCAAATAATTTTTAATAAAACCCTAGCAGCCTTGAAGGATCTATAAGATAGTGATCACCAAGTCTGCAGCTGCTGTTCCTCCAAAATCTGCTCTTACTTTCTAAACTTTTTTATTTCTTTCCTAAGTGAATGTCATTACAAATACTCCAGACAGCCATTACCAATTCATGAGATGGGCTGCCCACAAGGATCGTTTTTGATAACATACGAACGACAATTACCTGGATATATCATTATATTGTTATCTAGAGCATGGCGAGTTATTGATATTCAATTCCAACAAAATAATGAGGCCTCATATCCAACGACAGTTGCTTCCTCCAAAAGTCTTATATGACCGTTAATCTCAACACTGTTAATGAAATCTCACCGCATATGGTCATTGCTGTTAACGCCATTCTGCTTATCAGTAAAGATAAGACGAGGAACGTCTTAAACAGCTACTTTGCGAAGAAAATGTATGTGGGAAAGGACTAATATTTATGACATACGGCGCAATGTTTCTGTCGTAAATTTGGAAGACTCTGTGTAGTATACATAGAAAGACTATGTATCATAAGGAGAGATCTGTTGTATTGCTAACACACGAAATACAATTCTATGAACGTTTTCTGTTCTTCCAAGCAATTCAGTTGGAAGCGAAAACAACGTAAAAACATTATGGAAGCAGCTTGTGTTGTGGTTCGAAAAATCTCTAACCAAGCTCTGATTGGCTCATACTAAAATTTTGATTTGTTCATCAAAATACGAAAAATCGCTTACTGATATACAGGTTCTCCATTTTCTGGTGGTGTGGCTGAGTGGTTGCAGCACAGTGTTTCGAATCTTGCAGGGTCTATTACCATGACTTCGAATCCTGCCGTCGAAACTACAAAACCACAAGCCAACAGGCAAGTCATTCATTCCGTTCATTCGAGGAATGTCCATTCTTTCGAGGGCCGTAAATGAGTACTCATACGTAACTCTGAGTGCACAAGCCATAGTTGTGCCACAGGCCCATGTCAGTTGTATAGCTGCCGTAAGCTTGAATTAATAATTAATCAAAAGAAAGGTTGTACGCAGCTACAGTTAGGCCTGGTTCACGCTATACGGGGTGAGTGGCCGAGTGGCTTATACAGTCCGGATGAGTGGCCGAGTGGCTTATACAGTCTTCGTCATGTGACTGAACTTAAGCTTGGTCGGGTGAGGTCAGACTCCGGATGGGTGACCACGGAAGCCTGATCTCATAACTCGCCTCGTCGTTCTTGGAAAGGGACTTTAAACTAGGGGTCCCATGCCTGGATGCAGCATGCGCAGTGGGCCTAAATTAGCTTTCAGTAGCTAGAAATCTTGACAAGCCCACTCAAAAACAAATTGAAAACAAACAAAGAAACAAACAAAATACTACGTCGTTTGGGTCGTTAATGTTGTGCAGAAAGAGCTAAAAGACAAAGGACGCAAGCTCCGAATATTGTCATCATTGTTCTAAACTGATGCCGTCTATTTTTAAAATAGCAATGATACTGGATATGGCTATCTGCAGTGACCCTATCATTGAAAAGATGCCCTGACGAGAGATGAGCATTTATAATCGAGTACTCATATGGTCTTACTTAGAGATTGTCAACTGTGGAAGTATCATTTCAATGGAGAAACACGAAAGATACATCTCAACTATGCTACGCGAACTGTCCGAGTAAAATGCTGCAAAAAGACAACAAGTATCATGATATAAACAACTTTCTGACTCAAAACTTAAATTATTTACAAACATCAACAGCTCTGTCCTATAATTATATGTCATGAACAATGATAACAACACTATAACATCACATGCAGTAAGGCTAATTTGCAGTCAGAGAAATTTTCTGTATAGGAAATTTCCGCTGTTTCATGATCCGTTTGCCAATTTCCAGTAATTTTGTAAAGGACCACAAATAAAGGTCACAGCTTCCCATATTCTTGTCGAATTTAAAGTTTACTTACAGTGCCGAGAGAACAGGAAGGTCAGTCCTATATTTGCCAAACAATTTCTCTCGAGAAAATGTGGTCAAATCTCGACTTGTTTGTCTTCGCTGGCTAGACTTATGCCTTTTCGTCCCTTGTTTCCCTGCGTTCTTTGATTTGCTGATATCACTTGTTCAATAGGGACTCATAATCTTACGCTTATATAATGGGCCCACTTTTTCAAAATGGCCTAAAAAGGTGAGAGTTCTCGTACACTCAACAAAATCGCTTCAAAATCTGATTTAAAGAGCTCGAACATTGAAAAGCGAAGTTTTAGTACAAAGAATGATATTGTGTTGACCTTCAAAGCGGAAAATGCATACGTTTCAGGCAGTAATCTTCCTCTGTAGAAGCAAAATAGATCCATCGAAGCTGCGAGAATTCCAGGCTGCTTCAACCGTTCTTTAAGAGCAACAACAACAACATTCTGGATAGCTGCCCCTGATTGGTTAAAAACTGAATTCTAGCGATTTGATTGGTGAATACGGAACCACCCTACGCGGGCCTAAAGTGGGCCCACTATTTAAGAGTAATGTTATTAGTCCCTCTTGACCAAGGAACGCAGGGAAACAAGGGACGAAAAGGCATCAGTCTATTCGCTGGGCGGAAAAAATTCAACCAAATGGTTAAAAGTTGGAATATGCTTAGTCAGAATGCCATGATTAGAAAGATCAGTCCGCACAAATTTCAGCTGACTAGAAATCTACCTTTTAGCTCTTATTTTGGTAGCTTTACAAAAATTTCAATTTCTCTTACTCTAATGAAGGCTTATGTACAATCTATACATAATTTTCCGATTAATACTCTCAAATTTGATATCAAATTGTCATCTTTTAAATCTGTAAGTGGTATAAACTTCTCATCGATAAATCAAATAATATGAATTCCTCAGTTACAAAAATGGACACTACGAGGGAAGAAAATCAATATGAATGTTCATAGTAGTTTTATAACAGAGTATCGAATAAATTATAAAACGTTAGAGCCAAGCATATAACTCTGGGATTTTTATTTCCTAGTAAGTCGAATATTTGCGGAAAGCATCACATGGATTGTCCAACTCTAGTTAATGTTGCCACATTCCATAAATCTCATGTAAATACAAATGAGTCGTACCGTTATACCGGGTGAGTCTGAAAAACCTGGGACGTTTGGCGGACTGTGACATCGTATTTTGCCACCCTATTGTCGTGAACTAAATTTTTCCGTGCAGCCAAGAGTCCAACTTATATCATAAACCTTTACCCGTATCAGTCGGTCTTATCATGCTTTGTTAAAAAAGATTCTCTTTGTAAGAGCCTGTATGGGAATCTTGCAAACTGATGAAATCTTTTGCCAAGCCCTTTCCGCATTTTGTCTTGGCAAAAGTTGCAGGTACACGTAGTATTAACCGGGGGGAATGAAATCAAGCAGATCAGCGCTCTGTAAATCGAAATGGGACTTCTTGCAGACGACAACTTTTCGGAAAGCCTGGTTCACACTTGCTCTTTTGAGTCGTCAGGGTCATGCAGGAAGACCTATAAGACAAAGGACTCAAACTCTTGGTCTTTGTCTTCTGGTTCTTTCTGTACGATCTAAACAGCCTAAACGACCTAGTAGTGTGAACCAAGCTTAACTTTTTCAGTATCCCATGACAATACCATGTGTACCTGCAGCTCTGGCAAGTCTAAAACGCTTAAGCGACATGGTCAAGGATTTTATCAGTTTGTACGACTTCCATACAAAGTCTTACTAAGATAATCTTTCTTAAAAATGCATTAGGGGACCCATTTCAATGGGAACAGGTTTATGATCTAAGTTAGACTGTTGGCTGCTTGGAAAAATTTACTTCATGATGATCGAATGGCTGAATGCGTCGCCACAGTCCGACAAATGCCCACGTTTTTTCAGACTGACCCGGTATATGTGAGAGTTTAGCCGGTTAAATACCTGCAAGCAGCCAAAAATTTGGCACCACTTTTCTGCTAATTATAACACTTATATCGGCGGTAGTACGCCAGATTCCCAGAGCAATGCCATTACAGCCATCCCAGAGGAATGCCAAATTCCCAGAGGAGCGCCTTAACACCATTACAGCAAGATAATGCCATTTTACATTTGGGACTCTGGTCAAATTTTCCAGATTTTGTAAAACAGTGGTATGGCAGTAAAGTATCTTTTTTTAATGAAAGGTTTGCCAAATAGGCTAACAACGGCGACTTATTATTGATATACTTCATTCACTTGCTCTATTTTTTCTTCCTTTCCATATTTAAGGATAAAAATAAACAATTTCTAACTGTGTATAAACTTATAGAAGAATTCTCGCTCTTTCAGTGGGCAATAACTGGTGAAAATGCACAGCTAGATCTCTTGAAGCCTAGCCTACGCGTAGACCCATTATTCCAATGGGTCTACGCGTAGGCTATTTGATACCTACTTTTCATCCTCTTGATCATGAAAAATCAAGGCAATACCGGATATAGAAACAACTTAAATCATTGAGAAAATTTGCTCGTTGTTACTTATCGACTTATGGGGGTACTTGACCAAAATTTGTACACGTATGTGTCCACGAAAAAAAAATTCTACCTGGCTCAAGAATTTTTGCTTTCAAATGATACCCGATTCCAGAAAAAATCGGTTACAAGTAAATTCCAAAGCACAAAAATTGGACTAAACGAAAACTGGATCCAACAAAATTTCCTGCTTTGACATGTTTTCAGAACCGGCTCCAGATAAAACTGCTCTCTTTTGATAACATGTTTTAGAATGAAATGATCAAGATAATACCCTGAAAACTGGCACATCCCCTTCGGACAAATATGCTAGGTGTCCCCCTCCCGGCTGTCCCAGTCCAATTATGTTTCAGTAATTGATTTATTGCTTAAAACTCGGGAAGTGGGGAAGCGGGCCGCCGTAAAAAAGATCAAGAATCAACAAGTCTTATCTTTGACTTCGACTGACATGCAAATCATCAAACTTTGAAATTGGTCATGTCCAAAGTGGAAAGTGGGAGTTCTTGGCACACTCGTATAAACCAGCAGAACTGGAAAGAATTTCGCGAATCACGTTGAAAAAAATAGCTCTCTTTTGAGAAAGATACTGTGGGAGCACAAAATGATAGGAGATTTCTTTTCATTGCAAACAGGAGAGGCATCAGCAACTGCTGTCTATGGAAGGAATCAATCAAGGGATCCTATTTTAAGAATTCACAACACTAACGTTTCGATTATGTTGCAATATTGTATAGAACTTTGTCTTTCAACGGTTTGTTCTTTGCTATTACGGATAGGTTTGAGATAAGTTACTTAATCTTGTGCGTATGGTTTCCAGAGGTGTGTTGTAGCAGGTACCAGTGACTCAATGTTATAACTCTGTTATTAGACAACCTCGCAATGCAGATATCTTGTGCAGAACATCATTGAGCTCCACACTCAATGTACCCTGCAAGGTAAAGTCAACAAACATCCGTTAATGTAGTTTGAGAGTATGAAAATGACTTGACTTAAAGCTACTTGACTCAGGACATAGTCCCAGTTATCGCAACAACATCAGCAACAACTATGACAACAACAACAACATTTTTCATTTTTGTCAAAATGGGACTTAAGGCCATTCATATAAAAATTTGAGACGAAGATGAACGTGTTCAGATGTGCGCTCAGGAACGAGGCTAAGGTGTAGTCTCAGAAGCGAGGCAAGGCACGCTAGCCAGTTGGAAGTCCTCATTGCTGCAATGAACTTCATGGAAGCTAATTGGCCATAAGATGAGGGTCTCCTTATTCACAGTGAAAGGTTCGTTGATTCTTGGATCAAGGAAACATCCACCTGCGGCTTTTTTTCATGGCTAATATAAGTGAAAACTTGAACTTTGAGGTGTTTTAGCATCGGAGGTTCCAGCCGGCAACTTAGGCCCATCCGCCATTGCTAAGAGTTTGTACAGTGTTGCTATTGTTTCCATATCTAGTAGTGAAATTTAGGGGGAAACTTCGTCCATGAGTCGTAGTTTGAGCACCCATCAGTATATAAATGGCAATAACTACAAGTATGCAGTCAGTCTATGAAGCCACTTTCGTGGGGTTAGTGAAGACTGATCACCTGGAGTCACTAGTTCCCCTGTGTTCTTTGCCTTGATGATGGTGCTTCGGTCAACAGAGACTCATAACATTACTCTGAAAAACGTGACCCTCTTTAGGCTCAAACTCTGAGTCTCATCGAGTACCAATCAGATTGCAAGATTTGTGAATTACTATGGCTGCGCTTAAATGCGATAGAAATTTCGATTTGTTTGAGGGACTGACAACCTCGGACGAGATTCGAGATTCGAGGTTCTATCTATGATCTATAGATAGGTTCAAATCTATGATCTGTTTGGCCTAAAACAAATGATTGACGAGCCTACAAGAATGACGCTAACTACATCAACCCTTATTGACCACATTGCTACGAGTAAGCCTGAAAATGTGGTTGCATCTGGCGTCCTAAAGATTACTTTCAGCGATCACTACCTTGTGTATGTAACTAGGAAATTTATGGGCTCTATAAAACAACAGCGTAAAACAATATCCACCAGAAAAATGAAAAATTTCAACAGTGAAAATTTCTTGTCAGACTTGGAGCAGATTAATTGGGACAGTATCGTCAGTTCAAGCAAAAGTATCAATGAGGCAGTTAATAAATGGTCGTATCTCCTTTCATTAGTTATTGAAAAGCACGCCCCACTAACCGAGTTTAAAGTCTCTGACAAGTTTTCGCCATGGTTGAATAAGGAATTTAAAGATCTAGCTCGTACAAGGGATAAACTTAAGGTTGCTGCCATAAAGAAAAATTCTTCAGTTTTAATGGCCACATACCGTCAGGTTCGCAACCGAGTCAACAATCTTAACAAGCGTCTAAAACGGGAATATTTTTCCGAAAAAATCGCTTTTGATAAAGGTAATCTTAAAGCGACTTGGAAAACTCTCAATCTTTTATCAAATAAAAGATCAAAAACAACTAATGTAGAATCCCTAACTGTAGAAGGAGAAGTTATTAATGAGAATGCTGAAATTGCTAGCTCAATGAATGAATTTTTCTGTACTGTTGGCAGAAACCTTAGTGTTAAGATCCCACAGCATCCCAATCCACTGTTATCTGAAGAGTATAAAATAAATGAGTCCGACGAACAACCTGCAGAATTTACATTTCATGCTGTAGATACAGTTACGATTCATCGAGCTTTGTGTAAAATGAAAAAATCTTTTGGATTTGGATCTGACGGCATTGCCAGTAACTTCCTTAAAATTGCATATCCGGTTATTTCTAACTCCATCTGCGATATTTTTAACTTCTCCATATTTTCAGGGTCTTTCCCTGATAGTTGGAAAATAGCCCGTGTCGCTCCAATATTCAAAGGAGGCCAACGTGATGACCGATCAAATTACAGACCGATTTCTGTTTTACCAGTCGTCTCAAGACTCTTCGAAAAACTTATATACGATCAATTATACCACTATCTAGATAAGAATAGATATCTTGTGTCACACCAGTCAGGATTCCGCTCTCTGCATTCAGTAGTGACATGTTTGCTAAAAGCAACTAATGACTGGTATCTTGATATAGACAGAGGCAAGTATACTGCAATGATATTCATAGATCTTAAAAAAGCATTTGACACGGTTGATCATCAAATACTCCTCGATAAGATGCAATTTTATGGAATTACTGGACTTGCACATAAATGGTTCAGTTCTTATCTTGATCATCGGAGGCAATATTGTAAAGTGAATGGCACAGCCTCCTCCATTGAAAACATCGATGTTGGGGTGCCGCAGGGGTCATGCCTAGGACCCCTTCTTTTTCTACTATACATCAATGACTTGCCATTTGCACTAAAGAAGGCCAAGGCAACTATGTATGCAGATGACACTGCTATTTCATATTCTTCCGACAGAAGAGAAGAACTGGACCTAGTTATCAACGCGGAGCTCTCGTATATTGAAAAATGGCTACAAGGCAACAAGTTGTCCCTTAATATTGTAAAAACTCAGGCTATGGTAATTGGTTCGAGGCCAAAGCTTAGCAAATTGAAAAGCGATCTTGGTACACTTCCTTCTTTTGAAATAGGAGGACTCGATATTGACCTCGTAAACAAAACAAAGTACCTTGGAGTTATGATTGATAATTGCCTTAGTTGGGATAGTCAGATTAGGGCTGTTAACCAAAAGGTCTCCAGGGCTATAGGCCTCTTAAAGTATGCGCGAAATTTCGTTGAAACTGACACTATGGCCAATTTATATAGAAGCATCATAGAGCCCCATTTGAGCTACTGCTGCTCTGTCTGGGGATCTTGTGGTACTACAAAGCTAAATGTGCTTCAAAAATTACAGAATAAAGTCGCCAGAATAGTAACACGTAGCCCCTTCGATGCATCAGCAGCTCCCTTGCTAAAGAGACTTGGTTGGCCATCAGTGCAAGATCTGATCGATAAAGAAACATCTTCTATGGTTTACAAATCTCTTAATTCTCTTGCACCTCAGTATCTCAGCGATCTTTTCGTAAGATTGTCTGAGCTACATCCAAGAGAATTGAGAAACTCTGGAACTGATCTTGCAATCCCTCTTTTGAGAACCGCGAATGGCCAAAAATCCTTTTCATATCGCGGAGCAAGTCTCTGGAATAGCCTTGATCTGGATAAAAAAGAGGCTCCTTCAATCAATGCCTTTAGATCCAAATTCAAGACAAAATGAACTGTACATAAGAACTATACCACATCGCTGTATGAAAATATGTAAATTCTAATACGAATCTTTTGTTTAGTTTCCTTGGTTTTTATTGTAAACTTTTTATAGATTTGTTAATTTTGTAAGTAGCTTTTTTTTTTTTTGCAGGGCCAATTGTAAAGCAGTATATATACTGAATTGTACCCTGGGTAAAGAAGTTTAAAATGAAAATGAAATGAGGTTGTGATACGAGACCAAGGAAAGCGATTGGAGATCACACTACACCAATTGATGATGCAATCTTTGACTTTATGCAGTATTTCCCATAGCTATGAGCGATTTCAACAGCCTGCATTGTTGCAAAACATGGATCATATTTAGCAAAGGCAGAGCTGGAAAGTTTACATAGAGAATGTGACTTGATAAAAAAGATTTTATTCAAAATCTCAAAAGCTAAGGTCTTCAAACTGGCATAAGAAACAGAAAATGGTGATGCAAAGATCGAGCAGCCAACTGCGTACCTAATTCCGCGCCTAATTCAATGGTTCCATTCTCGAGTCTTTTCGACAAGATTCTCTACTTTCTTGTCCTGTTTAGTTTTCTGAAAAGTTGGTCGATGTTTTGATAGATCGCTTGCAGATATAAGAATTCACGGCTCCGACGAGTTCCTTTCCTTTTGTTGCAATGTTACAAAAGCGGACTGCACAAAATTCTGTCGTATTGCTCTTTCGTGGATGCATGAAGAATACAACAGGTCTTGCATTCTCAACCATCCACTACTAACCTCACTATTTTAATTACAGGGTGTCTCAAAAAATTATTCGACGTTTGATTAAATAATGAAAAATAACGATATCGTGAACAGGCTCATGGGAGGATTACCCTGTCCTGAAGATCTGAGATAATTTTAGAGACTAGAATCTTGCAAATTAGTTGAAAATTCATTGAGTTGCAAGATCCAAAGATAGAAATATGCGACAGCTGAAACCAGAGACCCCCAGATTACTTGCAATGCAGAAAAGCTCGAAGATCGACGTGAAAGATGATCATCGGATGTCATAACTCTAATTGACATCAGAGCAAACCAAATAGGACTTCAAAAGTAGTTCAATCCTTATAATCATAGTCAAATCTACTAAACATTGCACATATCAAAAGCAATAGCTTAAACATAATCGATGAGAAACTGAATTTGTTTCCTCAAAGCGTCTAGCCGTTCGAAATTTAGGTTATCATAAACCTGCTCACATCCAATTTGGTTTGCTCTGAAACAATCGAGAAGTAACAGAAGCGATGGCCCATAGAATTGTTACCAAAAACGCCATTTAGAGGCTTCATGTTTCAGGTTTCGCACAAACTTGAACATTAAAGACTTGTAGCTCCATGAAATATTAGCCGATTTGCAAGATTCTTGCGTCGAAAATTAATTTACAATCTCCGAAATTGGGCTATTTGACCAAGTGCCCATACTGTATGTCTTTATTTTTCATTATTTAATCAAATGTCGAACAGTTTGTTTGAGACACCCTGTACAATGTGTACTTCTCCTTACAGACAGCCAACTACTTTCAAGGAGTGTGGTCAGATAGAGTCTCGAGCCTCGAGCCTTCGAGCCTCGAGCCTTCGAGCCTCGAGCCTTTGAGCCTTGTATTTCGAGCCTCGAGCCCTCGAGCCTTCGAGTTATATTTTTAGCTACAGGCTTTCATCTTTGAGGTTCATCTTTTTGCAAACATCAAGGATTCAAGTTTCTAGGATTCTTTTTACACAGATCAATTAGTACTCAAGTTCAAGGCACTAGCTAAGATCCATGTGAATTTGTAAAATTGCCACATCACATATTTTTCTCAAGGACCGAACAGGCCCGATTTCAAAGAATGTGCTACACAAAAAATACTTCAGGAAAGTGCTTCATGTGTATGTGAGAGATCTATCACTACTAGCCAATTACTCGCAAATGACTTGACAATCTGGCTTTTGTGGCTGAAGTTTCAGTTCATGGTACTTCTATCATTTGCTTGTAATGGTTCTGTTTCATGTAGTGGGAAAGTTGCATGTAAGAGTTTCAATGGGTGACTAATTGAGATCTAAATTTTCCAATTAATTGGCATGCATTCCTACATGCCAATGAAATTCTCATGCCATTCACCATTAGTCTCAACTTAAACGTTACTGTTAAAATCTTTGAAATTCATTTGCACCGTTTGTTGAATAATGTTGCTTCATTTTTTATTTCGAAGGCTCGAGGCTCGAAGGCTCGAGGCTCGAAATACAAGGCTCGAAGGCTCGAGGCTCGAGGGCTCGAGGCTCGAAGGCTCGACATATAGAATACTCGGTCAGATATGGTCAAAAAGCTGTCAACACGAGCTAGGGCGAAAGGAGCGCTTTCATTTCCTAGCATCCCTTATGACCCCCGAGAGAGGTGGACTGCACTTTCGTACTGTTTTGTGTGAGGAGATTCCTTATGATCTGATAGAGTGCTTGGGCCTCTTCTCAGGCATTACGAAGCCAAAAAATGTTTGTTAACTGGAATTTGCCTATATTTCGTGTGCTCATGAAATCGCAATACAATAAGAATTACAAAAAAGCATTGGTCTAGCGGTGTTCACCTACAATTTGAATCATTCAAAACAATCACCGAGAGAGGAAGACTGCACTTCCGTACTGTTTTGTGTAAGGAGATTCCTTACGTTGTGAATCTTATTCGTTTTGATCGCTGTGTTATGATGAATAAGATGGTAAACAACAATGCGCTTGAAGCCTATGGAATGAGTTCCAACAGAGATGCTCTACATCACAGTATAATACGAGGAATTATAGAGATCTCAATATTCCCAAGTTAAATCTTGAATCAACCAAGAAAGGATTTCATTACTCAGGCATTAAGGCTTGGAATTATATTCCAGTTGATATCAGAGAACTGCCATCACTGCCCCCATTCAAGATACATCTGAAAAAAGCATTTATGAGCCTTGATAATTGATTCATGCTCCCTCAAGAACAACTCCCTGGAAGATCAGTTCTTTTCAATTACTATGTTTTGCATTTCTAGTTTTCTATATTTTCAAGTTGTATCTTTTACAGAAGGGATATCGTTGTAACAGAATTATAAGGATCGAAGTGCTTTTGGTCCTACATATTATTGAAAAGGGAACTTTCCAGATCAGCCGGTACGTGAAGAGCATTAGGCATTCGGACTTAAGATACTTCTAACAGAACAAAAGTTCCGACCTCGACTCTTTAAAAAGATTCAAATTAATTATGTACTGGGTGTTCCAGGATGATATATTATCGTTTGATTACTTATATGTCCAAACACAGTGAACCGACCGTCAAAAACTTTTGTTTTATCCGAATGCCGAAAGGCTAAATTGCATTCGAGGATGTTGGCTTTGGTTTTACAACGTTCTTTCATGTCGAAAAGAAGATCGATAAATCTGCTCAAATTAAAGCCTTATATGGCATGAAAAATAACAGCCTACTTTTTCTAGTCAGCATTTTAGATGCGATGCAAAGACGGAACTTGTATGTCGTTAAGGGAATACGAATTCTTTGAATCCCAAAACACATCTCTCTTGAGTATTCTGCAATATGTTAGTTATGCGTAAATTCTTCCATGCCTCATCAGTTGTTGGATCTCGTTGAATATATCATACCCGTTTCTTTCTCACGTCACCTAAGACTAGAAGTTGAGCAGGTTTATCGATCTTCTTTTCGACATGAAAAAAGCGTCGCGAAGCAACAACCAACATCCGCAAATATAACTGTAAACCGTAAGGGAGCGGTCACTTTTAATCCTGGGTACCAGGGCGGAGGATAATTTCGCACAATTAGAGGAAATTTCCCACCTCGTCTTTAGCATGGAAACAGATTTGGTACGCACCATCTTTCAGCAAAATGGTTTAGTAGTGCATCCAGAAGTCTTTGTGCATAAAACATAGATCTATGGAGGATACCAAGTTGCCTCAGGCGATTTTCATACCGTTCAAGTGATTCATCATTTCCAGGTGTCTTTTATTTTTTCTTTCAATCTTAGATCAATGACTTCATCCAAAATTTGTTCAAGCTAAATAGTTTTGTACCCTATAAAAACTGCTCTTAATATTTTCGTACCCCACAAAATAGCTTTAAATGTATCGCTCTGTAAGTTGCCACCTTTAAAGGGTCCCTTGCAACCGAAATGCTTTGTAACTCTTTGTGGTCACTTTTAACGAGATTCACGAAAATAGAAGCCAAGAAAGAGATAGCACGTGGCAAGGCAGGGGTTGTAGCAGCTAACGGTTAGCCAATTTTAGCCTGTTTCGAACAATTTTTCACTTTTATCGTACAATGGAGGTTTTTACTGTTCCCCCCTCGCCGACGTTTTAGCAGTTTTCTTCACTAAGTATGATTCGAGGAGGGAATGTAGCTACCAAGATAATCAATTTCCTTTAAAGCTAGTCGGCCTGAAAAATAATTGAAACTACTTTAAAGATCAACAGAATTTTTTAATTGAGCAGCTGAAACTTTTAAAGAGCCTAGAAAAATTAATGAGCTTAATCAATTTCAATCCAGCTATATCAAGTGAGAATTAGAGGAAAGCTGGAAGTGTAACGTATATATATATATATATATATAATTCATATAGAACCGTACATCCTGTGCCCAAGTTCAGGAGTTGCCGCAAAGCCATTGCGGTGATAACCGGGAGGGCACATTGTATTACATATATGTATAATTCATATAGACATGACAGTGGCGCCGCCAGGATTTTTTATTGGAGGGGCGAAAAAAAATGGGGTCTGGGGCGGAGCCCTAGAAAATTTTCTCTTGGACCACGCCCTCTACTTTGGCTGTAAATGCGACTAACGCCCCTTTTATGGATTGACCTTAAGATGAATGAGTCTGTTAAATAACACGAGTAGGGTACCACAATTAGAAAATGACGTCCTAGCATGCGCCACTCGGTAATGGAATTGTCAAAAGAGTTATCATGTACTCTCAGATTCAGAAATATGAAGTATATGTAGTTTGTGAAAAAGAAGGCATCGGGGTAAGTGGAAAATTCAAAGTCAAGTAGACATTGGGGGGTCTGGGGGCAAAGCCCCCAGGAAAATTTTTGTGGATTCGCTCTTTACTTTGGCTTACAACGCTTCTACCGATCACATTTAGGCCTGTGCTACATTGGAATTGTTGATCTCTTTGCAACTGTCATTTAAATTAGCATCTCCGGCAAAATTTTTAAACATGGTATTCTTTGGCTTAGAACGCCTATCCTGAATGCCATCTTTAGCAAGACCAAAAGGGAAACTTTCACAATTTGAAACTATTTTCAATGAATCACATCCACTGGAAAATTTCTGCGCAAACACTTTCTACTTTGTCCCAGAACGGTTCTCACAATACAATTTCCATGTCCTCAAAAACTATAAGTCTTGGATAATTCTAAAATAGTTTGTCTAGAAAAGTTTTCAAAAGCCAAGTTATGCTATGGCTTAACACAAGTCTCCCAGCAACCTTCCAGCATTTCGCCGAAAGATTCTTAACATGCACTTCGTTATTTATACCCAACTACCAAAATTCTTTTTCCTCGTTCGTGAAAAAGATTTTGACTTTAGTCCTCAAGAAGCTATCTTGATGACATATACAAAACGCGGAGCGTTGGTAGAACGGGGATCTGGGTGCTTCGGCACGAGAAATGCTGTACAGATCGTGGGAGAATGGAATTAAACTGGCAAGATTGTAGAAACCTATACTCACACACATTGTATTTGCCAAGATCATCGGCCTTACCTCCCCCCCCCCACAATTTTTACGCCGGAATTAGAAGAATTAGAAAAGTGATCCTGGAGAACATTGGAGGGGCGACCGCCCCCCCCCCCCCACTTGCCCCCCCCCTTCCCGGCGCTTCTGGACACTGACAAAGTTTTTATCCATGATCATTTTGATTTGCCTTAATAAATCTTTAGTTTTACCTTTCCGACAGCGTGATGTACCTGTTTGGGGACTTACCTACGATATGAAACTTGTATCAGTTCTCTCATTAAGCCTGAACAATTAATTTCAGCTGAAAATACATAATCATGTATATAACTGTGTCGTCAATCTGGTATATGATAAACTACGATGATGATTGTTTTTAAATCAGAAAGGACCAGGATCCTTTGACAATGTCATATGGTTTTAGGTTCAGTGTGTTACTTTGGGGAAAATGCTGGAATGATTTACTTAAATATATAACAGTCCACCATCTACTAACATTGTCTTACTTAAAATGAAGATCTTCTTCTTTGAAAATAATCACAGATTTGAGAAATGCTATAAAGTTCCTTTCTCTGCCAATTTGAGTACTCTCGAGTACCGAATAATCGTCCCCACCCGCTCATTAATTTTTTGAAAATTTTCAACTCCCCCGCTCTTATTCCAACCCCCCTTTTATTAATTTTTGGAACAATGAAATAATGGTAAACATAATTTTTTAATAAACGCAAGAAGAAGTCTCGAAAAATGCATTCACAGAACCAGTGTTCAAAAGCAAATGTATCAGTAACATCACTGTTCACATAAATATATAAAAGATAAGTGTTCACTAAGAAAACGACTATTTTCTATTTCTCCAAGCACCCCCCCCCCCCCGATTATTCCAACTCCCCGATTATTGTTATATCGAACCATTTCCAACCCCCCCCGACTATTCTCACCCCCCGCCGTTTATTTGGTACTCGAGAGTAGTTTAAAACCTTCTTTGAACTCAAAAGTTAGATACTGCACTCACAAAGACGAAGCTAATTCTCCATTATCTTTATCCTTATCTCCCATATATCTACATGCAAGAATTTTCTATCAAAAAAGATTAGCTAGCTTACCTGGTAAGCTGATAGTAGAACGTTTCTGTACCTTGAAATCAGTCGCTTGTGATCATCGGTAGAAGTCTTGTAAAAAGGAAAATGTCAAATTCTGATCAAAGAAGATTTCATAGTAACCAATGCTTTGATAAAAGAGGATCTTGTAATGATGAATTACAAGCGATTTGAAAACATACGTCTTCTCAAAATCTTTCAAAACAAGCCAAATCCTTCATTAAATTTGCTGGCAATCCAACAGTTTTGTTGCTGAAATGGACGTGAAATGGTGCAAGGAAGTCCTACGTTTATACAAATTAACACCAGTTTCTCAAATGCAGCCTCCACCCAACAGCCTAGAACATGGAGATGAGTACGATGGATCAATCAACAACCAGCAGTCAACGTTTCAAAACATAACTTGGAGTCTTGATGAAACTTTAGTGATTGCTAAAAACTGGAATTCTACCGGAAATCATATTGTTACGAAATTCCCTTTCCCCTGAAGAGAAGGAAGGTGTAGCAACAAAACTCAAGGTAAGTCATCAAAAAGAGCACAATAAAGCACTGTTGATAAGCAACCGTTTTTCAGAATGAAATGCAGGGTGAGTGGCCGAGCGGCATATATAGCTTTCGTCGTGTGACTGAAGTTAAACTCGGCCGAATGAGGTCAAACTCCTGATGCGTGACCTCGAAGGCCTGACATCGCTACTCACCTCTCCGTCCTTCGGAAGGGACATTAAGCCAGGGGTCCGGGTCCAATGCCTCACCGCGATATGCATAGTTGGTCTAATTAGCTTTAAGTAGCTAGAAATCAAATCAATCACTCAATCTTGAAGTTGGGGAACTCATCCATAGGAAGAATTATCAACGTAGGCATACTTACTAAATATTGTTGCTCCATCAAAGATATTTTGGTTCGCATGGATTCAATTTCTTTTAGCTTTTTTAGGCTATCATTCTCAACGTTTTGTCTTAGCCTTTCGTTTTCTTTGTTTGCACGATCTTCTTGATGATGCTGTAAATCAAGATAAATAGGTCATTAAAAAACAATGATATTCACATCAACAACGGGCATGCAAGTGTAGCAGGAGTGAGTTTATTTTGAAACTGAGACGTATTAGAAGTATAAAGGAAGTCTTGTAGGCTGCAAGAATCATCGAAAAAGGATTACATAAGGAAATATATCGAGTGGACGCCATAAATACGATGAAGAAAATGCATACGAGCCTATGGTTTCATTAGCTACACAATAGGACCACACGCGTCCAAGTTATCAAATGCAATAGGGTATATCTTTAACTTGCCCCCCCCCCCCGCCAAATTTTAACCATGTCCATTCCCTTTCCAGCATGAACTTAATGACTGCTAGGAAGTATAAGGGATTGCGCCATTTTGTTACGTGATACATGGGTAGTAATCTATTGCACAGTGTTGTGTCACTGAAAGCGTACCTTATTCACATGAACTTCCACGTTTATGAATGTTTTTCCTTATCGACTGCAAAAACATTGGGAAAGCATATGATTTCAAAACAACTTTGGATTTTCTGTTAAGATTGCCCTCAGAACACAATGGTAGGAGAACTGATAACGAACTTTCACAAGGAGGTATGATACAGGATGTCTCAGCCAGCCGTAACATACCATTGTCAGAAAATTACAATAATTCCGTTAGTAAAACGCATGCCATCGAAATGCACAATAGATCTTTAATACATTGCCGTTTTTTCTTCGGTTATGGAAGTGATCATTATCTAACTGTCACCGCTGTAGCAGTACCTTGTCAGTAGCCTTTGTTCCATAGACACTCAGAAGGGAAAAGGTCTGGAAGACCGTGAAAAATTTCTTGTTTGGCGGTAGATTTGGATTGCTGTGCAATGTTTCAGTAGTTTGCAATAAGTAAAACCAATTATCAAATCAAAAAAATACTGGCTACCAGATGCAGTAAGTTGTAAGAGAAAGATCACAGCCATGGGACTTAGTGAGGATGAATTTTTGATTCACATTATTGGCTGCGGTCACACTAGGTGCTTTATCCAGTTGTTTTCTTTCGAAACAACGGGCTTACAACGCTGTTGTATGTGACCGCTCTTCCTTTTCACATACAACGCTGTTACAACGTTTCGTTCCTTAGAATCCCCAAGAAACTATAGTATCCAAAACAACGAGCTAAACAAGGTGTTGACCTAAATCATAGAGTTGTTAAAGCAAAATGAACCAACCATGATATACCAAGATAGTCACGTGACGACTACTTTCGCGGCACAGGCACCGAGTGTCTTTGTATTGTTATAATGCCGTACTTTCTGACATCAAAGGTAAATTTAAAGAAATTGAAACAATGCAGATTATAACGGGATCAGATTCTAGTGTGACCACAGCCATTGATACTTTACATCAAATGTGAACAAGAATTAAACAAAAAGAAAAAAAAAGTCCAGATGGCTTATTGGCTGTGTGGCGCACTGCAAAGGTTTGGAGTCATCTTATTTAAACCGATCGTTTGGTGAATGAACTTAAGCGTTAGCACTGGTACACTTTCATTGACGCCATCAAATATTTCCTTATCATCATATAGTATGTGCTGAATTAGGACGTTGCTTGGAAGACTGTTAATTTGAACAAATGCATTAATCGGAAACATCAGCGAGAAGTTATCGCCACTGAATGTCAAATGGAGGGAAAGCAACAAAAAGTACTCCACATCTTTTATGCAATCAACCACTGAGAACACTGTATTTACAGTATCCTTAAGATTATGTAATAATTGGTAAAAGTTCAGTTTTCTTAGACCGACTCTAATTTGAATGAGATTGGATAGAAATGCTAATTCGTGAATCCCAACCCAAAGAGTACCATCTCCCTGAATGGGCACCTTGGCGCGTTCTCCGTGATTTAGACTTGTTTACAAACTTTTAAAATGGAACGGTCCAGGACTTGTAAATGAAACTAAAGCGCGAAAATGGTTTGCTGGTGCCATATTCTTGCTCTCTGACTGTTCTTGCTTGTTTCCTTGGCTTTGTTTACATACTACAAAGAAGTTTTCAACGTAACCTGAAAAGTGACGGTAAGCGTTCGTTCATTTCTCCATTAATTGTTCCAAGCTGCGTTTTTGTTTCGATTCATTTTTATTGATAGAATACTGGAAAAGGTCAAATAACTTGTTTCAATAGTTTGTTCTGCCCCTTTAAATGAAATGTTTGAAAAGTCCTTCAAGTTGTCGATTTCAATTTTGGTTCAGAGGGTTTCTATTCCAAAGCGAGTGGATTGGCTAAAAATCGCCCTGAACCGTCATAGTGTGTGAAAATGGTCTCGTGTTGTGAATAATGACCTCCCCCTTTCCGCTGGACCACTTTATGAATAAAAACAGGTGGTAAATGGTATTTTGATTCTAGGAACACATTTCTGACTTGGTGACCTTTCGTGGAGTTGGAAGAGAGCATTTTTGGAATAGCGTAATGACGGTAGTATCTATGACAGGTTAAAACTGAGAAGGGAACGAAACGTTTTAAGCTGCAATGAATGTTAATTACAGAGGGGACTTGGTCCTAGAAAGTACCTGTTTTGACAGTATTGTACAATTTTCTTTCGGGATAGCTGATTGTGGTAAAATAAGGGGTGCCGGTTCAGGGCGATATAATTCATTTAGGCTGATTTTTACCGTTGCTCCTTTAAGGCTGTAGCTCAAAAAGTAGGAAGATTAAGTTGATGAAATGATACAGTAAACACCATGAACTGAAGAATCTTCTGATGGCAAATTATCGTTTTAAGTCCCTGTCATTATGCTCATAACAGGTGAAATGATGCATTGAGAGTAATTTTAGGAAATTTGTATTGTAATTAGTTTTTCTTTTTTTGTATGCTATAGCTGAATGGATATCGTGTATAAATAAGATCAAATGAAATGAAATGAAATGAAATGAAATGAAATGAAATGAAATGAAATGAAATGAAATGAAATGAAATGAAATGAAATGAAATGGTGATTTATCTGAAAGGTGCCGATTACGGGGCGATGGTACTCTATTGTTAAGAACAACGAACAAATCACAAATAAATCTGCTTCACATGAATACCTTGATAATAAGTGAGAATTAGCCCGCAACATCGTGTAAAAAAGATCACTACTAGATGCACAATTAGTTATGATTTGCTTTTCAGACTATAGATGATTACATTTATGGCGGCAGATCAGTTCTCGTCTAGGAGAACAGCATCAGTTTGATGGCAAAATCACTCACTTATCCTAGTAAAACGATGTACTTTCCATCACTACACATTGCTGAAAGAAAGATTAGCAAAGCTTATCAAGAGGGCAAGAAACTTACTTGAGAGTTATAAGATCACTTTCAAGTTTCATGGCAAGTTGCAAAAATGGATTTTTGTGATTCCTACACGTCGGACTCCTATTCTTCCGAGGAGCAGGCAGGTACTACCGGGTGACCTAAAAAACTTCACGAGCTAGATCATAGCTGGCTCCCTGAAATCAAAAGCTATTGTCAAATGCTTTCTATCACTGTTTAGTTGAAAGGCTTGGCTGTCTTCTGAGATGCTGCATGGCCATTTTAAGAATTTATTACCATCCGAAAAACCAGATTTAAAGAGAATTTCGAATTTCGGATTCGTCATTTTGAGTGAAACAATCACCATCATTTCCCAGGCAACGTTTGTGAAAACTCGAGATAGCAATGGATTAGAAGTCGTCTGGGGGAATTTCTTTGTTTGCAACCTGATTGTTAGCTGTTCCTCATTATTTCTATTTCTATTTCTATTATTTCTATTTCTAGTTCTTTATACACCGAGACCCTTCAGCAACAAAATAACTTTAGCTAAAAAAACATAAATCTAATTACAATCATTTTTTAAAACAAAAAAAGAAAACTACTGCTGATCTTCCAGGGGGCCGTGTTTGCATTGGTTTCAGCTCATCAAATGACTTTTTAACTGTTTTTTATATTGATACAAGGTGGGGAGCTCCCTAATATTCATAGGAATCTCGTTCCAAGCCTTCAGAGCTGTGTAAGAAAATCTCTTTTTAGAATATTTCAGATTATACTTTGGGATTTGAAGGTTCTCACAAAATCTAGTATTATAGTTAGAGTAATGAGATCTCCGTTGAAATTTATTCCAAAGGTTTTCTGGTCATAGCCTGTTCATGATCTTATATGTCATGACTGATCGATCAAACGTAATGAGTTGTTTAACTTGTAAAAAATTCTTCGACCAGTCATCCTTTATCCTGGCAGTGTCAATTATCGAAATGGCCCTGTCTTGAAAACGCTGTAATGATTCCATTTTGGAGTTGGATACACTACCCCATATGACATCAGCGTATCTTATATGACTCTCTACGAGCGCACGATAGACATTGCTTAATTGAGATTGCGAAACAATGTTTTTTAGGGTTTTTAAAGAAGCAAGGCCCCCGCGTACTTTCGCTTTGATAGCTTTAAATTGGTCCTCCCAATTGAGTCCTTGATCGATAATTACCCCCAATGATTTTGTTTTCTTCACTCGTTTTATTTCTGAGACATTTAATTTTAGTTTTTCTTGTTCAGTTATCTTATTAGTTCTATTTGGGTGGCCAATAAACATATATTCTGTTTTTTGTGGATTAGCACTTAATTCATTCAGTCGCATCAACTCAGAGATATTACTTAATTCATCTTGGGCTTTGCGAACCAACTCATCGACACTTGAAGATGCCAACGATACTTGAGTATCATCAGCATACATGCCAGCCTTAGATGCTTTCAAACATTTTTCAAAGTCATTTAGATACACTATGAACAGAAGAGGACCCAAACAGGATCCTTGGGGAATCCCACAAGTGACAGTCTTAGCCTTAGACTCATAGCAGTTAAGCTTGCAGTATTGTTGTCTGCCTTCCAGATATGATCTGAACCAGTTACCGGCTAATTCTCGGATTCCATACGCTTCTAATTTTTCAAGCAAGATCTCATGGTCAACGGTGTCGAACGCTTTTTTCAGATCAAGGAATATTGCCAAATTAACCTTTCTGTGATCAACATTTTCATACCAAAACTCCGTACTGTCAATTAAAGATGTTACCGTTGAGCAGAGTTTATGAAAAGCGGATTGGCTAATCGTCAAGATGCCACGTGATCTTAGGTAATCATACATCTGGTCATGCACGATTCTTTCCAGAATTCTCGAAAAAACGGAGATGACTGAGATAGGTCTATAATTATTTGCATCTTTTCTCGAGCCCGATTTGAAGATGGGAGTGACTCTCGCCAATTTCCAGATATCAGGAAAGATGCCATGCCGTAAGGAGGAGTTAAAAATCATCGCTAACGGTTCACATATAACCTCTGCAGCATCCTTTATTAGCATAGTCGGAATCTTGTCGGGTCCTGGTGCCTTCCCATTTTTTAACTGCTTGATGGAGTTAAGTATGAAGATGTCGCTAACAAGATTTTCAAATTTCATGCTCCAAAGCAAATTTGGAATTCAGCTTTTTTACACTTTCACTCAACAATGGTTCGACTGGAAAGCGAAGGAATGGTCTGAGGAATGAATAAATTTCCATATTTTTGAAGCTGTTTTTTTCGGAAAGTAGGCATATCTTAAAATGACCAAGCAACATCTCAAAAGATAGCGGAACTTTTCAGCTATATGCTGATACCTCGTTTGTCTTCATAAAGTTTACTTCAAAGAAAATATATGCTATCTAGCTCGTGAAGTTTCGTTTTGCGTCACACGGTAAATAAAAACATGCTATTATTAGAACTGAGAACTGGGCAGCTCGAGCAATGGTTCGACCTACAGATTTAATTATTAATTCATGTGACCTAGATTTACATGCTTCCTGCGCAAGAAGACATGTTTGTCTCTTGAATTCACAAAACATGTCTTCAAATAATAAGATTCTCTTCGCTAGTGGGTGGATCAAACTGAGAGTTTTCCGTACTTGTGGGCTTCAGAAAGGCTTTGTATAGCGTTTACGCTAATTTAATCTTTGTTATACACTGCTAACACTCAATGATTTCAGGCTTGAGCACGAGGTCACATAATAACTAGCTATGATGTTTGAAGTTCTTCGCAATCAAGATCACATACTAGAAGCACGTCTGAAAAATAATGAACTAAAGCAAAGAATACCTAATACTGATAAGCTTCCACTTCCGTCAACTGGTTAAATTTGCTTGGGATTTAAGGCTTAGGTTAAAACCATAGTCAGTAGAAAGGACTTTCTATCAACTATGGTTAAAACCATTGAGACCTGAACGCTCACCATCGTAAAGGCTTCTGTTTCCCGAATATCATTACAATGATACTGGCCAAGGTCTTGAATACTAGTTACGATTTTCAATATGATTTGATAATTTAACTGATGAAAATTGTGTTCTCCTTTCTGAAGCTATGGGAGATTTCCTGGAGAATACCCATTCAAGAAAACTTAAAAGATGGCCAAAAAGATCAAATTTCCTGAATCTTATCCCTTAAGGCTGGCTTCCACTCAATCAAACTACCTTTGCAGATGGGAAATCTTTTGTTTGCTTCCATGAGAAAATGTCGCTTTGAATTTGAAAAAAATGTTACGCGTGCGACACGTTTTATTATATAAAATTCAATTTCTACCGAGTCGAAAATAGCCTTTGTTGTGTTGCCTTGGAAAAATTTATCCATTCTAGCGAAGCAAGATATTCCATGCATTTCAGAAACACATAACGACTCATGGTATTGTTATTTCAATCAGACCAGGAGAAACAAAATTTGATCATGCTTTTCGGTCACTTTTACGGTTAGCTGAAGCGGTATTCTGAAGAAAATGTCCCTCAGCTTCGGGGAGGGGGGGGGGAGGGATGAAACATTCGACTTAACATTGGTGAATTCTCTGAATCTGATTGAAATTAGCCATTAAATAAAATATTTTACAATATTGTTTCTAGGACATGAAACTAACAGAGCCATTCACAATTAAATGCTTCTTCTTCTGACCTAAATGGCATGACCAATTACATGAGCATGACTTTATGTAATGGAAGCACAACACAAAGAATGCCCATACGAGTAGTAGTGAGTATCTATTCAAGTTGATTTTGAGACTGAATTTATTTATTTTTATTATATCAATATAAAATATTAGAATATATGCTACATTCTATTATACTTTAACTACTATGCAGCACTACAAGGACGATGCCAAGAGGAGTAAAAGACAATGTCTACCCCATGGCCAGCACATTAAATTACACAACTAAATCAACAACTAAATAAACACCTACAAAATGGCACACATATGATACGATACTGATGGATACTGGAATCTGTTTCGCATTGGCATGCAAGGTCATTGACGGAGGCGCCGGATGCCGAACAATACAAATTGTTCAAGACATTGCGCCTTTAAGTTGTCAGGGTTTATGGATCACAATAACGTAGATGTTAAAAGTTTGAACTTATGTGTAGATGAATTTATTCAATCGCAAATGCCAAAGTCAGCAAAGAAGATGTGTCATTCTCTTGAAGGGAGAATTAGCAGCTATCAGTTGTCCCAAGCCACAAGCCCTATGTATTTGATAACTTTGACACGTGCCCTCTTGCAATGTATCAAAGGTAGATGCATTAGGCATTTGCTTCGACTAATCATAGCAGGGTCTGGATACAATTTTGTCGATTTTCGTTGATGAAAATACGGAAAGCAGTGATGGTTTGGGGAAACAGACCCAAGAACAGCAGAGAAAAGCAAGTCAAGGAGAATAGAAATGAATTCCAAGCCATAAATTAAAGGGAGTCAAGCAAGGGCAAATAGGCTTTTCCATGCGTAGAACAAAACAAAGACTAAGAGACGGCATTGCTTCTTTGGCTATCCATTACAGAATTTACGAAACCAGGATGGCAACGCCAGCCAGAACGTCGTCTGAAATTCCGGAAAGCAAGTCTTGTTTCTGTATGCTACCTTTAATATGTCATCCAAAAGGCCAAAATAAGCCCCCCCCCCCCTGTTACTCAGAGATGCTTGAATACGATGTTTTTACTTTGAAGACAAACATTTAAAACGACTGAGTTTTACTTCGCAGGCCTAGATCTGCAGTACAGAACGCCAGAAATGCGGTTTCCAAGGTATGAAATTGAAGAGGACAACTTCAGAGTCCCTCATGGGAAGCGAATTTGAACGAAAAGCGAGGAATCTTTTGAATCTAATGTTCTGAAACAAAAGTAACTTTGCGTTGTAGTCGCCGTTGCCGTCGTGGTTTCGTAAACTCCCTATTGTTCGCAGTGCGTGGGCGACGTCCTTTTTACAGCGATATTTCTCGATTGCTTTGCTCTTTGCAAATGCAAAATCTCCTCCTAGCACAAACACTTTAAATCACATGGTATCCTAGATACTTACTGATAATTGTATTTTTAGAGAAACTATCTTTTCATTTAGCTCTCTAATTTTTTCGCTCTGGTCCGTCTTTCCCAGCTGTTCTTTAAAATGGTTCATCGTTTCAATAACGTTTTCATTCTTCTCTGACAGTTCTTTTTCCTGTCAATAAGAAATATGCGATGTTAGTTTAGTTTCTACAGGTGACATTGAAGTGAGGCTGTGATATTGGACCTTAGGTACTAGGATCCATGGACCTAGACCACTTTTAATGACGCTCAAAGGAGTTATTGCAGTAGAGGGCTTAAACCCCGTCGACCTGACTGTTGTGTCTGGCTGTAATGTCGCTGCCAACCACATTAGTAAAAATTCTTTATCTAATTGACCAAATTCAGAAGACTGCTTGACGCTGCTTTACACCACTCAAAACAATTTACTTTCGATAATTACAAGGAGATGTTTCTTTTTAAGTCATAGGAAAACGAAAACAGCCCCTGTATCTTGCATGCCTGTTCGACAGCTATTAGAAACCAGCACCCGGGAACTTCAGAAGACTGAAACCGATCTACGTGTCCAATTTCTACGAAGAAGATGTGGCCAGAAAAGCTTCTCTGTTCGAGGGGCGAAGCTATGGAATGGCGTGGACGCAAAGTCAAAGCTAACAAAAAATTCCCAACAATTTAAATCCTGTCTAGAAAACTCCAGAACATAAAGGAACCCTTTTTCTATCTGCTGCAGGGGCGCACATTAGGGGGGGTGTGGGGGGTGAGACACCCCCCCAATATTTTCAGAGTCGGTCCAAAATTAAACGAAAAGTCGGTCCACGATAAAGCTTGGATAGTGTGAATCCAAGTTGGTCCGACTTCTGAATGTTTATGGCAAAGGTCGGTCCATGACGACAGTTAGCAATTTCACAAGAAATACTTGATACAGTGGTCGGGAGAGTCGTTCTAAGCCAAAGAGGCGGACGGAATTTAAAAAAATTTTCCCAGCCATGCTATTTTCCCAGCTGTTGCAAATAGTCAAAGTTTCCAGTCTAGTACTGGGGTGTCGGTAATGGCTGAGAGGGGAGCAGTATGCAATTTGCCCCTGGGGCGTCAGGGTCTAGGGGGCCTCGTATTTGAAGACTTGTTATCATTTTGACTGCAGGAAATGCTCTATAATGCATTTTAGGCCATTTTAAGCTAATCTAAGTAGCATGATGGCAAAAATTTTCAGCTCGCTTCGCTCGCAGGGGGCCTCATGTTTGGCAGGTTTGTTCCTGGGCCTCCAAAACTTCTCGGCGGCCCTTGTGTCGGTGGGAGCATAGGAAATCGGGCACTTCTAAATGAATCCCAAAAATAAAAGGAAAAATCGGTTATAAATGTTATCCATCAAACGTTGTATCTGTTTCAACTAAACGCTAGCATTGTAGAAACTAAAAGTCACGAGAGAATGCTTTCTTAAAGGAAAAAAACATGCTAAAACCAGCGCTTTAGCTGTGCTTTGCAGCGAAGAAGTCGTTTTATTGAAGATCACACCGTTATTTGAAACTCCAAATCCATGACCAAATGATGCAAAAATCTCAACCAAACAAGTTTCATGTGTGACAAAAGATTGTGCTTAAGACAAAAAATTTTAGTGAAATCTCCAAAACATATAACAAGAACTGCTTTGCGGCACAAAATAGTCAGTTAAGTGAAGCAAAAGGGTTTGTAGACGGAACACATTACAGATTGCAAGTATACATGCTGTCCGAAAACCACCGTCTGGCCAGACAGGAAAAATGTCCACTGCAAAAGCAAAGCAGGCAAAGTCGAATAAAAAAGCTTTGAGAAAATATGTAAGAGGCTCCTCTTTCACCCTGAAAGCGATCTTAGCTTTGTTTGCGATTAACTTTTTTTGCGAAAAAATCTGCTTATCTGAGCCAAAGAGAGTGGTGTCTACTTGAAATGTATCCGGAAGATGCCAATTTATGGAAAAGAACCTGTTACAAAACGGCAAAAATTCTCTGTAAGAACCGGCAAACATCTGATCACTAGAGGTGTTCTAAGCCAAAGTAGAGGGCGTGTCCTAAAAAAATTTCCTGGGAGCTTTGCCCCCAGACCCCCTTCTTTTAGCACCGTCGTTAATCTCGACTGCTTGTAGCTATCAAAGTTCCCAATGATAACGAACGGCCCATATACGTTCAGTCGGTCCAGAAAAATTTAGTCGGTCCAAAGCATGCTGACACCCCCCTAAATAAAATTTGAATGTGCGCCCCTGATCTGCTGATCGCTCCAGAAATTTAACTACTTTTACTTTGTTATTCTTTGCTATTTGGAACAAGGACCGAGATACAGGGGGGTCAAGGGGGGCCATGGCCCCTTCAAAATATTTCAGCAGTTGCTACAGTAAATCTTCATTCTTTATTATTTTAGTATTTCAGAATATCAGATAGGTACTCCATGTTCTCATGTCGGGTATATCTCGTTCAATTTCTACCTTTAATTAGTTTAGGAGGCTCTTTGGGGGTATTTACAAGCTAGCAAACTTGTTTCTCACCCTAACTCTACAGTGGCCTTTGGTGAATTAGGCTTTTCTACTTTTGTGGAAGGTGTGTACATTCCAAACATGGATTTACCTGTAAAGTCAGTCCGAATTGAGAAACAAAAAATAGTGTTCCGCTATGCCAATTTGAAGAGCGTGGTCTCAAATTTTTTCCAGGGGAGTACCCCTTAGACCCCCTCCAAGGCTCTGGATCGCTTTAGCTCGTCACCCGGTTAGCCCATGGCCCCCTCAAGTGAAAAATTGTATCTCGGTCCTTGATTTGGAATAGTTTTATTGTAAGTTTTGAAGGTTTATCATTCTTTGTACAGGGCTGCTTGGAAAGCATATCATTGATAGCTTCACCCAGTTTAAATGAATGAAGGTGAATGAAGTGAATCCTAGAATATCAGTTTCGTAGAGATGAAAATCTAATCAGCTTTGGCCGGACCATTCTACATCTGTTTTTTGGCGATCATGAAAGGAGGTAAGAATATTAGTTGGTATGACAGTTGCACAACAAAAGTGAAATATCTTGCCAATATTCGTGTAAAAAACATCCAGTGATGCAGTTTCACTTTCTTGTGGGCAAAAGACTAACCATGACATCTCTGCATATTTGCTTTAAAATCCAAAAAATGTTTGATCATGCAGAGAGTAGTTGATTTCCCATATTTTGTTTACATCAAATCAAAAAAGTCTTAAAGGCAATCTAATTACATTTCAGTCTTACATGAAATGGCTCTGCAAAGACAATAGGCTGTGGCATGTGCCGCACTAAATTAGCTTTTGTTTTAGTCACTGGAGGTTAAACTTCATAAGGGTCGTTCTAGGGAACAGTGAAAAATGCAAAAAGACGATTGGGGGAACAGGGAACAAGCAAAGATCTGTAAGGGGAACAAGGGAGCAATTAGTTTGCCTTCAGGCAACGGAGAACACTGTAAAAGATTGAAAATATTAAGTTTTCCACAGGAAAGCCAGATAAAATGTTGATTTTTGCAAAATTTGTGAACTGGTACTACAAAATCCTTCTGCGCTTTGAATTTATGGCATCAGCTCTACGTCCCAGACGACTGCCTGCCTTCTTTCTAGAAGTAATGAACTGATGGAAAAACGATATTTTACAAAAGAGTTTCACGATTTTTGTATGGCATAATTTTTCAAATGGAATTTCAAAATTTTGCTAGGGAACATGGGAACAAAATATAATTCTATGAGGGAGCAGGGGAACAAGGCACGCCCCTCTACGACCCTTGTTCATGGCACTCTTCTTTACTTTTAATAAAGTAGCACACACAACGATCATTTGATTACACTGATACCTTCTCTCTGGATTTCCCTAGCTCCTCTTTTAAGAATTTGATTTCTTGTTGCATGTCTTCCGTAACCTTTTGTTGGGATTCCTTAAAAAGAATCAATACAAAAAACTATCAAAAGGCATCCCCAGTTTCCTGTCGATAGTATAGTAATGTTATGCATGATTGTGATGTTCAAATTTCATACGTAGGGTTGAGGAATTCAGTGACCTTAGTGGGAAGATCAAAGTAAAAATTGAGAAATATTACGAAACAAACATTAAATTTGTTCAATTTCTTGAAATGCAACAAATCTCAGGAACTTTAATGGAACTAGATCAAAGCAAAGCGAAATATTATACAATGCTATATTGACATGATGCAAAAAAGGGATTAAAATCAAAATGTTTTTGCACCGAGGAAAGAAAAGTCTTCGACTACCTTCAAGGCTTTGTAAACAGTAAGAGGTATCTTTGTTTCTTTTCCTTCATCACTGCAACTTTTGTCCTTTAAAACAAAAGGAAATTCATATTTAGTATCCTTGTAGTGTTTGATAAGAACTTTCTTCTTACAGGTGTCCCAAAATGAAGTACTTGTACAACTATAAAGTCATGCCGGATGTTCTAAAAGTAATCGTAACTGAAAATCACCTAAATGTGAATACGTGGCCGATCTTCAAATTCTGTTTTTGGCCAGTATGTGAAAAACCAAATCCTTCTCCAGGTACAGCCGATCTTTGAATTGCGTTTAGAATTAGCAAATTCAGTTCTTTTAAGGCAACTCTGCTTTCCGCTCCAGTGAGCAGCAAGTTGCCGTTTTGCACAACCACTCTTCTAAGAAAACAGTTAATTTCTCCAATGCTATTTGGTATACCGAAAAGCGGTATAAAGGACGTTATCTTAAATGGTCTTGGCTATGATGTGTTTCAAGGTGATGTGTTTCAAGAGTTTTGTCCACGATTGTAGCCATTATGATAAACTATGGTGAATATGTGTGGGCACTTCTTTGGACACCTGGTAAATTATGCATAGATTAGAATGAAGTATTTGTTAATTGATACGATGAGGCTATTTTATATGTCGAGCTTCATTCCATGAAAACAATCTGCCATGCCTTGCTAGACTTTTGGACAACTTTACTTGAAAGCAATGTTGAAAGATCTTGAGAAAAGCAGAAATTACAGTTTGATCGATTGATGTTCAGTTACATGTAAAATATCAACATTTTTTATTCGGTTTTTCATCCTTGGAATGTGTGCTCTGCAGTGCAACTATCACAGGCAAGAAACAGACTATTACGTGTCGAGACGGGTTACTGTCACAGATGTCTTAGGCTGATGAATTGTCATGAAAACACATTGCTCATGCTTTTTACGATCAATAATATGGGCTCAACACTTTATGCGCCCCTAATCTTTTACCCCTCAAACCCTCTCCGCAATAATGCGAAATGATTCACACACAAGAGTGAATTAGATTTTGATGACTTCTGTCTCATTCTCTGTTTATGGCTGTTACCACACTAACTCTAAGCACTGCAATTTAAAGAGCTGACTGATAAGGCAGTGACATATTACCTCAAGTTCCTTCTTCAAGCGGTCAATCTGAGTTTCCAGTGCGCTTACTTCACCACGCAATGAAGAAACCAAAGGCGAGTCTTCACCTAAAAGATAATTAATGTAGGTTACGAGATATTAATTTCAACCTTGTCGAAGTAGCCTCGTGTGATGAATACCAAAGTGGAAGTAACCATTATTTGCAGAGGAGATGAGATCATAATGACTTGAATTTCGAGAGCAAAGGTGTTTACGTAGCCTATGTCACGAGCGAGCCTGCATACAGTTTATGTTCAGGCGGCTCAAGCGGGTGGAATTAACGTGTCCACCCTTGTTTCCTCATGTCACTATCAATTTTTAAGCAAAGAACGATGTAAAAATAATCAGGCATAACTTTTGGCTGTCAATTATGCCACTTTTGTAGGTATGGCGTCGTCCCTGGAGCCTTGATGTTGCAGCCCTTAGACAGAAAATGTCACGTAGACTGTTCCTTTTTCAAATATAAAAAAATTAGGTTGAAGACAAGTCTTTATAATTCACAAAGGAACAAACCAACGCTCGAGATATTTTGTGAATGCTTTTATACAAGAGGAGTCTTAACGGTCACTTCGTGTTCACTTAGGTGAAGCCACCAAAAAAGCCGCGGAAAACAATGGACACGTACCGGAAAGATCGTGTTTACAGATTCGTTTACATTTTGTCCTCGCAGCCTCATTAATTTAGAATAGAATCTTGCAAATAGTCTGTATCTTCACAAGTTATAAGTTTTTGAAGTTAAAGTTTGTGCAAAAACAGCAATCACCAAATTCTTCCCGATTGCCTTTATGATTTAAGTAGCACAGGCTGTCGTTTTTGGTTACTCGTGTATTTCAATCAAACTAAAGGTGGTTTAGAAAGAAGTATGGTCAAAGTTTGAAATAACTCACCTTCTCATCGATTATGTTTTGATTTGTTTTTTAATGGATTTTTTTATTCTTTGGCAACATTTGCCAGCAGTTATAGCAATCATATTCACCCTCAAACTCCTATTTCGTTTGCTCTGACATTGTTGAGAGGTAAGAAGCCAGATAGTTTTCTTTTTCCTTGCTGTTGTAGTTTTTTGGGCCTATCAAGTTGGTTAATCGTACCTAGTTCAGAATTAAAAAATCTTTAAAGCTCATGATTCGGTGAATTTTCAGCAGTTTTGTAAGATGATGGTGTCTGAATCGCATCGCCCTTTCATGGCATCGTTACATTTTGATATCTAATTGAATTTTGAATGCAATTCGACATTGCTGGAAAACCATTTAAATTTTCTAATTCTAAAATACTTCTCTAGTGCGTCTTAGAAAACTCTTGGGAACTTATTGTCATTCTATCCGTTGAAATAGTTACAGCTAAAGAATTAGTTCCATTATGACATTCAATTATGCATCCATCAAGGGCCATCGTTTATTTTGCATTCAAGGTTGATTCAAGGTCTAGAGACTTCTGGTCAAGTGAAAAGTTGATGCAGTGCAGTGCATTCTTAGTTTAGACACGTAAAGGTCAGATAAAGGCAAAAGACAGTTTCATTGATTTCTACCATATACAGCCTGGAGAGTTCAAAATTTCAAATGAAATTTTGATATGAGTTCCGGAACTTATCGAAATCGCCAGTCGAATTCCGTAATCGTAAAGCTCTAAGGTGGCTCTGCACTTAAGGTAACTCTGCTTTCCGCTCCACTGAGCGGCCAGTCGCCGTTTTGCATAACCACTCTTCTCAGAAAACACTTAAAGTAAATCAACGGGGTTAAAAGCAAACTTAGCTAAAGGGACTGGGTAATCTAAATATAACCTATTGTGTTTGATGCTTTTGATCTATGAAAAAAATAAGTAGATTAGTTGCGCCAGCCGTTCTTTTGTGCTCTGTTTTGATTATGTAGCTATAACTCCGTTCATTTGCTTTCATTTCTCCAAAATCTCTAATGTTTTCATTTACCAACCCCCCGCTCCCCCAATTCAATGTTGTTTGCGAAGATATCCTAAAATCTGATAACTGCCATGTCTTCTGAAGACAAAAAACAACATTGAGATGGGGGGAGGGGGGAAAGTGAACATTTTTACTGTATTTTGATAGTGAGGTCTACAAAATTGGGGAAAGTCGATTTTTTCTCAACACCTTATGGCCAGGATTGTCTGAGGAGGGAATTTTTGAAAGTCATTCGGATTAATTCAAATTTGCACATGTCCAACAACTTTGACCAGTAGAATTCAAATCTGAAAACGAAATTAACCTACAACGTCACGGTTTGCAGTTATGACGTCATAATTTAGTTTGCGAGGTAGGGGCGACGGAGAAGTTACAAGGTATGGCTATTTGGAGCCAGGTAATTGTGTCAAGCGACTTTTGTTTGAGTTTCGTCACTGTCTCATTAATTGCCGTTCTAGTGGCTATCATAAACTGCACAGGATTGGCATACAGACAAGGAATTGATCGTTTTAAACTAAATTTTATACTTTCCCTTGATGATGCGTCTCAGAATTTTTCATTGCATCTCACTCTATTTATGGAAGTTTTATCTCGCATGAAGTTGTTAAGGATTTGTTAGCTATAGATAACACATCTGTGTGGTCTTCCAATAGATTCCATGGACACCTGAATTGGAATAACACATTTCTGACCATTTTGAGGTAGAAGTATGCCGGTGCTTGATTCCCCTGAAGACATCCAAAGGGGTGCATCATTGTGCCTATTTATTCTAGGTTGTAGAACCTTCACCAGATCGCTAGAAGATTGCTCTAATGCACACATTGTCAGTGGTCCTAGAGTTTCTTACTGTTTATCTATAAATCTTTACTTTATGGAGGTGGCAGACATTCAGTCTTATCCAAAAATGTTCGCCAACGGGTAACGCACGGGTAACGCAACGGGTAACGAAAATTTGCGTAAGGTTCAGTACTGGTTTTCAACGGGTAACAACGGGTAACGCACTATTTATTAAAATAATATGTATTGGATACATGTATTTGTATAAAAGAATCATTTCTTAATAATCAGTGCAAGGAGATTGAAAGCAAATGGAACAAGAACTCAAAATTTGTGCACGAAAAGATCAAAGAAGCTACTGGCAAATCATTTTGTACTAGAAGTGGGTGCATCAAGGCCAAAGACGGATCAATAATAATGGAAAAAGAAAGAATACTTGACAGGTGGTCAGAGTATATAAAGGATTTATTTGAAGATGATCGGGGAAATAAACCAGTTATCAAGAAAAATTTTGATGGCCCTCCTATTCTTAGGGCAGAAGTACAGAACGCAATAAAAACCATGAAAAGAGGAAAAGCAGTGGGTCCCGATAATATATCAATAGAAATGATCGAAAGTCTTGAAGATTTTGGAATGGATATGGTAACCATGCTAATGAATGAAATATATGAGAATGGAGATATTCCAGAGGACCTATGTAAATCAATTTTCATTGCATTACCTAAAAAACCAGGGGCTACAGAATGTGAATTACATCGTACCATATCCCTGATGAGCCAAATTACAAAGATTCTACTAAAAATCCTAACAGGGCGCATACGGAACAAGCTTAGACCTGAAATTGCAGAGGAACAGAATGGATTTGTAGAGGATAAAGGAACAAGAAATGCAATTTTTTGCCTTAGTACATTGATAGAACGATCAATGCAAGTCCAAAGAAACCTTTACTTGTGTTTTATTGACTATTCAAAAGCTTTTGATTGCGTAAAACACAGAGATCTATTCTCTATCTTGCACAACTTAAACATTGAAGGGAAAGATCTTAGAATAATCAGAAATCTATATTGGGATCAAAAAGCGGCTATGCGAGTTGAAGGTGAATTAAGTCCCTTCACTGAAATTAAAAGAGGAGTTAGACAAGGATGTGTTATGTCTCCTGATTTATTCAATATCTATAGTGAAATGATCTTGAGGGAAATAAGTGACATAGAAGGAATCCGAGTAGGGGGCTACAACATGAATAACTTGAGATATGCAGACGATACAGTTTTGATAAGTGACTCTCAAGAAGGGCTCCAGGCCCTGATCGACAAAGTAGGAACAGAAAGTGAAAAGAAAGGCCTTTTGCTAAATGTTAAAAAAACTGAGTGCATGCTAATTACAAAAAAGAGCAACAACACTATTATTGATCTAAAGTACAAAGGAATGAGCATCAAACAGGTCCATAAATTTAAATATCTAGGATGTGAAATAACATCAGATGGTCGATGGCACACTGAAATCATCAAACGTATAGCATTAGCAAAAAATACCTTTAGAAAGATGTCTCCACTACTTACAAATAACAGTATTAGCTGGGAGACAAAGTCACGTGTGTTAAGGTGCTATGTGTGGTCAACACTTTTATATGGATCGGAATGCTGGACAATTACAAAAGAACTGCAGAACAAACTAGAAGCTGCAGAAATGTGGTTTTGGAAAAGAATTTTGAAGATATCCTGGACGCATAAAGTCAGCAATAAAGATGTACTGATCAGAGCAAAAACTCAAAGAACATTGATGGAAACAATTAGGAAAAAACAACTTGAGTTTTTAGGACATTTGTGCAGAAAGAAAGGTTTGGAACACCAGCTGTTGACAGGAAAAATCGAAGGTAAAAGAGACAGGGGGAGGCAAAGAACAACATACATGGATAGTTTGAAGCTGCTGACCAATGAGAAGAATGCTGGAACTTTGCTTCAAAAAACTGATGATAGGGAAAACTGGAAGACACTGATCGTCAACGTCTGCAATCAGATACGACACAACAATTGAATTGAATTGTATTTGTATAAGAATGTATGATGAGCCATCATTGTTTCTTAAGCTTCGTTGACTTTTTATGAAATTTCCACGGTTCAGTAGGATGCCTTAGTTCCTTAGTACTGTTTTTCGTGACAAGTTTAACAGAGACCAGGATTTTGCTCAAGATGCGTCCATGATGGACTGTTATCCAATTTGTGTATGGAGATCTCCTTACCTCTAGTTTTAAGTATTTTAGGATCATTTGAATTATGGATTCAAGGATATGAATCAGACATATGACCTTACTTTCCTGCACACCATAAGTCAAGAAATGGTACATCTGTCAAATTATTGCATTTTGGTATTAAATTCAGTTGCGAGGACTCATTTAACACACATTCTTTAAGGAGTGCATTTCGATCGTCCAAAGACAATCCTGGCCATATGTGTTGAGAATGTTTGGAAAATCTCTAATGTTTTCATTTACCAACCCCCCGCTCCCCCAATTCAATGTTGTTTGCGAAGATATCCTAAAATCTGATAACTGCCATGTCTTCTGAAGACAAAAAACAACATTGAGATGGGGGGAGGGGGGAAAGTGAACATTTTTACTGTATTTTGATAGTGAGGTCTACAAAATTGGGGAAAGTCGATTTTTTCTCAACACCTTATGGCCAGGATTGTAGGTTGTTGATCTACGACTTTACGAAGTCTGACTGAAAAAGCTAGGCTAGATTTGTCGCAAGGGAATTTTATATTTCTGTTTACTTTTTGACAGCGAAGGGTGGAAACCTTGGTCAACAGATTACCATGTTACATGCTTTCAAACACTCAGCCTTAGAATAACTCTCTGAAATGTTCCATTGGCAATGGAATGAACGTGATCTGTTGGGAATGCCATACTCATGCCTCAATAGACATCCTCGGAGCGCCTATGAAAGTATCAATTCTTGAATGTTACCCCCGGGATGTTACCAGCAAAACAAGCAATTTCACAACCTTCCGTTTCGTGTCCTTTGCGACTGTCATGAGCATTCACAAAATATCAACTTCTCTAAGAGTCCACAATGAACAGAGATCTGAAACTAAACTATTTACAAAAGGGTAATCAGTTGACCAAGGTTCCTACCCTTCGCTTTCAACAAGTAAACAGAAATATAAAATTCGATTGCAAGAAATGTAGCCTAGCTTTTTCAATCAGACTTGGTAAAGTTTTAAGTCAACAATCTAGCTAACGATATAGCGACTGAAAACCAAAAGTTTTTCGAGTAGTTTTGGAGATAAATCCAATTTTCTGAAATCAACGAAAAGTTTTGAAAAATAATTCGCAAAAGCCAGCCTTACCAGAAACATTGCGATTTGCATATCTTTCGATTGCCTTGATTACGTAGAACAACGTCCTTTTTACCGATTTTCGATCGACCAAATAGTACTGGAGAAATTAACTGTTTTCCGAGGAGAGTGGCTTTGCAAAACAGCAATTTAGGCCAAAGCGGACTTTCAGATAATACGAAAGTCGACTTTGGCGCCATGAAGGATCATGGTTAGCAATGGGTCTTTAAGGTGGCTCACTACCGACAAAATTTCAAAATAACGAAACAGTGAAAGCTGGTTTTATACCAAGTAAAAATATGTTCAAAGCACACAAAAAAACACTAAGTTAAGGTGGCTCGCTTCTGATATAGATTTCAAACTGCTACGCACTGGAGTGTCTTTTCGCTCATGGCCTGTTTTAACGGCTCTTTGAAGGGCTGCCTCACAAAGTTCACTCATAATCTCTAAAGGAGCAACTGATTTTCAGTCAGGGAAATTTTAAATGGATATGAACATTGAACATGTCCTTCATCAAATGACATTTTTCTAATATTAGTTTCTAATTTTTCTTATATCTAGAGACTACCGGGTGACCCAAAAATACTTCACGAGCTAGATCGCACATATACAAGGCATCAGCATGTAGCTGAAAGGCTCCATTATCTTTTGAAACGTTGCTTGGTCACCTTAGAATATGCCTACTGTCCGAAAAAAACTGTTTCAAAAATAAGGAAATTCATTCATTTCTCGGACAATTCCCTCGTTTACCTGTCCATTTTTTGGAAAGTGTAATAAAGGCTGAATTCCAGATTTGCCCTGGAGCATGAAATTTGAATGAAGAACAGACGTCGATCATTTTGCAAACACAAAATTTCCCCGGACAGCTTTTAATCCTTCGCTATGTCGAGTTTTCGCAAAATGTTGACTGGAAAATGACGCCAACTATTTCACTCAAAATGAGGAATCCTGGATTCAAAATTTTCATCGAATCTGGTTTTTCGTATGGTAATCATTGCTTGAAATGATCATGCAGCAACTCAAAAGATAGGTAAGCCTTTCAACTAAACTTTGATAGATAGCATTTGGCAGTGGCTTTTGATTTCAAGGAGCTGGCTATGATCTAGCTCGTGAAGATTTTTTTGGGTCACCCGGTAGTACTCATTCAAACACAGATTGTTTTCTTTCACTGAAAATTGTTTCATGCTTTAACGAAAAAATGTGGATCTTGAAGATCCCCTCAATGCCAATTCGTAAAATTTTACAATTGTTGCAATAAATAGCAAGCTTATCAGATTCACTTGCAAATGAACTGTAGTTTCTTTGATAAACTTCTATATACATCTAACTTTGAGCCTACCTTCCGCAATGAAAACACCTTTGAGAGGGGATGGAATGCTCTTCTCTATTTCTGTAAATGAAAGTAATAGGCTACTAAAGGTAGTCTTTGAATTTAAAGGGCCTCGAAGACCGTTACATTCAAGGCATTTATAACGAACATGCGACAATGAAAACAAAGAATTCGCATGAACAACGTAAAGAGGAAGCATATACTCAATCAATCAATCAATCAATCAATCAATCAATCAATCAATCAATCAATCAAGAGCTTTAATAATGTGGCAAATCATTTAGCTTACAAGCTAATCGGAGGCACAACGAAGAGATGTAGAAAATTAAAACAGAATACCGGGTGACCCAAAAGAAAGTGACCCGACGCAATCTGTTATAGAAAAATAAGTAAGAAGCCGACGGGAATGCTTCAAAGGTTGTTCTGTTGCTAAAAGACTAGCCTATATTATGAGTATTTTTTGCAATTTTTTTCAGCTCGGTAAATTTTGCAAATTAAGGATTTTGAGGAAAAGGGCATGCCAGAAATCCTCAAAAAGTCATCAAAAACAGGAGATCGATTTACAGCCATTTTAGATCTTCAAAACAATGAGGAGCATGTTTTATTCCGGGCTGGGAATAGGCAACTCAGTCAAAAGTTTCCAGAGCGAGTTTATAGTCCCTAGATACCTAAAATGTACTAGCATCAAGGGACAAGAATACTGCTGCTTTTCTGTAGAGAATTCTTGAATTGTATGGAAAGTTGAATTCCTTTGAAATTCACTGAGTTTACAGGAAATTTATTCCCAATTTTTAGGTACCTGGGGACACTTGGGTCACTTGTTTTGGGTTACCTGGTAGAGTGCATACCATTACACAATCAATCTGCTAAAACGACGTATACTTTATGACAAACGCATCTTATTAACGTTTCATAATTGAAAGAAAGAAAAAAAACTTTTCTGCTTGTCAACAAGCTTTCTTGAAACACAAGTTATATTAATGAATTAATAAAACCCATCCATGGCTTAGGATGCTTTTGACTGGTGAATTTGAAACATAGAGTCAGGTTGTTATCAGATGATTCATTTCAAGCGACTCTTCACTCACAAATATGTCAGTTTTAAAATCAACGTAGCTGTAAAGATAGAATTTCCAAACTGCTTACCACTTAAAATATCTGCAGTGTCATCATCATCAAACTGAACTGGCGTTTCTTCGTCGAATTTCTGTCGATCAAAACAAATGCTGATCAGCTATTTACTTGATGGAGATTGGACTATTTCTATGTTCATAAATATTGATGCCAACTTTTCAATAAACACAATCCGCAGTTGAAAGGCCACTGGGTCCTGTGTATCAAGACAATGATATAATGGACATGTTCAAATCAATCTTAAAAATTACCTTATGGAAATGTATCGGCTACTCTGCTATGTAATTAGGGATTTAGCCGAGAAATCCCCTTTAAGAAACCATTAATCTTCGATCCTAAAATCACGAACAAATTTCCAATACTTCTGCCTTATGGTTATGACTCAATGTATTTCAGCACGAGTTATCTTCTTGAGAGGATAAAGTCACCCGGAATGATT